>CM068371.1:272904349-274104349 GCA_034769895.1 Magicicada septendecula
ACGCTCACTACTCTGCTCTTTCAAGTGCTAAGGCTAGCTCAGGTTACGGAGGCGGATACGGATCAGGATATGCAGGCGGTTACGGAGGAAGTGCAGGTTACGGATCAGGAGCTAATTACGCAGGAGGTGCGTACAATGGACCACTTGCTGCTCCCGTTGTACTCGCAACCGGATACTTGGCTGACACTAGAGAAGTCGCCTCAGCGAAGAATGCTCACTACTCCGCACTTCTTAGCGCTAAGTCTAGTTCAGGATACGGAAATGGATTAGGCTCAGGCTACGGCGGTGGATTTGACGGCGGATTCGGAAGTGTAACTAAGTCCGCATCAGGAGGCAGTTACGGTGGCGGTGCTGGATATGGATCAGGATCAGGTTACGGAGGTGGCGCTTACAGCGGTCCTCTTGCAGCTCCTGTCGTACTATCATCTGGCTACTTGGCTGATACTAGAGACGTCGCTGCGGCGAAGGGTGCCCACTACGTGGCTTTGTCTGATGCCAGCTCCCGGTCTGGTTATGGAGGATATAGTGGATCTCAAGGAAAAGGCTGGCATTAGCACAACAAAGTGAAATTAACGTGTAAACTGTTTCATGTACTAACAACTATTTTGCTATTTTCTGAGTGTAAATATATCGGCATAAATAAAACTATATATACATGTTGTTAAGTTAATCATGTGGAAAATCTTTTTATAATGAAGGGGGTTGGTAATCATGGTCCCTGTTTCTTCAACAAGGAGGTTTTTTTCCCGGCCTACATTCTTAGCGTTACATAAACCTATATACAAAACTTAACGTTGACAAGAATTATAAACAAGCTGTGAGAAATAAGCTGTAGTATTGGTAATCATATCTCTTCGAAACCGTGTAGAACCTGCCCGCTCAATTACATAAACCGCGTGTACCGTACGTAACGTACACTTTTTCTGTTTATAGCGATCAAAGTTTACAGAATTTTTGTTTATAAATTACAAAATTGTGTGGTGCCAGGATGCAAGAATTGGGGCGAAAATTTAATAAAATCGAAAATTCTACGTGGCATATCAAATAACAGTGAATTTTAATCATAATCTAAAAATAGTGTTTAGTTTCAGACATTACAGATTTTTCATCACAGAGCCCAAGAATGGAGTGAAAATTTTCAGTCTGGCGGGTATAGTTTGGAATTTTTTGCATTTATTGTATGCTTGAAATTGTTAATTTTCCAAACGAAAAATATTAGGTTAATCGGGAATTTTGTAACTTTTCTGATAAATGAAAAATCATCCAATATCAAAATAGATGGAGTTATAAATTTACTTCGTTCAAGATAGAGAGAGAGAGTTCATCAGATTAGGGAACACACTACTATTCTGTAGGTTACAAATGTTTGTTGAAATAACGCCTATAGAATAAAGTGATATGAGAAAAGTGGTACTTTGAACTAGTCATCTGCTAGTAGGTGTACGTTTTCGCTTATTCACAGAGAAACCTTGTTAACTATTACGTTCCTTAGAACAACACATATGAAGCAAGAATTTCTCGTTCCATTTTCACGGCAAACGACAAATTGATTCCATGAACAATTTATTTTTCTTCAGGCGTTTTACTTAATATTTAATGTGTAACTAATCAAAACGGTAATACCTGTAAAGCAGAGATAATCGTTAGTAGAAGGCTGAATATTAAGAAAAACAAGCCATAAATGCTCACTTAAACACTTATGTCACATAAAGTAAATTTTAAATTCAAATTTACGTATGATACTAAAGCGGAGAGTAACTTTCTTACCAAATGCAAAGAATAGAGGCTGCTGGACTTTGAAATTATATACCTAGTCAGGATGTCAAACGTTTACAGTTTAAACCTTAATGACAGCACTGCAAATTTTGTTCATATATTTAATTTCAAAATATAAATTTACTACACTACGCTTAGAAATTATTTAGTATAAAAAATCTATTTCCAAATTGAAAATTACATTGTGTAACTTTTTTAAAAAAAAGTATTATTTGATTCGGCTTCGACGTACGATAGATACACGGTAATAAGTTTTGGAACTTCAAAATGTTTTCTTGTTGAAAATCACGTATGAAAATTTCATTCGTAATATTTATGATAGTAAGATATATGTAAGATGTTTGGTAGTCCAGTTTGCGCGTACTCTGCTTCCAACGAACTACTTACATACGACAGAAGTTGACTAATGAACACAAAACTAGACGTAACGGAATTAAGTGGTAAAAATTAAAAGATTAAAAGACGACACTAATTATACTATTGGTTCTGAAGCACACCTTAAATTATTCAGGTAGAGTAATCATAAATAGTTCACCGATATAACAATTAGATTACACTCTCGCGTGTGTGCACACACATACGAAAAATGCTGCGTCTAGCACTTTGGGACTTGGGACTCCTCTTTACGGATCGTCTGCGATTTACGTGTCACCTACTCTGTTTACCATTTTTCTGTGGTACAGAATGATGTCTTTACCTGTCAAAATTTGCGTATTAGTAAGTGAAATATTCAGTAAACCTTTCTTTAGCAACAGAAATTAGAATTTAGCCCTTTTTAGGGTGATTACATAGCGGGGATAGATTACATTTTCATCGTTACATTAATGTCCTCTGAAGGTATCTGGTTCTTTCGAAATCACCCGCAGCCCTGCCATTGAATCTGAATAAAAGATATTATTTTCAGAGTACACTTCATCTACTTCACCAGATGGCGCTGCACCACACGTCAATTGAACTTTTCCAGACATCTAGTTTCAAAGCTTTTATCTCCCAGTGCCTATCAGTTTTCTTTTTCCTGCCACCCATTGCTATAATTCCTCACACCGGATTCTCGGCTTCCTTCTCCCCGTTCCTCTCCTGGCTTGTCCCTGTACGGCTTGTCTCCCGGCGTTAGCAATACAAGCCCTGCCCACTGGAGACGATTATTTTTTGTAAGCTGTGGTCTTTGGCTTTCCTGAGTAATGCGTATTTTATTGCGCTCCTGATTGTTCCAAACTGTATTTTTAGATTTCAGTCGTTGTTGGTAGTAATCAAAATTCGATTCCTATGAATTCCTCTCTTTTCGCTTGTCACATGGTACGTTGTTCCTTAACTTCAGTCGAATTTATTTCTTGTAAAGAAGGAGAATATTTATACATTTTTTGAACCCTTGTGTTTGTTGTATGGTTAACGAAAATTAAATTTTATGTCTAAACAAGTGAATTTAGATTTACGTATTTATATGTTAAACACTTTTTGGTAATTTTGGTTGTGACACTAAGAATTATATTAAATTTGTAATTTTGGGTTTGGTTATTTCAAACCTGATTACAGGACAAAACTTGTATACACTACGCATTATATTACGTGTCAGTTTATAATATGAAAAACCTTGTCAACTCAGGTCGGAAATAAGTTTATTGTAATGCAATGCACATAGGTATTTGTCTGAAGACTCTTTGGTAAACAAAAAAAATTTCGTTTGAAAGCCACACCTGACTTTAGTATTGTAAGAATTGTTTTACAGATGAGCAAATGGAATTTCTTAACGAGCCCATCCTGTCTGCAGCTGTATATATAGCAGCGCACACTGAATGCAGACATCACAACTGATCTGTGTTCAGATTAAACAACATGGCAAAACTGGTAAGTGAAGTGCAAAGGACGGTATGTTGTTATTTGATTTGGTAATACTGTATATTCAGAGAGTGTGTTGCTGTTTTTGGTAGTGACTAACTTTTATCGCTCTACTTATAAGTTGAATTAACATTTACTTTGTATATGCTTATTTATATTGTTTAATGAAGAAATTTGTGTTAGTGGTTGAAATCACAATCAGAATGATCACTGTTGCACACCACTATATAAAAATTATATATCGGAATAATTTTTATATAGTGGTGTGCAACAGTGATCATTCTGATTGTTATTTATATTGAATAATGGCATTGCATTAGTATCTGCAGAGATAACAGAAGATATACCGAAACAATATATTGGAAATACAAGAATTAATATTTTATATTTTCACTTTGCGCATCTATTCGAAGTAACAGGACATTAATTTTTCCACTTTGATAAAATCTTCAAATAATGTTTAATCGCTGAAACTCGTTGAAACAAAGTAATAAGCTAGCAAGTAAAAAATTAAAATTTTACATTTTTCAGAAGTTAGGAAAGAAATTTTGTAAACAAGAAGCTTTAAATTACCACAGTTTTCCGGCTTTTCACTTCTAAGTCTAGTGTTCGACGTTCCCGATTATAAAATAAAAATATTATAACAACAATACCGTATACGAGAATTCATAATTAAATTCAGAAATATGTCTATAATAATAGTTGTGGTCATATTAAGCAAAATATAAAATAAATTTTTTTTTGTTTTTAACAGGTGTACTCTCTCACACTCGTCTGTTTCTTCCACTATGGATCAACCACGTATTCGCAATACGGAGGAGGAGTATCCGGAGGCAGCCATGGAGGTGACGCCGGTTATGGTGGAGGAGCCTACCAAGGTCCATTAGCGGCACCTGTTGTTCTAGGTAATGGTTACTTGGCTGACACTAGAGAAGTTGCTGCCGCAAAGAACGCTCACTACTCTGCTCTTTCAAGTGCTAAGGCTAGCTCAGGTTACGGAGGCGGATACGGATCAGGATATGCAGGCGGTTACGGAGGAAGTGCAGGTTACGGATCAGGAGCTAATTACGCAGGAGGTGCGTACAATGGACCACTTGCTGCTCCCGTTGTACTCGCAACCGGATACTTGGCTGACACTAGAGAAGTCGCCTCAGCGAAGAATGCTCACTACTCCGCACTTCTTAGCGCTAAGTCTAGTTCAGGATACGGAAATGGATTAGGCTCAGGCTACGGCGGTGGATTTGACGGCGGATTCGGAAGTGTAACTAAGTCCGCATCAGGAGGCAGTTACGGTGGCGGTGCTGGATATGGATCAGGATCAGGTTACGGAGGTGGCGCTTACAGCGGTCCTCTTGCAGCTCCTGTCGTACTATCATCTGGCTACTTGGCTGATACTAGAGACGTCGCTGCGGCGAAGGGTGCCCACTACGTGGCTTTGTCTGATGCCAGCTCCCGGTCTGGTTATGGAGGATATAGTGGATCTCAAGGAAAAGGCTGGCATTAGCACAACAAAGTGAAATTAACGTGTAAACTGTTTCATGTACTAACAACTATTTTGCTATTTTCTGAGTGTAAATATATCGGCATAAATAAAACTATATATACATGTTGTTAAGTTAATCATGTGGAAAATCTTTTTATAATGAAGGGAGTTGGTAATCATGGTCCCTGTTTCTTCAACAAGGAGGTTTTTTTCCCGGCCTACATTCTTAGCGTTACATAAACCTATATACAAAACTTAACGTTGACAAGAATTATAAACAAGCTGTGAGAAATAAGCTGTAGTATTGGTAATCATATCTCTTCGAAACCGTGTAGAACCTGCCCGCTCAATTACATAAACCGCGTGTACCGTACGTAACGTACACTTTTTCTGTTTATAGCGATCAAAGTTTACAGAATTTTTGTTTATAAATTACAAAATTGTGTGGTGCCAGGATGCAAGAATTGGGGCGAAAATTTAATAAAATCGAAAATTCTACGTGGCATATCAAATAACAGTGAATTTTAATCATAATCTAAAAATAGTGTTTAGTTTCAGACATTACAGATTTTTCATCACAGAGCCCAAGAATGGAGTGAAAATTTTCAGTCTGGCGGGTATAGTTTGGAATTTTTTGCATTTATTGTATGCTTGAAATTGTTAATTTTCCAAACGAAAAATATTAGGTTAATCGGGAATTTTGTAACTTTTCTGATAAATGAAAAATCATCCAATATCAAAATAGATGGAGTTATAAATTTACTTCGTTCAAGATAGAGAGAGAGAGTTCATCAGATTAGGGAACACACTACTATTCTGTAGGTTACAAATGTTTGTTGAAATAACGCCTATAGAATAAAGTGATATGAGAAAAGTGGTACTTTGAACTAGTCATCTGCTAGTAGGTGTACGTTTTCGCTTATTCACAGAGAAACCTTGTTAACTATTACGTTCCTTAGAACAACACATATGAAGCAAGAATTTCTCGTTCCATTTTCACGGCAAACGACAAATTGATTCCATGAACAATTTATTTTTCTTCAGGCGTTTTACTTAATATTTAATGTGTAACTAATCAAAACGGTAATACCTGTAAAGCAGAGATAATCGTTAGTAGAAGGCTGAATATTAAGAAAAACAAGCCATAAATGCTCACTTAAACACTTATGTCACATAAAGTAAATTTTAAATTCAAATTTACGTATGATACTAAAGCGGAGAGTAACTTTCTTACCAAATGCAAAGAATAGAGGCTGCTGGACTTTGAAATTATATACCTAGTCAGGATGTCAAACGTTTACAGTTTAAACCTTAATGACAGCACTGCAAATTTTGTTCATATATTTAATTTCAAAATATAAATTTACTACACTACGCTTAGAAATTATTTAGTATAAAAAATCTATTTCCAATTTGAAAATTACATTGTGTAACTTTTTTAAAAAAAAGTATTATTTGATTCGGCTTCGACGTACGATAGATACACGGTAATAAGTTTTGGAACTTCAAAATGTTTTCTTGTTGAAAATCACGTATGAAAATTTCATTCGTAATATGTATGATAGTAAGATATATGTAAGATGTTTGGTAGTCCAGTTTGCGCGTACTCTGCTTCCAACGAACTACTTACATACGACAGAAGTTGACTAATGAACGCAAAACTAGACGTAACGGAATTAAGTGGTAAAAATTAAAAGATTAAAAGACGACACTAATTATACTATTGGTTCTGAAGCACACCTTAAATTATTCAGGTAGAGTAATCATAAATAGTTCACCGATATAACAATTAGATTACACTCTCGCGTGTGTGCACACACATACGAAAAATGCTGCGTCTAGCACTTTGGGACTTGGGACTCCTCTTTACGGATCGTCTGCGATTTACGTGTCACCTACTCTGTTTACCATTTTTCTGTTGTACAGAATGATGTCTTTACCTGTCAAAATTTGCGTATTAGTAAAGTGAAATATTCAGTAAACCTTTCTTTAGCAACAGAAATTAGAATTTAGCCCTTTTTAGGGTGATTACATAGCGGGGATAGATTACATTTTCATCGTTACATTAATGTCCTCTGAAGGTATCTGGTTCTTTCGAAATCACCCGCAGCCCTGCCATTGAATCTGAATAAAAGATATTATTTTCAGAGTACACTTCATCTACTTCACCAGATGGCGCTGCACCACACGTCAATTGAACTTTTCCAGACATCTAGTTTCAAAGCTTTTATCTCCCAGTGCCTATCAGTTTTCTTTTTCCTGCCACCCATTGCTATAATTCCTCACACCGGATTCTCGGCTTCCTTCTCCCCGTTCCTCTCCTGGCTTGTCCCTGTACGGCTTGTCTCCCGGCGTTAGCAATACAAGCCCTGCCCACTGGAGACGATTATTTTTTGTAAGCTGTGGTCTTTGGCTTTCCTGAGTAATGCGTATTTTATTGCGCTCCTGATTGTTCCAAACTGTATTTTTAGATTTCAGTCGTTGTTGGTAGTAATCAAAATTCGATTCCTATGAATTCCTCTCTTTTCGCTTGTCACATGGTACGTTGTTCCTTAACTTCAGTCGAATTTATTTCTTGTAAAGAAGGAGAATATTTATACATTTTTTGAACCCTTGTGTTTGTTGTATGGTTAACGAAAATTAAATTTTATGTCTAAACAAGTGAATTTAGATTTACGTATTTATATGTTAAACACTTTTTGGTAATTTTGGTTGTGACACTAAGAATTATATTAAATTTGTAATTTTGGGTTTGGTTATTTCAAACCTGATTACAGGACAAAACTTGTATACACTACGCATTATATTACGTGTCAGTTTATAATATGAAAAACCTTGTCAACTCAGGTCGGAAATAAGTTTATTGTAATGCAATGCACATAGGTATTTGTCTGAAGACTCTTTGGTAAACAAAAAAAATTTCGTTTGAAAGCCACACCTGACTTTAGTATTGTAAGAATTGTTTTACAGATGAGCAAATGGAATTTCTTAACGAGCCCATCCTGTCTGCAGCTGTATATATAGCAGCGCACACTGAATGCAGACATCACAACTGATCTGTGTTCAGATTAAACAACATGGCAAAACTGGTAAGTGAAGTGCAAAGGACGGTATGTTGTTATTTGATTTGGTAATACTGTATATTCAGAGAGTGTGTTGCTGTTTTTGGTAGTGACTAACTTTTATCGCTCTACTTATAAGTTGAATTAACATTTACTTTGTATATGCTTATTTATATTGTTTAATGAAGAAATTTGTGTTAGTGGTTGAAATCACAATCAGAATGATCACTGTTGCACACCACTATATAAAAATTATATATCGGAATAATTTTTATATAGTGGTGTGCAACAGTGATCATTCTGATTGTTATTTATATTGAATAATGGCATTGCATTAGTATCTGCAGAGATAACAGAAGATATACCGAAACAATATATTGGAAATACAAGAATTAATATTTTATATTTTCACTTTGCGCATCTATTCGAAGTAACAGGACATTAATTTTTCCACTTTGATAAAATCTTCAAATAATGTTTAATCGCTGAAACTCGTTGAAACAAAGTAATAAGCTAGCAAGTAAAAAATTAAAATTTTACATTTTTCAGAAGTTAGGAAAGAAATTTTGTAAACAAGAAGCTTTAAATTACCACAGTTTTCCGGCTTTTCACTTCTAAGTCTAGTGTTCGACGTTCCCGATTATAAAATAAAAATATTATAACAACAATACCGTATACGAGAATTCATAATTAAATTCAGAAATATGTCTATAATAATAGTTGTGGTCATATTAAGCAAAATATAAAATAAATTTTTTTTTGTTTTTAACAGGTGTACTCTCTCACACTCGTCTGTTTCTTCCACTATGGATCAACCACGTATTCGCAATACGGAGGAGGAGTATCCGGAGGCAGCCATGGAGGTGACGCCGGTTATGGTGGAGGAGCCTACCAAGGTCCATTAGCGGCACCTGTTGTTCTAGGTAATGGTTACTTGGCTGACACTAGAGAAGTTGCTGCCGCAAAGAACGCTCACTACTCTGCTCTTTCAAGTGCTAAGGCTAGCTCAGGTTACGGAGGCGGATACGGATCAGGATATGCAGGCGGTTACGGAGGAAGTGCAGGTTACGGATCAGGAGCTAATTACGCAGGAGGTGCGTACAATGGACCACTTGCTGCTCCCGTTGTACTCGCAACCGGATACTTGGCTGACACTAGAGAAGTCGCCTCAGCGAAGAATGCTCACTACTCCGCACTTCTTAGCGCTAAGTCTAGTTCAGGATACGGAAATGGATTAGGCTCAGGCTACGGCGGTGGATTTGACGGCGGATTCGGAAGTGTAACTAAGTCCGCATCAGGAGGCAGTTACGGTGGCGGTGCTGGATATGGATCAGGATCAGGTTACGGAGGTGGCGCTTACAGCGGTCCTCTTGCAGCTCCTGTCGTACTATCATCTGGCTACTTGGCTGATACTAGAGACGTCGCTGCGGCGAAGGGTGCCCACTACGTGGCTTTGTCTGATGCCAGCTCCCGGTCTGGTTATGGAGGATATAGTGGATCTCAAGGAAAAGGCTGGCATTAGCACAACAAAGTGAAATTAACGTGTAAACTGTTTCATGTACTAACAACTATTTTGCTATTTTCTGAGTGTAAATATATCGGCATAAATAAAACTATATATACATGTTGTTAAGTTAATCATGTGGAAAATCTTTTTATAATGAAGGGAGTTGGTAATCATGGTCCCTGTTTCTTCAACAAGGAGGTTTTTTTCCCGGCCTACATTCTTAGCGTTACATAAACCTATATACAAAACTTAACGTTGACAAGAATTATAAACAAGCTGTGAGAAATAAGCTGTAGTATTGGTAATCATATCTCTTCGAAACCGTGTAGAACCTGCCCGCTCAATTACATAAACCGCGTGTACCGTACGTAACGTACACTTTTTCTGTTTATAGCGATCAAAGTTTACAGAATTTTTGTTTATAAATTACAAAATTGTGTGGTGCCAGGATGCAAGAATTGGGGCGAAAATTTAATAAAATCGAAAATTCTACGTGGCATATCAAATAACAGTGAATTTTAATCATAATCTAAAAATAGTGTTTAGTTTCAGACATTACAGATTTTTCATCACAGAGCCCAAGAATGGAGTGAAAATTTTCAGTCTGGCGGGTATAGTTTGGAATTTTTTGCATTTATTGTATGCTTGAAATTGTTAATTTTCCAAACGAAAAATATTAGGTTAATCGGGAATTTTGTAACTTTTCTGATAAATGAAAAATCATCCAATATCAAAATAGATGGAGTTATAAATTTACTTCGTTCAAGATAGAGAGAGAGAGTTCATCAGATTAGGGAACACACTACTATTCTGTAGGTTACAAATGTTTGTTGAAATAACGCCTATAGAATAAAGTGATATGAGAAAAGTGGTACTTTGAACTAGTCATCTGCTAGTAGGTGTACGTTTTCGCTTATTCACAGAGAAACCTTGTTAACTATTACGTTCCTTAGAACAACACATATGAAGCAAGAATTTCTCGTTCCATTTTCACGGCAAACGACAAATTGATTCCATGAACAATTTATTTTTCTTCAGGCGTTTTACTTAATATTTAATGTGTAACTAATCAAAACGGTAATACCTGTAAAGCAGAGATAATCGTTAGTAGAAGGCTGAATATTAAGAAAAACAAGCCATAAATGCTCACTTAAACACTTATGTCACATAAAGTAAATTTTAAATTCAAATTTACGTATGATACTAAAGCGGAGAGTAACTTTCTTACCAAATGCAAAGAATAGAGGCTGCTGGACTTTGAAATTATATACCTAGTCAGGATGTCAAACGTTTACAGTTTAAACCTTAATGACAGCACTGCAAATTTTGTTCATATATTTAATTTCAAAATATAAATTTACTACACTACGCTTAGAAATTATTTAGTATAAAAAATCTATTTCCAATTTGAAAATTACATTGTGTAACTTTTTTAAAAAAAAGTATTATTTGATTCGGCTTCGACGTACGATAGATACACGGTAATAAGTTTTGGAACTTCAAAATGTTTTCTTGTTGAAAATCACGTATGAAAATTTCATTCGTAATATGTATGATAGTAAGATATATGTAAGATGTTTGGTAGTCCAGTTTGCGCGTACTCTGCTTCCAACGAACTACTTACATACGACAGAAGTTGACTAATGAACGCAAAACTAGACGTAACGGAATTAAGTGGTAAAAATTAAAAGATTAAAAGACGACACTAATTATACTATTGGTTCTGAAGCACACCTTAAATTATTCAGGTAGAGTAATCATAAATAGTTCACCGATATAACAATTAGATTACACTCTCGCGTGTGTGCACACACATACGAAAAATGCTGCGTCTAGCACTTTGGGACTTGGGACTCCTCTTTACGGATCGTCTGCGATTTACGTGTCACCTACTCTGTTTACCATTTTTCTGTTGTACAGAATGATGTCTTTACCTGTCAAAATTTGCGTATTAGTAAAGTGAAATATTCAGTAAACCTTTCTTTAGCAACAGAAATTAGAATTTAGCCCTTTTTAGGGTGATTACATAGCGGGGATAGATTACATTTTCATCGTTACATTAATGTCCTCTGAAGGTATCTGGTTCTTTCGAAATCACCCGCAGCCCTGCCATTGAATCTGAATAAAAGATATTATTTTCAGAGTACACTTCATCTACTTCACCAGATGGCGCTGCACCACACGTCAATTGAACTTTTCCAGACATCTAGTTTCAAAGCTTTTATCTCCCAGTGCCTATCAGTTTTCTTTTTCCTGCCACCCATTGCTATAATTCCTCACACCGGATTCTCGGCTTCCTTCTCCCCGTTCCTCTCCTGGCTTGTCCCTGTACGGCTTGTCTCCCGGCGTTAGCAATACAAGCCCTGCCCACTGGAGACGATTATTTTTTGTAAGCTGTGGTCTTTGGCTTTCCTGAGTAATGCGTATTTTATTGCGCTCCTGATTGTTCCAAACTGTATTTTTAGATTTCAGTCGTTGTTGGTAGTAATCAAAATTCGATTCCTATGAATTCCTCTCTTTTCGCTTGTCACATGGTACGTTGTTCCTTAACTTCAGTCGAATTTATTTCTTGTAAAGAAGGAGAATATTTATACATTTTTTGAACCCTTGTGTTTGTTGTATGGTTAACGAAAATTAAATTTTATGTCTAAACAAGTGAATTTAGATTTACGTATTTATATGTTAAACACTTTTTGGTAATTTTGGTTGTGACACTAAGAATTATATTAAATTTGTAATTTTGGGTTTGGTTATTTCAAACCTGATTACAGGACAAAACTTGTATACACTACGCATTATATTACGTGTCAGTTTATAATATGAAAAACCTTGTCAACTCAGGTCGGAAATAAGTTTATTGTAATGCAATGCACATAGGTATTTGTCTGAAGACTCTTTGGTAAACAAAAAAAATTTCGTTTGAAAGCCACACCTGACTTTAGTATTGTAAGAATTGTTTTACAGATGAGCAAATGGAATTTCTTAACGAGCCCATCCTGTCTGCAGCTGTATATATAGCAGCGCACACTGAATGCAGACATCACAACTGATCTGTGTTCAGATTAAACAACATGGCAAAACTGGTAAGTGAAGTGCAAAGGACGGTATGTTGTTATTTGATTTGGTAATACTGTATATTCAGAGAGTGTGTTGCTGTTTTTGGTAGTGACTAACTTTTATCGCTCTACTTATAAGTTGAATTAACATTTACTTTGTATATGCTTATTTATATTGTTTAATGAAGAAATTTGTGTTAGTGGTTGAAATCACAATCAGAATGATCACTGTTGCACACCACTATATAAAAATTATATATCGGAATAATTTTTATATAGTGGTGTGCAACAGTGATCATTCTGATTGTTATTTATATTGAATAATGGCATTGCATTAGTATCTGCAGAGATAACAGAAGATATACCGAAACAATATATTGGAAATACAAGAATTAATATTTTATATTTTCACTTTGCGCATCTATTCGAAGTAACAGGACATTAATTTTTCCACTTTGATAAAATCTTCAAATAATGTTTAATCGCTGAAACTCGTTGAAACAAAGTAATAAGCTAGCAAGTAAAAAATTAAAATTTTACATTTTTCAGAAGTTAGGAAAGAAATTTTGTAAACAAGAAGCTTTAAATTACCACAGTTTTCCGGCTTTTCACTTCTAAGTCTAGTGTTCGACGTTCCCGATTATAAAATAAAAATATTATAACAACAATACCGTATACGAGAATTCATAATTAAATTCAGAAATATGTCTATAATAATAGTTGTGGTCATATTAAGCAAAATATAAAATAAATTTTTTTTTGTTTTTAACAGGTGTACTCTCTCACACTCGTCTGTTTCTTCCACTATGGATCAACCACGTATTCGCAATACGGAGGAGGAGTATCCGGAGGCAGCCATGGAGGTGACGCCGGTTATGGTGGAGGAGCCTACCAAGGTCCATTAGCGGCACCTGTTGTTCTAGGTAATGGTTACTTGGCTGACACTAGAGAAGTTGCTGCCGCAAAGAACGCTCACTACTCTGCTCTTTCAAGTGCTAAGGCTAGCTCAGGTTACGGAGGCGGATACGGATCAGGATATGCAGGCGGTTACGGAGGAAGTGCAGGTTACGGATCAGGAGCTAATTACGCAGGAGGTGCGTACAATGGACCACTTGCTGCTCCCGTTGTACTCGCAACCGGATACTTGGCTGACACTAGAGAAGTCGCCTCAGCGAAGAATGCTCACTACTCCGCACTTCTTAGCGCTAAGTCTAGTTCAGGATACGGAAATGGATTAGGCTCAGGCTACGGCGGTGGATTTGACGGCGGATTCGGAAGTGTAACTAAGTCCGCATCAGGAGGCAGTTACGGTGGCGGTGCTGGATATGGATCAGGATCAGGTTACGGAGGTGGCGCTTACAGCGGTCCTCTTGCAGCTCCTGTCGTACTATCATCTGGCTACTTGGCTGATACTAGAGACGTCGCTGCGGCGAAGGGTGCCCACTACGTGGCTTTGTCTGATGCCAGCTCCCGGTCTGGTTATGGAGGATATAGTGGATCTCAAGGAAAAGGCTGGCATTAGCACAACAAAGTGAAATTAACGTGTAAACTGTTTCATGTACTAACAACTATTTTGCTATTTTCTGAGTGTAAATATATCGGCATAAATAAAACTATATATACATGTTGTTAAGTTAATCATGTGGAAAATCTTTTTATAATGAAGGGAGTTGGTAATCATGGTCCCTGTTTCTTCAACAAGGAGGTTTTTTTCCCGGCCTACATTCTTAGCGTTACATAAACCTATATACAAAACTTAACGTTGACAAGAATTATAAACAAGCTGTGAGAAATAAGCTGTAGTATTGGTAATCATATCTCTTCGAAACCGTGTAGAACCTGCCCGCTCAATTACATAAACCGCGTGTACCGTACGTAACGTACACTTTTTCTGTTTATAGCGATCAAAGTTTACAGAATTTTTGTTTATAAATTACAAAATTGTGTGGTGCCAGGATGCAAGAATTGGGGCGAAAATTTAATAAAATCGAAAATTCTACGTGGCATATCAAATAACAGTGAATTTTAATCATAATCTAAAAATAGTGTTTAGTTTCAGACATTACAGATTTTTCATCACAGAGCCCAAGAATGGAGTGAAAATTTTCAGTCTGGCGGGTATAGTTTGGAATTTTTTGCATTTATTGTATGCTTGAAATTGTTAATTTTCCAAACGAAAAATATTAGGTTAATCGGGAATTTTGTAACTTTTCTGATAAATGAAAAATCATCCAATATCAAAATAGATGGAGTTATAAATTTACTTCGTTCAAGATAGAGAGAGAGAGTTCATCAGATTAGGGAACACACTACTATTCTGTAGGTTACAAATGTTTGTTGAAATAACGCCTATAGAATAAAGTGATATGAGAAAAGTGGTACTTTGAACTAGTCATCTGCTAGTAGGTGTACGTTTTCGCTTATTCACAGAGAAACCTTGTTAACTATTACGTTCCTTAGAACAACACATATGAAGCAAGAATTTCTCGTTCCATTTTCACGGCAAACGACAAATTGATTCCATGAACAATTTATTTTTCTTCAGGCGTTTTACTTAATATTTAATGTGTAACTAATCAAAACGGTAATACCTGTAAAGCAGAGATAATCGTTAGTAGAAGGCTGAATATTAAGAAAAACAAGCCATAAATGCTCACTTAAAACACTTATGTCACATAAAGTAAATTTTAAATTCAAATTTACGTATGATACTAAAGCGGAGAGTAACTTTCTTACCAAATGCAACGAATAGAGGCTGCTGGACTTTGAAATTATATACCTAGTCAGGATGTCAAACGTTTACAGTTTAAACCTTAATGACAGCACTGCAAATTTTGTTCATATATTTAATTTCAAAATATAAATTTACTACACTACGCTTAGAAATTATTTAGTATAAAAAATCTATTTCCAATTTGAAAATTACATTGTGTAACTTTTTTTAAAAAAAGTATTATTTGATTCGGCTTCGACGTACGATAGATACACGGTAATAAGTTTTGGAACTTCAAAATGTTTTCTTGTTGAAAATCACGTATGAAAATTTCATTCGTAATATGTATGATAGTAAGATATATGTAAGATGTTTGGTAGTCCAGTTTGCGCGTACTCTGCTTCCAACGAACTACTTACATACGACAGAAGTTGACTAATGAACGCAAAACTAGACGTAACGGAATTAAGTGGTAAAAATTAAAAGATTAAAAGACGACACTAATTATACTATTGGTTCTGAAGCACACCTTAAATTATTCAGGTAGAGTAATCATAAATAGTTCACCGATATAACAATTAGATTACACTCTCGCGTGTGTGCACACACATACGAAAAATGCTGCGTCTAGCACTTTGGGACTTGGGACTCCTCTTTACGGATCGTCTGCGATTTACGTGTCACCTACTCTGTTTACCATTTTTCTGTGGTACAGAATGATGTCTTTACCTGTCAAAATTTGCGTATTAGTAAAGTGAAATATTCAGTAAACCTTTCTTTAGCAACAGATATTAGAATTTAGCCCTTTTTAGGGTGATTACATAGCGGGGATAGATTACATTTTCATCGTTACATTAATGTCCTCTGAAGGTATCTGGTTCTTTCGAAATCACCCGCAGCCCTGCCATTGAATCTGAATAAAAGATATTATTTTCAGAGTACACTTCATCTACTTCACCAGATGGCGCTGCACCACACGTCAATTGAACTTTTCCAGACATCTAGTTTCAAAGCTTTTATCTCCCAGTGCCTATCAGTTTTCTTTTTCCTGCCACCCATTGCTATAATTCCTCACACCGGATTCTCGGCTTCCTTCTCCCCGTTCCTCTCCTGGCTTGTCCCTGTACGGCTTGTCTCCCGGCGTTAGCAATACAAGCCCTGCCCACTGGAGACGATTATTTTTTGTAAGCTGTGGTCTTTGGCTTTCCTGAGTAATGCGTATTTTATTGCGCTCCTGATTGTTCCAAACTGTATTTTTAGATTTCAGTCGTTGTTGGTAGTAATCAAAATTCGATTCCTATGAATTCCTCTCTTTTCGCTTGTCACATGATACGTTGTTCCTTAACTTCAGTCGAATTTATTTCTTGTAAAGAAGGAGAATATTTATACATTTTTTGAACCCTTGTGTTTGTTGTATGGTTAACGAAAATTAAATTTTATGTCTAAACAAGTGAATTTAGATTTACGTATTTATATGTTAAACACTTTTTGGTAATTTTGGTTGTGACACTAAGAATTATATTAAATTTGTAATTTTGGGTTTGGTTATTTCAAACCTGATTACAGGACAAAACTTGTATACACTACGCATTATATTACGTGTCAGTTTATAATATGAAAAACCTTGTCAACTCAGGTCGGAAATAAGTTTATTGTAATGCAATGCACATAGGTATTTGTCTGAAGACTCTTTGGTAAACAAAAAAAATTTCGTTTGAAAGCCACACCTGACTTTAGTATTGTAAGAATTGTTTTACAGATGAGCAAATGGAATTTCTTAACGAGCCCATCCTGTCTGCAGCTGTATATATAGCAGCGCACACTGAATGCAGACATCACAACTGATCTGTGTTCAGATTAAACAACATGGCAAAACTGGTAAGTGAAGTGCAAAGGACGGTATGTTGTTATTTGATTTGGTAATACTGTATATTCAGAGAGTGTGTTGCTGTTTTTGGTAGTGACTAACTTTTATCGCTCTACTTATAAGTTGAATTAAAATTTACTTTGTATATGCTTATTTATATTGTTTAATGAAGAAATTTGTGTTAGTGGTTGAAATCACAATCAGAATGATCACTGTTGCACACCACTATATAAAAATTATATATCGGAATAATTTTTATATAGTGGTGTGCAACAGTGATCATTCTGATTGTTATTTATATTGAATAATGGCATTGCATTAGTATCTGCAGAGATAACAGAAGATATACCGAAACAATATATTGGAAATAGAAGAATTAATATTTTATATTTTCACTTTGCGCATCTATTCGAAGTAACAGGACATTAATTTTTCCACTTTGATAAAATCTTCAAATAATGTTTAATCTCTGAAACTCGTTGAAACAAAGTAATAAGCTAGCAAGTAAAAAATTAAAATTTTACATTTTTCAGAAGTTAGGAAAGAAATTTTGTAAACAAGAAGCTTTAAATTACCACAGTTTTCCGGCTTTTCACTTCTAAGTCTAGTGTTCGACGTTCCCGATTATAAAATAAAAATATTATAACAACAATACCGTATACGAGAATTCATAATTAAATTCAGAAATATGTCTATAATAATAGTTGTGGTCATATTAAGCAAAATATAAAATAAATTTTTTTTTTTTTTTAACAGGTGTACTCTCTCACACTCGTCTGTTTCTTCCACTATGGATCAACCACGTATTCGCAATACGGAGGAGGAGTATCCGGAGGCAGCCATGGAGGTGACGCCGGTTATGGTGGAGGAGCCTACCAAGGTCCATTAGCGGCACCTGTTGTTCTAGGTAATGGTTACTTGGCTGACACTAGAGAAGTTGCTGCCGCAAAGAACGCTCACTACTCTGCTCTTTCAAGTGCTAAGGCTAGCTCAGGTTACGGAGGCGGATACGGATCAGGATATGCAGGCGGTTACGGAGGAAGTGCAGGTTACGGATCAGGAGCTAATTACGCAGGAGGTGCTTACAATGGACCACTTGCTGCTCCCGTTGTACTCGCAACCGGATACTTGGCTGACACTAGAGAAGTCGCCTCAGCGAAGAATGCTCACTACTCCGCACTTCTTAGCGCTAAGTCTAGTTCAGGATACGGAAATGGATTAGGCTCAAGCTACGGCGGTGGATTTGACGGCGGATTCGGAAGTGTAACTAAGTCCGCATCAGGAGGCAGTTACGGTGGCGGTGCTGGATATGGATCAGGATCAGGTTACGGAGGTGGCGCTTACAGCGGTCCTCTTGCAGCTCCTGTCGTACTATCATCTGGCTACTTGGCTGATACTAGAGACGTCGCTGCGGCGAAGGGTGCCCACTACGTGGCTTTGTCTGATGCCAGCTCCCGGTCTGGTTATGGAGGATATAGTGGATCTCAAGGAAAAGGCTGGCATTAGCACAACAAAGTGAAATTAACGTGTAAACTGTTTCATGTACTAACAACTATTTTGCTATTTTCTGAGTGTAAATATATCGGCATAAATAAAACTATATGTACATGTTGTTAAGTTAATCATGTGGAAAATCTTTTTATAATGAAGGGAGTTGGTAATCATGGTCCCTGTTTCTTCAACAAGGAGGTTTTTTTCCCGGCCTACATTCTTAGCGTTACATAAACCTATATACAAAACTTAACGTTGACAAGAATTATAAACAAGCTGTGAGAAATAAGCTGTAGTATTGGTAATCATATCTCTTCGAAACCGTGTAGAACCTGCCCGCTCAATTACATAAACCGCGTGTACCGTACGTAACGTACACTTTTTCTGTTTATAGCGATCAAAGTTTACAGAATTTTTGTTTATAAATTACAAAATTGTGTGGTGCCAGGATGCAAGAATTGGGGCGAAAATTTAATAAAATCGAAAATTCTACGTGGCATATCAAATAACAGTGAATTTTAATCATAATCTAAAAATAGTGTTTAGTTTCAGACATTACAGATTTTTCATCACAGAGCCCAAGAATGGAGTGAAAATTTTCAGTCTGGCGGGTATATTTTGGAATTTTTTGCATTTATTGTATGCTTGAAATTGTTAATTTTCCAAACGAAAAATATTAGGTTAATCGGGAATTTTGTAACTTTTCTGATAAATGAAAAATCATCCAATATCAAAATAGATGGAGTTATAAATTTACTTCGTTCAAGATAGAGAGAGAGAGTTCATCAGATTAGGGAACACACTACTATTCTGTAGGTTACAAATGTTTGTTGAAATAACGCCTATAGAATAAAGTGATATGAGAAAAGTGGTACTTTGAACTAGTCATCTGCTAGTAGGTGTACGTTTTCGCTTATTCACAGAGAAACCTTGTTAACTATTACGTTCCTTAGAACAACACATATGAAGCAAGAATTTCTCGTTCCATTTTCACGGCAAACGACAAATTGATTCCATGAACAATTTATTTTTCTTCAGGCGTTTTACTTAATATTTAATGTGTAACTAATCAAAACGGTAATACCTGTAAAGCAGAGATAATCGTTAGTAGAAGGCTGAATATTAAGAAAAACAAGCCATAAATGCTCACTTAAACACTTATGTCACATAAAGTAAATTTTAAATTCAAATTTACGTATGATACTAAAGCGGAGAGTAACTTTCTTACCAAATGCAACGAATAGAGGCTGCTGGACTTTGAAATTATATACCTAGTCAGGATGTCAAACGTTTACAGTTTAAACCTTAATGACAGCACTGCAAATTTTGTTCATATATTTAATTTCAAAATATAAATTTACTACACTACGCTTAGAAATTATTTAGTATAAAAAATCTATTTCCAATTTGAAAATTACATTGTGTAACTTTTTTAAAAAAAAGTATTATTTGATTCGGCTTCGACGTACGATAGATACACGGTAATAAGTTTTGGAAATTCAAAATGTTTTCTTGTTGAAAATCACGTATGAAAATTTCATTCGTAATATGTATGATAGTAAGATATATGTAAGATGTTTGGTAGTCCAGTTTGCGCGTACTCTGCTTCCAACGAACTACTTACATACGACAGGAGTTGACTAATGAACGCAAAACTAGACGTAACGGAATTAAGTGGTAAAAATTAAAAGATTAAAAGACGACACTAATTATACTATTGGTTCTGAAGCACACCTTAAATTATTCAGGTAGAGTAATCATAAATAGTTCACCGATATAACAATTAGATTACACTCTCGCGTGTGTGCACACACATACGAAAAATGCTGCGTCTAGCACTTTGGGACTTGGGACTCCTCTTTACGGATCGTCTGCGATTTACGTGTCACCTACTCTGTTTACCATTTTTCTGTGGTACAGAATGATGTCTTTACCTGTCAAAATTTGCGTATTTGTAAAGTGAAATATTCAGTAAACCTTTCTTTAGCAACAGAAATTAGAATTTAGCCCTTTTTAGGGTGATTACATAGCGGGGATAGATTACATTTTCATCGTTACATTAATGTCCTCTGAAGGTATCTGGTTCTTTCGAAATCACCCGCAGCCCTGCCATTGAATCTGAATAAAAGATATTATTTTCAGAGTACACTTCATCTACTTCACCAGATGGCGCTGCACCACACGTCAATTGAACTTTTCCAGACATCTAGTTTCAAAGCTTTTATCTCCCAGTGCCTATCAGTTTTCTTTTTCCTGCCACCCATTGCTATAATTCCTCACACCGGATTCTCGGCTTCCTTCTCCCCGTTCCTCTCCTGGCTTGTCCCTGTACGGCTTGTCTCCCGGCGTTAGCAATACAAGCCCTGCCCACTGGAGACGATTATTTTTTGTAAGCTGTGGTCTTTGGCTTTCCTGAGTAATGCGTATTTTATTGCGCTCCTGATTGTTCCAAACTGTATTTTTAGATTTCAGTCGTTGTTGGTAGTAATCAAAATTCGATTCCTATGAATTCCTCTCTTTTCGCTTGTCACATGATACGTTGTTCCTTAACTTCAGTCGAATTTATTTCTTGTAAAGAAGGAGAATATTTATACATTTTTTGAACCCTTGTGTTTGTTGTATGGTTAACGAAAATTAAATTTTATGTCTAAACAAGTGAATTTAGATTTACGTATTTATATGTTAAACACTTTTTGGTAATTTTGGTTGTGACACTAAGAATTATATTAAATTTGTAATTTTGGGTTTGGTTATTTCAAACCTGATTACAGGACAAAACTTGTATACACTACGCATTATATTACGTGTCAGTTTATAACATGAAAAACCTTGTCAACTCAGGTCGGAAATAAGTTTATTGTAATGCAATGCACATAGGTATTTGTCTGAAGACTCTTTGGTAAACAAAAAAAATTTCGTTTGAAAGCCACACCTGACTTTAGTATTGTAAGAATTGTTTTACAGATGAGCAAATGGAATTTCTTAACGAGCCCATCCTGTCTGCAGCTGTATATATAGCAGCGCACACTGAATGCAGACATCACAACTGATCTGTGTTCAGATTAAACAACATGGCAAAACTGGTAAGTGAAGTGCAAAGGACGGTATGTTGTTATTTGATTTGGTAATACTGTATATTCAGAGAGTGTGTTGCTGTTTTTGGTAGTGACTAACTTTTATCGCTCTACTTATAAGTTGAATTAAAATTTACTTTGTATATGCTTATTTATATTGTTTAATGAAGAAATTTGTGTTAGTGGTTGAAATCACAATCAGAATGATCACTGTTGCACACCACTATATAAAAATTATATATCGGAATAATTTTTATATAGTGGTGTGCAACAGTGATCATTCTGATTGTTATTTATATTGAATAATGGCATTGCATTAGTATCTGCAGAGATAACAGAAGATATACCGAAACAATATATTGGAAATACAAGAATTAATATTTTATATTTTCACTTTGCGCATCTATTCGAAGTAACAGGACATTAATTTTTCCACTTTGATAAAATCTTCAAATAATGTTTAATCTCTGAAACTCGTTGAAACAAAGTAATAAGCTAGCAAGTAAAAAATTAAAATTTTACATTTTTCAGAAGTTAGGAAAGAAATTTTGTAAACAAGAAGCTTTAAATTACCACAGTTTTCCGGCTTTTCACTTCTAAGTCTAGTGTTCGACGTTCCCGATTATAAAATAAAAATATTATAACAACAATACCGTATACGAGAATTCATAATTAAATTCAGAAATATGTCTATAATAATAGTTGTGGTCATATTAAGCAAAATATAAAATAAATTTTTTTTTGTTTTTAACAGGTGTACTCTCTCACACTCGTCTGTTTCTTCCACTATGGATCAACCACGTATTCGCAATACGGAGGAGGAGTATCCGTAGGCAGCCATGGAGGTGACGCCGGTTATGGTGGAGGAGCCTACCAAGGTCCATTAGCGGCACCTGTTGTTCTAGGTAATGGTTACTTGGCTGACACTAGAGAAGTTGCTGCCGCAAAGAACGCTCAATACTCTGCTCTTTCAAGTGCTAAGGCTAGCTCAGGTTACGGAGGCGGATACGGATCAGGATATGCAGGCGGTTACGGAGGAAGTGCAGGTTACGGATCAGGAGCTAATTACGCAGGAGGTGCTTACAATGGACCACTTGCTGCTCCCGTTGTACTCGCAACCGGATACTTGGCTGACACTAGAGAAGTCGCCTCAGCGAAGAATGCTCACTACTCCGCACTTCTTAGCGCTAAGTCTAGTTCAGGATACGGAAATGGATTAGGCTCAGGCTACGGCGGTGGATTTGACGGCGGATTCGGAAGTGTAACTAAGTCCGCATCAGGAGGCAGTTACGGTGGCGGTGCTGAATATGGATCAGGATCAGGTTACGGAGGTGGCGCTTACAGCGGTCCTCTTGCAGCTCCTGTCGTACTACCATCTGGCTACTGGGCTGATACTAGAGATGTCGCTGCGGCGAAGGGTGCCCACTACGTGGCTTTGTCTGATGCCAGCTCCCGGTCTGGTTATGGAGGATATAGTGGATCTCAAGGAAAAGGCTGGCATTAGCACAACAAAGTGAAATTAACGTGTAAACTGTTTCATGTACCAACAACTATTTTGCTATTTTCTGAGTGTAAATATATCGGCATAAATAAAACTATATATACATGTTGTTAAGTTAATCATGTGGAAAATCTTTTTATAATGAAGGGAGTTGGTAATCATCGTCCCTGTTTCTTCAACAAGGAGGTTTTTTTCCCGGCCTACATTCTTAGCGTTACATAAACCTATATACAAAACTTAACGTTGACAAGAATTATAAACAAGCTGTGAGAAATAAGCTGTAGTATTGGTAATCATATCTCTTCGAAACCGTGTAGAACCTGCCCGCTCAATTACATAAACCGCGTGTACCGTACGTAACGTACACTTTTTCTGTTTATAGCGATCAAAGTTTACAGAATTTTTGTTTATAAATTACAAAATTGTGTGGTGCCAGGATGCAAGAATTGGGGCGAAAATTTAATAAAATCTAAAATTCTACGTGGCATATCAAAATATGGAAGTAATAACAGTGAATTTTAATCATAATCTAAAAATAGTGTTTAGTTTCAGACATTACAGATTTTTCATCACAGAGCCCAAGAATGGAGTGAAAATTTTCAGTCTGGCGGGTATAGTTTGGAATTTTTTGCATTTATTGTATGCTTGAAATTGTTAATTTTCCAAACGAAAAATATTAGGTTAATCGGGAATTTTGTAACTTTTCTGATAAATGAAAAATCATCCAATATCAAAATAGATGGAGTTATAAATTTACTTCGTTCAAGATAGAGAGAGAGAGTTCATCAGATTAGGGAACACACTACTATTCTGTAGGTTACAAATGTTTGTTGAAATAACGCCTATAGAATAAAGTGATATGAGAAAAGTGGTACTTTGAACTAGTCATCTGCTAGTAGGTGTACGTTTTCGCTTATTCACAGAGAAACCTTGTTAACTATTACGTTCCTTAGAACAACACATATGAAGCAAGAATTTCTCGTTCCATTTTCACGGCAAACGACAAATTGATTCCATGAACAATTTATTTTTCTTCAGGCGTTTTACTTAATATTTAATGTGTAACTAATCAAAACGGTAATACCTGTAAAGCAGAGATAATCGTTAGTAGAATGCTGAATATTAAGAAAAACAAGCCATAAATGCTCACTTAAACACTTATGTCACATAAAGTAAATTTTAAATTCAAATTTACGTATGATACTAAAGCGGAGAGTAACTTTCTTACCAAATGCAACGAATAGAGGCTGCTGGACTTTGAAATTATATACCTAGTCAGGATGTCAAACGTTTACAGTTTAAACCTTAATGACAGTACTGCAAATTTTGTTCATATATTTAATTTCAAAATATAAATTTACTACACTACGCTTAGAAATTATTTAGTATAAAAAATCTATTTCCAATTTGAAAATTACATTGTGTAACTTTTTTAAAAAAAAGTATTATTTGATTCGGCTTCGACGTACGATAGATACACGGTAATAAGTTTTGGAACTTCAAAATGTTTTCTTGTTGAAAATCACGTATGAAAATCTCATTCGTAATATGTATGATAGTAAGATATATGTAAGATGTTTGGTAGTCCAGTTTGCGCGTACTCTGCTTCCAACGAACTACTTACATACGACAGGAGTTGACTAATGAACGCAAAACTAGACGTAACGGAATTAAGTGGTAAAAATTAAAAGATTAAAAGACGACACTAATTATACTATTGGTTCTGAAGCACACCTTAAATTATTCAGGTAGAGTAATCATAAATAGTTCACCGATATAACAATTAGATTACACTCTCGCGTGTGTGCACACACATACGAAAAATGCTGCGTCTAGCACTTTGGGACTTGGGACTCCTCTTTACGGATCGTCTGCGATTTACGTGTCACCTACTCTGTTTACCATTTTTCTGTGGTACAGAATGATGTCTTTACCTGTCAAAATTTGCGTATTTGTAAAGTGAAATATTCAGTAAACCTTTCTTTAGCAACAGAAATTAGAATTTAGCCCTTTTTAGGGTGATTACATAGCGGGGATAGATTACATTTTCATCGTTACATTAATGTCCTCTGAAGGTATCTGGTTCTTTCGAAATCACCCGCAGCCCTGCCATTGAATCTGAATAAAAGATATTATTTTCAGAGTACACTTCATCTACTTCACCAGATGGCGCTGCACCACACGTCAATTGAACTTTTCCAGACATCTAGTTTCAAAGCGTTTATCTCCCAGTGCCTATCAGTTATCTTTTTCCTGCCACCCATTGCTATAATTCCTCACACCGGATTCTCGGCTTCCTTCTCCCCGTTCCTCTCCTGGCTTGTCCCTGTACGGCTTGTCTCCCGGCGTTAGCAATACAAGCCCTGCCCACTGGAGACGATTAATTTTGTAAGCTGTGGTCTTTGGCTTTCCTGAATAATGCGTATTTTATTGCGCTCCTGATTGTTCCAAACTGTATTTTTAGATTTCAGTCGTTGTTGGTAGTAATCAAAATTCGATTCCTATGATTCCTCTCTTTTCGCTTGTCACATGGTACATTGTTCCTTAACTTCAGTCGAATTTATTTCTTGTAAAGAAGGAGAATATTTATACATTTTTTGAACCCTTGTGTTTGTTGTATGGTTAACGAAAATTAAATTTTATGTCTAAACAAGTGAATTTAGATTTACGTATTTATATGTTAAACACTTTTTGGTAATTTTGGTTGTGACACTAAGAATTATATTAAATTTGTAATTTTGGGTTTGGTTATTTCAAACCTGATTACAGGACAAAACTTGTATACACTACGCATTATATTACGTGTCAGTTTATAATATGAAAAACCTTGTCAACTCAGGTCGGAAATAAGTTTATTGTAATGCAATGCACATAGGTATTTGTCTGAAGACTCTTTGGTAAACAAAAAAAATTCGTTTGAAAGCCACACCTGACTTTAGTATTGTAAGAATTGTTTTACAGATGAGTAAATGGAATTTCTTAACGAGCCCATCCTGTCTGCAGCTGTATATATAGCAGCGCACACTGAATGCAGACATCACAACTGATCTGTGTTCAGATTAAACAACATGGCAAAACTGGTAAGTGAAGTGCAAAGGACGGTATGTTGTTATTTGTTTTGGTAATACTGTATATTCAGAGAGTGTGTTGCTGTTTTTGGTAGTGACTAACTTTTATCGCTCTACTTATAAGTTGAATTAAAATTTACTTTGTATATGCTTATTTATATTGTTTAATGAAGAAATTTGTGTTAGTGGTTGAAATCACAATCAGAATGATCACTGTTGCACACCACTATATAAAAATTATATATCGGAATAATTTTTATATAGTGGTGTGCAACAGTGATCATTCTGATTGTTATTTATATTGAATAATGGCATTGCATTAGTATCTGCAGAGAAAACAGAAGATATACCGAAACAATATATTGGAAATACAAGAATTAATATTTTATATTTTCACTTTGCGCATCTAATCGAAGTAACAGGACATTAATTTTTCCACTTTGATAAAACCTACAAATAATGTTTAATCGCTGAAACTCGTTGAAACAAAGTAATAAGCTAGCAAGTAAAAAATTAAAATTTTACAGTTTTCAGAAGTTAGGAAAGAAATTTTGTAAACAAGAAGCGTTAAATTACCACAGTTTTCCGGCTTTTCACTTCTAAGTCTAGTGTTCGACGTTCCCGATTATAAAATAAAAATATTATAATAACAATTACGTATACGAGAATTCATAATTAAAATCAGAAATATGTCTATAATAATAGTTGTGGTCATATTAAGCTAAATATAAAATAAATTTTTTTTTGTTTTTAACAGGTGTACTCTCTCACACTCGTCTGTTTCTTCCACTATGGATCAACCACGTATTCGCAATACGGAGGAGGAGTATCCGGAGGCAGCCATGGAGGTGATGACGCCGGTTATGGTGGAGGAGCCTACCAAGGTCCATTAGCGGCACCTGTTGTTCTAGGTAATGGTTACTTGGCTGACACTAGAGAAGTTGCTGCCGCAAAGAACGCTCACTACTCTGCTCTTTCAAGTGCTAAGGCTAGCTCAGGTTACGGAGGCGGATACGGATCAGGATATGCAGGCGGTTACGGAGGAAGTGCAGGTTACGGATCAGGAGCTAATTACGCAGGAGGTGCTTACAATGGACCACTTGCTGCTCCCGTTGTACTCGCAACCGGATACTTGGCTGACACTAGAGAATTCGCCACAGCGAAGAATGCTCACTACTCCGCACTTCTTAGCGCTAAGTCTAGTTCAGGATACGGAAATGGATTAGGCTCAGGCTACGGCGGTGGATTTGACGGCGGATTCGGAAGTGTAACTAAGTCCGCATCAGGAGGCAGTTACGGTGGCGGTGCTGGATATGGATCAGGATCAGGTTACGGTGGTGGTGCTTACAGCGGTCCTCTTGCAGCTCCTGTCGTACTATCATCTGGCTACTTGGCTGATACTAGAGACGTCGCTGCGGCGAAGGGTGCCCACTACGTGGCTTTGTCTGATGCCAGCTCCCGGTCTGGTTATGGAGGATATAGTGGATCTCAAGGAAAAGGCTGGCATTAGCACAACAAAGTGAAATTAACGTGTAAACTGTTTCATGTACTAACAACTATTTTGCTATTTTCTGAGTGTAAATATATCGGCATAAATAAAACTATATATACATGTTGTTAAGTTAATCATGTGGAAAATCTTTTTATAATGAAGGGAGTTGGTAATCATGGTCCCTGTTTCTTCAACAAGGAGGGTTTTTTCCCGGCCTACATTCTTAGCGTTACATAAACCTACATACAAAACTTAACGTTGACAAGAATTATAAACAAGCTGTGAGAAATAAGCTGTAGTATTAGTAATCATATCACTTCGAAACCGTGTAGAACATGCCCGCTCAATTACATAAACCGCGTGTACCGTACGTAACGTACACTTTTTCTGTTTATAGCGATCAAAGTTTACAGAATTTTTGGTTATAAATTACAAAATTGTGTGGTGCCAGGATGCAAGAATTGGCGCGAAAATTTGATAAAATCGAAAATTCTACGTGGCATATCAAATAACAGTGAATTTTAATCATAATCTAAAAATAGTGTTTAGTTTCAGACATTACAAATTTTTCATCACAGAGCCCAAGAATGGAGTGAAAATTTTCAGTCTGACGGGTATAGTTTGGAAATTTTTGCGTTTATTGTATGCTTGCAATTGTTAATTTTCCAAACGAAAAATATTAGGTTAATCGGGAATTTTGTAACTTTTCTGATAAATGAAAAATCATCCAATATCAAAATAGATGGAGTTATAAATTTACTTCGTTCAAGATAGAGAGAGAGAGTTCATCAGATTAGGGAACACACTACTATTCTGTAGGTTACAAATGTTTGTTGAAATAACGCCAATAGACTAAAGTGATATGAGAAAAGTGGTACTTTGAACTAGTCATCTGCTAGTAGGTGTACGTTTTCGCTTATTCACAGAGAAACCTTGTTAACTATTACGTTCCTTAGAACAACACATATGAAGCAAGAATTTTTCGTTCCATTTTCACGGCAAACGACAAATTGATTCCATGAACAATTTATTTTTCTTCAGGCGTTTTACTTAATATTTAATGTGTAACTAATCAAAACGGTAATACCTGTAAAGCAGAGATAATCGTTAGTAGAAGGCTGAATATTAAGAAAAACAAGCCATAAATGCTCACTTAAACACTTATGTCACATAAAGTAAATTTTAAATTCAAATTTACGTTTGATACTAAAGCGGAGAGTAACTTTCTTACCAAATGCAACGAATAGAGGCTGCTCTACTTTGAAATTATATACCTAGTCAGGATGTCAAACGTTTACAGTTTAAACCTTAATGACAGCACTGCAAATTTTGTTCATATATTTAATTTCAAAATATAAATTTACTACACTACGCTTAGAAATTATTTAGTATAAAAAATCTATTTCCAATTTGAAAATTACATTGTGTAACTTTATTAAAAAAAAGTATTATTTGATTCGGATTCGACGTACGATAGATACACGGTAATAAGTTTT
Source organism: Magicicada septendecula (assembly GCA_034769895.1). Taxonomy (NCBI): domain Eukaryota; kingdom Metazoa; phylum Arthropoda; class Insecta; order Hemiptera; family Cicadidae; genus Magicicada; species Magicicada septendecula. The sequence continues at coordinate 272,933,772 of CM068371.1, forward strand.
GGAACTTCAAAATGTTTTCTTGTTGAAAATCACGTATGAAAATTTCATTCGTAATATGTATGATAGTAAGATATATGTAAGATGTTTGGTAGTCCAGTTTGCGCGTACTCTGCTTCCAACGAACTACTTACATACGACAGAAGTTGACTAATGAACGCAAAACTAGACGTAACGGAATTAAGTGGTAAAAATTAAATGATTAAAAGACGACACTAATTATACTATTGGTTCTGAAGCACACCTTAAATTATTCAGGTAGAGTAATCATAAATAGTTCACCGATATAACAATTAGATTACACTTTCGCGTGTGTGCACACACATACGAAAAATGCTGTGTCTAGCACTTTGGGAATTGGGACTCCTCTTTACGGATCGTCTGCGATTTACGTGTCACCTACTCTGTTTACCATTTTTCTGTGGTACAGAATGATGTCTTTACCTGTCAAAATTTGCGTATTTGTGAAGTGAAATATTCAGTAAACCTTTCTTTAGCAACAGAAATTAGAATTTAGCCCTTTTCAGGGTGATTACATAGCGGGGATAGATTACATTTTCATCGTTACATTAATGTCCTCTGAAGGTATCTGGTTCTTTCGAAATCACCCGCAGCCCTGCCATTGAATCTGAATAAAAGATATTATTTTCAGAGTACACTTCATCTACTTCACCAGATGGCGCTGCACCACACTTCAATTGAACTTTTCCAGACATCTAGTTTCAAAGCGTTTGTCTCCCAGTGCCTATCAGTTATCTTTTTTCTGCCACCCATTGCTATAATTCCTCACACCGGATTCTCGGCTTCCTTCTCCCCGTTCCTCTCCTGGCTTGTCCCTGTACGGCTTGTCTCCCGGCGTTAGCAATACAAGCCCTGCCCACTGGAGACGATTAATTTTTGTAGGCTGTGGTCTTTGGCTTTCCTGAATAATGCGTATTTTATTGCGCTCCTGATTGTTCCAAACTGTATTTTTAGATTTCAGTCGTTGTTGGTAGTAATCAAAATTCGATTCCTATGAATTCCTCTCTTTTCGCTTGTCACATGGTACGTTGTTCCTTATCTTCAGTCGAATTTATTTCTTGTAAAGAAGGAGAATATTTATACATTTTTTGAACCCTTGTGTTTGTTGTATGGTTAACGAAAATTAAATTTTATGTCTAAACAAGTGAATTTAGATTTACGTATTTATATGTTAAACACTTTTTGGTAATTTTGGTTGTGACACTAAGAATTATATTAAATTTTAATTTTGGGTTTGGTTATTTCAAACCTGATTACAGGACAAATCTTGTATACACTACGCATTATATTACGTGTCAGTTTATAATATGAAAAATCTTGTCAACTCAGGTCGGAAATAAGTTTATTGTAATGCAATGCACATAGGTATTTGTCTGAAGACTCTTTGGTAAACAAAAAAAATTTCGTTTGAAAGCCACACCTGACTTTAGTATTGTAAGAATTGTTTTACAGATGAGCAAATGGAATTTCTTAACGAGCCCATCCTGTCTGCAGCTGTATATATAGCAGCGCACACTGAATGCAGACATCACAACTGATCTGTGTTCAGATTAAACAACATGGCAAAACTGGTAAGTGAAGTGCAAAGGACGGTATGTTGTTATTTGTTTTGGTAATACTGTATATTCAGAGAGTGTGTTGCTGTTTTTGGTAGTGACTAACTTTTATCGCTCTACTTATAAGTTGAATTAAAATTTACTTTGTATATGCTTATTTATATTGTTTAATGAAGAAATTTGTGTTAGTGGTTGAAATCACAATCAGAATGATCACTGTTGCACACCACTATATAAAAATTATATATCGGAATAATTTTTATATAGTGGTGTGCAACAGTGATCATTCTGATTGTTATTTATATTGAATAATGGCATTGCATTAGTATCTGCAGAGATAACAGAAGATATACCGAAACAATATATTGGAAATACAAGAATTAATATTTTATATTTTCACTTTGCGTGTCTATTCGAAGTAACAGGACATTAATTTTTACACTTTGATAAAACCTACAAATAATGTTTAATCGCTGAAACTCGTTGAAACAAAGTAATAAGCTAGCAAGTAAAAAATTAAAATTTTACATTTTTCAGAAGTTAGGAAAGAAATTTTGTAAAGAAGAAGCTTTAAATTACCACAGTTTTCCGGCTTTTCACTTCTAAGTCTAGTGTTCGACGTTCCCGATTATAAAATAAAAATATTATAATAACAATACCGTATACGAGAATTCATAATTAAATTCAGAAATATGTCTATAATAATAGTTGTGGTCATATTAAGCAAAATATAAAATAAATTTTTTTTTGTTTTTACAGGTGTACTCTCTCACACTCGTCTGTTTCTTCCACTATGGATCAACCACGTATTCGCAATACGGAGGAGGAGTATCCGGAGGCAGCCATGGAGGTGATGACGCCGGTTATGGTGGAGGAGCCTACCAAGGTCCATTAGCGGCACCTGTTGTTCTAGGTAATGGTTACTTGGCTGACACTAGAGAAGTTGCTGCCGCAAAGAACGCTCACTACTCTGCTCTTTCAAGTGCTAAGGCTAGCTCAGGTTACGGAGGCGGACACGGATCAGGATATGCAGGCGGTTACGGAGGAAGTGCAGATTACGGATCAGGAGCTAATTACGCAGGAGGTGCTTACAATGGACCACTTGCTGCTCCCGTTGTACTCGCAACCGGATACTTGGCTGACACTAGAGAAGTCGCCTCAGCGAAGAATGCTCACTACTCCGCACTTCTTAGCGCTAAGTCTAGTTCAGGATACGGAAATGGATTAGGCTCAGGCTACGGCGGTGGATTTGACGGCGGATTCGGAAGTGTAACTAAGTCCCCATCAGGAGGCAGTTACGGTGGCGGTGCTGGATATGGATCAGGATCAGGTTACGGAGGTGGCGCTTACAGCGGTCCTCTTGCAGCTCCTGTCGTACTATCATCTGGCTACTTGGCTGATACTAGAGACGTCGCTGCGGCGAAGGGTGCCCACTACGTGGCTTTGTCTGATGCCAGCTCCCGGTCTGGTTATGGAGGATATAGTGGATCTCAAGGAAAAGGCTGGCATTAGCCCAACAAAGTGAAATTAACGTGTAGACTGTTTCATGTACTAACAACTATTTTGCTATTTTCTGAGTGTAAATATATCGGCATAAATAAAACTATATATACATGTTGTTAAGTTAATCATGTGGAAAATCTTTTTATAATGAAGGGAGTTGGTAATCATGGTCCCTGTTTCTTCAACAAGGAGGTTTTTTTCCCGGCCTACATTCTTAGCGTTACATAAACCTATATACAAAACTTAACGTTGACACGAATTATAAACAAGCTGTGAGAAATAAGCTGTAGTATTGGTAATAATATCTCTTCGAAACCGTGTAGAACAGCCCGCTCAATTACATAAACCGCGTGTACCGTACGTAACGTACACTTTTTCTGTTTATAGCGATCAAAGTTTACAGAATTTTTGTTTATAAATTACAAAATTGTGTGGTGCCAGGATGCAAGAATTGGGGCGAAAATTTGATAAAATCAAAAATTCTACGTGGCATATCAAATAACAGTGAATTTTAATCATAATCTAAAAATAGTGTTTAGTTTCAGACATTACAAATTTTTCATCACAGAGCCCAAGAATGGAGTGAAAATTTTCAGTCTGACGGGTATAGTTTGGAATTTTTTGCGTTTATTGTATGCTTGCAATTGTTAATTTTCCAAACGAAAAATATTAGGTTAATCGGGAATTTTGTAACTTTTCTGATAAATGAAAAATCATCCAATATCAAAATAGATGGAGTTATAAATTTACTTCGTTCAAGATAGAGAGAGAGAGTTCATCAGTTTAGGGAACACACTACTATTCTGTAGGTTACAAATGTTTGTTGAAATAACGCCTATAGACTAAAGTGATATGAGAAAAGTGGTACTTTGAACTAGTCATCTGCTAGTACGTGTACGTTTTCGCTTATTCACAGAGAAACCTTGTTAACTATTACGTTCCTTAGAACAACACATATGAAGCAAGAATTTTTCGTTCCATTTTCACGGCAAACGACAAATTGATTCCATGAACAATTTATTTTTCTTCAGGCGTTTTACTTAATATTTAATGTGTAACTAATCAAAACGGTAATACCTGTAAAGTAGAGATAATCGTTAGTAGAAGGCTGAATATTAAGAAAAACAAGCCATAAATGCTCACTTAAACACTTATGTCACATAAAGTAAATTTTAAATTCAAATTTACGTTTGATACTAAAGCGGAGAGTAACTTTCTTACCAAATGCAACGAATAGAGGCTGCTCTACTTTGAAATTATATACCTAGTCAGGATGTCAAACGTTTACAGTTTAAACCTTAATGACAGCACTGCAAATTTTGTTCATATATTTAATTTCAAAATATAAATTTACTACACTACGCTTAGAAATTATTTAGTATAAAAAATCTATTTCCAATTTGAAAATTACATTGTGTAACTTTATTAAAAAAAAGTATTATTTGATTCGGCTTCGACGTACGATAGATACACGGTAATAAGTTTTGGAACTTCAAAATGTTTTCTTGTTGAAAATCACGTATGAAAATTTCATTCGTAATATGTATGATAGTAAGATATATGTAAGATGTTTGGTAGTCCAGTTTGCGCGTACTCTGCTTCCAACGAACTACTTACATACGACAGAAGTTGACTAATGAACGCAAAACTAGACGTAACGGAATTAAGTGGTAAAAATTAAAAGATTAAAAGACGACACTAATTATACTATTGGTTCTGAAGCACACCTTAAATTATTCAGGTAGAGTAATCATAAATAGTTCACCGATATAACAATTAGATTACACTTTCGCGTGTGTGCACACACATACGAAAAATGCTGCGTCTAGCACTTTGGGACTTGGGACTCCTCTTTACGGATCGTCTGCGATTTACGTGTCACCTACTCTGTTTACCATTTTTCTGTGGTACAGAATGATGTCTTTACCTGTCAAAATTTGCGTATTTGTGAAGTGAAATATTCAGTAAACCTTTCTTTAGCAACAGAAATTAGAATTTAGCCCTTTTCAGGGTGATTACATAGCGGGGATAGATTACATTTTCATCGTTACATTAATGTCCTCTGAAGGTATCTGGTTCTTTCGAAATCACCCGCAGCCCTGCCATTGAATCTGAATAAAAGATATTATTTTCAGAGTACACTTCATCTACTTCACCAGATGGCGCTGCACCACACTTCAATTGAACTTTTCCAGACATCTAGTTTCAAAGCGTTTGTCTCCCAGTGCCTATCAGTTATCTTTTTTCTGCCACCCATTGCTATAATTCCTCACACCGGATTCTCGGCTTCCTTCTCCCCGTTCCTCTCCTGGCTTGTCCCTGTACGGCTTGTCTCCCGGCGTTAGCAATACAAGCCCTGCCCACTGGAGACGATTAATTTTTGTAGGCTGTGGTCTTTGGCTTTCCTGAATAATGCGTATTTTATTGCGCTCCTGATTGTTCCAAACTGTATTTTTAGATTTCAGTCGTTGTTGGTAGTAATCAAAATTCGATTCCTATGAATTCCTCTCTTTTCGCTTGTCACATGGTACGTTGTTCCTTATCTTCAGTCGAATTTATTTCTTGTAAAGAAGGAGAATATTTATACATTTTTTGAACCCTTGTGTTTGTTGTATGGTTAACGAAAATTAAATTTTATGTCTAAACAAGTGAATTTAGATTTACGTATTTATATGTTAAACACTTTTTGGTAATTTTGGTTGTGACACTAAGAATTATATTAAATTTTAATTTTGGGTTTGGTTATTTCAAACCTGATTACAGGACAAATCTTGTATACACTACGCATTATATTACGTGTCAGTTTATAATATGAAAAACCTTGTCAACTCAGGTCGGAAATAAGTTTATTGTAATGCAATGCACATAGGTATTTGTCTGAAGACTCTTTGGTAAACAAAAAAAATTTCGTTTGAAAGCCACACCTGACTTTAGTATTGTAAGAATTGTTTTACAGATGAGCAAATGGAATTTCTTAACGAGCCCATCCTGTCTGCAGCTGTATATATAGCAGCGCACACTGAATGCAGACATCACAACTGATCTGTGTTCAGATTAAACAACATGGCAAAACTGGTAAGTGAAGTGCAAAGGACGGTATGTTGTTATTTGTTTTGGTAATACTGTATATTCAGAGAGTGTGTTGCTGTTTTTGGTAGTGACTAACTTTTATCGCTCTACTTATAAGTTGAATTAAAATTTACTTTGTATATGCTTATTTATATTGTTTAATGAAGAAATTTGTGTTAGTGGTTGAAATCACAATCAGAATGATCACTGTTGCACACCACTATATAAAAATTATATATCGGAATAATTTTTATATAGTGGTGTGCAACAGTGATCATTCTGATTGTTATTTATATTGAATAATGGCATTGCATTAGTATCTGCAGAGATAACAGAAGATATACCGAAACAATATATTGGAAATACAAGAATTAATATTTTATATTTTCACTTTGCGTGTCTATTCGAAGTAACAGGACATTAATTTTTCCACTTTGATAAAACCTACAAATAATGTTTAATCGCTGAAACTCGTTGAAACAAAGTAATAAGCTAGCAAGTAAAAAATTAAAATTTTACATTTTTCAGAAGTTAGGAAAGAAATTTTGTAAACAAGAAGCTTTAAATTACCACAGTTTTCCGGCTTTTCACTTCTAAGTCTAGTGTTCGACGTTCCCGATTATAAAATAAAAATATTATAATAACAATACCGTATACGAGAATTCATAATTAAATTCAGAAATTTGTCTATAATAATAGTTGTGGTCATATTAAGCAAAATATAAAATAAATTTTTTTTTGTTTTTAACAGGTGTACTCTCTCACACTCGTCTGTTTCTTCCACTATGGATCAACCACGTATTCGCAATACGGAGGAGGAGTATCCGGAGGCAGCCATGGAGGTGATGACGCCGGTTATGGTGGAGGAGCCTACCAAGGTCCATTAGCGGCACCTGTTGTTCTAGGTAATGGTTACTTGGCTGACACTAGAGAAGTTGCTGCCGCAAAGAACGCTCACTACTCTGCTCTTTCAAGTGCTAAGGCTAGCTCAGGTTACGGAGGCGGACACGGATCAGGATATGCAGGCGGTTACGGAGGAAGTGCAGATTACGGATCAGGAGCTAATTACGCAGGAGGTGCTTACAATGGACCACTTGCTGCTCCCGTTGTACTCGCAACCGGATACTTGGCTGACACTAGAGAAGTCGCCTCAGCGAAGAATGCTCACTACTCCGCACTTCTTAGCGCTAAGTCTAGTTCAGGATACGGAAATGGATTAGGCTCAGGCTACGGCGGTGGATTTGACGGCGGATTCGGAAGTGTAACTAAGTCCCCATCAGGAGGCAGTTACGGTGGCGGTGCTGGATATGGATCAGGATCAGGTTACGGAGGTGGCGCTTACAGCGGTCCTCTTGCAGCTCCTGTCGTACTATCATCTGGCTACTTGGCTGATACTAGAGACGTCGCTGCGGCGAAGGGTGCCCACTACGTGGCTTTGTCTGATGCCAGCTCCCGGTCTGGTTATGGAGGATATAGTGGATCTCAAGGAAAAGGCTGGCATTAGCCCAACAAAGTGAAATTAACGTGTAAACTGTTTCATGTACTAACAACTATTTTGCTATTTTCTGAGTGTAAATATATCGGCATAAATAAAACTATATATACATGTTGTTAAGTTAATCATGTGGAAAATCTTTTTATAATGAAGGGAGTTGGTAATCATGGTCCCTGTTTCTTCAACAAGGAGGTTTTTTTCCCGGCCTACATTCTTAGCGTTACATAAACCTATATACAAAACTTAACGTTGACACGAATTATAAACAAGCTGTGAGAAATAAGCTGTAGTATTGGTAATAATATCTCTTCGAAACCGTGTAGAACAGCCCGCTCAATTACATAAACCGCGTGTACCGTACGTAACGTACACTTTTTCTGTTTATAGCGATCAAAGTTTACAGAATTTTTGTTTATAAATTACAAAATTGTGTGGTGCCAGGATGCAAGAATTGGGGCGAAAATTTGATAAAATCAAAAATTCTACGTGGCATATCAAATAACAGTGAATTTTAATCATAATCTAAAAATAGTGTTTAGTTTCAGACATTACAAATTTTTCATCACAGAGCCCAAGAATGGAGTGAAAATTTTCAGTCTGACGGGTATAGTTTGGAATTTTTTGCGTTTATTGTATGCTTGCAATTGTTAATTTTCCAAACGAAAAATATTAGGTTAATCGGGAATTTTGTAACTTTTCTGATAAATGAAAAATCATCCAATATCAAAATAGATGGAGTTATAAATTTACTTCGTTCAAGATAGAGAGAGAGAGTTCATCAGTTTAGGGAACACACTACTATTCTGTAGGTTACAAATGTTTGTTGAAATAACGCCTATAGACTAAAGTGATATGAGAAAAGTGGTACTTTGAACTAGTCATCTGCTAGTACGTGTACGTTTTCGCTTATTCACAGAGAAACCTTGTTAACTATTACGTTCCTTAGAACAACACATATGAAGCAAGAATTTTTCGTTCCATTTTCACGGCAAACGACAAATTGATTCCATGAACAATTTATTTTTCTTCAGGCGTTTTACTTAATATTTAATGTGTAACTAATCAAAACGGTAATACCTGTAAAGCAGAGATAATCGTTAGTAGAAGGCTGAATATTAAGAAAAACAAGCCATAAATGCTCACTTAAACACTTATGTCACATAAAGTAAATTTTAAATTCAAATTTACGTTTGATACTAAAGCGGAGAGTAACTTTCTTACCAAATGCAACGAATAGAGGCTGCTCTACTTTGAAATTATATACCTAGTCAGGATGTCAAACGTTTACAGTTTAAACCTTAATGACAGCACTGCAAATTTTGTTCATATATTTAATTTCAAAATATAAATTTACTACACTACGCTTAGAAATTATTTAGTATAAAAAATCTATTTCCAATTTGAAAATTACATTGTGTAACTTTATTAAAAAAAAGTATTATTTGATTCGGATTCGACGTACGATAGATACACGGTAATAAGTTTTGGAACTTCAAAATGTTTTCTTGTTGAAAATCACGTATGAAAATTTCATTCGTAATATTTATGATAGTAAGATATATGTAAGATGTTTGGTAGTCCAGTTTGCGCGTACTCTGCTTCCAACGAACTACTTACATACGACAGAAGTTGACTAATGAACGCAAAACTAGACGTAACGGAATTAAGTGGTAAAAATTAAAAGATTAAAAGACGACACTAATTATACTATTGGTTCTGAAGCACACCTTAAATTATTCAGGTAGAGTAATCATAAATAGTTCACCGATATAACAATTAGATTACACTTTCGCGTGTGTGCACACACATACGAAAAATGCTGCGTCTAGCACTTTGGGACTTGGGACTCCTCTTTACGGATCGTCTGCGATTTACGTGTCACCTACTCTGTTTACCATTTTTCTGTGGTACAGAATGATGTCTTTACCTGTCAAAATTTGCGTATTTGTGAAGTGAAATATTCAGTAAACCTTTCTTTAGCAACAGAAATTAGAATTTAGCCCTTTTCAGAGTGATTACATAGCGGGGATAGATTACATTTTCATCGTTACATTAATGTCCTCTGAAGGTATCTGGTTCTTTCGAAATCACCCGCAGCCCTGCCATTGAATCTGAATAAAAGATATTATTTTCAGAGTACACTTCATCTACTTCACCAGATGGCGCTGCACCACACTTCAATTGAACTTTTCCAGACATCTAGTTTCAAAGCGTTTGTCTCCCAGTGCCTATCAGTTATCTTTTTTCTGCCACCCATTGCTATAATTCCTCACACCAGATTCTCGGCTTCCTTCTCCCCGTTCCTCTCCTGGCTTGTCCCTGTACGGCTTGTCTCCCGGCGTTAGCAATACAAGCCCTGGCCACTGGAGACGATTAATTTTTGTAGGCTGTGGTCTTTGGCTTTCCTGAATAATGCGTATTTTATTGCGCTCCTGATTGTTCCAAACTGTATTTTTAGATTTCAGTCGTTGTTGGTAGTAATCAAAATTCGATTCCTATGAATTCCTCTCTTTTCGCTTGTCACATGGTACGTTGTTCTTTATCTTCAGTCGAATTTATTTCTTGTAAAGAAGGAGAATATTTTTACATTTTTTGAACCCTTGTGTTTGTTGTATGGTTAACGAAAATTAAATTTTATGTCTAAACAAGTGAATTTAGATTTACGTATTTATATGTTAAACACTTTTTGGTAATTTTGGTTGTGACACTAAGAATTATATTAAATTTTAATTTTGGGTTTGGTTATTTCAAACCTGATTACAGGACAAATCTTGTATACACTACGCATTATATTACGTGTCAGTTTATAATATGAAAAACCTTGTCAACTCAGGTCGGAAATAAGTTTATTGTAATGCAATGCACATAGGGATTTGTCTGAAGACTCTTTGGTAAACAAAAAAAATTTCGTTTGAAAGCCACACCTGACTTTAGTATTGTAAGAATTGTTTTTCAGATGAGCAAATGGAATTTCTTAACGAGCCCATCCTGTCTGCAGCTGTATATATAGCAGCGCACACTGAATGCAGACATCACAACTGATCTGTGTTCAGATTAAACAACATGGCAAAACTGGTAAGTGAAGTGCAAAGGACGGTATGTTGTTATTTGTTTTGGTAATACTGTATATTCAGAGAGTGTGTTGCTGTTTTTGGTAGTGACTAACTTTTATCGCTCTACTTATAAGTTGAATTAAAATTTACTTTGTATATGCTTATTTATATTGTTTAATGAAGAAATTTGTGTTAGTGGTTGAAATCACAATCAGAATGATCACTGTTGCACACCACTATATAAAAATTATATATCGGAATAATTTTTATATAGTGGTGTGCAACAGTGATCATTCTGATTGTTATTTATATTGAATAATGGCATTGCATTAGTATCTGCAGAGATAACAGAAGATATACCGAAACAATATATTGGAAATACAAGAATTAATATTTTATATTTTCACTTTGCGTGTCTATTCGAAGTAACAGGACATTAATTTTTCCACTTTGATAAAACCTACAAATAATGTTTAATCGCTGAAACTCGTTGAAACAAAGTAAGAAGCTAGCAAGTAAAAAATTAAAATTTTACATTTTTCAGAAGTTAGGAAAGAAATTTTGTAAACAAGAAGCTTTAAATTACCACAGTTTTCCGGCTTTTCACTTCTAAGTCTAGTGTTCGACGTTCCCGATTATAAAATAAAAATATTATAATAACAATACCGTATACGAGAATTCATAATTAAATTCAGAAATATGTCTATAATAATAGTTGTGGTCATATTAAGCAAAATATAAAATAAATTTTTTTTTGTTTTTAACAGGTGTACTCTCTCACACTCGTCTGTTTCTTCCACTATGGATCAACCACGTATTCGCAATACGGAGGAGGAGTATCCGGAGGCAGCCATGGAGGTGATGACGCCGGTTATGGTGGAGGAGCCTACCAAGGTCCATTAGCGGCACCTGTTGTTCTAGGTAATGGTTACTTGGCTGACACTAGAGAAGTTGCTGCCGCAAAGAACGCTCACTACTCTGCTCTTTCAAGTGCTAAGGCTAGCTCAGGTTACGGAGGCGGACACGGATCAGGATATGCAGGCGGTTACGGAGGAAGTGCAGATTACGGATCAGGAGCTAATTACGCAGGAGGTGCTTACAATGGACCACTTGCTGCTCCCGTTGTACTCGCAACCGGATACTTGGCTGACACTAGAGAAGTCGCCTCAGCGAAGAATGCTCACTACTCCGCACTTCTTAGCGCTAAGTCTAGTTCAGGATACGGAAATGGATTAGGCTCAGGCTACGGAGGTGGATTTGACGGCGGATTCGGAAGTGTAACTAAGTCCGCATCAGGAGGCAGTTACGGTGGCGGTGCTGGATATGGATCAGGATCAGGTTACGGAGGTGGCGCTTACAGCGGTCCTCTTGCAGCTCCTGTCGTACTATCATCTGGCTACTTGGCTGATACTAGAGACGTCGCTGCGGCGAAGGGTGCCCACTACGTGGCTTTGTCTGATGCCAGCTCCCGGTCTGGTTATGGAGGATATACTGGATCTCAAGGAAAAGGCTGGCATTAGCACAACAAAGTGAAATTAACGTGTAAACTGTTTCATGTACTAACAACTATTTTGCTATTTTCTGAGTGTAAATATATCGGCATAAATAAAACTATATATACATGTTGTTAAGTTAATCACGTGGAAAATCTTTTTATAATGAAGGGAGTTGGTAATCATGGTCCCTGTTTCTTCAACAAGGAGGGTTTTTTCCCGGCCTACATTCTTAGCGTTACATAAACCTATATACAAAACTTAACGTTGACAAGAATTATAAACAAGCTGTGAGAAATAAGCTGTAGTATTAGTAATCATATCTCTTCGAAACCGTGTAGAACCTGCCCGCTCAATTACATAAACCGCGTGTACCGTACGTAACGTATACTTTTTCTGTTTATAGCGATCAAAGTTTACAGTATTTTTTTTATAAATTACAAAATTGTGTGGTGCCAGGATGCAAGAATTGGGGCGAAAATTTGATAAAATCGAAAATTCTACGTGGCATATCAAATAACAGTGAATTTTAATCATAATCTAAAAACAGTGTTTAGTTTCAGTAATTACAAATTTTTCATCACAGAGCCCAAGAATGGAGTGAAAATTTTCAGTCTGACGGGTATAGTTTGGAATTTTTTGCGTTTATTGTATGCTTGCAATTGTTAATTTTCCAAACGAAAAATATTAGGTTAATCGGGAATTTTGTAACTTTTCTGATAAATGAAAAATCATCCAATATCAAAATAGATGGAGTTACAAATTTACTTCGTTCAAGATAGAGAGAGAGAGTTCGTCAGATTAGGGATCACACTACTATTCTGTAGGTTACAAATGTTTGTTGAAATAACGCCTATAGACTAAAGTGATATGAGAAAAGTGGTACTTTGAACTAGTCATCTGCTAGTAGGCGTACGTTTTCGCTTATTCACAGAGAAACCTTGTTAACTATTACGTTCCTTAGAACAACACATGAAGCAAGAATTTTTCGTTCCATTTTCACGGCAAACGACAAATTGATTCCATGAACAATTTACTTTTCTTCAGGCGTTTTACTTAATATTTAATGTGTAACTAATCAAAACGGTAATACCTGTAAAGCAGAGATAATCGTTAGTAGAAGGCTGAATATTAAGAAAAAAAGCCATAAATGCTCACTTAAACACTTATGTCACATAAAGTAAATTTTAAATTCAAATTTACGTTTGATACTAAAGCGGAGAGTAACTTTCTTACCAAATGCAACGAATAGAGGCTGCTCTACTTTGAAATTATATACCTAGTCAGGATGTCAAACGTTTACAGTTTAAACCTTAATGACAGCACTGCAAATTTTGTTCATATATTTAATTTCAAAATATAAATTTACTACACTACGCTTAGAAATTATTTAGTATAAAAATTCTATTTCCAATTTGAAAATTACATTGTGTAACTTTTTTAAAAAAAAGTATTATTTGATTCGGCTTCGACGTACGATAGATACACGGTAATAAGTTTTGGAACTTCAAAATGTTTTCTTGTTGAAAATCACGTATGAAAATTTGATTCGTAATATGTATGATAGTAAGATATATGTAAGATATTTGGTAGTCCAGTTTGCGCGTACTCTGCTTCCAACGAACTACTTACATACGACAGAAGTTGACTAATGAACGCAAAACTAGACGTAACGGAATTAAGTGGTAAAAATTAAAAGATTAAAAGACGACACTAATTATACTATTGGTTCTGAAGCACACCTTAAATTATTCAGGTAGAGTAATAATAAATAGTTCACCGATATAACAATTAGATTACACTTTCGCGTGTGTGCACACACATACGAAAAATGCTGCGTCTAGCACTTTGGGACTTGGGACTCCTCTTTACGGATCGTCTGCGATTTACGTGTCACCTACTCTGTTTACCATTTTTCTGTGGTACAGAATAATGTCTTTAACTGTCAAAATTTGCGTATTTGTGAAGTGAAATATTCAGTAAACCTTTCTTTAGCAACAGAAATTAGAATTTAGCCCTTTTTAGGGTGATTACATAGCGGGGATAGATTACATTTTCATCGTTACATTAATGTCCTCTGAAGGTATCTGGTTCTTTCGAAATCACCCGCAGCCCTGCCATTGAATCTGAATAAAAGATATTATTTTCAGAGTACACGTCATCTACTTCACCAGATGGCGCTGCACCACACGTCAATTGAACTTTTCCAGACATCTAGTTTCAAAGCGTTTGTCTCCCAGTGGCTATCAGTTATCTTTTTTCTGCCACCCATTGCTATAATTCCTCACACCGGATTCTCGGCTTCCTTCTCCCCGTTCCTCTCCTGGCTTGTCCCTGTACGGCTTGTCTCCCGGCGTTAGCAATACAAGCCCTGCCCACTGGAGACGATTAATTTTTGTAGGCTGTGGTCTTTGGCTTTCCTGAATAATGCGTATTTTATTGCGCTCCTGATTGTTCCAAACTGTATTTTTAGATTTCAGTCGTTGTTGGTAGTAATCAAAATTCGATTCCTATGAATTCCTCTCTTTTCGCTTGTCACATGGTACGTTGTTCCTTAACTTCAGTCGAATTTATTTCTTGTAAAGAAGGAGAATATTTATACATTTTTTGAACCCTTGTGTTTGTTGTATGGTTAACGAAAATTAAATTTTATGTCTAAACAAGTGAATTTAGATTTACGTATTTATATGTTAAACACTTTTTGGTAATTTTGGTTGTGACACTAAGAATTATATTAAATTTTAATTTTGGGTTTGGTTATTTCAAACCTGATTACAGGACAAATCTTGTATACACTACGCATTATATTACGTGTCAGTTTATAATATGAAAAACCTTGTCAACTCAGGTCGGAAATAAGTTTATTGTAATGCAATGCACATAGGTATTTGTCTGAAGACTCTTTGGTAAACAAAAAAAATTTCGTTTGAAAGCCACACCTGACTTTAGTATTGTAAGAATTGTTTTACAGATGAGCAAATGGAATTTCTTAACGAGCCCATCCTGTCTGCAGCTGTATATATAGCAGCGCACACTGAATGCAGACATCACAACTGATCTGTGTTCAGATTAAACAACATGGCAAAACTGGTAAGTGAAGTGCAAAGGACGGTATGTTGTTATTTGTTTTGGTAATACTGTATATTCAGAGAGTGTGTTGCTGTTTTTGGTAGTCACTAACTTTTATCGCTCTACTTATAAGTTGAATTAAAATTTACTTTGTATATGCTTATTTATATTGTTTAATGAAGAAATTTGTGTTAGTGGTTGAAATCACAATCAGAATGATCACTGTTGCACACCACTATATAAAAATTATATATCGGAATAATTTTTATATAGTGGTGTGCAACAGTGATCATTCTGATTGTTATTTATATTAAATAATGGCATTGCATTAGTATCTGCAGAGATAACAGAAGATATACCGAAACAATATATTGGAAATACAAGAATTAATATTTTATATTTTCACTTTGCGTGTCTATTCGAAGTAACAGGACATTAATTTTTCCACTTTGATAAAACCTACAAATAATGTTTAATCGCTGAAACTCGTTGAAACAAAGTAATAAGCTAGCAAGTAAAAAATTAAAATTTTACATTTTTCAGAAGTTAGGAAAGAAATTTTGTAAACAAGAAGCTTTAAATTACCACAGTTTTCCGGCTTTTCACTTCTAAGTCTAGTGTTCGACGTTCCCGATTATAAAATAAAAATATTATAATAACAATACCGTATACGAGAATTCATAATTAAATTCAGAAATATGTCTATAATAATAGTTTTGGTCATATTAAGCAAAATATAAAATAAATTTTTTTTGTTTTTAACAGGTGTACTCTCTCACACTCGTCTGTTTCTTCCACTATGGATCAACCACGTATTCGCAATACGGAGGAGGAGTATCCGGAGGCAGCCATGGAGGTGATGACGCCGGTTATGGTGGAGGAGCCTACCAAGGTCCATTAGCGGCACCTGTTGTTCTAGGTAATGGTTACTTGGCTGACACTAGAGAAGTTGCTGCCGCAAAGAACGCTCACTACTCTGCTCTTTCAAGTGCTAAGGCTAGCTCAGGTTACGGAGGCGGATACGGATCAGGATATGCAGGCGGTTACGGAGGAAGTGCAGGTTACGGATCAGGAGCTAATTACGCAGGAGGTGATTACAATGGACCACTTGCTGCTCCCGTTGTACTCGCAACCGGATACTTGGCTGACACTAGAGAAGTCGCCTCAGCGAAGAATGCTCACTACTCCGCACTTCTTAGCGCTAAGTCTAGTTCAGGATACGGAAATGGATTAGGCTCAGGCTACGGCGGTGGATTTGACGGCGGATTCGGAAGTGTAACTAAGTCCGCATCAGGAGGGAGTTACGGTGGCGGTGCTGGATATGGATCAGGATCAGGTTACGGAGGTGGCGCTTACAGCGGTCCTCTTGCAGCTCCTGTCGTACTATCATCTGGCTACTTGGCTGATACTAGAGACGTCGCTGCGGCGAAGGGTGCCCACTATGTGGCTTTGTCTGATGCCAGCTCCCGGTCTGGTTATGGAGGATATAGTGGATCTCAAGGAAAAGGCGGGCATTAGCCCAACAAAGTGAAATTAACGTGTAAACTGTTTCATGTACTAACAACTATTTTGCTATTTTCTGAGTGTAAATATATCGGCCTAAATAAAACTATATATACATGTTGTTAAGTTAATCATGTGGAAAATCTTTTTATAATGAAGGGAGTTGGTAATCATGGTCCCTGTTTCTTCAACAAGGAGGTTTTTTTCCCGGCCTACATTCTTAGCGTTACATAAACCTATATACAAAACTTAACGTTGACACGAATTATAAACAAGCTGTGAGAAATAAGCTGTAGTATTGGTAATAATATCTCTTCGAAACCGTGTAGAACAGCCCGCTCAATTACGTACGCGTGTACCGTACGTAACGTACACTTTTTCTGTTTATAGCGATCAAAGTTTACAGAATTTTTGTTTATAAATTACAAAATTGTGTGGTGCCAGGATGCAAGAATTGGGGCGAAAATTTGATAAAATCGAAAATTCTACGTGGCATATCAAATAACAGTGAATTTTAATCATAATCTAAAAATAGTGTTTAGTTTCAGACATTACAAATTTTTCATCACAGAGCCCAAGAATGGAGTGAAAATTTTCAGTCTGACGGGTATAGTTTGGAATTTTTTGCGTTTATTGTATGCTTGCAATTGTTAATTTTCCAAACGAAAAATATTAGGTTAATCGGGAATTTTGTAACTTTTCTGATAAATGAAAAATCATCCAATATCAAAATAGATGGAGTTATAAATTTACTTCGTTCAAGATAGAGAGAGAGAGTTCATCAGATTAGGGAACACACTACTATTCTGTAGGTTACAAATGTTTGTTGAAATAACGCCTATAGACTAAAGTGATATGAGAAAAGTGGTACTTTGAACTAGTCATCTGCTAGTAGGTGTACGTTTTCGCTTATTCACAGAGAAACCTTGTTAACTATTACGTTCCTTAGAACAACACATATGAAGCAAGAATTTTTCGTTCCATTTTCACGGCAAACGACAAATTGATTCCATGAACAATTTATTTTTCTTCAGGCGTTTTACTTAATATTTAATGTGTAACTAATCAAAACGGTAATACCTGTAAAGCAGAGATAATCGTTAGTAGAAGGCTGAATATTAAGAAAAACAAGCCATAAATGCTCACTTAAACACTTATGTCACATAAAGTAAATTTTAAATTAAAATTTACGTTTGATACTAAAGCGGAGAGTAACTTTCTTACCAAATGCAACGAATAGAGGCTGCTCTACTTTGAAATTATATACCTAGTCAGGATGTCAAACGTTTACAGTTTAAACCTTAATGACAGCACTGCAAATTTTGTTCATATATTTAATTTCAAAATATAAATTTACTACACTACGCTTAGAAATTATTTAGTATAAAAAATCTATTTCCAATTTGAAAATTACATTGTGTAACTTTATTAAAAAAAAGTATTATTTGATTCGGCTTCGACGTACGATAGATACACGGTAATAAGTTTTGGAACTTCAAAATGTTTTCTTGTTGAAAATCACGTATGAAAATTTCATTCGTAATATGTATGATAGTAAGATATATGTAAGATGTTTGGTAGTCCAGTTTGCGCGTACTCTGCTTCCAACGAACTACTTACATACGACAGAAGTTGACTAATGAACGCAAAACTAGACGTAACGGAATTAAGTGGTAAAAATTAAAAGATTAGAAGGCGACACTAATTATACTATTGGTTCTGAAGCACACCTTAAATTATTCAGGTAGAGTAATCTTAAATAGTTCACCGATATAACAATTAGATTACACTTTCGCGTGTGTGCACACACATACGAAAAATGCTGCGTCTAGCACTTTGGGACTTGGGACTCCTCTTTACGGATCGTCTGCGATTTACGTGTCACCTACTCTGTTTACCATTTTTCTGTGGTACAGAATGATGTCTTTACCTGTCAAAATTTGCGTATTTGTGAAGTGAAATATTCAGTAAACCTATCTTTAGCAACAGAAATTAGAATTTAGCCCTTTTTAGGGTGATTACATAGCGGGGATAGATTACATTTTCATCGTTACATTAATGTCCTCTGAAGGTATCTGGTTCTTTCGAAATCACCCGCAGCCCTGCCATTGAATCTGAATAAAAGATATTATTTTCAGAGTACACTTCATCTACTTCACCAGATGGCGCTGCACCACACTTCAATTGAACTTTTCCAGACATCTAGATTCAAAGCGTTTATCTCCCGTGCCTATCAGTTATCTTTTTTCTGCCACCCATTGCTATAATTCCTCACACCGGATTCTCGGCTTCCTTCTCCCCGTTCCTCTCCTGGCTTGTCCTGTACGGCTTGTCTCCCGGCGTTAGCAATACAAGCCCTGCCCACTGGAGACGATTAATTTTTGTAGGCTGTGGTCTTTGGCTTTCCTGAATAATGCGTATTTTATTGCGCTCCTGATTGTTCCAAACTGTATTTTTAGATTTCAGTCGTTGTTGGTAGTAATCAAAATTCGATTCCTATGAATTCCTCTCTTTTCGCTTGTCACATGGTACGTTGTTCCTTAACTTCAGTCGAATTTATTTCTTGTAAAGAAGGAGAATATTTATACATTTTTTGAACCCTTGTGTTTGTTGTATGGTTAACGAAAATTAAATTTTTTGTCTAAACAAGTGAATTTAGATTTACGTATTTATATGTTAAACACTTTTTGGTAATTTTGGATGTGACACTAAGAATTATATTAAATTTGTAATTTTGGGTTTGGTTATTTCAAACCTGATTACAGGACAAAACTTGTATACACTACGCATTATATTACGTGTCAGTTTATAATATGAAAAACCTTGTCAACTCAGGTCGGAAATAAGTTTATTGTAATGCAATGCACATAGGTATTTGTCTGAAGACTCTTTGGTAAACAAAAAAAATTTCGTTTGAAAGCCACACCTGACTTTAGTATTGTAAGAATTGTTTTACAGATGAGCAAATGGAATTTCTTAACGAGCCCATCCTGTCTGAAGCTGTATATATAGCAGCGCACACTGAATGCAGACATCACAACTGATCTGTGTTCAGATTAAACAACATGGCAAAACTGGTAAGTGAAGTGCAAAGGACGGTATGTTGTTATTTGTTTTGGTAATACTGTATATTCAGAGAGTGTGTTGCTGTTTTTGGTAGTGACTAACTTTTATCGCTCTACTTATAAGTTGAATTAAAATTTACTTTGTATATGCTTATTTATATTGTTTAATGAAGAAATTTTGTTAGTGGTTGAAAACACAATCAGAATGATCACTGTTGCACACCACTATATAAAAATTATATATCGGAATAATTTTTATATAGTGGTGTGCAACAGTGATCATTCTGATTGTTATTTGTATTGAATTAATGGAATTGCATTAGTATCTGCAGAGATAACAGAAGACATACCGAAACAATATATTGGAAATACAAGAATTAATATTTTATATTTTCACTTTGCGTGTCTATTCGAAGTAACAGGACATTAATTTTTCCACTTTGATAAAACCTACAAATAATGTTTAATCGCTGAAACTCGTTGAAACAAAGTAATAAGCTAGCAAGTAAAAAATTAAAATTTTACATTTTTCAGAAGTTAGGAAAGAAATTTTGTAAACAAGAAGCTTAAAATTACCACAGTTTTCCAGCTTTTCACTTCTAAGTCTAGTGTTCGACGTTCCCGATTATAAAATAAAAATATTATAATAACAATACCGTATACGAGAATTCATAATTAAATTCAGAAATATGTCTATAATAATAGTTGTGGTCATATTAAGCAAAATATAAAATAAATTTTTTTTTGTTTTTAACAGGTGTACTCTCTCACACTCGTCTGTTTCTTCCACTATGGATCAACCACGTATTCGCAATACGGAGGAGGAGTATCCAGAGGCAGCCATGGAGGTGATGACGCCGGTTATGGTGGAGGAGCCTACCAAGGTCCATTAGCGGCACCTGTTGTTCTAGGTAATGGTTACTTGGCTGACACTAGAGAAGTTGCTGCCGCAAAGAACGCTCACTACTCTGCTCTTTCAAGTGCTAAGGCTAGCTCAGGTTACGGAGGCGGATACGGTTCAGGATATGCAGGCGGTTACGGAGGAAGTGCAGGTTACGGATCAGGAGCTAATTACGCAGGAGGTGATTACAATGGACCACTTGCTGCTCCCGTTGTACTCGCAACCGGATACTTGGCTGACACTAGAGAAGTCGCCTCAGCGAAGAATGCTCACTACTCCGCACTTCTTAGCGCTAAGTCTAGTTCAGGAAACGGAAATGGATTAGGCTCAGGCTACGGCGGTGGATTTGACGGCGGATTCGGAAGTGTAACTAAGTCCGCATCAGGAGGCAGTTACGGTTCCGGTGCTGGATATGGATCAGGATCAGGTTACGGAGGTGGCGCTTACAGCGGTCCTCTTGCAGCTCCTGTCGTACTATCATCTGGCTACTTGGCTGATACTAGAGACGTCGCTGGGGCGAAGGGTGCCCACTACGTGGCTTTGTCTGATGCCAGCTCCCGGTCTGGTTATGGAGGATATAGTGGATCTCAAGGAAAAGGCTGGCATTAGCACAACAAAGTGAAATTAACGTGTAAACTGTTTCATGTACTAACAACTATTTTGCTATTTTCTGAGTGTAAATATATCGGCATAAATAAAACTATATATACATGTTGTTAAGTTAATCATGTGGAAAATCTTTTTATAATGAAGGGAGTTGGTAATCATGGTCCCTGTTTCTTCAACAAGGAGGTTTTTTTCCCGGCCTACATTCTTAGCGTTACATAAACCTATATACAAAACTTAACGTTGACACGAATTATAAACAAGCTGTGAGAAATAAGCTGTAGTATTGGTAATAATATCTCTTCGAAACCGTGTAGAACAGCCCGCTCAATTACATAAACCGCGTGTACCGTACGTAACGTACACTTTTTCTGTTTATAGCGATCAAAGTTTACAGAATTTTTGTTTATAAATTACAAAATTGTGTGGTGCCAGGATGCAAGAATTGGGGCGAAAATTTGATAAAATCGAAAATTCTACGTGGCATATCAAATAACAGTGAATTTTAATCATAATCTAAAAATAGTGTTTAGTTTCAGACATTACAAATTTTTCATCACAGAGCCCAAGAATGGAGTGAACATTTTCAGTCTGACGGGTATAGTTTGGAATTTTTTGCGTTTATTGTATGCTTGCAATTGTTAATTTTCCAAACGAAAAATATTAGGTTAATCGGGAATTTTGTAACATTTCTAATAAATGAAAAATCATCCAATATCAAAATAGATGGAGTTATAAATTTACTTCGTTCAAGATAGAGAGAGAGAGTTCATCAGATTAGGGAACACACTACTATTCTGTAGGTTACAAATGTTTGTTGAAATAACGCCTATAGACTAAAGTGATATGAGAAAAGTGGTACTTTGAACTAGTCATCTGCTTGTAGGTGTACGTTTTCGCTTATTCACAGAGAAACCTTGTTAACTATTACGTTCCTTAGAACAACACATATGAAGCAAGAATTTTTCGTTCCATTTTCACGGCAAACGACAAATTGATTCCATGAACAATTTATTTTTCTTCAGGCGTTTTACTTAATATTTAATGTGTAACTAATCAAAACGGTAATACCTGTAAAGCAGAGATAATCGTTAGTAGAAGGCTGAATATTAAGAAAAACAAGCCATAAATGCTCACTTAAACACTTAAGTCACATAAAGTAAATTTTAAATTCAAATTTACGTTTGATACTAAAGCGGAGAGTAACTTTCTTACCAAATGCAACGAATAGAGGCTGCTCTACTTTGAAATTATATACCTAGTCAGGATGTCAAACGTTTACAGTTTAAACCTTAATGACAGCACTGCAAATTTTGTTCATATATTTAATTTCAAAATATAAATTTACTACACTACGCTTAGAAATTATTTAGTATAAAAAATCTATTTCCAATTTGAAAATTACATTGTGTAGCTTTTTTAAAAAAAAGTATTATTTGATTCGGCTTCGACGTACGATAGATACACGGTAATAAGTTTTGGAACTTCAAAATGTTTTCTTGTTGAAAATCACGTATGAAAATTTCATTCGTAATATGTATGATAGTAAGATATATGTAAGATGTTTGGTAGTCCAGTTTGCGCGTACTCTGCTTCCAACGAACTACTTACATACGACAGAAGTTGACTAATGAACGCAAAACTAGACGTAACGGAATTAAGTGGTGAAAATTAAAAGATTAAAAGACGACACTAATTATACTATTGGTTCTGAAGCACACCTTAAATTATTCAGGTAGAGTAATCATAAATAGTTCACCGATATAACAATTAGATTACACTCTCGCGTGTGTGCACACACATACGAAAAATGCTGCGTCTAGCACTTTGGGACTTGGGACTCCTCTTTACGGATCGTCTGCGATTTACGTGTCACCTACTCTGTTTACCATTTTTCTGTGGTACAGAATGATGTCTTTACCTGTCAAAATTTGCGTATTTGTGAAGTGAAATATTCAGTAAACCTTTCTTTAGCAACAGAAATTAGAATTTAGCCCTTTTTAGGGTGATTACATAGCGGGGATAGATTACATTTTCATCGTTACATTAATGTCCTCTGAAGGTATCTGGTTCTTTCGAAATCACCCGCAGCCCTGCCATTGAATCTGAATAAAAGATATTATTTTCAGAGTACACTTCATCTACTTCACCAGATGGCGCTGCACCACACGTCAATTGAACTTTTCCAGACATCTAGTTTCAAAGCGTTTATCTCCCAGTGCCTATCAGTTATCTTTTTTCTGCCACCCATTGCTATAATTCCTCACACCGGATTCTCGGCTTCCTTCTCCCCGTTCCTCTCCTGGCTTGTCCCTGTACGGCTTGTCTCCCGGCGTTAGCAATACAAGCCCTGCCCACTGGAGACGATTAATTTTTGTAGGCTGTGGTCTTTGGCTTTCCTGAATAATGCGTATTTTATTGCGCTCCTGATTGTTCCAAACTGTATTTTTAGATTTCAGTCGTTGTTGGTAGTAATCAAAATTCGATTCCTATGAATTCCTCTCTTTTCGCTTGTCACATGGTACGTTGTTCCTTAACTTCAGTCGAATTTATTTCTTGTAAAGAAGGAGAATATTTATACATTTTTTGAACCCTTGTGTTTGTTGTATGGTTAACGAAAATTAAATTTTATATCTAAACAAGTGAATTTAGATTTACGTATTTATACGTTAAACACTTTTTGGTCATTTTGGTTGTGACACTAAGAATTATATTAAATTTGTAATTTTGGGTTTGGTTATTTCAAACCTGATTACAGGACAAAACTTGTATACACTACGCATTATATTACGTGTCAGTTTATAATATGAAAAACCTTGTCAACTCAGGTCGGAAATAAGTTTATTGTAATGCAATGCACATAGGTATTTGTCTGAACTCCTTGGTAAACAAAAAAAATTTCGTTTGAAAGCCACACCTGACTTTAGTATTGTAAGTATTGTTTTACAGATAAGCAAATGGAATTTCTTAACGAGCCCATCCTGTCTGCAGCTGTATATATAGCAGCGCACACTGAATGGAGACATCACAACTGATCTGTGTTCAGATTAAACAACATGGCAAAACTGGTAAGTGAAGTGCAAAGGACGGTATGTTGTTATTTGTTTTGGTAATACTGTATATTCAGAGAGTGTGTTGCTGTTTTTGGTAGTGACTAACTTTTATCGCTCTACTTATAAGTTGAATTAAAATTTACTTTGTATATGCTTATTTATATTGTTTAATGAAGAAATTTGTGTTAGTGGTTGAAATCACAATCAGAATGATCACTGTTGCACTCCACTATATAAAAATTATATATCGGAATAATTTTTATATAGTGGTGTGCAACAGTGATCATTCTGATTGTTATTTATATTGAATAATGGAATTGCATTAGTATCTGCAGAGATAACAGAAGATATACCGAAACAATATATTGGAAATACAAGAATTAATATTTTATATTTTCACTTTGCGTGTCTATTCGAAGTAACAGGACATTAATTTTTCCACTTTGATAAAACCTACAAATAATGTTTAATCGGTGAAACTCGTTGAAACAAAGTAATAAGCTAGCAAGTAAAAAATTAAAATTTTACATTTTTCAGAAGTTAGGAAAGAAATTTTGTAAACAAGAAGCTTTAAATTACCACAGTTTTCCGGCTTTTCACTTCTAAGTCTAGTGTTCGACGTTCCCGATTATAAAATAAAAATATTATAATAACAATACCGTATACGAGAATTCATAATTAAATTCAGAAATATGTCTATAATAATAGTTGTGGTCATATTAAGCAAAATATAAAATAAATTTTTTTTTGTTTTTAACAGGTGTACTCTCTCACACTCGTCTGTTTCTTCCACTATGGATCAACCACGTATTCGCTATACGGAGGAGGAGTATCCGGAGGCAGCCATGTAGGTGATGACGCCGGTTATGGTGGAGGAGCCTACCAAGGTCCATTAGCGGCACCTGTTGTTCTAGGTAATGATTACTTGGCTGACACTAGAGAAGTTGCTGCCGCAAAGAACGCTCACTACTCTGCTCTTTCAAGTGCTAAGGCTAGCTCAGGTTACGGAGGCGGATACGGATCAGGATATGCAGGCGGTTACGGTGGAAGTGCAGGTTACGGATCAGGAGCTAATTACGCAGGAGGTGCTTACAATGGACCACTTGCTGCTCCCGTTGTACTCGCAACCGGATACTTGGCTGACACTAGAGAAGTCGCCTCAGCGAAGAATGCTCACTACTCCGCACTTCTTAGCGCTAAGTCTAGTTCAGGATACGGAAATGGATTAGGCTCAGGCTACGGCGGTGGATTTGACGGCGGATTCGGAAGTGTAACTAAGTCCGCATCAGGAGGCAGTTACGGTGGCGGTGCTGGATATGGATCAGGATCAGGTTACGGAGGTGGCGCTTACAGCGGTCCTCTTGCAGCTCCTGCCGTACTATCATCTGGCTACTTGGCTGATACTAGAGACGTCGCTGCGGCGAAGGGTGCCCACTACGTGGCTTTGTCTGATGCCAGCTCCCGGTCTGGTTATGGAGGATATAGTGGATCTCAAGGAAAAGGCTGGCATTAGCACAACAAAGTGAAATTAACGTGTAAACTGTTTCATGTACTAACAACTATTTTGCTATTTTCTGAGTATAAATATATCGGCATAAATAAAACTATATATACATGTTGTTAAGTTAATCATGTGGAAAATCTTTTTATAATGAAGGGAGTTGGTAATCATGGTCCCTGTTTCTTCAAAAAAGGAGGTTTTTTTCCCGGCCTACATTCTTAGCGTTACATAAACCTATATACAAAATTTAACGTTGACAAGAATTATAAACAAGCTGTGAGAAACAAGCTGTAGTATTGGTAATCATATCTCTTCGAAACCGTGTAGAACTTGCCCGCTCAATTACATAAACCGCGTGTACCGTACGTAACGTACACTTTTTCTGTTTATAGCGATCAAAGTTTACAGAATTTTTGTTTATAAATTACAAAATTGTGTGGAGCCTGGATGCAAGAATTGGGGCGAAAATTTGATAAAATCGAAAATTCTACGTGGCATATCAAATAACAGTGAATTTTAATCATAATCTAAAAATAGTGTTTAGTTTCAGACATTACAAATTTTTCATCACAGAGCCCAAGAATGGAGTGAAAATTTTCAGTCTGACGGGTATAGTTTGGAATTTTTTGCGTTTATTGTATGCTTGCAATTGTTAATTTTCCAAACGAAAAATATTAGGTTAATCGGGAATTTTGTAACTTTTCTGATAAAATGATAAATCATCCAATATCAAAATAGATGGAGTTATAAATTTACTTCGTTCAAGATAGAGAGAGAAAGAGTTCATCAGATTAGGGAACACACTACTATTCTGTAGGTTACAAATGTTTGTTGAAATAACGCCTATAGACTAAAGTGATATGAGAAAAGTGGTACTTTGAACTAGTCATCTGCTAGTAGGTGTACGTTTTCGCTTATTCACAGAGAAACCTTGTTAACTATTACGTTCCTTAGAACAACACATATGAAGCAAGAATTTTTCGTTCCATTTTCACGGCAAACGACAAATTGATTCCATGAACAATTTATTTTTCTTCAGGCGTTTTACTTAATATTTAATGTGTAACTAATCAAAACGGTAATACCTGTAAAGCAGAGATAATCGTTAGTAGAAGGCTGAATATTAAGAAAAACAAGCCATAAATGCTCACTTAAACACTTATGTCACATAAAGTAAATTTTAAATTAAAATTTACGTTTGATACTAAAGCGGAGAGTAACTTTCTTACCAAATGCAACGAATAGAGGCTGCTCTACTTTGAAATTTTATACCTAGTCAGGATGTCAAACGTTTACAGTTTAAACCTTAATGACAGCACTGTAAATTTTGTTCATATATTTAATTTCAAAATGTAAATTTACTACACTACGCTTAGAAATTATTTAGTATAAAAAATCTATTTCCAATTTGAAAATTACATTGTGTAGCTTTTTTAAAAAAAAGTATTATTTGATTCGGCTTCGACGTACGATAGATATCCGGCAATAAGTTTTGGAACTTCAAAATGTTTTCTTGTTGAAAATCACGTATGAAAATTTCATTCGTAATATGTATGATAGTAAGATATATGTAAGATGTTTGGTAGTCCAGTTTGCGCGTACTCTGCTTCCAACGAACTACTTACATACGACAGAAGTTGACTAATGAACGCAAAACTAGACGTAACGGAATTAAGTGGTAAAAATTAAAAGATTAGAAGGCGACACTAATTATACTATTCTTTCTGAAGCACACCTTAAATTATTCAGGTAGAGTAATCTTAAATAGTTCACCGATATAACAATTAGATTACACTTTCGCGTGTGTGCACACACATACGAAAAATGCTGCGTCTAGCACTTTGGGACTTGGGACTCCTCTTTACGGATCGTCTGCGATTTACGTGTCACCTACTCTGTGTACCATTTTCCTGTGGTTCAGAATGATGTCTTTACCTGTCAAAATTTGCGTATTTTTAAAGTGAAATATTCAGTAAACCTTTCTTTAGCAACATAAATTAGAATTTAGCCCTTTTTAGGGTGATTACATAGCGGGGATAGATTACATTTTCATCGTTACATTAATGTCCTCTGAAGGTATCTGGTTCTTTCGAAATCACCCGCAGCCCTGCCATTGAATCTGAAAAAAAGATATTATTTTCAGAGTGTACTTCATCTACTTCACCAGATGGCGCTGCACCACACGTCAATTGAACTTTTCCAGCCATCTAGTTTCAAAGCGTTTATCTCCCAGTGCCTATCATTTATCTTTTTTCTGCCACCCATTGCTATAATTCCTCACACCGGATTCTCAGCTTTCTTCTCCCCGTTCCTCTCCTGGCTTGTCCCTGTACGGCTTGTCTCCCGGCGTTAGCAATACAAGCCCTGCCCACTGGAGACGATTAATTTTTGTAGGCTGTGGTCTTTGGCTTTCCTGAATAATGCTTTTTTTTTGCGCTCCTGATTGTTCCAAACTGTATTTTTAGATTTCAGTCGTTGTTGGTAGTAATCAAAATTCGATTCCTATGAATTCCTCTCTTTTCGCTTGTCACATGGTACGTTGTTCCTTAACTTCAGTCGAATTTATTTCTTGTAAAGAAGGAGAATATTTATACATTTTTGCGCCCTTGTGTTTGTTGAATGGTTAACGAAAATTAAATTTTATGTCTAAACAAGTGAATTTAGATTTACGTCTTTATATGTTAAACACTTTTTGGTAATTTTGGTTGTGACACTAAGAATTATATTAAATTTGTAATTTTGGGTTTGGTTATTTCAAACCTGACTACAGGACAAAACTTGTATACACTACGCATTATATTACGTGTCAGTTTATAATATGAAAAACCTTGTCAACTCAGGTCGGAAATAAGTTTATTGTAATGCAATACACATAGGTATTTGTCTGAAGACTCTTTGGTAAACAAAAAACATTTCGTTTGAAAGCCACACCTGACTTTAGTATTGTAAGAATTGTTTTACAGATGAGCAAATGGAATTTCTTAACGAGCCCATCCTGTCTGCAGCTGTATATATAGCAGCGCACACTGAATGCAGACATCACAACTGATCTGTGTTCAGATTAAACAACATGGCAAAACTGGTAAGTGAAGTGCAAAGGACGGTATGTTGTTATTTGTTTTGGTAATACTGTATATTCAGAGAGTGTGTTGCTGTTTTTGGTAGTGACTAACTTTTATCGCTCTACTTATAAGTTGAATTAAAATGTACTTTGTATATGCTTATTTATATTGAATAATGGCATTGCATTAGTATCAGCAGAGATAACAGAAGATATACCGAAACAATATATTGGAAATACAAGAATTAATATTTTATATTTTCACTTTGCGTGTCTATTCGAAGTAACAGGACATTAACTTTTCCACTGTGATACATCCTTCAAATAATGTTTAATCGCTGAAACTCATTAAAACAAAGTAAGAAGCTAGCAAGTAAAAAATTAAAATTTTACATTTTTCAGAAGTTAGGACAGAATTTTTGTAAACAAGAAGCTTTAAATTACCACAGTTTTCCGGCTTTTCACTTCTAAGTCTAGTGTTCGACGTTCCCGATTATAAAATAAAAATATTATAACAACAATACCGTATACGAGAATTCATAATTAAATTCAGAAATATGTCTATAATAATAGTTGTGGTCATATTAAGCAAAATATAAAATACATTTTTTTTTGTTTTTAACAGGTGTACTCTCTCACACTCGTCTGTTTCTTCCACTATGGATCAACCGCGTATTCGCAATACGGAGGATGAGTATCCGGAGGCAGCCATGGAGGTGACGCCGGTTATGGTGGAGGAGCCTACCAAGGTCCATTAGCGGCACCTGTTGTTCTAGGTAATGGTTACTTGGCTGACACTAGAGAAGTTGCTGCCGCAAAAAGAACGCTCACTACTCTGCTCTTTCAAGTGCTAATGCTAGCTCAGGTTACGGAGGCGGATACGGATCAGGATATGCAGGCGGTTACGGAGGAAGTGCAGGTTACGGATCAGGAGCTAGTTACGCAGGAGGTGCTTACAATGGACCACTTGCTGCTCCCGTTGTACTCGCAACCGGATACTTGGCTGACACTAGAGAAGTCGCCTCAGCGAAGAATGCTCACTACTCCGCACTGCTTAGCGCTAAGCCTAGTTCAGGAACGGAAATGGATTAGGCTCAGGCTACGGCGGTGGATTTGACGGCGGATTCGGAAGTGTAACTAAGTCCGCATCAGGAGGCAGTTACGTTGGCGGTGCTGGATATGGATCAGGATCAGGTTACGGTGGTGGTGCTTACAGCAGTCCTCTTGCAGCTCCTGTCGTACTATCATCTGGCTACTTGGTTGATACTAGAGACGTCGCTGGGGCGAAGGGTGCCCACTACGTGGCTTTGTCTGATGCCAGCTCCCGGTCTGGTTATGGAGGATATAGTGGATCTCAAGGAAAAGGCTGGCATTAGCACAACAAAGTGAAATTAACGTGTAAACTGTTTCATGTACTAACAACTATTTTGCTATTTTCTGAGTGTAAATATATCGGCATAAACAAAATTATATATACATGTTGTTAAGTTAATCATGTGGAAAATCTTTTTATAATGAAGGGAGTTGGTAATCATGGTCCCTGTTCCTTCAACAAGAGGTTTTTTTTCCCGGCCTACATTCTTAGCGTTACATAAACCTATATACAAAACTTAACGTTGACAAGAATTATAAACAAGCTGTAGTATTGGTAATCATATCTCTTCGAAACCGTGTAGAACCTGCCCGCTCAATTACATAAACCGCGTGTACCGTACGTAACGTACACTTTTTCTGTTTATAGCGATCAAAGTTTACAGAATTTTTGTTTATAAATTACAAAATTGTGTGGTGCCAGGATGCAAGAATTGGGGCGAAAATTTGATAAAATCTAAAAATTCTACGTGGCTTATCAAATAACAGTGAATTTTAATCTTAATCTAAAAATAGTGTTTAGTTTCAGACATTACAAATTTTTCATCACAGAGCCCAAGAATGGAGTGAAAATTTTCAGTCTGACGGGTATAGTTTGGAATTTTTTGCGTTTATTGTATGTTTGCAATTGTTAATTTACCAAACGTAAAATATTAGGTTAATCGGGAATTTTGTAACTTTTCTGATAAATGAAAAATCATCCAATATCAAAATAGATGAAGTTATAAATTTACTTCGTTCAAGATAGAGAGAGAGAGTTCATCAGATCAGGGAACACACTACTATTCTGTAGGTTACAAATGTTTGTTGAAATAACGCCTATAGACTAAAGTGATATGAGAAAAGTGGTACTTTGAACTAGGCATCTGCTAGTAGGTGTACGTTTTCGCTTATTCACAGAGAAACCTTGTTAACTATTACGTTCCTTAGAACAACACATATGAAGCAAGAATTTTTCGTTCCATTTTCACGGCAAACGACAAATTGATTCCATGAACAATTTATTTTTCTTCAGGCGTTTTACTTAATATTTAATGTGTAACTAATCAAAACGGTAATACCTGTAAAGCAGAGATAATCGTTAGTAGAAGGCTGAATATTAAGAAAAACAAGCCATAAATGCTCACTTAAACACTCATGTCACATAAAGTAAATTTTAAGTTCAAATTTACGTTTGATACTAAAGCGGAGAGTAACTTTCTTACCAAATGCAACGAATAGAGGCTGCTGGACTTTGAAATTATATACCTAGTCAGGATGTCAAACGTTTACAGTTTACCTTAATGACCGCACTGCAAATTTTGTTCATATATTTAATTTCAAAATATAAATTTACTACACTACGCTTAGAAATTATTTATTATAAAAAATCTATTTCCAAATTGAAAATTACATTGTGCAACTTTTTTTAAAAAAATATTATTTTATTTGGCTTCGACGTACGATAGATACACGGTAATAAGTTTTGGAAATTCAAAATGTTTTCTTGTTGAAAATCACGTATGAAAATTTCATTCGTAATATGTATGATAGTAAGATATATGTAAGATGTTTGGTAGTCCAGTTTGCGCGTACTCTGCTTCCAACGAACTACTTACATACGACAGAAGTTGACTAATGAACGCAAAACTAGACGTAACGGAATTAAGTGGTAAAAATTAAAAGATTAAAAGACGACACTAATTATACTATTGGTTCTGAAGCACACCTTAAATTATTCATGTAGAGTAATCATAAATAGTTCACCGATATAACAATTAGATTACACTCTCGCGTGTGTGCACACACATACGAAAAATGCTGCGTCTAGCACTTTGGGACTTGGGACTCCTCTTTACGGATCGTCTGCGATTTACGTGTCACCTACTCTGTTTACTATTTTTCTGTGGTACAGAAAGATGTCTTTACCTGTCAAAATTTGCTTATTTGTAAAGTGAAATATTCAGTAAACCTTTCTTTAGCAACAGAAATTAGAATTTAGCCCTTTTTAGGGTGATTACATAGCGGGGATAGATTACATTTTCATCGTTACATTAATGTCCTCTGAAGGTATCTGGTTCTTTCGAAATCACCCGCAGCCCTGCCATTGAATCTGAATAAAAGATATTATTTTCAGAGTACACTTCATCTAATTCACCAGATGGCGCTGCACCACACGTCAATTGAACTTTTCCAGACATCTAGTTTCAAAGCTTTTACCTCCCAGTGCCTATCAGTTACCTTTTTTCTGCCACCCACTGCTATAATTCCTCACACCGGATTCTCGGCTTCCTTCTCCCCGTTCCTCTCCTGGCTTGTCCCTGTACGGCTTGTCTCCCGGCGTTAGCAATACAAGCCCTGCCCACTGGAGACGATTAATTTTTGTAGGCTGTGGTCTTTGGCTTTCCTGAATAATGCGTATTTTAATGCGCTCCTGATTGTTCCAAACTGTATTTTTAGAGTTCAGTCGTTGTTGGTAGTAATCAAAATTCGATTCTTATGAATTCCTCTCTTTTCGCTTGTCACATGGTACGTTGTTCCTTAACTTCAGTCGAATTTATTTCTTGTAAAGAAGGAGAATATTTATACATTTTTTGAACCCTTGTGTTTGTTGTATGGTTAACGAAAATTAAATTTTATGTCTAAACAAGTGAATTTAGATTTACGTATTTTTATGTTAAACACTTTTGGTAATTTTGGTTGTGACACTAAGAATTATATTAAATTTGTAATTTTGGGTTTGGTTATTTCAAACCTGATTACAGGACAAAACTTGTATACACTACGCATTATATTACGTGTCAGTATATAATATGAAAGACCTTGTCAACTCAGGTCGGAAATAAGTTTATTGTAATGCAATGCACATAGGTATTTGTCTGAAGACTCTTTGGTAAACAAAAAACATTTCGTTTGAAAGCCACACTTGACTTTAGTATTGTAAGAATTGTTTTACAGATGAGCAAATGGAATTTCTTAACGAGCCCATCCTGTCTGCAGCTGTATATATAGCAGCGCACACTGAATGCAGACATCACAACTGATCTGTGTTCAGATTAAACAACATGGCAAAACTGGTAAGTGAAGTGCAAAGGACGGTATGTTGTTATTTGTTTTGGTAATACTGTATATTCATAGAGTATGTTGCTGTTTTTGGTAGTGACTAACTTTTATCGCTCTACTTATAAGTTGAATTAAAATTTACTTTGTATATGCTTATTTAAATTGAATAATGGCATTGCATTAGTATCTGCAGTGATAACAGAAGATATACAGAAACAATATGTTGGAAATACAAGAATTAATATTTTATATTTTCACTTTGCGTGTCTATTCGAAGTAACATTACATTAATTTTTCCACTTTGATAAAACCATCAAATAATATTTAATCGCTGAAACTCGTTGAAACAAAGTAATAAGCTAGCAAGTAAAAAATTAAAATTTTACATTTTTCAGAAGTTGAGGAAAGAAATTTTGTAAACAAGAAGCTTTAAATTACCACAGTTTTCCGGCTTTTCACTTCTAAGTCTAGTGTTCGACGTTCCCGATTATAAAATAAAAATATTATAATAACAATACCGTGTACGAGAATTCATAATTAAAATTCAGAAATATGTCTATAATAATAGTTGTGGTCATATTAAGCAAAACATAAAATAATTTTTTTTTTGTTTTTAACAGGTGTACTCTCTCACACTCGTCTGTTTCTTCCACTATGGATCAACCACGTATTCGCAATACGGAGGAGGAGTATCCGGAGGCAGCCATGGAGGTAACGCCGGTTATGGTGGAGGAGCCTACCAAGGTCCATTAGCGGGACCTGTTGTTCTAGGTAATGGTTACTTGGCTGACACTAGAGAAGTTGCTGCCGCAAAGAACGCTCACTACTCTGCTCTTTCAAGTGCTAAAGCTAGCTCAGGTTACGGATGCGGATACGGATCAGGATATGCAGGCGGTTACGGAGGAAGTGCAGGTTACGGATCAGGAGCTAGTTACGCAGGAGGTGCTTACAATGGACCACTTGCTGCTCCCGTTGTACTCGCAACCGGATACTTGGCTGACACTAGAGAAGTCGCCTCAGCGAAGAGTGCTCACTACTCCGCACTTCTTAGCGCTAAGTCTAGTTCAGGATACGGAAATGGATTAGGCTCAGGCTACGGCGGTGGATTTGACGGCGGATTCGGAAGTGTAACTAAGTCCGCATCAGGAGGCAGTTACGTTGGCGGTGCTGGATATGGATCAGGATCAGGTTACGGAGGTGGCGCTTACAGCGGTCCTCTTGCAGCTCCTGTCGTACTATCATCTGGCTACTTGGCTGATACTAGAGACGTCGCTGCGGCGAAGGGGGCCCACTATGTGGCTTTGTCTGATGCCAGCACCCGGTCTGGTTATGGAGGATATAGTGGATCTCAAGGAAAAGGCTGGCATTAGCACAACAAAGTGAAATTAACGTGTAAACTGTTTCATGTACTAACAACTATTTTGCTATTTTCTGAGTGTAAATATATCGGCATAAATAAAACTATATATACTGTTGTTAAGTTAATCATGTGGAAAATCTTTTTATAATGAAGGTAGTTGGTAATCGTGGTCCCTGTTTCTGCAACAAGGAGGTTTTTTCCCGGCCTACATTCTTAGCGTTACATAAACCTTTATACTAAACTTAACGTTGACAAGAATTATAAACAAACTGTGAGAAACAAGCTGTAGTATTGATAATCATATCAGTAGGGTAATAATGAGAGTTCAAAGCCGCAAAGGAATGCCGCCTTTCTTACAAAACAATAAAAAACACTAAAAAACATGATCTAAGAGATGACGCCGTCACCGCTGGACCCGCAGCATCCCAATGGACCACAGCATCCGCGAATTTCCGCGAATAAATTTTTTTATTTTTTTTATTTGTTTATTTTTTTATTTTTTTTAATTTAATTGATTTGCATATCAAGGGGGTGGGATGAGGTTCAATGGACCACCAGCATCCGTGAATATAATTTTTTATTTTTTTAATTAAATTTATTTTAATATCAAGTTGGTGGGTGGGGGGTGGGATGAGTATCAATGGACCACCTGCATTCGTGAATATAATTTTTTATTTTTTTAATAAAGCTGATTTGCATATCAGTGGGTGGTGGTGGGTGGGGTGGTTCCAACACGATGCATTATAGTGTATATTAAAATATATGATCAGAGTTACCAACCTTTACATGAGTTCAAATTTGTCGCGTGTTATAATGTATATTAAATGTATATGATCAGGTGTCCCAACTTTTGCATGGATCCTCTTTGTATTATAGTGTATAGATATTTTATATGAGCAGGTTTGCCAACATTTTCTGTGGGGGGGAGGGAAATTCAAATATGTGTTATATAGTGTATATATTAAAATATATGATCAGGGTTACCAATCTTACATTATTGTGTATAGAGCAGATCTGCCAACATTTTTTTTCTCTTCTGTGGTGGGAAATTCAAACTATATGATCATGATTGTTACTCTCCCTCTCTCTCTCTCTCACATTTTAATGTAAGTAAAACTATCTCTCTCGTTGTCAAACGTTATGTTCAAACCGTTTCTCCTCTCCCTCTCTCTCTCTCTCTCTCTCTCTCTCTCTCTCTCTCTCTCTCTCTCTCTCTCTCTCTCTCTCTCTCTCTCTCACTCTCTCTCTCTGTGTACCTTGAGTAGAGTAGTTGGTGTGTGATGATTAAATAATTTTAGCTCTCTCTCTCTCTCTCTCTCTCTCGTTGTCAAACGTTATGTTCAAACCGTTTCTCCTCTCTGTGGCCATTACCGTGCACGTATATGAAATTAGAAAGTTTATATATATATTCGACAAATATTAACTGTGTACGTACTTACAACACCGCTCTCTCTCTCTCTCTCTCTCTCTCTCTCTCTCAATCGTCGTCAAAAAGTTGACTTCATTTTTCATTGTATTAAATAATTAACAAATATTAACTATGTGTGCGTGTGTGTTGTCAACTACTTACATGCGTGTTCTCTCTCTCTCTCTTAACATAACGCTCCGTGTGAAGCGTTTGTAGAGCAGGTTTCAACTGTGCAAGGTTTCATACCGTTTCTCCTCTCTCTCTTACCGTGTACATTGAGTAGTCGGTGTGATGAGTAAATAATTTTAGCTCTCTCTATATTTGGCAAATATTAACTATGTATGTGTGTTGTTGTCAATGTAATGACCACAACAACAGATAATGTAATTACCTGTGTGTGTGCTGTTACAGATGACAAATCCATACGTTAACGGCTTAACAATCTTCAATACGCTCTTCTTCATGTGGTACAATACTTCTGTTTTATGGTTGCAGCTTACACACATAGGTTCAGTGGTGTATAGCGAAATAAATTAAAATTATACACACATGAAAACGGTGGTTGAAATTCATACAAATCTTCTGATGTAACAGTTCCCACAAGTAATACAGTTCACAAAAAAAATTAATTGTACACATGTTCAGAGGTGTATAGTGAAATAAAATAAAGCCATAATTTGTGTAAATGATTAAATATATTTTAAAATTCACAATATAAAATTGATTTTTTTTTTTTGAAAAGTTTATAAATTCACAATTCATAAATAAATAAATACATTATAAAATTGATATTTTTTCGAAAAGTTTATATATAATTGTGTCATACTTGTAGGAGAAGCAACCTGCAACATAACAATACAAACAGCATAAAAATCATGTTAAATATCACACACACACACACACACACACACACACACACACACACACACACGTACACCCACACACAGACGCACACGCAACGTAACCACACACGCAACGCGCGCACATACAGACGCACACGCAACGTAATCACACACACACATACGACGTGCACACGTTTGGGTTGAAAGCAAATCCAATTACGTTTGTTACATGTTGTGTCGCACTGACCTCCATACAAAAACAGATTTAAATAATTTAATGCCTACAATATACAACCTATGTACACAAACTATGTATATATATATATCCTCCGTTGGGTTGTACACACACACACACACACACACACACACACACACACACACACACACACACACACACACACACACACACACGCACACAACGAGCGCACACGTTGGGTTGAAAGCAAATCCAATTACGTTTGTTACATGATGTGTCGCACTGACCTCCATACAAAAACAGATAACAGATTTAAATATGCTATAGTCATTGTAAGACGTTACAATCCTTGAAGTGTTTAATAAGTAAATTGTATGTATATATCACTAAATAATAATAATATAATCGTTCTAGTGTTAACGTTTGCTGCAACAGGTAACGCAGTTTACAAATAATTACATATAGGTTCAGAGGCGTATAGTGAAATAAATTAAAAATAGAAATTAATTTCCTCATAAGTTAATGTCCTTCCATCAAAACTTTGTAAATTAGAATCTGCACTACATTCAAACACACGCACACACAGTGATAAAAATTGTTTATTAAAAGTAGTTTGTTACCTTAACGAGGTACTATTTCCACCTGCGCTGTTTGGTTCCTCATGCCTCGAAACACGAGATGTAGGTCGCTGGGGTTTATATGACGGAGCTCTTTATCTGTAAAGACGCCAACATATCTCTTAGGTAGATATACACGATAGCGGTGCTTACCATCTTCCAACGTTACAAGCACAGACTTCCCATATCTCGTGTCCACATGCACCATGTTAACGATCGGATACTGCTTGTTCACTGTTAATTCTGCACACCGTTTGTACTCAATAGCAGAAACTGCATTGAATTTTGTGATAAATGACATTATTAGAAGTGAAGACGTCTGTATCAAACGAAGTGGAACCAAACAATGTCAGAATATTCACTACAAAGAAGACTAGTGAAAGTAATGGTGGTGGTGTGGCCATCAGGAAAGTTCACTTTCATCGCCTGAAGCTTTGCATGTACATAAACACAGGCAGAATTAGCGCTGTTACAAAATATATATTAGGAAAGTCCACAGACTACTAGAAATAGTTATCGCCTGCGGTCATGTACAAGTTTACCTAAACGAAATTACCAATGCTATGAGACACTCACATTAAAAATGTTCGTATAACAGAAAAATCATTAATTATCCACTCTCTAAGTGCGTACACCTTATGGTTTGTACATAGTGTAGAAGAAGAATTGCAGTGTGTAATACATAACGTACCAGGAAATAGATATGCTATGTTTTTAGGGCAACCAATGTCATCAAGATTTATTATATGATGATGGATTATTTTCGATTCTAAAAAACGTTTTTTTCTCAAGACCCTTCACAAACACATATTTATATATGTTCGTATACGTTGTTAACACTGAAACAAGATTGTCGTACGGTGTCTCTCCTTCACTCCATCTGAGGCCATGATAGTTTGTCGTTAACCAACAGTTGGTCTTAGTGTATTTCGAATTCGTAACGACTGTAGCAGGCGGGGCGAAAATCCAATGTCTGCTTGCAAAACGTGTTATGTCCATAACCGACAACTCCTTTACTATATAATTGCCGTTGTCATCATAAAAGCAGTGAAAGTCAATTATTACAGCAGCGTTTTCCATTATACTATATAAAAAAAAGAAACCATACATTACAAACTAATATGTATATACACAAATATCGTTACAATAATAATAATAATACGCAAACTTATGTTTACTGCCGTCCGAATTGAAGTGTGGAGTGACAATAACTAACGGTAGAAAACAAAAGTGTCTGCGGATATCACAGTGGGAATTTGTTGTTTTGTTTTTGTTTTTAACAGGTGGTGGGGGGCGGTGTAACATGGAATATTAGCAGGTGGGGAGAGCAGAGTCGTTGGCAATTAATTTGTCACGAATGACTGTACGCGAATGTATCACGGCCATTGTCTAGTATATAGCGCTTATCAGCCCACGTTCCTGCTGAAGATTAGCCATGGTCTTCAAGAGAGAGAGAGAATGAATACCGAAAACAAAAGGAACTGTTATACATATATATATATAGTATTTTTTTTAAACGCATGTATTATGTTAGTGTATCTTAAACCATGAACAACGTACGCAAGAAAATTGCGCAAGAGCTACACAGAGCGGCAAGAAGGAATTTTGTTAGACGCGCGGTTGAACTGAAGGGTATGCACGATTTGTACCAAGCGGATCTTGTGGAAATGATACCATACGCTCGAGTGAACAAAGGGTACAAGTATATGATGACTGTAATCAACGCGTTTACCAAGTACGCGTACGCCGTACCATTGAAAACAAAGACCGGGAAAGAAGTGACGAACGCGTTGAAGCCTATACTAGCCGCTAACCGAATGAAGTATTTACAAACAGACAACGGGAAGGAGTATTACAACAGCACAGTACAAGCGTTGCTAAAAAAGTATAATGTGAAACATTACTCAACCTATAGTGAGAAAAAAGCTTCCATAGTGGAACGTTTTAATCGCACACTGAAGACACACATGTATCGAGCTTTCAGCGAACAAGGACACTACCGCTGGTTGGATCTACTACCTATATTACTGAAATCGTACAACAATACAACACATAGAACCATTGGTATGAAACCGAGTGAAGTGAATGACGCCAACGAACATATAGTGTTGGAACGAATAAGGAAGAACACAGCACCTAAAATCAGTCCAACGAAACCACCCAAATTTAAAGTCGGTGACCGTGTTCGTATAAGTAAGCACAAAATGACGTTCGTCAAAGGTTATACGCCAAATTGGACTAACGAAATATTCACTGTGGATAAAGTACAATCCACTACCATCCCCGTCACTTATCTGCTAAAAGATCATCTAAACAAAGTGTTGAAAGGTGGTTTTTACGAGCACGAGATTAGTAAGTCCAAAGTCGGCGACGTATACCTAGTGGAAAAGTTGTTACAACGCAAAGGTGACAGAGTGCGTGTTCGTTGGCTTGGTTTCGATGGTAAACACGATGCATGGATACATAAGAAAGATCTAATATAAAAAAGGTGACAGCACGTGCTGAAAACAGTATGCTTTCGGTATTCACAAAGATGAAGATTGTACAGCAAGCAAACAAATTACCAATAAAGGATATGGACTTTTTGGCTGGTGACGAAGACAGTGCTAAACGTAAACATGGCCCGCTATTACCGAACAGTATTCGCTGTATCGTTACAGGCCCAAGTTCCTGTGGGAAATCCAATGTGCTATTCAACCTACTGTTTGATGCCAACGGTCTATGTTTCCGCAACGTATACGTGTTTTCAAAATCATTATTTCAACCAAAATACAGAATGCTAGAAACAGTGATGAAATCACTCGCTGATGAAGGTTTAGGTTATCATGCATACAGCGAGAACGAAGAAGTCCCACTACCGAGTGAAATCGCCGGTCTCGACTCTGTTATCGTATTCGATGACGTATCGTGTGAAAGACAAAACAATATTCGAAAGTATTTTGCTATGGGGAGACATAGCGGTGTGGACACATTCTATCTATGTCAGACATATAGCCAGATACCGAAACAATTGGTACGTGACAACGCTAACTTGTTGATATTGTTCAAACAAGACGATCTAAATTTACGGCATGCATACGCTGATCATGTTAACACGGATATGAAATATGATGCTTTCAAAGACGTTTGCATGGAAGCATGGAAGGATCGTTATGGATTTCTAGTCATAGACAAAGACTCGTCAATAAATGAAGGCAGATATAGAATCGGCTTTGATCGATTCATAATTGTTTCCGGCGAAGTATAAAAGTGGTTGCACTGTAGTAATGTAATCAGTCCTCTTGCTAACACACGATGGCAATGAATAAGGAGGAACGACTTGCGTATGATATAGATACGATAAGTGACAACATAAGGAAAAAATATCATGCATTACAACACGGTATCAGAGAAAGCGACGAGAAGTTTAGACAAAATTACAGACCGATTCTGGAACCGTTAGAAGCTATTTCACGAAAGTTAAGTGGTGATATAATGGAGGAGGAGGAGGAGGAGGAGGAGGAGGAGGAGGAGGAGGAGGAGGAGGAGGAGGAGAAGCAGCAGATAAAACAAGAAGAGCCTACACAACACGTAATAACAGAAAACGAAAGTGACATGCAGAGTCATAACGCTTCTCATTTTAGTGACGAGGACGCATGGAACCCTAACACTTCACATTTCAGTGACGATTCATTAGCAAACAAATATGTGCGTTTGTGTGAATCGGCGGACTGTAAACGGATTATAGATCGTATGTATGGTGTTCGATACGAAGACGGTAAATTTATGATAGGTGATTCAAATGTAAAAATCGATGATAACGACAACTTTCATGTCAAAGGAAAAATTTACGAGGGTACGCCTGGTCTGTATGAACTTTTGTTTATGAAACTACCTAAAAAATACAGTAAGGACGATATGAGGAAATATAAGTCCATACTACTAGCAACCAACGGACACAAACAAAAATATAAACACAATACACGAATAAACAGTAACAGTGGCGTCAAGTACCGACTAGTAATATCTAAATTGTTTGCATCGAGTGCACGAAAACGTACAGGAAGTGGCTATATGGAGATGAAACCGAACACTGCAATCGATTACGTGCATTGGGATGATCCTAACGAGTTGGTTAATAGATTGAGACTGTTAATGGCTTCTCAAAATAGTGGGCATACTGGTCATAGGAATGAAATCATGTCGATATTGGAGGAATTACGTGAAGCCGGCATTATCATATAAAAAGCAGACGCACCGTTCTACAACCAACAGTTCTTCATAAATATGAGTGTAGACAAGTTCGGTAGACACGACAGCGCTGTAAGAGTGCGAAAAGAAACTCATCGAAGTCTGCGTGAGGATATCGGTTTAGGAGTGACTAACGACGGTCAC
This sequence comes from Magicicada septendecula, assembly GCA_034769895.1. Classification (NCBI taxonomy): domain Eukaryota; kingdom Metazoa; phylum Arthropoda; class Insecta; order Hemiptera; family Cicadidae; genus Magicicada; species Magicicada septendecula. Next base: position 272,975,928 of record CM068371.1, read on the forward strand.
TTTGATGTGAAAAACAAAAAGATACGCAACTTGGGTGATCCTGAAGAGCTGCACGATGTTGTTTCTTTACAGTACGTAAAGGACGTATGCTTACAGTACAAGAACGACGACGCTACCGTAGACGCAAAAGATCATCGAATAATAATGCTAAACGATCCGCTTAAATCAAGAGATGCAGCCACAAAACGATACGTAGACGAGAAGAGTTTGAAAAAAGATCATGTAGGTAACGTAATCGTTAATGACTGTCGACTAACGCGTGTGCAAGCGCCTGTTGACTTCAAAGACGCAGTGAATTTGGAATTTTTACATGCACACACAATCAGTTTGCAAAGCGATGCTTTCTACGCTGCCGGAAGAAAAATTACGAATATAGCGAACGGTGTCAATGACAAAGACGCAGTCACTGTACGACAAATGCACGAATTAAAATTACATATAAAGACCGAATTGTACAAGGTCACTCAGGTATTTCACGCTCATATAATCAATCTAATAAAGTTTGTCTATAAATATCAAGACAGCGCGACACAGCGTTCAGTTCTGGCTGAATATATTGAAGAGGTGGGACGTTTAATAGACGTTCTCGATACGGAAACGGAAATCAAGGATTGGAGATCTGTTTACAAGAATGCACGTACTTCGTAAGAAAAGAATGGGGCGTGGTGTAATTGGAAAAATACTTAAAAACACTGTGCCCGCTATCGTTTCGTCAGTACCTACTTTGATTAATCGAGCGGTGGACGCATTACCAGTAGAATTACACCTACCCGGCTACCGATTCTGTGGACCCGGAACAAAACTCAAAGAGAGATTGGCACGTGGCGAGCGTGGAATCAACGAGCTGGACGAAGCCTGTCGCGAACACGATATCGCCTACGCAAGGTACAAAGACAACAGTCGAAGACGTATAGCTGATCGCGTTCTTGCCGACAAAGCGTGGGAACGAGTGAAAGGTTGGAATTCCGGTGTTAGTGAAAGAGCGTATGCTGCAGCTGTAGCCGCCGCAATGAAAGCGAAATCAGCAGTGGGTGGAGGGGGCTCGCGTAGTGGTTGTAGAAAAAAGAAGAAGGGTTCAGGAATTAAACATCAATCCGTGGGCAAACGCAAAAGAGTCTCAAGACATAAACGTAACAATACAAAAATAGCGTCAAGTCTATACCTACGTCCTTACAGACAAAAAAACTAATTTGCATACCAGTGCGTGCATTGTCCGACAGTGATTTGTGTGTGTACGCAAAACTTTTGAAAATACCTTATTTCAGAGGAGTTTTTATGCGTAACACTTTACCACGTAGACGGCCATGGAAGAATGAGAGTGCAGTTGTTAATCTGGACAGTGCAGAAGGACCTGGTACGCACTGGGTTTGCTATAAGAAGCGAAACAATCGAGTTTACTACTATGATGCGTATGGTAATATGCAGCCACCTCTTGAGCTGACACAGTATTTTGGAACCGACACTGACATTTACTACAATTACGAGCGTGAACAGTCACCACACACAGTCATCTGTGGACATCTATGTTTGGACTTCTTAACGCGTGAGTGATCAGTAAGCGACAAGCTGTCTTCGCTGTCGGTCACCTTAACAGGTACGAATGCTGCTGCTCTTGTATGTGACTTTTTCTCACCTCTCGAACTAACAAACGGTGAATGGTATGTAGGTCTATTGGACTTTACTACATACAACAGTATACCGAACGTGGTTGAGGGAAAAAACAATGTGTTTCCAGTACTACGGGACGGAACAACGTGGGACTTGATAACTTTACCTACAGGTGCTTATGAAATCGATGACATAGAAGCCTTCCTCAAAAAGCAGTTAGGAGACTCAAAGATTAGTCTACGTCCTAACAACAATACACTGAAATGTGAACTGACTTGTGCACTGGATATTGACTTTCAACAAACAGTGTACGGTATTGGTGATATGTTGGGTTTCAAGGAAAAGCGTCTGCTTGAAGCGAATAAAACTCACACGTCTGACGCCACAGTTTACATTATAAAAGTGAACAGTATACTGATAAGGTGTAATATAGCGCACGGATCATACAAGAACGGTAAAAACGAGCACACACTGCACTCATTCTATCCGTCAGTCGAACCAGGATTCAAAATAATTGAATCACCTACAAACGTCATATACCTACCTGTGAATGTGAGTCGTTTGGACAACATAACATTATCTTTACACGACCAGGACGGTGACGTAATAGATTTTCGCGGCGAAGTCATCACTGTGCGTTTACATCTAAAACGACTATAGACATGGGCTTGTACTTTGTTTCTTCGCCACCGCTGCTACCACAGTCGTCGGCAATAAAAGAAGAAGAAGAAGAAGAAGAAGAAGAAGAAGAAGAAGAAGAAGAAGAAGAAGAAGAAGAAGAAGAAGAAGAAGAAGAAGAAGAAGAAGAAGAAGAAGAAGAAGAAAGATCAGTTAGGAAACGCATCAGTACTCGTTCGAAACTGAAACGATTAACATCAGTTAACCGCCGTTTTCTGATTTCATTGGGTTTTGTTGTAAACAAGTAACATGGCGAGTGGAATATTATCTGTGGAGCAGCAACCGTTCTTTGAAGACAGTATCACACACTTTTCATTTCATTCACACGCACCGTACGCAACAACAAGATATGGAAACAATAATGAAATACGTGTGCCGATACAACAACAGGACGTCTTTACACTGCCGTCAGAAAGTTTCCTCTACATCGAAGGCAAGTTGGTTAAAAACCCTAGTGTGGCTGCAGATACTGCATTGAATGTGGAACTGGTGAACAATGCTATAGCATTTCTCTTTGAAGAGATTCGTTACGAGTTGGCCGGTGTGGTAGTGGACCATACTCGAAACGTCGGTGTTACGTCAACTATTAAAACTTTTCTATCACTCAACAACAACACACGTGACGCAATGAAAAACGCGGGTTGGGTGGCGCCGACCACAAACGTATTAAAAGTGAATGATGACGGTGAATTCAACTTTTGTATTCCACTGAAAATGCTAATGGGATTCGCAGAAGACTATACACGCATAGTGCTGAACGTGAAACAAGAACTTATACTCCTACGCACATCTACCGACATAAACGCTATGGTTTTAACAAGCGGATAAACGACTGCTAATTGTGTTCTTGAACTAGATAAAGTTTACTGGAAAATGCCTTATGTACATGTAGCTAATGCGTACAGATTACCGTTGTTACGACTCATAGAGAATGACCACCCGATAACTATGCCTTTTAGGACCTGGGAGTTGCATGAGTATCCTGCCTTACCCCAGACTAAAAGGCAGAATTGGATTGTCAAGACCTCGAGTCAGCTAGAAAAACCACGCTTTGTTGTGTTAGCGTTTCAGACAGCAAGAAAGAATGTACTGACGGCACACGCTGATGAATTTGATCATTGTAATGTAATCAATGCGAGACTGTTTCTAAACGACAAGTATTATCCTTACGATAATTTAAACTTGGATATTGGGGAAGACCGTTTTGCATTATTGTACAATATTTACGTCAGTTTTCAAAGTTCGTATTACCACGTTTAGACGTCAGCCCAGTACTGACACCAGAATTATTCAAATCAAAAGCCCCGCTGTTTGTATTCGATTGTAGCAAACAAGACGATGCGCTTAAGTCTTCAGCAGTTGATGTACGTTTAGAATATGAATCGTCAATGAATTTTCCTACACAGACGACTGCCTACTGTATGATACTACATGATACGCTTGTAGAATATACGCCATTGTCCAACGCGGTACATAGACGTGTTTAAGTTTTATTTTATACACATTTTGTAAATACTAGTTTTAAATATATATTTTTCATATTTGTAACATTATAATATTGGAGCTGTGTGTGTGTGTATGTATTTTTAATTGTAAAACTAATTTAGATATATTTTAATACTTGTAACAATATAATATTGAGCTGTGTATGTAGTTTAATTGTAAAACTAGTTTAATATAATCTTGGAGCTGTGTATGTATTTTAATAAATGTATATAGTACACACTTACACACATATATACGCACACGCATACACACACACATGTATTAAATGCAAATAATTTTTACGTTTAAATAAAATCTGTACATACAATAAAGTATGTTCACTTACCAAACTAGTATGTGTTGTCTCCACACCGTTAATGATGGACATTGCCGTTGTACTCGGGTAGTGGAGAAAGCCAGTGTCTGTTTTGGGGTACATACTTTCTAATCCATAATTACCGTCAGCGCTACTAATGCGCATTGAATAAGTGAATTCTCGTCAACGTTTGCAGCGAGAGAGAGACATACACAACGAGTGAGAGAGAGAGAGCTAAAATTATTTACTCATCACACCGACTACTCTACTCAATGTACACAGTGAGAGAGAGAGAGAGAGAGAGAGAGAGAGAGAGAGAGAGAGGGAGAGGGAGAGGAGAAACGGTTTGAACATAAAGTTTAACAACAAGAGAAAGAGAGAGAGATAGTTTTACTTACATTCAAATGTGACAGAGAGAGAGAGAGAGAGAGAGAGAGTACCAATCGTGATCATATAGTTTGAATTTCCCACCACAGAAGAGAAAAAAATGTTGGCAGATCTGCTCTATACACAATAATGTAAGATTGGTAACTCTGATCATATATTTTAATATATACACTATATAACACATATTTGAATTTCCCTCCCCCCGCCACAGAAAATGTTGACAAAGCTGCTCATATACAATATCTATACACTATAATAATAATACAAAGGTTGGTACACCTGATCATATAGATTTAATATATACATTATAACACACGACAAATTTGAACTCATGTTAAGGTTGGTAACTCTGATCATATATTTTAATATACACTATAATGCATCGAGTTGGAACCTCCCACCCACCACCACCAACTGATATGCAAATCAGCTTTATTAAAAAAATAAAAAAAAACCTAGATATGCAAATCAGCATTATTAAAAAAATAAAAAAATATATTCACGGATGCTGCTACTCATATCTCTTCGAAACCGTGTAGAACCTGCCCGCTCAATTACATAAACCGCGTGTACCGTACGTAACGTACACTTTTTCTGTTTATAGCGATCAAAGTTTACATAACTTTTGTTTATAAATTACAAAATTGTGTGGTGCCAGGATGCAAGAATTGGGGCGAAAATTTGATAAAATCGAAAATTCTACGTGGCATATCAAATGACAGTGAATTTTAATCATAATCTAAAAATAGTGTTTAGTTTCAGACATTAAAAATTTTCATCACAGAGCCCAAGAATGGAGTGAAAATTTTCAGTCTGACGGGTATAGTTTGGAATTTTTGCGTTTATTGTATGCTTGGAATTGTTAATTTTCCAAACGAAAAATATTAGGTTAATCGGGAATTTTGTAACTTTTCTGATAAATGAAAAATCATCCAATATCAAAATAGATGGAGTTATAAATTTACTTCGTTCAAGATAGAGAGAGAGAGTTCATCAGATTAGGGAACACACTACTATTCTGTAGGTTACAAATGTTTGTTGAAATAACGCCTATAGACTAAAGTGATATGAGAAAAGTGGTACTTTGAACTAGTCATCTGCTAGTAGGTGTACGTTTTCGCTTATTCACAGAGAAACCTTGTTAACTATTACGTTCCTTAGAACAACACATATGAAGCAAGAATTTTTCGTTCCATTTTCACGGCAAACGACAAATTGATTACTTGAACAATTTATTTTTCTTCAGGCGTTTTACTTAATATTTAATGTGTAACTAATCAAAACGGTAATACCTGTAAAGCAGAGATAATCGTTAGTAGAAGGCTGAATATTAAGAAAAACAAGCCATAAATGCTCACTTAAACTCTTATGTCACATAAAGTAAATTTTAAGTTCAAATTTACGTTTGATACTAAAGCGGAGAGTAACTTTCTTACCAAATGCAACGAATAGAGGCTGCTGGACTTTGAAATTATATATCTAGTCAGGATGTCAAACGTTTACAGTTTAAACCTTAATGACAGCACTGCAAATTTTGTTCATATATTTAATTTCAAAATATAAATTTACTACACTACGCTTAGAAATTATTTAGTATAAAAAATCTATTTCCAATTTGAAAATTACATTGTGTAACTTTTTTAAAAAAAAGTATTATTTGATTCGGCTTCGACGTACGATAGATACACGGTAATAAGTTTTGGAACTTCAAAATGTTTTCTTGTTGAAAATCACGTATGAAAATTTCATTCGTAATATGTATGATAGTAAGATATATGTAAGATGTTTGGTAGTCCAGTTTGCGCGTACTCTGCTTCCAACGAACTACTTACATACGACAGAAGTTGACTAATGAACGCAAAACTAGACGTAACGGAATTAAGTGGTAAAAATTAAAAGATTAAAAGACGACACTAATTATACTATTGGTTCTGAAGCACACCTTAAATTATTCAGGTAGAGTAATCATAAATAGTTCACCGATATAACAATTACATTACACTCTCGCGTGTGTGCACACACATACGAAAAATGCTGCGTCTAGCACTTTGGGACTTGGGACTCCTCTTTACGGATCGTCTGCGATTTACGTGTCACCTACTCTGTGTACCATTTTTCTGTGGTACAGAATGATGTCTTTACCTGTCAAAATTTGCGTATTTGTAAAGTGAAATATATCAGTAAACCTTTCTTTAGCAACAGAAATTAGAATTTAGCCCTTTTTAGGGTGATTACATAGCGGGGATAGATTACATTTTCATCGTTACATTAATGTCCTCTGAAGGTATCTGGTTCTTTCGAAATCACCCGCAGCCCTGCCATTGAATCTGAATAAAAGATATTATTTTCAGAGTACACTTCATCTACTTCACCAGATGGCGCTGCACCACACGTCAGTTGAACTTTTCCAGTCATCTAGATTCAATGCGTTTATCTCCCAGTGCCTATCAGTTATCTTTTTTCTGCCACCCATTGCTATAATTCCTCACACTGGATTCTCGGCTTCCTTCTCCCCGTTCCTCTCCTGGCTTGTCCCTGTACGGCTTGTCTCCCGGCGTTAGCAATACAAGCCCTGCCCACTGGAGACGATTAATTTTTGTAGGCTGTGGTCTTTGGCTTTCCTGAATAATGCGTATTTTAATGCGCTCCTGATTTGTTCCAAACTGTATTTTTAGATTTCAGTCGTTGTTGGTAGTAATCAAAATTCGATTCCTATGAATTCCTCTCTTTTCGCTTGTCACATGGTACGTTGTTCCTTAACTTCAGTCGAATTTATTTCTTGTAAAGAAGGAGAATATTTATACATTTTTTGAACCCTTGTGTTTGTTGTATGGTTAACGAAAATTAAATTTTATGTCTAAACAAGTGAATTTAGATTTACGTATTTATATGTTAAACACTTTTTGGTAATTTTGGTTGTGACACTAAGAATTATATTAAATTTGTAATTTTGGGTTTGGTTATTTCAAACCTGATTACAGGACAAAACTTGTATACACTACGCATTATAATACGTGTCAGTATATAATATGAAAAACCTTGTCAACTCAGGTCGGAAATACGTTTATTGTAATGCAATGCACATAGGTATTTGTCTGAAGACTCTTTGGTAAACAAAAAAAATTTCGTTTGAAAGCCACACCTGACTTTAGTATTGTAAGAATTGTTTTACAGATGAGCAAATGGAATTTCTTAACGAGCCCATCCTGTCTGCAGCTGTATATATAGCTACGCACACTGAATGCAGACATCACAACTGATCTGTGTTCAGATTAAACAACATGGCAAAACTGGTAAGTGAACTGCAAAGGACGGTATGTTGTTATTTCTTTTGGTAATACTGTATATTCAAATAGTGTGTTGCTGTTTTTGGTAGTGACTAACTTTTATCGCTCTACTTATAAGTTGAATTAAATTTTACTTTGTATATGCTTATTTATATTGAATAATGGCATTGCATTAGTATCTGCAGTGATAACAGAAGATATACAGAAACAATATGTTGGAAATACAAGAATTAATATTTTATATTTTCACTTTGTGTGTCTATTCGAAGTAACATTACATTAATTTTTCCACTTTGATAAAACCTTCAAATAATGTTTAATCGCTGAAACTCGTTGAAACAAAGTAATAAGCTAGCAAGTAAAAATTAAAATTTTACATTTTTCAGAAGTTAGGAAAGAAATTTTGTAAAAAAGAAGCTTTAAATTACCACAGTTTTCGGCTTTTCACTTCTAAGTCTAGTGTTCGACGTTCCCGATTATAAAATATAAATATTATAATAACAATACCGTATACGAGAATTCATAATTAAATTCAGAAATATGTCTATAATAATAGTTGTGGTCATATTAAGCAAAACATAAAATAATTTTTTTTTTTGTTTTTAACAGGTGTACTCTCTCACACTCGTCTGTTTCTTCCACTATGGATCAACCACGTATTCGCAATACGGAGGAGGAGTATCCGGAGGCAGCCATGGAGGTGACGCCGGTTATGGTGGAGGAGCCTACCAAGGTCCATTAGCGGCACCTGTTGTTCTAGGTAATGGTTACTTGGCTGACACTAGAGAAGTTTTGCCGCAAAGAACGCTCACTACTCTGCTCTTTCAAGTGCTAAGGCTAGCTCAGGTTACGGAGGCGGATACGGATCAGGATATGCAGGCGGTAACGGAGGAAGTGCAGGTTACGGATCAGGAGCTAGTTACGCAGGAGGTGCTTACAATGGACCACTTGCTGCTCCCGTTGTACTCGCAACCGGATACTTGGCTGACACTAGAGAAGTCGCCTCAGCGAAGAATGCTCACTACTCCGCACTTCTTAGCGCTAAGTCTAGTTCAGGATACGGAAATGGATTAGGCTCAGGCTACGGCGGTGGATTTGACGGCGGATTCGGAAGTGAAACTAAGTCCGCATCAGGAGGCAGTTACGGTGGCGGTGCTGGATATGGATCAGGATCAGGTTACGGAGGTGGCGCTTACAGCGGTCCTCTTGCAGCTCCTGTCGTACTATCATCTGGCTACTTGGCTGATTCTAGAGACGTCGCTGCGGCGAAGGGGGCCCACTACGTGGCTTTGTCTGATGCCAGCTCCCGGTCTGGTTATGGAGGATATAGTGGATCTCAAGGAAAAGGCTGGCATTAGCACAACAAAGTGAAATTAACGTGTAAACTGTTTCATGTACTAACAACTATTTTGCTATTTTCTGAGTGTAAATATATCGGCATAAATAAAACTATATATACTGTTGTTAAGTTAATCATGTGGAAAATCTTTGTATAATGAAGGTAGTTGGTAATCATTTTCCCTGTTTCTGCAACAAGGAGGTTTTTTCCCGGCCTACATTCTTAGCGTTACATAAACCTATATACAAAACTTAACTTTGACAAGAATTATAAACAAACTGTGAGAAACAAGCTGTAGTATTGGTAATCATATCAGTAGGGTAATAATGAGAGTTCAAAGCCACAAAAGAATGCCGCCTTTCTTAAAAAACAATAAAAAACACTAAAAAACATGATCTAAGAGATGACGCCGCCACCGCTGGACCCGCAGCATCCCAATGGACCACAGCATCCGCGAATTTCCGCGAATAAATTTTTTTATTTTTTTTATTTGATTTTTTTTTTTAATTTAATTGATTTGCATATCAAGTAGGTGGGATGAGGTTCAATGGAACACCAGCATCCGTGAATATAATTTTTTATTTTTTTAATTAAATTTATTTGCATATCAAGTGGGTGGGTGGGGGGTGGGATGAGTATCAATGGACCACCTGCATCCGTGAATATAATTTTTTATTTTTTTAATAAAGCTGATTTGCATATCAGTGGGTGGTGGTGGGTGGGGTCGTTCCAACTCGATGCATTATAGTGTATATTAAATTATATGATCAGAGTTACCAACCTTAACATGAGTTCAAATTTGTCGCGTGTTATAATGTATATTAAATGTATATGATCAGGTGTCCCAACCTTTGCATGGATCCTCTTTGTATTATAGTGTATAGATATTTTATATGAGCAGGTTTGCCAACATTTTCTGTGGGGGGGAGGGAAATTCAAATATGTGTTATATAGTGTATATATTAAAATATATGATCAGAGTTACCAATCTTACATTATTGTGTATAGAGCAGATCTGCCAACATTTTTTTTCTCTTCTGTGGTGGGAAATTCAAACTATATGATCATGATTGGTACTCTCTCTCTCTCTCTCTCTCTCTCTGTCACATTTGAATGTAAGTAAAACTATCTCTCTCTCTCTCTCTCTCTCTCTCTTGTTGTTAAACGTTATGTTCAAACCGTTTCTCCTCTCCGTCTCTCTCTCTCTCTCTCTCTCTCTCTCTCACTGTGTACATTGAGTAGAGTAGTCGGTGTGATGAGTAAATAATTTTAGCTCTCTCTCTCTCTCTCACTCGTTGTGTATGTCTCTCTCTCGCTGCAAACGTTGACGAGAATTCACTTATTCAATGCGCATTAGTAGCGCTGACGGTAATTATGGATTAGAAAGTATGTACCCCAAAACAGACACTGGCTTTCTCCACTACCCGAGTACAACGGCAATGTCCATCATTAACGGTGTGGAGACAACACATACTAGTTTGGTAAGTGAACATACTTTATTGTATGTACAGATTTTATTTAAACGTAAAAATTATTTGCATTTAATACATGTGTGTGTGTATGCGTGTGCGTATGATCAAATTATTATGTCTGTTACAATTGTGCGATCAATTACTATGTCTGTTACAAAAAATTCTGAAATTTATTCTTGTCGTGCTTTTATATTACATTACATAATTTTATTGTATGTACAGATTTTATTTAAACGTAATTTATATATTACACTACGTAATTTTATTGTATGTAAAGATTTTATTTAAACATAAAAATTATTCACATTAGCACATGCATTATTTATTGAATTTAATACACGGCTCATTCAAATAAGTGTATGTGTGTGTGTGTGTGTGTGTGTGTGATCAAATTACAATTTCCGAAATATATTCTTACTGTACTTTTTATATTACACTTCTAATTGAAGATATATTTTAGGTATAGCTGAATTGTAAGCGTGCGAGCCTTCAGTGTGCATACAACGTCTGGCATTTAAGGGTACGTGTGTGGACAACGCTCATTAGTTTGTTTGTTGCAAGTAAGTATACATTATGGAGGGTGGGTTATACAAATAATAATAATAAAGTGTGTACTATATACATTTATTAAAATACATACACAGCTCCAAGATTATATTAAACTAGTTTTACAATTAAAATACATACACAGCTCAATATTATATTGTTACAAGTATTAAAATATATCTAAATTAGTTTTACAATTAAAAATACATACACACACACACAGCTCCAATATTATAATGTTACAAATATGAAAAATATATATTTAAAACTAGTATTTACAAAATGTGTATAAAATAAGACTTAAACACGTCTATGTACCGCGTTGGACAATGGCGTATATTCTACAAGCGTATCATGTAGTATCATACAGTAGGCAGTCGTCTGTGTAGGAAAATTCATTGACGATTCAAATTCTAAACGTACATCAACTGCTGAAGACTTAAGCGCATCGTCTTGTTTGCTACAATCGAATACAAACAGCGGGGCTTTTGATTTGAATAATTCTGGTGTCAGTACGTGGTTTTTCTAGCTGACTCGAGGTCTCGACAATCCAATTCTGCCTTTTAGTCTGTGGTAAGGCAGGATACTCATGCAACTCCCAGGTCCTAAAAGGCATAGTTATCGGGTGGTCATTCTCTATGAGTCGTAACAACGGTAATCTGTACGCATTAGCTACATGTACATAAGGCATTTTCCAGTAAACTTTATCTAGTTCAAGAACACAATTAGCAGTCGTTTGTCCGCTTGTTAAAACCATAGCGTTTATGTCGGTAGATGTGCGTAGGAGTATAAGTTCTTGTTTCACGTTCAGCACGATGCGTGTATAGCCTTCTGCGAATCCCATTAGCATTTTCAGTGGAATACAAAAGTTGAATTCACCGTCATCATTCACTGTTAATACGTTTGTGGTCGGCGCCACCCAACCCGCGTTTTTCATTGCGTCACGTGTGTTGTTGTTGAGTGATAGAAAAGTTTTAATAGTTGACGTAACACCGACGTTTCGAGTATGGTCCACTACCACACCGGCCAACTCGTAACGAATCTCTTCAAAGAGAAATGCTATAGCATTGTTCACCAGTTCCACATTCAATGCAGTATCTGCAGCCACACTAGGGTTTTTAACCAACTTGCCTTCGATGTAGAGGAAACTTTCTGACGGCAGTGTAAAGACGTCCTGTTGTTGTATCGGCTCACGTATTTCATTATTGTTTCCATATCTTGTTGTTGCGTACGGTGCGTGTGAATGAAATGAAAAGTGTGTGATACTGTCTTCAAAGAACGGTTGCTGCTCCACAGATAATATTCCACTCGCCATGTTACTTGTTTACAACAAAATCCAATGAAATCAGAAAACGGCGGTTAACTGATGTTAATCGTTTCAGTTTCGAACGAGTACTGATGCGTTTCCTAACTGATCTTTCTTCTTCTTCTTCTTCTTCTTCTTCTTCTTCTTCTTCTTCTTCTTCTTCTTCTTCTTCTTCTTCTTCTTCTTCTTCTTCTTCTTCTTCTTCTTTTATTGCTGACGACTGTGGTAGCAGCGGTGGCGAAGAAACAAAGTACAAGCCCATGTCTATAGTCGTTTTAGATGTAAACGCACAGTGATGACTTCGCCGCGAAAATCTATTACGTCACCGTCCTGGTCGTGTAAAGATAATGTTATGTTGTCCAAACGACTCACATTCACAGGTAGGTATATGACGTTTGTAGGTGATTCAATTATTTTGAATCCTGGTTCGACTGACGGATAGAATGAGTGCAGTGTGTGCTCGTTTTTACCGTTCTTGTATGATCCGTGCGCTATATTACACCTTATCAGTATACTGTTCACTTTTATAATGTAAACTGTGGCGTCAGACGTGTGAGTTTTATTCGCTTCAAGCAGACGCTTTTCCTTGAAACCCAACATATCACCAATACCGTACACTGTTTGTTGAAAGTCAATATCCAGTGCACAAGTCAGTTCACATTTCAGTGTATTGTTGTTAGGACGTAGACTAATCTTTGAGTCTCCTAACTGCTTTTTGAGGAAGGCTTCTATGTCACCGATTTCATAAGCACCTGTAGGTAAAGTTATCAAGTCCCACGTTGTTCCGTCCCGTAGTACTGGAAACACATTGTTTTTTCCCTCAACCACGTTCGGTATACTGTTGTATGTAGTAAAGTCCAATAGACCTACATACCATTCACCGTTTGTTAGTTCGAGAGGTGGGAAAAAGTCACATACAAGAGCAGCAGCATTCGTACGTGTTAAGGTGACCGACAGCGAAGACATCTTGTCGCTTACTGATCACTCACGCGTTAAGAAGTCCAAACATAAATGTCCACAGATGACTGTGTGTGGTGACTGTTCACGCTCGTAATTGTAGTAAATGTCAGTGTCGGTTCCAAAATACTGTGTCAGCTCAAGAGGTGGCTGCATATTACCATACGCATCATAGTAGTAAACTCGATTGTTTCGCTTCTTATAGCAAACCCAGTGCGTACCAGGTCCTTCTGCACTGTCCAGATTAACAACTGCACTCTCATTCTTCCATGGCCGTCTACGTGGTAAAGTGTTACGCATAAAAACTCCTCTGAAATAAGGTATTTTCAAAAGTTTTGCGTACACACACAAATCACTGTCGGACAATGCACGCACTGGTATGCAAATTAGTTTTTTTGTCTGTAAGGACGTAGGTATAGACCTGACGCTATTTTTGTATTGTTACGTTTATGTCTTGAGACTGTTTTGCGTTTGCAGGTTGTTTTGCGTTTGCCCACGGATTGATGTTTAATTCCTGAACCCTTCTTCTTTTTGCTACAACCACTACGCGAGCCCCCTCCACCCACTGCTGATTTCGCTTTCATTGCGGCGGCTACAGCTGCAGCATACGCTCTTTCACTAACACCGGAATTCCAACCTTTCACTCGTTCCCACGCTTTGTCGGCAAGAACGCGATCAGCTATACGTCTTCGACTGTTGTCTTTGTACCTTGCGTAGGCGATATCGTGTTCGCGACAGGCTTCGTCCAGCTCGTTGATTCCACGCTCGCCACGTGCCAATCTCTCTTTGAGTTTTGTTCCGGGTCCACAGAATCGGTAGCCGGGTAGGTGTAATTCTACTGGTAATGCGTCCACCGCTCGATTAATCAAAGTAGGTACTGACGAACCGATAGCGGGCACAGTGTTTTTAAGTATTTTTCCAATTACACCACGCCCCATTCTTTTCTTACGAAGTACGTGCATTCTTGTAAACAGATCTCCAATCCTTGATTTCCGTTTCCGTATCGAGAACGTCTATTAAACGTCCCACCTCTTCAATATATTCAGCCAGAACTGAACGCTGTGTCGCGCTGTCTTGATATTTATAGACAAACTTTATTAGATTGATTATATGAGCGTGAAATACCTGAGTGACCTTGTACAATTCGGTCTTTATATGTAATTTTAATTCGTGCATTTGTCGTACAGTGACTGCGTCTTTGTCATTGACACCGTTCGCTATATTCGTAATTTTTCTTCCGGCAGCGTAGAAAGCATCGCTTTGCAAACTGATTGTGTGTGCATGTAAAAATTCCAAATTCACTGCGTCTTTGAAGTCAACAGGCGCTTGCACACGCGTTAGTCGACAGTCATTAACGATTACTTTACCTACATGATCTTTTTTCAAACTCTTCTCGTCTACGTATCGTTTTGTGGCTGCATCTCTTGATTTAAGCGGATCGTTTAGCATTATTATTCGATGATCTTTTGCGTCTACGGTAGCGTCGTCGTTCTTGTACTGTAAGCATGCGTCCTTTACGTACTGTAAAGAAACAACATCGTGCAGCTCTTCAGGATCACCCAAGTTGCGTATCTTTTTGTTTTTCACATCAAAGTGACCGTCGTTAGTCACTCCTAAACCGATATCCTCACGCAGACTTCGATGAGTTTCTTTTCGCACTCTTACAGCGCTGTCGTGTCTACCGAACTTGTCTACACTCATATTTATGAAGAACTGTTGGTTGTAGAACGGTGCGTCTGCTTTTTATATGATAATGCCGGCTTCACGTAATTCCTCCAATATCGACATGATTTCATTCCTATGACCAGTATGCCCACTATTTTGAGAAGCCATTAACAGTCTCAATCTATTAACCAACTCGTTAGGATCATCCCAATGCACGTAATCGATTGCAGTGTTCGGTTTCATCTCCATATAGCCACTTCCTGTACGTTTTCGTGCACTCGATGCAAACAATTTAGATATTACTAGTCGGTACTTGACGCCACTGTTACTGTTTATTCGTGTATTGTGTTTATATTTTTGTTTGTGTCCGTTGGTTGCTAGTAGTATGGACTTATATTTCCTCATATCGTCCTTACTGTATTTTTTAGGTAGTTTCATAAACAAAAGTTCATACAGACCAGGCGTACCCTCGTAAATTTTTCCTTTGACATGAAAGTTGTCGTTATCATCGATTTTTACATTTGAATCACCTATCATAAATTTACCGTCTTCGTATCGAACACCATACATACGATCTATAATCCGTTTACAGTCCGCCGATTCGCACAAACGCACATATTTGTTTGCTAATGAATCGTCACTGAAATGTGAAGTGTTAGGGTTCCATGCGTCCTCGTCACTAAAATGAGAAGCGTTATGACTCTGCATGTCACTTTCGTTTTCTGTTATTACGTGTTGTGTAGGCTCTTCTTGTTTTATCTGCTGCTTCTTCTCCTCCTCCTCCTCCTCCTCCTCCTCCATTATATCACCACTTAACTTTCGTGAAATAGCTTCTAACGGTTCCAGAATCGGTCTGTAATTTTGTCTAAACTTCTCGTCGCTTTCTCTGATACCGTGTTGTAATGCATGATATTTTTTCCTTATGTTGTCACTTATCGTATCTATATCATACGCAAGTCGTTCCTCCTTATTCATTGCCATCGTGTGTTAGCAAGAGGACTGATTACATTACTACAGTGCAACCACTTTTATACTTCGCCGGAAACAATTATGAATCGATCAAAGCCGATTCTATATCTGCCTTCATTTATTGACGAGTCTTTGTCTATGACTAGAAATCCATAACGATCCTTCCATGCTTCCATGCAAACGTCTTTGAAAGCATCATATTTCATATCCGTGTTAACATGATCGGCGTATGCATGCCGTAAATTTAGATCGTCTTGTTTGAACAATATCAACAAGTTAGCGTTGTCACGTACCAATTGTTTCGGTATCTGGCTATATGTCTGACATAGATAGAATGTGTCCACACCGCTATGTCTCCCCATAGCAAAATACTTTCGAATATTGTTTTGTCTTTCACACGATACGTCATCGAATACGATAACAGAGTCGAGACCGGCGATTTCACTCGGTAGTGGGACTTCTTCGTTCTCGCTGTATGCATGATAACCTAAACCTTCATCAGCGAGTGATTTCATCACTGTTTCTAGCATTCTGTATTTTGGTTGAAATAATGATTTTGAAAACACGTATACGTTGCGGAAACATAGACCGTTGGCATCAAACAGTAGGTTGAATAGCACATTGGATTTCCCACAGGAACTTGGGCCGGTAACGATACAGCGAATACTGTTCGGTAATAGCGGGCCATGTTTACGTTTAGCACTGTCTTCGTCACCAGCCAAAAAGTCCATATCCTTTATTGGTAATTTGTTTGCTTGCTGTACAATCTTCATCTTTGTGAATACCGAAAGCATACTGTTTTCAGCACGTGCTGTCACCTTTTTTATATTAGATCTTTCTTATGTATCCATGCATCGTGTTTACCATCGAAACCAAGCCAACGAACACGCACTCTGTCACCTTTGCGTTGTAACAACTTTTACACTAGGTATACGTCGCCGACTTTGGACTTACTAATCTCGTGCTCGTAAAAACCACCTTTCAACACTTTGTTTAGATGATCTTTTAGCAGATAAGTGACGGGGATGGTAGTGGATTGTACTTTATCCACAGTGAATATTTCGTTAGTCCAATTTGGCGTATAACCTTTGACGAACGTCATTTTGTGCTTACTTATACGAACACGGTCACCGACTTTAAATTTGGGTGGTTTCGTTGGACTGATTTTAGGTGCTGTGTTCTTCCTTATTCGTTCCAACACTATATGTTCGTTGGCGTCATTCACTTCACTCGGTTTCATACCAATGGTTCTATGTGTTGTATTGTTGTACGATTTCAGTAATGTAGGTAGTAGATCCAACCAGCGGTAGTGTCCTTGTTCGCTGAAAGCTCGATACATGTGTGTCTTCAGTGTGCGATTAAAACGTTCCACTATGGAAGCTTTTTTCTCACTATAGGTTGAGTAATGTTTCACATTATACTTTTTTAGCAACGCTTGTACTGTGCTGTTGTAATACTCCTTCCCGTTGTCTGTTTGTAAATACTTCATTCGGTTAGCGGCTAGTATAGGCTTCAACGCATTCGTCACTTCTTTCCCGGTCTTTGTTATCAATGGTACGGCGTACGCGTACTTGGTAAACGCGTTGATTACAGTCATCATATACTTGTACCCTTTGTTCACTCGAGCGTATGGTATCATTTCCACAAGATCCGCTTGGTACAAATCGTGCATACCCTTCAGTTCAACCACGCGTCTAACAAAATTCCTTCTTGCCGCTCTGTGTAGCTCTTGCGCAATATTCTTGCGTACGTTGTTCATGGTTTATGATACACTAACATAATACATGCGTTTAAAAAAAAATACTATATATATATATGTATAACAGTTCCTTTTGTTTTCGGTATTCATTCTCTCTCTCTCTTGAAGACCATGGCTAATCTTCAGCAGGAACGTGGGCTGATAAGCGCTATATACTAGACAATGGCCGTGATACATTCGCGTACAGTCATTCGTGACAAATTAATTGCCAACGACTCTGCTCTCCCCACCTGCTAATATTCCTTGTTACACCGCCCCCCACCACCTGTTAAAAACAAAAACAAAACAACAAATTCCCACTGTGATATCCGCAGACACTTTTGTTTTCTACCGTTAGTTATTGTCACTCCACACTTCAATTCGGACGGCAGTAAACGTAAGTTTGCGTATTATTATTACTATTGTAACGATATTTGTGTATATACATATTAGTTTGTAATGTATGGTTTCTTTTTTTTATATAGTATAATGGAAAACGCTGCTGTAATAATTGACTTTCACTGCTTTTATGATGACAACGGCAATTATATAGTAAAGGAGTTGTCGGTTATGGACATAACACGTTTTGCAAGCAGACATTGGATTTTCGCCCCGCCTGCTACAGTCGTTACGAATTCGAAATACACTAAGACCAACTGTTGGTTAACGACAAACTATCATGGCCTCAGATGGAGTGAAGGAGAGACACCGTACGACAATCTTGTTTCAGTGTTAACAACGTATACGAACATATATAAATATGTGTTTGTGAAGGGTCTTGAGAAAAAAACGTTTTTTAGAATCGAAAATAATCCATCATCATATAATAAATCTTGATGACATTGGTTGCCCTAAAAACATAGCATATCTATTTCCTGGTACGTTATGTATTACACATTGCAATTCTTCTTCTACACTATGTACAAACCATAAGGTGTACGCACTTAGAGAGTGGATAATTAATGATTTTTCTGTTATACGAACATTTTTAATGTGAGTGTCTCATAGCATTGGTAATTTCGTTTAGGTAAACTTGTACATGACCGCAGGCGATAACTATTTCTAGTAGTCTGTGGACTTTCCTAATATATATTTTGTAACAGCGCTAATTCTGCCTGTGTGTATGTACATGCAAAGCTTCAGGCGATGAAAGTGAACTTTCCTGATGGCCACACCACCACCATTACTTTCACTAGTCTTCTTTGTAGCGAATATTCTGACATTGTTTGGTTCCACTTCGTTTGATACAGACGTCTTCACTTCTAATAATGTCATTTATCACAAAATTCAATGCAGTTTCTGCTATTGAGTACAAACGGTGTGCAGAATTAACAGTGAACAAGCAGTATCCGATCGTTAACATGGTGCATGTGGACACGAGATATGGGAAGTCTGTGCTTGTAACGTTGGAAGATGGTGAGCACCGCTATCGTGTATATCTACCTAAGAGATATGTTGGCGTCTTTACAGATGAAGAGCTCCGTCATATAAACCCCAGCGACCTACATCTCGTGTTTCGAGGCATGAGGAACCAAACAGCGCAGGTGGAAATAGTACCTCGTTAAGGTAACAAACTACTTTTAATAAACAATTTTTATCACTGTGTGTGCGTGTGTTTGAATGTAGTGCAGATTATAATTTACAAAGTTTTGATGAAAGGACATTAACTTATGAGGAAATTAATTTCTATTTTTAATTTATTTCACTATACGCCTCTGAACCTATATGTAATTATTTGTAAACTGCGTTACCTGTTGCAGCAAACGTTAACACTAGAACGATTATATTATTATTATTCAGTGATATATACATACAATTTACTTATTAAACACTTCAAGGATTGTAACGTCTTACAATGACTATAGCATATTTAAATCTGTTATCTGTTTTTGTATGGAGGTCAGTGCGACACATCATGTAACAAACGTAATTGGATTTGCTTTCAACCCAACGTGTGCGCTCGTTGTGTGCGTGTGTGTGTGTGTGTGTGTGTGTGTGTGTGTGTGTGTGTGTGTGTGTGTGTGTGTGTGTGTGTGTGTGTGTGTACAACCCAACGGAGGATATATATATATACATAGTTTGTGTACATAGGTTGTATATTGTAGGCATTAAATTATTTAAATCTGTTTTTGTATGGAGGTCAGTGCGACACATCATGTAACAAACGTAATTAGATTTGCTTTCAACCCAACGTGTGCGCTCGTTGTGTGCGTGTGTGTGTGTGTGTGTGTGTGTGTGTGTGTGTACAACCCAACGGAGGATATATATATATATATATACATAGTTTGTGTACGTAGGTTGTATATTGTAGGCATTAAATTATTTAAATCTGTTTTTGTATGGAGGTCAGTGCGACACAACATGTAACAAACGTAATTGGATTTGCTTTCAACCCAAACGTGTGCACGTCGTATGTGTGTGTGTGATTACGTTGCGTGTGCGTCTGTATGTGCGCGCGTTGCGTGTGTGGTTACGTTGCGTGTGCGTCTGTGTGTGTGTGTGTGTGTGTGTGTGTGTGTGTGTGTGTGTGTGTGTGTGTGTGTGTGTGTGTGTGTGTGTGTGTGTGTGTGTGTGTGTGTGTGTGTGTGTGTGTGTGTGTGTGTGTTATATTTAACATGATTTTTATGCTGTTTGTATTGTTATGTTGCAGGTTGCTTCTCCTACAAGTACGACACAATTATATATAAACTTTTCGAAAAAATATCAATTTTATAATGTATTTATTTATTTATGAATTGTGAATTTATAAACTTTTCAAAAAAAAAAATCAATTTTATATTGTGAATTTTAAAATATATTTAATCATTTAAACAAATTATGGCTTTATTTTATTTCACTATACACCTCTGAACATGTGTACAATTAATTTTTTTTTGTGAAGTATATTACTTGTGGGAACTGTTACATCAGAAGATTTGTATGAATTTCAACCACCGTTTTCATGTGTGTATAATTTTAATTTATTTCGCTATACACCACTGAACCTATGTGTGTAAGCTGCAACCATAAAACAGAAGTATTGTACCACATGAAGAAGACCGTATTGAAGATTGTTAAGCCGTTAACGTATGGATTTGTCATCTGTAACAGCACACACACAGGTAATTACATTATAAAGTAGTTCATTGACAACAACACACATACATAGTTAATATTTGCCAAATATAGAGAGAGCTAAAATTATTTACTCATCACACCGACTACTCAATGTACACGGTAAGAGAGAGAGGAGAAACGGTATGAAACCTTGCACAGTTGAAACCTGCTCTACAAACGCTTCACACGGAGCGTTATGTTAAGAGAGAGAGAGAGAACACGCATGTAAGTAGTTGACAACACACACGCACACATAGTTAATATTTGTTAATTATTTAATACAATGAAAAATGAAGTCAACTTTTGACGACGATTGAGAGAGAGAGAGAGAGAGAGAGAGAGCGGTGTTGTAAGTACGTACACAGTTAATATTTGTCGAATATATATATAAACTTTCTAATTTCATATACGTGCACGGTAATGACCACAGAGAGGAGAAACGGTTTGAACATAACGTTTGACAACGAGAGAGAGAGAGAGAGAGAGAGAGAGAAAATTATTTAATCATCACACACCAACTACTCTACTCAAGGTACACAGTGAGAGAGAGAGAGAGAGAGAGAGAGAGGGAGAGGAGAAACGGTTTGAACATAACGTTTAACAACAAGAGAGAGAGAGAGAGATAGTTTTACTTACATTCCAATGTGACAGAGAGAGAGAGAGAGAGAGAGAGAGAGAGAGAGAGAGAGAGAGAGAGAGAGAGAGAGAGAGAGAGAGAGAGAGAGAGTACCAATCATGATCATATAGTTTGAATTTCCCACCACAGAAGAGAAAAAAATGTTGGCAGATCTGCTCTATACACAATAATGTAAGATTGGTAACTCTGATCATATATTTTAATATATACACTATATAATACATATTTGAATTTCCCTCCCCCCGCCACAGAAAATGTTGACAAACCTGCTCATATAAAATATCTATACACTATAATAATAATACAAAGGTTGGTACACCTGATCATATAGATTTAATACATACATTATAACACACGACAAATTTGAACTCATGCAAAGGTTGGTAACTCTGATCATATATTTTAATATACACTATAATGCATCGAGTTGGAACCTCCCACCCACCACCACCTACTGATATGCAAATCAGCTTTATTAAAAAAAATTAAAAAAAACCTAGATATGCAAATCAGCTTTATTAAAAAAATAAAAAATTATATTCACGGATGCTGCTACTCATATCTCTTCGAAACCGTGTAGAACCTGCCCGCTCAATTACATAAACCGCGTGTACCGTACGTAACGTACACATTTCTGTTTATAGCGATCAAAGTTTACATAATTTTTGTTTATAAATTACAAAATTGTGTGGTGCCAGGATGCAAGAATAGGGGCGAAAATTTGATAAAATCGAAAATTCTACGTGGCATATCAAATGACTGTGAATTTTAATCATAATCTAAAAATAGTGTTTAGTTTCAGACATTAAATTTTTTCATCACAGAGCCCAAGAATGGAGTGAAAATTTTCAGTCTGACGGGTATAGTTTGGAATTTTTTGCGTTTATTGTATGCTTGCAATTGTTAATTTTCCAAACGAAAAATATTAGATATATAATTACCTTAATATCCACTTTAGCGATACACAGTTTCGCTAACTGTGTATCGCTAAAGTGGATATTAAGGTAATTATATATCATATAATAAGTGATACGGTACGCAAAAAAAAAATAAGTAATGAAAAATATTAGGTTAATCGGGAATTTTGTAACTTTTCTGATAAATGAAAAATCATCCAATATCAAAATAGATGGAGTTATAAATTTACTTCGTTCAAGATAGAGAGAGAGTTCATCAGATCAGGGAACACACTACTATTCTGTAGGTTACAAATGTTTGTTGAAATAACGCCTATAGACTAAAGTGATATGAGAAAAATGGTACTTTGAACTAGTCATCTGCTAGTAGGTGTACGTTTTCGCTTATTCACAGAGAAACCTTGTTAACTATTACGTTCCTTAGAACAACACATATGAAGCAAGAATTTTTTTCATTCCATTTTCACGGCAAACGACAAATTGAATCCATGAACAATTTATTTTTCTTCGGGCGTTTTACTTAATATTTATTGTGTAACTAATCAAAACGGTAATACCTGTAAAGCAGAGATAATCGTTAGTAGAAGGCTGAATATTAAGAAAAAAGAGCCATAAATGCTCACTTAAACACTTATGTCACATAAAGTAAATTTTAAGTTCAAATTTACGTTTGATACTAAAGCGGAGAGTAACTTTCTTACCAAATGCAACGAATAGAGGCTGCTGGACTTTGAAATTATATACCTAGTCAGGATTTCAAACGTTTACAGTTTAAACCTTAATGGCAGGATTGCAAATTTTGTTCATATATTTAATTTCAAAATATAAATTTACTACACTACGCTTAGAAATTGTTTAGTATTAAAAATCTATTTCCAATTTGAAAATTACATTGTGTAACTTTTTTTAAAAAAAGTATTATTTGATTCGGCTTCGACGTACGATAGATACACGGTAATAAGTTTTGGAACTTCAAAATGTTTTCTTGTTGAAAATCACGTATGAAAATTTGATTCGTAATATGTATGATAGTAAGATATATGTAAAATGTTTGGTAGTCCAGTTTGCGCGTACTCTGCTTCCAACGAACTACTTACATACGACAGAAGTTGACTAATGAACGCAAAACTAGACGTAACGGAATTAAGTGGTAAAAATTAAAAGATTAAAAGACGACACTAATTATACTATTGGTTCTGAAGCACACTTTAAATTATTCATGTAGAGTAATCATAAATAGTTCACCGATATAACAATTAGATTACACTCTCGCGTGTGTGCACACACATACGAAAAATGCTGCGTCTAGCACTTTGGGACTTGGGACTCCTCTTTACGGATCGTCTGCGATTTACGTGTCACCTACTCTGTTTACTATTTTTCTGTGGTACAGAAAGATGTCTTTACCTGTCAAAATTTTCGTATTTGTAAAGTGAAATATTCAGTAAACCTTTCTTTAGCAACAGAAATTAGAATTTAGCCCTTTTTAGGGTGATTACATAGCGGTGATAGATTACATTTTCATCGTTACATTAATGTCCTCTGAAGGTATCTGGTTCTTTCGAAATCACCCGCAGCCCTTCCATTGAATCTGAATAAAAGATATTATTTTCAGAGTACACTTCATCTACTTCACCAGATGGCGCTGCACCACACGTCAATTGAACTTTTCCAGACATCTAGTTTCAAAGCTTTTATCTCCCAGTGCCTATCAGTTATCTTTTTTCTGCCACCCACTGCTATAATTCCTAACACCGGATTCTCGGCTTCCTTCTCCCCGTTCCCCTCCTGGCTTGTCCCTGTACGGCTTGTCTCCCGGCGTTAGCAATACAAGCCCTGCCCACTGGAGACGATTAATTTTTGTAGGCTGCGGTCTTTGGCTTTTCTGAATAATGCGTATTTTAATGCGCTCCTGATTGTTCCAAACTGTATTTTTAGATTTCAGTCGTTGTTGGTAGTAATCAAAATTCGATTCCTATGAATTCCTCTCTTTTCGCTTGTCACATGGTACGTTGTTCCTTAACTTCAGTCGAATTTATTTCTTGTAAAGAAGGAGAATATTTATACATTTTTTGAACCCTTGTGTTTGTTGTATGGTTAACGAAAATTAAATTTTATATCTAAACAAGTGAATTTAGATTTACGTATTTATATGTTAAACACTTTTTGGTAATTTTGGTTGTGACACTAAGAATTATATTAAATTTGTAATTTTGGGTTTGGTTATTTCAAACCTGATTACAGGACAAAACTTGTATACACTACGCATTATATTACGTGTCAGTACATAATATGAAAGACCTTGTCAACTCAGTTCGGAAATAAGTTTATTGTAATGCAATGCACATAGGTATTTGTCTGAAGACTCTTTGGTAAACAAAAAAAAATTTCATTTGAAAGCCACACCTGACTTTAGTATTGTAAGAATTGTTTTACAGATGAGCAAATGGAATTTCTTAACGAGCCCATCCTGTCTGCAGCTGTATATATAGCTACGCACACTGAATGCAGACATCTCAACTGATCTGAGTTCAGATTAAACAACATGGCAAAACTGGTAAGTGAAGTGCAAAGGACGGTATGTTGTTATTTGTTTTGGTAATACTGTATATTCAGAGAGTGTGTTGCTGTTTTTGGTAGTGACTAACTTTTATCGCTCTACTTATAAGTTGAAATAACATTTACTTTGTATATGCTTATTTATATTGAATAATGGCATTGCATTAGTATCTGCAGAGATAACAGAAGATATACCGAAACAATATAATGGAAATACAAGAATTAATATATTATATTTTCACTTTGCGTGTCTATTCGAAGTAACAGGACATTAATTTTTCCACTTTGATAAAACCTTCAAATAATGTTTAATCGCTGAAACTCGTTGAAACAAAGTAAGAAGCTAGCAAGTAAAAAATTAAAATTTTACATTTTTCAGAATTTAGGAAAGAAATTTTGTAAACAAGAAGCTTTTAATTACCACAGTTTTCCGGCATTTCACTTCTAAGTCTAGTGTTCGACGTTCCCGATTATAAAATAAAAATATTATAATAACAATTCCGTATACGAGAATTCATAATTAAATTCAGAAATATGTCTATAATAATAGTTGTGGTCTTATTAAGCAAAACATAAAATAAATTTTTTTTTGTTTTTAACAGGTGTACTCTCTCACACTCGTCTGTTTCTTCCACTATGGATCAACCACGTATTCGCAATACGGAGGAGGAGTATCCGGAGGCAGCCATGGAGGTGACGCCGGTTATGGTGGAGTAGCCTACCAAGGTCCATTAGCGGCACCTGTTGATCTAGGCAATGGTTACTTGGCTGACACTAGAGAAGTTGCTGCCGCAAAGAACGCTCACTACTCTGCTCTTTCAAGTGCTAAGGCTAGCTCAGGTTACGGAGGCGGATACGGATCAGGATATGCAGGCGGTTACGGAGGAAGTGCAGGTTACGGATCAGGAGCTAGTTACGCAGGAGGTGCTTACAATGGACCACTTGCTGCTCCCGTTGTACTCGCAACCGGATACTTGGCTGACACTAGAGAAGTCGCCTCAGCGAAGAATGCTCACTACTCCGCACTTCTTAGCGCTAAGTCTAGTTCAGGATACGGAAATGGATTAGGCTCAGACTACGGCGGTGGATTTGACGGCGGATTCGGAAGTGTAACTAAGTCCGCATCAGGAGGCAGTTACGGTGGCGGTGCTGGATATGGATCAGGATCAGGTTACGGAGGTGGCGTTTACAGCGGTCCTCTTGCAGCTCCTGTCGTACTATCATCTGGCTACTTGGCTGATACTAGAGACGTCGCTGCGGCGAAGGGTGCCCACTACGTGGCTTTGTCTGATGCCAGCTCCCGGTCTGGTTATGGAGGATATAGTGGATCTCAAGGAAAAGGCTGGCATTAGCACAACAAAGTGAAATTAACGTGTAAACTCTTTCATGTACTAACAACTATTTTGCTATTTTCTGAGTGTAAATATATCGGCATAAATAAAACTATATATACATGTTGTTAAGTTAATCATGTGGAAAATCTTTTTATAATGAAGTGAGTTGGTAATCATGGTCCCTGTTTCTGTAACAAGGAGGTTTTTTCCCGGCCTACATTCTTAGCGTTACATAAACCTATATACAAAACTTAACGTTGACAAGAATTATAAACAAGCTGTGAGAAACAATCTGTAGTATTGGTAATCATATCTCTTCGAAACCGTGTAGAACCTGCCCGCTCAATTACATAAACCGCGTGTACCGTACGTAACATACACTTTTTCTGT
The DNA here is from genome assembly GCA_034769895.1 of Magicicada septendecula. Lineage (NCBI taxonomy): Eukaryota > Metazoa > Arthropoda > Insecta > Hemiptera > Cicadidae > Magicicada > Magicicada septendecula. The sequence goes on from CM068371.1 coordinate 273,002,614, forward strand.
TTATAGCGATCAAAGTTTACATAATTTTTGTTTATAAATTACAAAATTGTGTGGTGCCAGGATGCAAGAATTGGGGCGAAAATTTGATAAAATCGAAAATTCTACGTGGCATATCAAATGACAGTGAATTTTAATCATAATCTAAAAATAGTGTTTAGTTTCAGACATTACAAATTTTTCATCACAGAGCCCAAGAATGGAGTGAAAATTTTCAGTCTGACGGGTATAGTTTGGAATTTTTTGCGTTTATTGTATGCTTGCAATTGTTAATTTTCCAAACGAAAAATATTAGGTTAATCGGGAATTTTGTAACTTTTCTGATAAATGAAAAATCATTCAATATCAAAATAGATGGAGTTATAAATTTACTTCGTTCAAGATAGAGAGAGAGTTCATCAGATCAGGGAACACACTACTATTCTGTAGGTTACAAATGTTTGTTGAAATAACGCCTATAGACTAAAGTGATATGAGAAAAATGGTACTTTGAACTAGTCATCTGCTAGTAGGTGTACGTTTTCGCTTATTCACAGAGAAACCTTGTTAACTATTACGTTCCTTAGAACAACACATATGAAGCAAGAATTTTTTTCGTTCCATTTTCACGGCAAACGACAAATTGAATCCATGAACAATTTATTTTTCTTCGGGCGTTTTACTTAATATTTATTGTGTAACTAATCAAAACGGTAATACCTGTAAAGCAGAGATAATCGTTAGTAGAAGGCTGAATATTAAGAAAAACAAGCCATAAATGCTCACTTAAACACTTATTTCACATAAAGTAAATTTTAAGTTCAAATTTACGTTTGAAACTAAAGCGGAGAGTAACTTTCTTACCAAATGCAACGAATAGAGGCTGCTGGACTTTGAAATTATATACCTAGTCAGGATGTCAAACGTTTACAGTTTAAACCTTAATGACAGCACTGCAAATTTTGTTCATATATTTAATTTCAAAATATAAATTTACTACACTACGCTTAGAAATTATTTCGTATAAAAAATCTATTTCCAATTTGAAAATTACATTGTGTAACTTTTTTTAAAAAAAGTATTATTTGATTCGGCTTCGACGTATGATAGATACACGGTAATAAGTTTTGGAACTTCAAAATGTTTTCTTGTTGAAAATCACGTATGAAAATTTCATTCGTAATATGTATGATAGTAAGATATATGTAAGATGTTTGGTAGTCCAGTTTGCGAGTACTCTGCTTCCAACGAACTACTTACATACGACAGAAGTTGACTACTGAACGCAAGACTAGACGTAACGGAATTAAGTGGTAAAAATTAAAAGAATAAAAGACGACACTAATTATACTATTGGTTCTGAAGCACACCTTAAATTATTCAGGTAGAGTAATCATAAATAGTTTACCGATATAACAATTAGATTACACTCTCGCGTGTGTGCACACACATACGAAAAATGCTGCGTCTAGCACTTTGGGACTTGGGACTCCTCTTTACGGATCGTCTGCGATTTACGTGTCACCTACTCTGTGTACCATTTTTCTGTGGTACAGAATGATGTCCTTACCTGTCAAAATTTTCGTATTTGTAAAGTGAAGTATTCAGTACACCTTTCTTTAGCAACAGAAATTAGAATTTAGCCCTTTTTAGGGTGATTACATAGCGGGGATAGATTACATCTTCATCGTTACATTAATGTCCTCTGAAGGTATCTGGTTCTTTCGAAATCACCCGCAGCCCAGCCATTGAATCTGAATCAAAGATATTATTTTCAGAGTACACTTCATCTACTTCACCAGATGGCGCTGCACCACACGTCAATTGAACTTTTCCAGACATCTAGTTTCAAAGCTTTTATCTCCCAGTGCCTATCAGTTATCTTTTTTCTGCCACCCACTGCTATAATTCCTCACACCGGATTCTCGGCTTCCTTCTCCCCGTTCCTCTCCTCGTTTGTCCCTGTACGGCTTGTCTCCCGGCGTTAGCAATACAAGCCCTTCCCACTGGAGACGATTAATTTTTGTAGGCTGTGGTCTTTGGCTTTTCTGAATAATGCGTATTTTAATGCGCTCCTGATTGTTCCAAACTGTATTTTTAGATTTCAGTCGTTGTTGGTAGTAATCAACATTCGATTCCTATGAATTGTTCTCTTTTCGCTTGTCACATGCTACGTTGTTCCTTAACTTCAGTCGAATTTATTTCTTGTAAAGAAGGAGAATATTTATACATTTTCTGAACCCTTGTGTTTGTTGTATGGTTAACGAAAATTAAATTTTATGTCTAAACAAGTGAATTTAGATTTACGTATTTATATGTTAAACACTTTTTGGTAATTTTGGTTGTGACACTAAGAATTATATTAAATTTTTTTTTTGGGTTTCGTTATTTCAAACCTGGTTACAGGAGAAAACTTGTATACATTACGCATTATATTACGTGTCAGTTTATAATATGAAAAACCTTATCAACTCAGGTCGGAAATAAGTTTATTGTAATGCAATGCACATAGGTATTTGTCTGAAGACTCTTTGGTAAACAAACAAAATTTCGTTTGAAAGCCACACCTGACTTTAGTATTGTAAGAATTGTTTTACAGATGAGCAAATGGAATTTCTTAACGAGCCCATCCTGTCTGCAGCTGTATATATAGCTACGCACACTGAATGCAGACATCACAATTGATCTGTGTTCAGATTAAGCAACATGGCAAAACTGGTAAGTGAAGTGCAAAGGACAGTATGTTGTTATTTGATTTGGTAATACTGTATATTCAGAGAGTGTGTTGCTGTTTTTGGTAGTGACTAACTTTTATCGCTCTACTTATAATTTGAATTAACATTTACTTTGTATATGCTTATTTATATTGAATAATGGCATTGCATTAGTATCTGCAGAGATAACAGAAGATATACCGAAACAATATAATGGAAATACAAGAATTAATATTTTATATTTTTACTTTGCGTGTCTATTCGAAGTAACAGGACATTAATTTTTCCACTTTGATAAAACCTTCAAATAATGTTTAATCGCTGAAACTCGTTGAAACAAAGTAATAAGCTAGCAAGAAAAAAATTAAAATTTTACATTTTTCAGAAGTTAGGAAAGAAATTTTGTAAACAAGAAGCTTTAAATTACCACAGTTTTCCGGCTTTTCACTTCTAAGTCTAGTGTTCGACGTTCCCGATTATAAAATAAAAATATTATAATAACAATTCCGTATACGAGAATTCATAATTAAATTCAGAAATATGTCTGTAATAATAGTTGTGGTCATATTAAGCAAAACATAAAATAAATTTTTTTTTGTTTTTAACAGGTGTACTCTCTCACACTCGTCTGTTTCTTCCACTATGGATCAACCACGTATTCGCAATACGGAGGAGGAGTATCCGGAGGCAGCCATGGAGGTGACGCCGGTTATGGTGGAGGAGCCTACCAAGGTCCATTAGCGGCACCTGTTGTTCTAGGCAATGGTTACTTGGCTGACACTAGAGAAGTTGCTGCCGCAACGAACGCTCACTACTCTGCTCTTTCAAGTGCTAAGGCTAGCTCAGGTTACGGAGGCGGATACGGATCAGGATATGCAGGCAGTTACGGAGGAAGTGCAGGTTACGGATCAGGAGGTAGTTACGCAGGAGGTGCTTACAATGGACCACTTGCTGCTCCCGTTGTACTCGCAACCGGATACTTGGCTGACACTAGAGAAGTCGCCTCAGCGAAGAATGCTCACTACTCCGCACTTCTTAGCGCTATGTCTAGTTCAGGATACGGAAATGGATTAGGCTCAGGCTACGGCGGTGGATTTGACGGCGGATTCGGAAGTGTAACTAAGTCCGCATCAGGAGGCAGTTACGGTGGCGGTGCTGGATATGGATCAGGATCAGGTTACGGAGGTGGCGCTTACAGCGGTCCTCTTGCAGCTCCTGTCGTACTATCATCTGGCTACTTGGCTGATACTAGAGACGTCGCTGCGGCGAAGGGTGCCCACTATGTGGCTTTGTCTGATGCCAGCTCCCGGTCTGGTTATGGAGGATATAGTGGATCTCAAGGAAAAGGCTGGCATTAGCACAACAAAGTGAAATTAACGTGTAAACTGTTCCATGTACTAACAACTATTTTGCTATTTTCTGAGTGTAAATATATCGGCAAAAATAAAACTATATATATATGTTGTTAAGTTAATCATGTGGAAAATCTTTTTATAATGAAGGGAGTTGGTAATCATGGTCCCTGTTTCTGCACCAAGGAGGTTTTTTCCCGGCCTACATTCTTAGCGTTACATAAACCTATATACAAAACTTAACGTTGACAAGAATTATAAACAAGCTGTGAGAAACAAGCTGTAGTAATGGTAAACATTTCTCTTCGAAACCGTGTAGAACCTGCCCGCTCAATTACATAAACCCCGTGTACCGTACGTAACGTACACTTTTTCTGTTTATAGCGATCAAAGTTTACAGAATTGTTGTTTATAAATTAGAAAATTGTGTGGTGCCAGGATGCAAGAATTGGGGCGAAAATTTGATAAAATCGAAAATTCTACGTGGCATATCAAATGACAGTGAATTTTAATCATAATCTAAAAATAGTGTTTAGTTTCAGACATTACAAATTTTTCATCACAGAGCCCAAGAATGGAGTGAAAATTTTCAGTCTGACGGGTATAGTTTAGAAATTTTTGCGTTTATTGTATGCTTGCAATTGTTAATTGTCCAAACGAAAAATATTAGGTTAATCGGGAATTTTGTAACTTTTCTGATAAATGAAAAATCATCCAACATCAAAATAGATGGAGTTATAAATTTACTTCGTTCAAGATAGAGAGAGAGTTCATCAGATCAGGGAACACACTACTATTCTGTAGGTTACAAATGTTTGTTGAAATAACGCCTATAGACTAAAGTGATATGAGAAAAATGGTACTTTGAACTAGTCATCTGCTAGTAGGTGTACGTTTTCGCTTATTCACAGAGAAACCTTGTTAACTATTACGTTCCTTAGAACAACACATATGAAGCAAGAATTTTTCGTTCCATTTTCACGGCAAACGACAAATTGATTACTTGCACAATTTATTTTTCTTTAGGCGTCTTACTTAATATTTAATGTGTAACTAATCAAAACGGTAATACCTGTAAAGCAGAGATAATCGTTAGTAGAAGGCTGAATATTAAGAAAAACAAGCCATAAATGCTCACTTAAACACTTATGTCACATAAAGTAAATTTTAAGTTCAAATTTACGTTTGAAACTAAAGCGGAGAGTAACTTTCTTACCAAATGCAACGAATAGAGGCTGCTGGACTTTGAAATTATATACCTAGTCAGGATGTCAAACGTTTACAGTTTAAACCTTAATGACAGCACTGCAAATTTTGTTCATATATTTAATTTCAAAATATAAATTTACTACACTACGCTTAGAAATTATTTCGTATAAAAAATCTATTTCCAATTTGAAAATTACATTGTGTAACTTTTTTTAAAAAAAGTATTATTTGATTCGGCTTCGACGTATGATAGATACACGGTAATAAGTTTTGGAACTTCAAAATGTTTTCTTGTTGAAAATCACGTATGAAAATTTCATTCGTAATATGTATGATAGTAAGATATATGTAAGATGTTTGGTAGTCCAGTTTGCGAGTACTCTGCTTCCAACGAACTACTTACATACGACAGAAGTTGACTACTGAACGCAAAACTAGACGTAACGGAATTAAGTGGTAAAAATTAAAAGAATAAAAGACGACACTAATTATACTATTGGTTCTGAAGCACACCTTAAATTATTCAGGTAGAGTAATCATAAATAGTTTACCGATATAACAATTAGATTACACTCTCGCGTGTGTGCACACACATACGAAAAATGCTGGGTCTAGCACTTTGGGACTTGGGACTCCTCTTTACGGATCGTCTGCGATTTACGTGTCACCTACTCTGTGTACCATTTTTCTGTGGTACAGAATGATGTCCTTACCTGTCAAAATTTTCGTATTTGTAAAGTGAAGTATTCAGTACACCTTTCTTTAGCAACAGAAATTAGAATTTAGCCCTTTTTAGGGTGATTACATAGCGGGGATAGATTACATTTTCATCGTTACATTAACGTCCTCTGAAGGTATCTGGTTCTTTCGAAATCACCCGCAGCCCAGCCATTGAATCTGAATAAAAGATATTATTTTCAGAGTACACTTCATCTACTTCACCAGATGGCGCTGCACCACACGTCAATTGAACTTTTCCAGACATCTAGTTTCAAAGCTTTTATCTCCCAGTGCCTATCAGTTATCTTTTTTCTGCCACCCACTGCTATAATTCCTCACACCGGATTCTCGGCTTCCTTCTCCCCGTTCCTCTCCTCGTTTGTCCCTGTACGGCTTGTCTCCCGGCGTTAGCAATACAAGCCCTTCCCACTGGAGACGATTAATTTTTGTAGGCTGTGGTCTTTGGCTTTTCTGAATAATGCGTATTTTAATGCGCTCCTGATTGTTCCAAACTGTATTTTTAGATTTCAGTCGTTGTTGGTAGTAATCAACATTCGATTCCTATGAATTGTTCTCTTTTCGCTTGTCACATGCTACGTTGTTCCTTAACTTCAGTCGAATTTTTTTCTTGTAAAGAAGGAGAATATTTATACATTTTCTGAACCCTTGTGTTTGTTGTATGGTTAACGAAAATTAAATTTTATGTCTAAACAAGTGAATTTAGATTTACGTATTTATATGTTAAACACTTTTTGGTAATTTTGGTTGTGACACTAAGAATTATATTAAATTTTTTTTTGGGTTTCGTTATTTCAAACCTGATTACAGGAGAAAACTTGTATACATTACGCATTATATTACGTGTCAGTTTATAATATGAAAAACCTTATCAACTCAGGTCGGAAATAAGTTTATTGTAATGCAATGCACATAGGTATTTGTCTGAAGACTCTTTGGTAAACAAACAAAATTTCGTTTGAAAGCCACACCTGACTTTAGTATTGTAAGAATTGTTTTACAGATGAGCAAATGGAATTTCTTAACGAGCCCATCCTGTTTGCAGCTGTATATATAGCTACGCACACTGAATGCAGACATCACAACTGATCTGTGTTCAGATTAAGCAACATGGCAAAACTGGTAAGTGAAGTGCAAAGGACAGTATGTTGTTATTTGATTTGGTAATACTGTATATTCAGAGAGTGTGTTGCTGTTTTTGGTAGTGACTAACTTATATCGCTCTACTTATAAGTTGAATTAACATTTACTTTGTATATGCTTATTTATATTGAATAATGGCATTGCATTAGTATCTGCAGAGATAACAGAAGATATACCGAAACAATATAATGGAAATACAAGAATTAATATTTCATATTTTCACTTTGCGTGTGTATTCGAAGTAACAGGACATTAATTTTTCCACTTTGATAAAACCTTCAAATAATGTTTAATCGCTGAAACTCGTTGAAACAAAGTAATAAGCTAGCAAGTAAAAAATTAAAATTTTACATTTTTCAGAAGTTAGGAAAGAAATTTTGTAAACAAGAAGCTTTAAATTACCACAGTTTTCCGGCTTTTCACTTCTAAGTCTAGTGTTCGACGTTCCCGATTATAAAATAAAAATATTATAATAACAATTCCGTATACGAGAATTCATAATTAAATTCAGAAATATGTCTGTAATAATAGTTGTGGTCATATTAAGCAAAACATAAAATAAATTTTTTTTTGTTTTTAACAGGTGTACTCTCTCACACTCGTCTGTTTCTTCCACTATGGATCAACCACGTATTTTCAATACGGAGGAGGAGTATCCGGAGGCAGCCATGGAGGTGACGCCGGTTATGGTGGAGGAGCCTACCAAGGTCCATTAGCGGCACCTGTTGTTCTAGGCAATGGTTACTTGGCTGACACTAGAGAAGTTGCTGCCGCAAAGAACGCTCACTACTCTGCTCTTTCAAGTGCTAAGGCTAGCTCAGGTTACGGAGGCGGATACGGATCAGGATATGCAGGCGGTTACGGAGGAAGTGCAGGTTACGGATCAGGAGCTAGTTACGCAGGAGGTGCTTACAATGGACCACTTGCTGCTCCCGTTGTACTCGCAACCGGATACTTGGCTGACACTAGAGAAGTCGCCTCAGCGATGAATGCTCACTACTCCGCACTTCTTAGCGCTAAGTCTAGTTCAGGATACGGAAATGGATTAGGCTCAGGCTACGGCGGTGGATTTGACGGCGGATTCGGAAGTGTAATTAAGTCCGCATAAGGAGGCAGTTACGGTGGCGGTGCTGGATATGGATCATGATCAGGTTACGGTGGTGGCGCTTACAGCGGTCCTCTTGCAGCTCCTGTCGTACTACCATCTGGCTACTTGGCTGATACTAGAGACGTCGCTGCGGCGAAGGGTGCCCACTACGTGGCTTTGTCTGATGCCAGCTCCCGGTCTGGTTATGGAGGATATAGTGGATCTCAAGGAAAAGGCTGGCATTAGCACAACAAAGTGAAATTAACGTGTAAACTGTTTCATGTACTAACAACTATTTTGCTATTTTCTGAGTGTAAATATATCGGCATAAATAAAACTATATATATATGTTGTTAAGTTAATCATGTGGAAAATCTTTTTATAATGAAGGGAGTTGGTAATCATGGTCCCTGTTTCTGCAACAAGGAGGTTTTTTCCCGGCCTACATTCTTAGCGTTACACAAACCTATATACAAAACTTAACGTTGACAAGAATTATAAACAAGCTGTGAGAAACAAGCTGTAGTATTGGTAATCATTTCTCTTCGAAACCGTGTAGAACCTGCCCGCTCAATTACATAAACCGCGTGTACCGTACGTAACGTACACTTTTTCTGTTTATAGCGATCAAAGTTTACATAACTTTGTTTATAAATTACAAAATTGTGTGGTGCCAGGATGCAAGAATTGGGGCGAAAATTTGATAAAATCGAAAATTGTACGTGGCATATCAAATGACAGTGAATTTTAATCATAATCTAAAAATAGTGTTTAGTTTCAGACATTACAAATTTTTCATCACAGAGCCCAAGAATGGAGTGAAAATTTTCAGTCTGATGGGTATAGTTTGGAATTTTTTGCGTTTATTGTATGCTTGCAATTGTTAATTTTCCAAACGAAAAATATTAGGTTAATCGGGAGTTTTGTAACTTTTCTGATAAATGAAAAATCATCCAATATCAAAATAGATGGAGTTATAAATTTACTTCGTTCAAGATAGAGAGAGAGTTCATCAGGTCAGGGAACACACTACTGTTCTGTAGGTTACAAATGTTTGTTGAAATAACGCCTATAGACTAAAGTGATATGAGAAAAATGGTACTTTGAACTAGTCATCTGCTAGTAGGTGTACGTTTTCGCTTATTCACAGAGAAACCTTGTTAACTATTACGTTCCTTAGAATAACACGTATGAAGCAAGAATTTTTCGTTCCATTTTCACAGCAAACGACAAATTGATTCCATGAATAATTTATTTTCTTCAGGCGTTTTACTTAATATTTAATGTGTAACTAATCAAAACGGTAATACCTGTAAAGCAGAGATAATCGTTAGTAGAAGGCTGAATATTAAGAAAAACAAGCCATAAATGCTCACTTAAACACTTATGTCACATAAAATAAATATTAAGTTTGAAAATTACGTTTGATACTAAAGCGGAGAGTAACTTTCTTACCAAATGCAACGAATAGAGGCTGCTGGACTTTGAAATTATATACCTAGTCAGGATGTCAAACGTTTACAGTTTAAACCTTAATGACAGCACTGCAAATTTTGTTCATATATTTAATTTCAAAATATAAATTTACTACACTACGCTTAGAAATTATTTATTATAAAAAACCTACTTCCAATTTGAAAATTACATTGTGTAACTTTTTTAAAAAAAGTATTATTTGATTCGGCTTCGACGTACGGTAGATACACGGTAATAAGTTTTGGAACTTCAAAATCTTTTCTTGTTGAAAAACACATATGAAAATTTCATTCGTAATATGTATGATAGTAAGATATATGTAAGATGTTTGGTAGTCCAGTTTGCGCGTACTCTGCTTCCAACGAACTACTTACATACGACAGAAGTTGACTAATGAACGCAAAACTAGACGTAACGGAATTAAGTGGTAAAAATTAAAAGATTAAAAGACGACACTAATTATACTCTTGGTTCGGAACCACACGTTAAATTATTCAGGTAGAGTAATCATAAATAGTTCACCGATATAACAATTAAATTACACTCTCGCGTGTGTGCACACACATACGAAAAATGCTGCGTCTAGCACTTTGGGACTTGGGACTCCTCTTTACGGATCGTCTGTGATTTACGTGTCACCTACTCTGTGTACCATTTTTCTGTGGTACAGAATGATGTCTTTACCTGTCAAAATTTGTTATATGTAAAGTGGAATATTCAGTAAACCTTCCTTTAGCAACAGAAATTTGAATTTAGCCCTTTTTAGGGTGATTACATAGCGGGGATAGATTACATTTTCATCGTTACATTAATGTCCTCTGAAGGTATCTGGTTCTTTCGAAATCACCCGCAGCCCTGTCATTGAATCTGAATAAAAGATATTATTTTCAGAGTACACTTCATCTACTTCACCAGATGGCGCTGCACCACACGTCAATTGAACTTCCCAGACATCTAGTTTCAAAGCTTTTATCTCCCAGTGCCTATCAGTTATCTTTCTTCTGCCACCCACTGCTATAATTCCTCACACCGGATTCTCGGCTTCCTTCTCCCCGTTCCTCTCCTGGCTTGTCCCTGTACGGCTTGTCTCCCGGCGTTAGCAATACAAGCCCTGCCCACTGGAGACGATTAATTTTTGTAGGCTGTGGTCTTTGGCTTTTCTGAATAATGCGTATTTAAATGCGCTCCTGATTGTTCCAAACTGTATTTTTAGATTTCAGTCGTTGTTGGTAGTAATCAAAATTCGATTCCTATGAATTCCTCTCTTTTCGCTTGTCACATGGTACGTTGTTCCTTAACTTCAGTCGAATTTATTTCTTGTAAAGTAGGAGAATATTTATATATTTTTTGAACCCTTGTGTATGTTGTATGGTTAACGAAAATTAAATTTTATGTCTAAACAAGTGAATTAGGATTTACGTGTTTATATGTTAAACACTTATTGGTAATTTTGGTTGTGACACTAAGAATTATATTAAATTTGTAATTTTGGGTTTGGTTATTTCAAACCTGATTACAGGATAAAACTTGTACACACTACACATTATATTACGTGTCAGTTTATAATATGAAAAACCTTGTCAACTCAGGTCGGAAATAAGTTTATTGTAATGCAATGCACATAGGTATTTGTCTGAAGACTCTTTGGCAAACAAAAAAAATTTTGTTTGAAAGGCACACCTGACTTTAGTATTATAAGAATTGTTTTACAGATGAGCAAATGGAATTTCTTAACGAGCCCATCCTGTCTGCAGCTGTACAGACACTGTATGTACAGACTGCTGTATAGCTACGCACACTGAATGCAGACATCACAACTGATCTGTGTTCAGATTAAGCAACATGGCAAAACTGGTAAGTGAAGTGCAAAGGACAGTATGTTGTTATTTGATTTGGTAATACTGTATATTCAGAGAGTGTGTTGCTGTTTTTGGTAGTGACTAACTTTTATCGCTCTACTTATAATTTGAATTAACATTTACTTTGTATATGCTTATTTATATTGAATAATGGCATTGCATTAGTATCTGCAGAGATAACAGAAGATATACCGAAACAATATAACGGAAATACAAGAATTAATATATTATATTTTCACTTTGCGTGTCTATTCGAAGTAACAGGACATTAATTTTTCCACTTTGATAAAACCTTCAAATAATGTTTAATCGCTGAAACTCGTTGAAACAAAGTAATAAGCTAGCAAGAAAAAAATTAAAATTTTACATTTTTCAGAAGTTAGGAAAGAAATTTTGTAAACAAGAAGCTTTAAATTACCACAGTTTTCCGGCTTTTCACTTCTAAGTCTAGTGTTCGACGATCCCGATTATAAAATAAAAATATTATAATAACAATACCGTATACGAGAATTCATAATTAAATTCAGAAATATGTCTATAATAATAGTTGTGGTGATATTAAGCAAAACATAAAATACATTTTTTTTTTTTTTTAACAGGTGTACTCTCTCACACTCGTCTGTTTCTTCCACTATGGATCAACCACGTATTCGCAATACGGAGGAGGAGTATCCGGAGGCAGCCATGGAGGTGACGCCGGTTATGGTGGAGGAGCCTACCAAGGTCCATTAGCGGCACCTGTTGTTCTAGGCAATGGTTACTTGGCTGACACTAGAGAAGTTGCTGCCGCAAAGAACGCTCACTACTCTGCTCTTTCAAGTGCTAAGGCTAGCTCAGGTTACGGAGGCGGATACGGATCAGGATATGCAGGCGGTTACGGAGGAAGTGCAGGTTACGGATCAGGAGGTAGTTACGCAGGAGGTGCTTACAATGGACCACTTGCTGCTCCCGTTGTACTCGCAACCGGATACTTGGCTGACACTAGAGAAGTCGCCTCAGCGAAGAATGCTCACTACTCCGCACTTCTTAGCGCTATGTCTAGTTCAGGATACGGAAATGGATTAGGCTCAGGCTACGGCGGTGGATTTGACGGCGGATTCGGAAGTGTAACTAAGTCCGCATCAGGAGGCAGTTACGGTGGCGGTGCTGGATATGGATCAGGATCAGGTTACGGAAGTGGCGCTTACAGCGGTCCTCTTGCAGCTCCTGTCGTACTATCATCTGGCTACTTGGCTGATACTAGAGACGTCGCTGCGGCGAAGGGTGCCCACTACGTGGCTTTGTCTGATGCCAGCTCCCGGTCTGGTTATGGAGGATATAGTGGATCTCAAGGAAAAGGCTGGCATTAGCACAACAAAGTGAAATTAACGTGTAAACTGTTCCATGTACTAACAACTATTTTGCTATTTTCTGAGTGTAAATATATCGGCAAAAATAAAACTATATATATATGTTGTTAAGTTAATCATGTGGAAAATCTTTTTATAATGAAGGGAGTTGGTAATCATGGTCCCTGTTTCTGCACCAAGGAGGTTTTTTCCCGGCCTACATTCTTAGCGTTACATAAACCTATATACAAAACTTAACGTTGTCAAGAATTATAAACAAGCTGTGAGAAACAAGCTGTAGTAATGGTAAACATTTCTCTTCGAAACCGTGTAGAACCTGCCCGCTCAATTACATAAACCCCGTGTACCGTACGTAACGTACACTTTTTCTGTTTATAGTGATTAAAGTTTACAGAATTGTTGTTTATAAATTAGAAAATTGTGTGGTGCCAGGATGCAAGAATTGGGGCGAAAATTTGATAAAATCGAAAATTCTACGTGGCATATCAAATGACAGTGAATTTTAATCATAATCTAAAAATAGTGTTTAGTTTTAGACATTACAAATTTTTCATCACAGAGACCAAGAATGGAGTGAAAATTTTCAGTCTGACGGGTATAGTTTGGAATTTTTTGCGTTTATTGTATGCTTGCAATTGTTAATTTTCCAAACGAAAAATATTAGGTTAATCGGGAATTTTGTAACTTTTCTGATAAATGAAAAATCATCCAATATCAAAATTGATGGAGTTATAAATTTATTTCGTTCAAGATAGAGAGAGAGTTCATCAGATCAGGGAACACACTACTATTCTGTAGGTTACAAATGTTTGTTGAAATAACGCCTATAGACTAAAGTGATATGAGAAAAATGGTACTTTGAACTAGTCATCTGCTAGTAGGTGTAAGTTTTCGCTTATTCACAGAGAAACCTTGTTAACTATTAAGTTCCTTAGAACAACACATATGAAGCAAGAATTTTTCGTTCCATTTTCACAGCAAACGACAAATTGATTCCATGAACAATTTATTTTCTTCAGGCGTTTTACTTAATATTTAATGTGTAACTAATCAAAACGGTAATACCTGTAAAGCAGAGATAATCGTTAGTAGAAGGCTGAATATTAAGAAAAACAAGCCATAAATGCTCACTTAAACACTTAAGTCACATAAAATAAATTTTAAGTTTGAAATTTACGTTTGATACTAAAGCGGAGAGTAACTTTCTTACCAAATGCAACGAATAGAGGCTGCTGGACTTTGAAATTATATACCTAGTCAGGATGTCAAACGTTTACAGTTTAAACCTTAATGACAGCACTGCAAATTTTGTTCATATATTTAATTTCAAAATATAAATTTACTACACTACGCTTAGAAATTATTTAGTATAAAAAATCTATTTCCAATTTGAAAATTACATTGTGTAACTTTTTTTAAAAAAAGAATTATTTGATTCGGCTTCGACGTACGATAGATACACGGTAATAAGTTTTGGAACTTCAAAATGTTTTCTTGTTGAAAATCACGTATGAAAATTTCATTCGTAATATGTATGATAGTAAGATATATGTAAGATGTTTGGTAGTCCAGTTTGTGCTTACTCTGCTTCCAATGAACTACTTACATACGACAGAAGTTGACTAATGAACGCAAAACTAGACGTAACGGAATTAAGTGGTAAAAATTAAAAGATTAAAAGACGACACTAATTATACTATTGGTTCTGAAGCACACCTTAAATTATTCAGGTAGAGTAATCATAAATAGTTCACCGATATAACAATTAGATTACACTCTCGCGTGCGTGCACACACATACGAAAAATGCTGCGTCTAGCACTTTGGGACTTGGGACTCCTCTTTACGGATCGTCTGCGATTTACGTGTAACATACTCTGTGTACCATTTTTCTGTGGTACAGAATGATGTCTTTACCTGTCAAAATTTTCGTATTTGTAAAGTGGAATATTCAGTAAACCTTCCTCTAGCAACAGAAATTAGAATTTAGCCCTTTTTAGGGTGATTACATAGCGGGGATAGATTACATTTTCATCGTTACATTAATGTCCTCTGAAGGTATCTGGTTCTTTCGAAATCACCCGCAGCCCTGCCAATGAATCTGAATAAAAGATATTATTTTCAGAGTACACTTCATCTACTTCACCAGATGGCGCTGCACCACACGTCAATTGAACTTTTCCAGACATCTAGTTTCAAAGCGTTTATCTCCCAGTGCCTATCAGTTATCTTTTTTCTGCCACCCATTGCTATAATTCCTCACACCGGATTCTCGGCTTCCTTCTCCCCGTTCCTCTCCTGGCTTGTCCCTGTACGGCTTGTCTCCCGGCGTTAGCAATACAAGCCCTGCCCACTGGGGACGATTAATTTTTGTAGGCTGTGGTCTTTGGCTTTCTTGAATAATGCGTATTTTAATGCGCTCCTGATTGTTCCAAACTGTATTTTTAGATTTCAGTCGTTGTTGGTAGTAATCAAAATTCGATTCCTATGAATTCCTCTCTTTTCGCTTGTCACATGGTACGTTGTTCCTTAACTTCAGTCGAGTTTATTTCTTGTAAAGAAGGAGAATATTTATACATTATTTGAACCCTTGTGTTTGTTGTATGGTTAACGAAAATTAAATTTTATGTCTAAACAAGTGAATTTAGATTTACGTATTTATATGTTAAACACTTTTTGGTAATTTTGGTTGCGACACTAAGAATTATATTAAATTTGTAATTTTGGGTTTGGTTATTTCAAACCTGATTACAGGACAAAACTTGTATACACTACGCATTATATTACGTGTCAGTTTATAATATGAAAACCTTGTCAACTCAGGTCGGAAATAAGTTTATTGTAATGCAATGCACATAGGTATTTGTCTGAAGACTCTTTGGTAAACAAAGAAAATTTCGTTTGAAAGCCACACCTGACTTTAGTATTGTAAGAATTGTTTTACAGATGAGCAAATGGAATTTCTTAACGAGCCCATCCTGTCTGCAGGTGTATATATAGCAGCGCACACTGAATGCAGACATCACAACTGATCAGTGTTCAGATTAAACAACATGGCAAAACTGGTAAGTGATTAGCAAAGGACGGTATGTTGTTATTTGTTTTGGTAATACTGTATATTCAGGGAGTCTGCTGCTGTATTTGGTATTGACTAACTTTTATCGCTCTACTTATAAGTTGAATTAACATTTACTTTGTATATGCTTATTTATATTGAATAATGGAATTGCATTACTATCTGCAGAGATAACAGAAGATATACCGAAACAATATAATGGAAATACAAGAATTAATATTTTATATTTTCGCTTTGCGTGTCTATTCGAAGTAACAGGACATTAATTTTTCCACTTTGATAAAACCTTCAAATAATGTTTAATCGCTGAAACTCGTTGAAACAAAGTAATAAGCTAGCAAGTAAAAAATTAAAATTTTACATTTTTCAGAAGTTAGGAAAGAAATTTTGTAAAAAAAGAACCTTTAAATTACCAGTTTTCCGGCTTTTCACTTCTAAGTCTAGTGTTCGATGTTCCCGGTTATAAAATAAAAATATTATAATAACAATACCGTATACGAGAATTCATAATTAAATTCAGAAATATGTCCAAAATAATAGATGTGGTCATATTAAGCAAAACATAAAATAAATTTTTTTTTGTTTTTAACAGGTGTACTCTCTCACACTCGTCTGTTTCTTCCACTATGGATCAACCAAGTATTCCCAATACGGAGGAGGAGTATCCGGAGGCAGCCATGTAGGTGACGCCGGTTATGGTGGAGGAGCCTACCAAGGTCCATTAGCGGCACCTGTTGTTCTAGGCAATGGTTACTTGGCTGACACTAGAGATGTTGCTGCCGCAAAGAACGCTCACTACTCTGCTCTTTCAAGTGCTAAGGCTAGCTCAGGTTACGAAGGCGGATACGGATCAGGATATGCAGGCGGTTACGGAGGAAGTGCAGGTTACGGATCAGGAGCTTGTTACGCAGGAGGTGCTTACAATGGACCACTTGCTGCTCCCGTTGTACTCGCAACCGGATACTTGGCTGACACTAGAGAAGTCGCCTCAGCGAAGAATGCTCATTACTCCGCACTTCTTAGCGCTAAGTCTAGTTCAGGATACAGAAATGGATTAGGCTCAGGCTACGGCGGCGGATTTGACGGCGGATTCGGAAGTGTAACTAAGTCCGCATCAGGAGGCAGTTACGGTGGCGGTGCTGGATATGGATCAGGATCAGTTTACGGAGGTGGCGCTTACAGCGGTCCTCTTGCAGCTCCTGTCGTACTATCATCTGGCTACTTGGCTGATACTAGAGACGTCGCTGCGGCGAAGGGTGCCCACTACGTGGCTTTGTCTGATGCCAGCTCCCGGTCTGGTTATGGAGGATATAGTGGATCTCAAGGAAAAGGCTGGCATTAGCACAACAAAGTGAAATTAACGTGTAAACTGTTTCATGTTCTAACAACTATTTTGCTATTTTCTGAGTGTAAATATATCGGCATAAATAAAACTATATATACATGTTGTTATGTTAATCATGTGGAAAATCTTTTTATAATGAAGGGAGTTCGTAATCATGGTCCCTTTTCTTCAACAAGGAAGTTTTTTGCCGGCCTACATTCTTAGCGTTACACAAACCTATATACAAAACTTAACGTTGACAAGAATGATAAACAAGCTGTGAGAAACAAGCTGTAGTATTGGTAAACATTTCTCTTCGAAACCGTGTAGAATCTGCCCGCTCAATTACATAAACCGCGTGTACCGTACGTAACGTACACTTTTTCTGTTTAGAGCGATGAAAGTTTACAGAATTTTTGTTTATAAATTACAAAATTGTGTGGTGCCAGGATGCAAGAATTGGGGCGAAAATTTGATAAAATCGAAAATTCTACGTGGCATATCAAATGACAGTGAATTTTAATCATAATCTAAAAATAGTGTTTAGTTTCAGACATTACAAATTTTTCATCACAGAGCCCAAGAATGGAGTGAAAATTTTCAGTCTGACGGGTATAGTTTGGAATTTTTTGCGTTTATTGTATGCTTGCAATTGTTAATTTTCCAAACGAAAAATATTAGGTTAATCGGGAATTTTGTAACTTTTCTGATAAATGAAAAATCATCCAATATCAAAATAGATGGAGTTATAAATTTACTTCGTTCAAGATAGAGAGAGATTTCATCAGATCAGGGAACACACTACTATTCTGTAGGTTACAAATGTTTGTTGAAATAACGCCTATAGACTAAAGTGATATGAGAAAAATGGTACTTTGAACTAGTCATCTGCTAGTAGGTGTACGTTTTCGCTTATTCACAGAGAAACCTTGTTAACTATTACGTTCCTTAGAACAACACATATGAAGCAAGAATTTTTCGTTCCATTTTCACGGCAAACGACAAATTGATTCCATGAAAAATTTATTTTTCTTCAGGCGTTTTACTTAATATTTAATGTGTAACTAAGAAAACGGTAATACCTGTAAAGCAGAGATAATCGTTAGTAGAAGGCTGAATATTAAGAAAAACAAGCCATAAATGCTCACTTAAACACTTATGTCACATAAAGTAAATTTTAAATTCAAATTTACGTTTGATACTAAAGCGGAGAGTAACTTTCTTACCAAATGCAACGAATAGAGGCTGCTGGACTTTGAAATTATATACCTAGTCAGGATGTCAAACGTTTACAGTTTAAACCTTAATGACAGCACTGCAAATTTTGTTCATATATTTAATTTCAAAATATAAATTTACTACACTACGCTTAGAAATTATTTAGTATAAAAAATCTATGTCCAATTTGAAAATTACATTATGTAACTTTTTTTAAAAAAAGTATTATTTGATTCGGCTTCGACGTACGATAGATACACGGTAATAAGTTTTGGAACTTCAAATTTTTTCTTGTTGAAAACCACGTATGAAACTTTCATTCGTAATATGTATGATAGTAAGATATATGTAAGATGTTTGGTAGTCCAGTTTGCGCGTACTCTGCTTCCAACGAACTACTTACATACGACAGAAGTTGACTAATGAACGCAAAACTAGACGTAACGGAATTGAGTGGTAAAAATTAAAAGATTAAAAGACGACACTAATTATACTATTGGTTCTGAAGCACACCTTAAAATATTCAGGTAGAGTAATCATAAATAGTTCACCGATATAACAATTAGATTACACTCTCGCGTGTGTGCACACACAAACGAAAAATGCTGCGTCTAGCACTTTGGGACTTGGGACTCCTCTTTACGGATCGTCTGCGATTTACGTGTCACCTACTCTGTGTACCATTTTTCTGTGGTACAGAATGATGTCTTTACCTGTCAAAATTTGCGTATTTGTAAAGTTGAATATTCAGTAAACCTTCCTTTAGCAACAGAAATTAGAATTTACCCCTTTTTAGGGTGATTACATAGCGGGGATAGATTACATTTTCATCGTTACATTAATGTCCTCTGAAGGTACCTGGTTCTTTCGAAATCACCCGCAGCCCTGCCATTGAATCTGAATAAAAGATATTATTTTCAGAGTACACTTCATCTACTTCACCAGATGGCGCTGCACCACACGTCAATTGAACTTTTCCAGACATCTAGTTTCAAAGCGTTTATCTCCCAGTGCCTATCAGTTATCTTTTTTCTGCCACCCATTGCTATAATTCCTCACACCGGATTCTCGGCTTCCTTCTCCCCGTTCCTCTCCTGGCTTGTCCCTGTACGGCTTGTCTCCCGGCGTTAGGAATACAAGCCCTGCCCACTGGAGACGATTAATTTTTGTAGGCTGTGGTCTTTGGCTTTCCTGAATAATGCGTATTTTAATGCGCTACTGATTGTTCCAAACTGTATTTTTAGATTTCAGTCGTTGTTGGTAGTAATCAAAATTCGATTCCTATGAATTCCTCTCTTTTCGCTTGTCACATGGTACGTTGTTCCTTAACTTCAGTCGAATTTATTTCTTGTAAAGAAGGAGAATATTTATACATTTTTTGAACCCTTGTGTTTGTTGTATGGTTGACGAAAATTAAATTTTATATCTAAACAAGTGAATTTAGATTTACGTATTTATATGTTAAACACTTTTTGGTAATTTTGGTTGTGACACTAAGAATTATATTAAATTTGTAATTTTGGGTTAGGTTATTTCAAACCTGATTACAGGAGAAAACTTGTATACACTACGCATTATATTACGTGTCAGTTTATAATATGAAAAACCTTGTCAACTCAGGTCGGAAATAAGTTTATTGTAATGCAATGCACATAGGTATTTGTCTGAAGACTCTTTGGTAAACAAAAAAAATTTCGTTTGAAAGCCACACCTGACTTTAGTATTGTAAGAATTGTTTTACAGATGAGCAAATGGAATTTCTTAACGAGCCCATCCTGTCTGCAGCTGTATATATAGCTACGCACACTGAATGCAGACATCACAACTGATCTGTGTTCAGATTAAACAACATGGCAAAACTGGTAAGTGAAGTGCAAAGGACGGTATTTTGTTATTTCTTTTGGTAATACTGTATATTCAGAGAGTGTGTTGCTGTTTTTGGTAGTGACTAACTTTTATCTCTCTACTTCTAAGTTGAATTAACATTTACTTTGTATATGCTTATTTATATTGAATAATGGCATTGCATTAGTATCTGCAGAGATAACAGAAGATATACCGAAACAATATAATGGAAATACAAGAATTAATATTTTATATTTTCACTTTGCGTGTCTATTCGAAGTAACAGGACATTAATTTTTCCACTTTGATAAAACCTTCAAATAATGTTTAATCGCTGAAACTCGTTGAAACAAAGTAATAAGCTGGCAAGTAAAAAATTAAAATTTTACACTTTTCAGAAGTTGGGAAAGAAATTTTGTAAACAAGAAGCTTTAAATTACCTCAGTTTTCCGGCTTTACACTTCTAAGTCATCGTTCGATGTTCTAAGTAAGTGTTCGATGTTCCCGGTTATAAAATAAGAATATTATAATAACAATACCGTATACGAGAATTCATAATTAAATTCAGAAATATGTCTAAAATAATAGATGTGGTCATATTAAGCAAAACATAAAAGAATTTTTTTTTGTTTTTAACAGGTATACTCTCTCACACTCGTCTGTTTCTTCCACTATGGATCAACCACGTATTCGCAATACGGAGGAGGAGTATCCGGAGGCAGCCATGGAGGTGACGCCGGTTATGGTGGAGCCTACCAAGGTCCATTAGCGGCACCTGTTGTTCTAGGTAATGGTTACTTGGCTGACACTAGAGAAGTTGCTGCCGCAAAGAACGCTCACTACTCTGCTCTTTCAAGTGCTAAGGCTAGCTCAGGTTACGAAGGCGGATACGGATCAGGATATGCAGGCGGTTACGGAGGAAGTGCAGGTTACGAATCAGGAGCTAGTTACGCAGGAGGTGCTTACAATTGACCACTTGCTGCTCCCGTTGTACTCGCAACCGGATACTTGGCTGACACTAGAGAAGTCGCCTCAGCGAAGAATGCTCACTACTCCGCACTTCTTAGCGCTAGGTCTTTTTCAGGATACGGAAATGGATTAGGCTCAGGCTACGGGGGTGGATTTAACGGCGGATTCGGAAGTGTAACTAAGTCCGCATCAGGAGGCAGTTACGGTGGCGGTGCTGGATATGGATCAGAATCAGGTTACGGAGGTGGCGCTTACAGCGGTCCTCTTGCAGCTCCTGTCGTACTATCATCTGGCTACTTGGCTGATACAAGAGACGTCGCTGCGGCGAAGGGTGCCCACTACGTGGCTTTGTCTGATGCCAGCTCCCGGTCTGGTTATGGAGGATATAGTGGATATCAAGGAAAAGGCTGGCATTAGCACAACAAAGTGAAATTAACGTGTAAACTGTTTCATGTTCTAACAACTATTTTGCTATTTTCTGAGTGTAAATATATCGGCATAAATAAAACTATATATACATGTTGTTAAGTTAATCATGTGGAAAATCTTTTTATAATGAAGGGAGTTCGTAATCATGGTCCCTTTTCTTCAACAAGGAGGTTTTTTCCGGCCTACATTCTTAGCGTTACACAAACCTATATACAAAACTTAACGTTGACAAGAATGATAAACAAGCTGTGAGAAACAAGCTGTAGTATTGGTAATCATATCTCTTCGAAACCGTGTAGAAACTGCCCGCTCAATTACATAAACCGCGTGTACCGTACGTAACGTACACTTTTTCTGTTTAGAGCGATCAAAGTTTACATAATTTTTGTTTATAAATTACAAAATTGTGTGGTGCCAGGATGCAAGAATTGGGGCGAAAATTTGATAAAATCGAAAATTCTACGTGGCATATCAAATGACAGTGAATTTTAATCATAATCTAAAAATAGTGTTTAGTTTCAGACATTACAAATTTTTCATCACAGAGCCCAAGAATGGAGTGAAAATTTTCAGTCTGACGGGTATAGTTTGGAATTTTTTGCGTTTATTGTATGCTTGCAATTGTTAATTTTCCAAACGAAAAACATTAGGTTAATCGGGAATTTTGTAACTTTTATGATAAATGAAAAATCATCCAATATCAAAACAGAAGGAGTTATAAATTTACTTCGTTCAAGATAGAGAGAAAGAGTTCATCAGATCAGGGAACACACTACTATTCTGTAGGTTACAAATGTTTGTTGAAATAACGCCTATAGACTAAAGTGATATGAGAAAAATGGTACTTTGAACTAGTCATCTGCTAGTAGGTGTACGTTTTCGCTTATTCACAGAGAAACCTTGTTAACTATTACGTTCCTTAGAACAACACATATGAAGCAAGAATTTTTCGTTCCATTTTCACGGCAAACGACAAATTGATTCCATGAACAATTTATTTTTCTTCAGGCGTTTTACTTAATATTTAATGTGTAACTAATCAAAACGGTAATACCTGTAAAGCAGAGATAATCGTTAGTAGAAGGTTGAATATTAAGAAAAACAAGCCATAAATGCTCACTTAAACAATTTTAAGTTCAAATTTACGTTTGATACTAAAGCGGAGAGTAACTTTCTTACCAAATGCAACGAATAGAGGCTGCTGGACTTTGAAATTATATACCTAGTCAGGATGTCAAACGTTTACAGTTTAAACCTTAATGACAGCACTGCAAATTTTGTTCATATATTTAATTTCAAAATATAAATTTACTACACTACGCTTAGAAATTATTTAGTATAAAAAGACTATTTCCAATTTGAAAATTACATTGTGTAACTTTTTTAAAAAAAAGTATTATTGATTCGGCTTCGACGTACGATAGATACACGGTAATAAGTTTTGGAACTTGAAAATGTTTTCTTGTTGAAAATCACGTATGAAAATTTCATTCGTAATATTTATGATAGTAAGATATATGTAAAATGTTTGGTAGTCCAGTTTGCGCGTACTCTGCTTCCAACGAACTACTTACATACGACAGAAGTTGACTAATGAACGCAAAACTAGACGTAACGGAATTAAGTAGTAAAAATTAAAAGATTAAAAGACGACACTAATTATACTATAGGTTCTGAAGCACACCTTAAATTATTCAGGTAGAGTAATCATAAATAGTTCACCGATATAACAATTAGATTACACTCTCGCGTGTGTGCACACACATACGAAAAATGCTGCGTCTAGCACTTTGGGACTTGGGACTCCTCTTTACGGATCGTCCGCGATTTACGTGTCACCTACTCTGTGTACCATTTTTCTGTGGTACAGAATGATGTCTTTACCTGTCAAAATTTGCGTATTTGTATAGTGAAATATTCAGTAAACCTTTCTTTAGCAACAGAAATTAGAATTTAGCCCTTTTTAGGGTGATTACATAGCGGGGATAGATTACATTTTCATCGTTACATTAATGTCCTCTGAAGGTATCTGGTTCTTTCGAAATCACCCGCAGCCCTGCCATTGAATCTGAATAAAAGATATTATTTTCAGAGTACACTTCATCTACTTCACCAGATGGCGCTGCACCACACGTCAATTGAACTTTTCCAGACATCTAGTTTGTAACGTCACAGAAATTTCCATAAAGGAAATCATTTACATAGTAAATTATCAAAAGAGGAAAGTGAGGTGAACAGTATCAAACCCAAGTAGTCCTAAAAAATTGTGTAATTTTGTCTAATAATTATTACTACTAACATGAAAAACGACCAGACTGTGACTAAGACACAAACCCCATATATATTATTAAAGTGAATAACAGTGAAAAAACCATAAGACACTATAAGAGAGACGAATAATGTCAGAATCAACCAAAATGAAGTCATTAATTATTAAGTTTTATAACTCTGAATAGAGTATTAAGAACTATTTTTTGTGAATGAATGGGCATGATCCATTATTATATTATGTAATGTAAATAAAATAAATGTATTAAATGACTTAAATACATTATTAGAAAGAATCTAAGTTAAAAAAAAATTATATATTTGATATGACAAAAAATATTAATGTGTTGGATTTGAGACCAAACAACCAGATCTCATGAAAAAATTAATTATTATCAGATTGAAATAAAAACTATATGCAATTGTCAGGCAGACAAAAGTGAATAATTTATCTTAAATAAAGAAAGCTGTCAAATGAATAAAAGTCAGTCAAAATAGCCAAAAACTGTATTAACTATAAACATGTGGTAGGCATATAATATTGTATAATTTATGGATTTAATGTTGCCAAAATGCAACCAAAATGCATTAGAAAGTTGAAATATGATATAAAGCGACTATACTAATATATCTGACTAACTTTAACATTGTAATAGTCAAGTTAGCAAAATATTTACCTATACCATGTATGGCTGGAGCCAATCAACCAGTACAAAAATAATCATATTTGGCTAAATATTTCCAAAATGGTAACAAAAATAAAATAGAATGGTACAATACTTCAGTATACCTTAAAGAACGAACAAACTGAGTCGAAAATAAAGTCAATTATAAAAGAATTTAACTTATGAGAGTGAGATTTGTCACACCATATAAAAAGGACATCTCAAGACCAATCAATGATGCTATGTCATCCTGTAATAAAATAATGTATGTAAAGAGTAACCAGGTATCACAAAAGACAGACAATATAATAAACTCTGAGTGTACACTAATGAAATACTACATATGTTAAAAAAAAAGAGACTAATTATTGTGTTATAACATTAACAAAAAACCTAGGCCATGGACAGGGGCCATGTAAAATTGTAATTATTTATGTATTACCTATGTTAAAATTTGTTTGTTTTGTTGTAGGAAGGTAGTAATGTTATATGTTCAGATTGTGGAAGGAACATGATAATTCCACAACAATTTGTGTTCTAAAAAAATTGAATTTTAATGACAACAACCAAGGTGAGAGTTGTATATTGTGTTACTTATTAGACTTAATTTAATTAAAAACCAATCATAATTAGTATCACTAGATTCAGTTGAAAACAGAGAATCTAAATGTAATAATGGCATACAAATTGTGAGTACTAATGTAAAACTGTTTGATAAATACCAGAGTAATTTTTGAAATATCCTTAGTATGAAGAATAAGAAATTCGTTCTAAAAGCTTCGACGGAAGTGAAAATTGTTCCATAATGTTCCATTTCGTTTTGTTCTTGAACAATCTAGAAAGAATTTTTACACAAATATACCGGAAGTCGATGAAAACAATCAGCCTGAATTAGTATAAAAGAGAGACCAAATTCGACCCAAAAACACTTGAAACTTGAACTCCAGAACTGATGCATCACCCACGACACTGATCAACGCAGCTAAGGCGAAACCGAGAGGCGAGAAATCGACAAGACACGAAGAAAGGCTTTTCCCGTACATAGACAAACAGACTGACATAACCTCTACAAGAATCTACGCCAATGTGTTGCTGAAATAGAGCAGCAGCACGGCAAATTTTAATAGAAATCATGCAGCCAGAACGTCAACGGCCCAGGAGGGACCAAAACTTTAAATAGAGAACCATTCCTGCGGTGTTCGCATAGACTGACTAACTTGACAATAATCCCCTTAACGTAAACAAACAAAACACCAAGCCTTTCTCTCGACTACATGGGAACCAGCGCTGCGGCGGCCAATTTCTGAATCAACGCGAAACAGATGATTTGTAGCGGCGGCGTTTGAACGGCAATCTACTGCCAACGTTTTCACAAAAAGTGCGGAAATAGTAAATGATCGCAATTTTGACTTAAAATAGATTCAGTGTACATATGAAGAGCCGAGATTGAAAAACTACCCGAGAGGAGTGTCCTGTGCGAGATTAATTAATCATTGGAACGTGAGTTACCAAAATTAAAGTCATTTTTTTACCTGGTTACATTTATCACACAGTTGTACTACACATGCCACACACACCTTCAAATCACTTAATTTTTCTTGTAAAGCGTCTTATTGATATGTCTTGGTAGTTCAAAGGAGTCACGTCCTGAGAGTAAAGATTTTTTCACATATTAAACTCATGCTTTTCAACTGAGTACAAAATTGAAAACACTAGCCGATACTCGATTGGATATATAAAATTGTCAATAATAATAATAATAACTTGTGAATTTTTTTTTCTCTGCAATTTTATAATTTTTATATGAATGTTAGTCCTTCAGACGATTTGTTGTTTTTTGAAGAATCATTAAACTTACCTGATTTTTTCAAGCTAAACTGACTTGTTTATACCTTTTCATAGAAGTAAGATTTAAAAATTTTAATTACTTTAATAATCACATTTATTTCTTGGAACAAACGATTCCAAGTGGCGCCCACATAAAACATAGTATTAAGTTGTGTTACAGGACTACATCACCACAGAGGATCCAGTCAACAGTAAGTAACAAAAGTGCGCGGAGGTAACGCCCGACAGTATACAACACGAACACTACACACATCTTTTTCTTTTTGTTATAAATTGGCGCCCAACGTGGGCTTGAAAAAGACGGAACAAGCCCGGCAACTACCAACATATTAAAATGCCGTAACCTAAGGGAAAAAAGGTGAAGAAGAATGTGGAACCCGAGTTAAGTTTGGAAGACGGAGAGGCAGTACAAAGGGAGGAAACGGAATTAGAACCTCCCACAATAGAAATGGAAAGACCGGTACAAACGGCAGAGGAATTAGAAGAACAAACGGGAGAAGAACCCGTACAAATGGTAGAACAAACAGAGAAACCAGAACCAGAAAAAATAACGGGGAGTGTTGACGCGAATATATTAATGATGATGCTCCAAAAAATGGATGAAACGAACAAAAATATAGAATCCCTGAATAAAAACAGACAGGAAGACAAGGCGGAAAAAATAGAATCCATGAATAAAAACAGACTGGAAGATAAGGAGAAATTAGACAAAAACATAGAATCTTTAAGGAAGGATATAACCGAGAAAATAGATGACAATGGGAAGAAACTGGAGATATTTCAGGAGGAGAATAAAAAAAGTATAGAGTCTCTGAAAAAACAAATTAGCATAAAGTACGAAACAGTAAACAAAACGATCAATGATAATAAAATCGAAAGTGACAGGAAGGTCGAAAATATGGAGAAACAGTTGGAAAGGTTACAGGAGGGAAACAATATACGTTTCGAAAATATAGAGGAAGAAACAGTAGAGACCAAACAAGATGTTAGAAATCTCGAAAACATGGTAAGGCAGAACCAAGACGCCATCATGCAGGAAGTGGGAGAAGTCCAGAAAGACGTTAGCGAGAGGATGCAGAGAACATATGACATCGCTAACAGGCTGGACGAACAAATAAAAACTAACAAAAATAGCATACTGGAAATAGACCAGAGAGAGAAGAACCTGCAGGAAAGATTAGAGGCGCTGAGAGACACACCTATAGTAAATACTCATACGTGTCATGGCGAAAACAGGGAAGTAATCAACTTCCAAAACTATCGACGAAACCCAATGGAATTTTTAGAGAGAATAGAGGAGTTTATTGGGAGAAATAGAGAAACAAGGTGGGACAGGATAAGAGAGGAGATTGACGAGACGTTTAAAAACACTAGGGATAACTGGTGGATAGCGGTACGACCCGAAATCACGAATTTAGCAGAGTTTAAACGCCAGTTTAAGGAGAAGTATTGGTCGGAGACTGCACAAAACAGGGTAAGAATGGACATTTTCTATGGCAAATACGACGCGTCCAATGGACAGTCCCCGACGTCTTATTTCCTAGGAAAGGTATGTTTAGCACGGAAGTTGATACCGCCGATCCCAGAAGAATGTTTGGTAAGGCAATTAGCTGGACATTACAGCTATGGTATCAAAGATGCCCAATTATACCAACAGCTCAGTAAAATAGCCGATCTGGCCAAATTATTAGAGAATTGTGAATCCACTGGGAGGTTCCAGGATTACCAACCCCCCAATCGTAAGGTACAATACAATAATAACAATAATGGACCAAACCGGAATGGAGGTGGAAACGGTAATAACCTGAACACAAATAGTCAGAATAATAATACCCCACCAAATAGCCGAAGTGATAACACTCAGGGTCCAAATAACCGCAACTATCCGGGACCAAACAGAGGTAATTACACCGGGAACAATTACGGTAGAAACTACAACCAGGGAAATAGTTGTCGCGGAAATAACTATAGGGGAAATAATTATGGTCAACGCAATGGTTATCGTAACGGGGGAAACCAAGGAGGAGGCGATAGGAGAAACCAAAATGAATATAGGCCCCAGGTAAATTATATGATGGCCGATAATCGACAACCATATCCACACAATTTACCAAGTTATGGGTATATGACTCAACAGACGCGAGGTAACCAGGGTGATACGGCGAATAACCGTCAGCAGTTTTCAGAGGGTAGGAGTTACGAACCACCCAGAAATGAAAATAACAACCAACAGGAACCAAACGCTAACCAAAATAATAATGAGAATTGGGTAACAGTCCACGAAAATCCGGGTTTTTCATTACAGCATAATCAGGCAAGTAATGACGAAAGACCCCGAACAGTTCAGGTAAACCATGTATTGGCAGAAACTAGCCGAGAACCAAATAATAACCCTAGAAATGAAAGTGAAATAGAGGAGGAATTCCGCTATGCAGAAAAGACATGGCCCAAACATGTGGTGAGATGGTAATGCCATGGATTAATCATCCAGAATAAATGTCATAGACCAGGCATTTGAAGGAGTAGAGGAGCTAAACATCGAAAGTCGGATATTGAGAAGAGAAGGAATTAAAAAGGAATGGGAATGATAAATAATGACATAATATAAGGAGAACACACAACCAAAAGGAGTTGAAATAATCAAAGTAATTAACCCAAACTGACAAAATATAAACCCAAGTATTATCAAACATAAAAACAATACTTACGAGGTAACTGACACGCTTAGTAACAAAGTAAAAGGTACGTATAACCAAACATCATTGAAAAAGTACCATGATTAAAAATCATAAGTCAAATACTCGATCAGTGAGCAAGTACCATGACCAAAAACACAAGTCAAATACAGCATCATTGAGAAGGTACCTTGATTAAACATGTTAACGTGAATTTTTCAACTTACCCAGAATTAGAAAGGAGGTAGAGATTATTAAATAAATATAAATATTATTGTATAATGATTGTTATTAATAAATATTACGAGATGGACACATTCCACTATAGGCAAGATTTATTTCCAATAGCCATGTCAACGTATATTTACCAGCTTACCCGTACTTAGAGGAGGAGAGAGATTATTATTAATAAATATTACGAGATGGACACTTAGTAAAGGAGAAAAGAAGGAGAAATACTGTCATATATTTGATACTAAATGGAAATGATAAATGAAAAAAAAAGGAAAAACAGTGTGTTACATAAGGAGGTAATGATGAATATGAATATAGCTATTAACATTGAATGATTTTAAACGATAATTTAACCTGCGGAGAACGATATATATTAATATAATTGTGAATTAATCAGAAGAGTTTAAGAAAGGGAATTTATGTGTAGGAGCCTATGATCTTTGAATATTGTATTTTTTTTTTATTATTATTATTATTATTTGTTGCGAAGGTGCAATTATTATTTTCTGGACAGGGATGTGTTGCCTCTGATTTCAGTAGTTATAGATAGGAAGGGCAGAGAATGTATGCCATAGCGAGCCACTCTGACTCCCAACCCTCTATGAAAGTTAGGGAATTGATAGGGAATTATATCAAAGATTAATTAAATAACATCAAGGTAAAAAGGAAAGGAA
Organism: Magicicada septendecula; assembly: GCA_034769895.1. Taxonomy (NCBI): domain Eukaryota; kingdom Metazoa; phylum Arthropoda; class Insecta; order Hemiptera; family Cicadidae; genus Magicicada; species Magicicada septendecula. The sequence continues at coordinate 273,032,741 of CM068371.1, forward strand.
TAGGTGATACGACAAAGAACGAACTAGGAATATTGAGTTGGATTAATATATTAAAGGAGTAGTACAGAAATTTAATTATAAGATAAAAGAATGAAATATAAAGAAGCTAATAAAGGGTTAATATAGAGATGATAATTTCATCAAAACCAAAGATATGTTTTTCAAAAATTATCAACTTTAACGGAGAGGCATATGTAACGTCACAGAACGTTCCATAAAGGAAATCATTTACATAGTAAGTTATCATAAGAGGAAAGTGAGGTGAACAGTATCAAACCCAAGTAGTCCTAAAAAATTGTGTAATATTGTCTAATAATTATTACTACTAACATGAAAAACGACCAGACTGTGACTAAGACACAAACCCCATATATATTATTAAAGTGAATAACAGTGAAAAAACCATAAGACACTATAAGAGAGACGAATAATGTCAGAATCAACCAAAATGAAGTCATTAATTATTAAGTTTTATAACTCTGAATAGAGTTTTAAGAACTATTTTTTGTGAATGAATGGGCATGATCCATTATTATATCATGTAATGTAAATAAAATAAATGTATTAAATGACTTAAATACATTATTAGAAAGAATCTAAGTTAAAATAAAAATTATATATTTGATATGACAAAAAATATTAATGTGTTGGATTTGAGACCAAACACCCAGATCTCATGAAAAATTTAATTATTATCAGATTGAAATAAAAACTATATGTAATTGTCAGGCAGACAAAAGTGAACAATTTATCTTAAATAAAGAAAGCTGTCAAATGAATAAAAGTCAGTCAAAATAGCCAAAAACAGTATTAACTATAAACATGTGGTAGGCATATAATATTGTATAATTTATGGATTTAATGTTGCCAAAATGCAACCAAAATGCATTAGAAAGTTGAAATATGATATAAAGCGACTATACTAATATATCTGACTAACTTTAACATTGTAATAGTCAAGTTAGCAAAATATTTACCTATACCATGTATGGCTGGAGCCAATCAACCAGTACAAAAATAATCATATTTGGCTAAATATTTCCAAAATGGTAACAAAAATAAAATAGAATGGTACAATACTTCAGTATACCTTAAAGAACGAACAAACTGAGTTGAAAATAAAGTCAATTATAAAAGAATTTAACTTATGAGAGTGAGATTTGTCACACCATATAAAAAGGACATCTCAAGACCAATCAATGATGCTATGTCATCCTGTAATAAAAATAATGTATGTAAAGAGTAACCAGGTATCACAAAAGACAGACAATATAATAAGCTCTGAGTGTACACTAGTGAAATACTACATATGTTAAAAAAAAGAGACTAATTATTGTGTTATAACATTAACAAAAAACCTAGGCCATGGACAGGGGCCATGTAAAATTGTAATTATTTATGTATTACCTATGTTAAAATTTGTTTGTTTTGTTGTAGGAAGGTAGTAATGTTATATGTTCAGATTGTGGAAGGAACATGATAATTTCACAACAATTTTTGTTCTAAAAAAATTGAATTTTAATGACAACAACCAAGGTGAGAGTTGTATATTGTGTTACTTATTGGATATATAGTTGTAAGCCGATACTCGATTGGATATATAAAATTGTCAATAATAATAATAATAACTTGTGAATTTTTTTTTCTCTGCAATTTTATAATTTTTATATGAATGTTAGTCCTTCAGACGATTTGTTGTTTTTTGAAGAATCATTAAACTTACCTGATTTTTTCAAGCTAAACTGACTTGTTTATACCTTTTCATAGAAGTAAGATTTAAAAATTTTAATTACTTTAATAATCACATTTATTTCTTGGAACGAACGATTCCAAGTGGCGCTCACATAAAACATAGTATTAAGTTGTGTTACAGGACTACATCACCGCAGAGGATCCCGTCAACAGTAAGTAACAAAAGTGCGCGGAGGTAACGCCCGACAGTATACAACACGAACACTACACACATCTTTTTTTTTGTTATAAGTTTCAAAGCGTTTATCTCCCAGTGCCTATCAGTTATCTTTTTTCTGCCACCCATTTCTATAATTCCTCACACCGGATTCTCGGCTTCCTTCTCCCCGTTCCTCTCCTGGCTTGTCCCTGTACGGCTTGCCTCCCGGCGTTAGCAATACAACTCCTGCCCACTGGAGACGATTAATTTTTGTAGGCTGTGGTCTTTGGCTTTCCTGAATAATGCGTATTTTAATGCGCTCCTGATTTTTCCAAACTGTATTTTTAGATTTCAGTCGTTGTTGGTAGTAATCAAAATTCGATTCCTATGAATTCCTCTCTTTTCGCTTGTCACATGGTACGTTGTTCCTTAACTTCAGTCGAATTTATTTCTTGTAAAGAATAAGAATATTTATATATTTTTTGAACGCTTGCGTTTGTTGTATGGTTAACGAAAATTAAATTTTATGTCTAAACAAGTGAATATAGATTTACGTATTTATATGTTAAACACTTTTTGGTAATTTTGGTTGTGACACTAAGAATTATATTAAATTTGTAATATTGGGTTTGGTTATTTCAAACCTGATTACAGGACAAAACTTGTATACACTACGCATTATACTACGTGTCAGATTATAATATGAAAAACCTTGTCAACTCAGTTCGGAAATAAGTTTATTGTAATGCAATGCACATAGGTATTTGTCTGAAGACTCTTTGGTAAACAAAAAAAAATTTCGTTTGAAAGCCACACCTGACTTTAGTATTGTAAGAATTGTTTTACAGATGAGCAAATGGAATTTCTTAACGAGCCCATCCTGTCTGCAGCTGTATATATAGCAGCGCACACTGAATGCAGACATCACAACTGATCTGTGTTCAGATTAAACAACATGGCAAAACTGGTAAGTGAAGTGCAAAGGACGGTATGTTGTTATTTCTTTTGGTAATACTGTACATTCAGAGAGTGTGTTGCTGTTTTTGGGAGTGACTAACTTTTTACGCTCTACTTATAAGTTGAATTAACATTTACTTTGTATATGCTTATTTATATTGAATAATGGCATTGCATTAGTATCTGCAGAGATAACAGAAGATATACCGAAACAGTATATTGGAAATACAAGAATTAATATTTTATATTTTCACTTTGCGTGTCTATTCAAAGTAACAGGACATTAATTTTTCCACTTCGATAAAACCTTCAAATAATGTTTAATCGCTGAAACTCGTTGAAACAAAGTAATAAGCTAGCAAGTAAAAAATTAAAATTTTATATTTTTCAGAAGATAGGAAAGAAATTTTGTAAACAAGAAGCTTTAAATTACCACATTTTTCCGGCTTTTCACTTCTAAGTCTAGTGTTCGACGTTCCCGATTATAAAATAAAAATATTATAATAACAATACCGTATACGAGAATTCATAATTAAATTCAGAAATATGTCTATAGTAATAGTTGTGGTCATATTAAGCAAAATATAAAATAAATTTTTTTTTGTTTTTAACAGGTGTACTCTCTCACACTCGTCTGTTTCTTCCACTATGGATCAACCACGTATTCGCAATACGGAGAAGGAGTATCCGGAGGCAGACATGGAGGTGACGCCGGTTATGGTGGAGGAGCCTACCAAGGTCCATTAGCGGCACCTGTTGTTCTAGGTAATGGTTACTTGGCTGACACTAGAGACGTTGCTGCCGCAAAGAACGCTCACTACTCTGCTCTTTCAAGGGCTAAGGATAGCTCAGGTTACGGAGGCGGATACGGATCAGGATATGCAGGTGGTTACGGAGGAAGTGCAGGTTACGGATCAGGAGCTAGTTACGCAGGAGGTGCTTACAATGGACCACTTGCTGCTCCCGTTGTACTCGCAACCGGATACTTGGCTGACACTAGAGAAGTCGCCTCAGCGAACAATGCTCACTACTCCGCACTTCTTAGCGCTAAGTCTAGTTCAGGATACGGAAATGGATTAGGCTCAGGCTACGGCGGTGGATTTGACGGCGGATTCGGAAGTGTAACTAAGTCCGCATCAGGAGGCGGTTACGGTGGCGGTGCTGGATGTGGATCAGGATCAAGTTACGGAGGTGGCGCTTATAGCGGTCCTCTTGCAGCTCCTGTCGTACTATCATCTGGCTACTTGGCTGATACTAGAGACGTCGCTGCGGCGAAGGGTGCCTACTACGTGGCTTTGTCTGATGCTAGCTCCCGGTCTGGTTATGGAGGATATAGTGGATCTCAAGGAAAAGGCTGGCATTAGCACAACAAAGAGAAATTAACGTGTAAACTGTTTCATGTACTAACAACTATTTTGCTATTTTCTGAGTGTAAACATGTCGGCATAAATAAAACTATATATACATGTTGTTAAGTTAATCATGTGGAAAATCTTTTTATAATGAAGGGAGTTGGTAATCATGGTCCCTTTTCTTCAACAAGGAGGTTTTTTCCCGGCTACATTCTTAGCGTTACTTAACCTATATACAAAACTTAACGTTGACAAGAATTATAAACAAGCTGTGAGAAACAAGCTGTAGTATTGGTAATCATATCTCTTCGAAACCGTGTAGAACCTGCCCGCTCAATTACATAAACCGCGTGTACCGTACGTAACGTACACTTTTTCTGTTTATAGCGATCAAAGTTTACACGTAGAATTTTTGTTTATAAATTACAAAATTCTGTGGTGCCAGGATGCAAGAATTGGGACGAAAATTTGATAAAATCGAAAATTCTACGTGGCATATCAAATGACAGTGAATTTTAATCATAATCTAAAAATAGTGTTTAGTTTCAGACATTACAAATTTTTCATCACAGAGCCCAAGAATGGAGTGAAAATTTTCAGTCTGACGGGTATAGTTTGGAATTTTTTGCGTTTATTGTATGCTTGCAATTGTTAATTTTCCAAACGATAAATATTAGGTTAATCGGGAATTTTGTAACTTTTCTGATAAATGAAAAATCATCCAATATCAAAATAGATGGAGTTATAAATTTACTTCGTTCAAGATAGAGAGAGAGAGTTCATCAGATCAGGGAACACACTACTGTTCTGTAGGTTACAAATGTTTGTTGAAATAACGCCTATAGGCTAAAGTGATATGAGAAAAATGGTACTTTGAACTAGTCATCTGCTAGTAGGTGTACGTTTTCGCTTATTCACAGAGAAACCTTGTTAACTATTACGTTCCTTAGAACAACACATATGAAGCAAGAATTTTTCATTCCATTTTCACAGCAAACGACAAATTGATTCCATTTACAATTTATTTTTCTTCAGGCGTTTTACTTAATATTTAATGTGTAACTAATCAAAACGGTAATACCTGTAAAGCAGAGATAATCGTAGGTAGAAGGCTGAATATTAAGAAAAACAAGCCATAAATGCTCACTTAAACAATTTTAAGGTCAAATTTACGTTTGATACTAAAGCGGAGAGTAACTTTCTTACCAAATGCAACGAATAGAGGCTGCTGGACTTTGAAATTATATACCTAGTCAGGATGTCAAAAGTTTACAGTTTAAACCTTAATGACAGCACTGCAAATTTTGTTCATATATTTAATTTCAAAATATAAATTTACTACACTACGCTTAGAAATTATTTAGTATAAAAAACCTATTTCCAATTTGAAAATTACATCGTGTAACTTTTTTTAAAAAAAGTATTATTTGATTCGGCTTCGACGTACGATAGATACACGGTAATAAGTTTTGGAACTTCAAAATGTGTTCTTGTTGAAAATCACGTATGAAAATTTCATTCATAATATGTATGATAGTAAGATATATGTAAGATGTTTGGCAGTCCAGTTTGTGCTTACTCTGCTTCCAACGAACTACTTACATACGACAGAAGTTGACTAATGAACGCAAAACTAGACGTAACGGAATTGAGTGGTAAAAATTAAAAGATTAAAAGACGACACTAATTATACTATTGGTTCTGAAGCACACCTTAAAATATTCAGGTAGAGTAATCATAAATAGTTCACAGATATAACAATTAGATTACACTCTCGCGTGTGTGCACACACATACGAAAAATGCTGCGTCTAGCACTTTGGGACTTGGGACTCCTCTTTACGGATCGTCTCCGATTTACGTGTCACCTACTCTGTGTACCATTTTTCTGTGGTACAGAACACCATTCTTTACATGTCAAAATTTACGTATTTGTTAAGTGAAATATTCAGTAAACCTTTCTTTAGCAACAGAAATTAGAATTTAGCCCTTTTTAGGGTGATTACATAGCGAGGATAGATTACATTTTCATCGTTACATTAATGTCCTCTGAAGGTATCTGGTTCTTTCGAAATCACCCGCAGCCCTGCCATTGAATCTGAATAAAAGATATTATTTTCAGAGTACACTTCATCTACTTCACCAGATGGCGTTGCACCACACGTCAATTGAAATTTTCCAGACATCTAGATTCAAAGCGTTTATCTCCCAGTGCCTATCAGTTATCTTTTTTCTGCCACCCATTGCTATAATTCCTCACACCGGATTCTCGGCTTCCTTCTCCCCGTTCCTCTCCTGTCTCGTCCCTGTACGGCTTGTCTCCCAGCGATAGTAATACAAGCCCTGCCGACTGGAGACGATTAATTTTTGTAGGCTGTGGTCTTTAGCATTCCTGAATAATGCGTATTGTAATGCGCTCCTGATTGTTCCAAACTGTTTTTCTAGATTTCAGTCGTTCTTGGTAGTAATCAAAATTCGATTCCTATGAATTCCTCTCTTTTCGCTTGTCACATGGTACGTTGTTCCTTAACTTCAGTCGAATTTATTTCTTGTAAAGAAGGAGAATATTTATACATTATTTGAACCCTTGTGTTTGTTGTATGGTTAACGAAAATTAAATTTTATGTCTAAACAAGTGAATTTAGATTTACGTATTTATATGTTAAACACTTTTTGGTAATTTTGGTTGTGACACTAAGAATTATATTAAATTTGTAATTTTGGGTTTGGTTATTTCAAACCTGATTACAGGACAAAACTTGTATACACTACGCATTATATTACGTGTCAATTTATAATATGAAAAACCTTACCAACTCAGGTCGGAAATAAGTTTATTGTAATGCAATGCACATAGGTATTTGTCTGAAGACTCTTTGGTAAACAAAAAAAATTTCGTTTGAAAGCCACACCTGACTTTAGTATTGTAAGAATTGTTTTACAGATGAGCAAATGGAATTCTTAACAAGCCCATCCTGTCTGCAGCTGTATATATAGCAGCGCACACTGAATGCACAACTGATCTGTGTTCAGATTAAACAACATGGCAAAACTGGTAAGTGAAGTGCAAAGGACGGTATGTTGTTATTTCTTTTGGTAATACTGTATATTCAGGGAGTGTGTTGCTGTTTTTGGTAGTGACTAACTTTTATCGCTCTACTTATAAGTTGAATTAAATTTTACTTTGTATATGCTTATTTATATTGAATAATGGCATTGCATTAGTATCTGCAGAGATAACAGAAGATAAACCGAAACAATATATTGGAAATACAAGAATTAATATTTTATATTTTCACTTTGCGTGTCTATTCGAAGTAACAGGACATTAATTTTTCCACTTTGATAAAACCTTCAAATAATGTTTAATCGCTGAAATTCGTTGAAACAAAGTAATAAGCTAGCAAGTAAAAAATTAAAATTTTACATTTTTCAGAAGTTAGGAAAGAAATTTTGTAAACAAGAAGCTTTATATTACCACAGTTTTCCGGCTTTTCACTTCTAAGTCTAGTGTTCGACGTTCCCCATTATAAAATAAAAATATTTTAGTAACAATACCGTATACCAGAATTCATAATTAAATCCAGAAATATGTCTATAATAATAGTTGTGGTCATATTAAGCAAAACATAAAATAAATTTTTTTTTTGTTTTTAACAGGTGTACTCTCTCACACTCGTCTGTTTCTTCCACTATGGATCAACCACGTATTCGCAATACGGAGGAGGAGTATCCGGAGGCAGCCATGGAGGTGATGACGCCGGTTATGGTGGAGGAGCCTACCAAGGTCCATTAGCGGCACCTGTTGTTCTAGGTAATGGTTACTTGGCTGACACTAGAGAAGTTGCTGCCGCAAAGAACGCTCACTACTCTGCTCTTTCAAGTGCTAAGGCTAGCTCAGGTTACGGAGGCGGATACGGATCAGGATATGCAGGCGGTTACGGAGGAAGTGCAGGTTACGGATCAGGAGCTAGTTACGCAGGAGGTGCTTACAATGGACCACTTGCTGCTCCCGTTGTACTCGCAACCGGATACTTGGCTGACACTAGAGAAGTCGCCTCAGCGAAGAATGCTCACTACTCCGCACTTCTTAGCGCTAAGTCTAGTTCAGGATACGGAAATGGATTAGGCTCAGGCTACGGCGTTGGATTTGACGGCGGATTCGGAAGTGTAACTAAGTCCGCACCAGGAGACAGTTACGGTGGCGGTGCTGGATATGGATCAGGATCAGGTTTCGGAGGTGGCGCTTACAGCGGTCCTCTTGCAGCTCCTGTCGTACTATCATCTGGCTACTTGGCTGATACTAGTGACGTCGCTGCGGCGAAGGGTGCCCACTACGTGGCTTTGTCTGATGCCAGCTCCCGGTCTGGTTATGGAGGATATAGTGGATCTCAAGGAAAAGGCTGGCATTAGCACAACAAAGTGAAATTAACGTGTAAACTGTTTCATGTACTAACAACTATTTTGCAATTTTCTGAGTGTAAATATATCGGCATAAATAAAACTATATATACATGTTGTTATGTTAATCATGTGGAAAATCTTTTTATAGTGAAGTGAGTTGGTAATCATGGTCCCTGTTTCTTTAACAAGGAGGGTTTTTCCCGGCCTACATTCTTAGCGTTACATAAACCTATATACAAAACTTAACGTTGACAAGAATTATAAACAAGCTGTGAGAAACAAGCTGTAGTATTGGTAATCATATCTCTTCGAAACCGTGTAGAACCTGCCCGCTCAATTACATAAACCGCGTGTACCGTACGTAACGTACACTTTTTCTGTTTACAGCGATCAAAGTTTACAGAATTTTTGTTTATAAATTACAAAATTGTGTGGTGCCAGGATGCAAGAATTGGGGCGAAAATTTGATAAAATCGAATATTCTACGTGGCATATCAAATAACAGTGAATTTTAATCATAATCTAAAAATAGTGTTTAGTTTCAGACATTACAAATTTTTCATCACAGAGCCCAAGAATGGAGTGAAAATTTTCAGTCTGACGGGTATAGTTTGGAATTTTTTGCGTTTATTGTATGCTTGCAATTGTTAATTTTCCAAACGAAAAATATTAGGTTAATCGGGAATTTTGTAACTTTTCTGATAAATGAAAAATCATCCAATATCAAAATAGATGGAGTTATAAATTTACTTCGTTCAAGATAGAGAGAGAGAGTTCATCAGATCAGCGAACACACTACTATTCTGTAGGTTACAAATGTTTGTTGAAATAACGCCTATAGACTAAAGTGATATGAGAAAACTGGTACTTTGAACTATTTATCTGCTAGTAGGTGTACGTTTACGCTTATTCACAGAGAAAGCTTGTTAACTACTACGTTCCTTAGAACAAAACATATGAAGCAAGAATTTTTCGTTCCATTTTCACGTCAAACGACAAATTGATACCATGAACAATTTATTTTTCTTCAGCGTTTTACTTAATATTTAATGTGTAACTAATCAAAACGGTAATACCTTTAAAGCAGAGATAATCGTTAGTAGAAGGCTGAATATTAAGAAAAACAAGCCATAAGTGCTCACTTAAACACTTATGTCTCGTAAAATAAATTTTAAGTTCAAATTTACGTTTGATACTAAAGCGGAGAGTAACTTTCTTACCAAATGCAACGAATAGAGGCTGCTGGACTTTGAAATTATATACCTAGTCAGGATGTCAAACGTTTACAGTTTAAACCTTAATGACAGCACTGCAAATTTTGTTCATATATTTAATTTCAAAATATAAATTTACTACACTACGCTTAGAAATTATTTAGTATAAAAAGCCTATTTCCAATTTGAAAATTACATCGTGTAACTTTTAAAAAAAAAGTATTATTTGATTCGGCTTCGACGTACGATAGATACACGGTAATAAGTTTTGGAACTTCAAAATGTGTTCTTGGTGAAAATCACGTATGAAAATTTCATTCATAATATGTATGATAGTAAGATATATGTAAGATGTTTGGTAGTCCAGTTTGTGCTTACTCTGCTTCCAACGAACTACTTACATACGACAGAAGTTGCCTAATAAACGCAAAACTAGACGTATCGGAATTGAGTGGTAAAAATTAAGAGATTAAAAGACGACACTAATTATACTATTGGTTCTGAAGCACACCTTAAAATATTCAGGTAGAGTAATCATAAATAGTTCACCGATATAACAATTAGATTACACTCTCGCGTGTGTGCACACACATACGAAAAATGCTGCGTCTAGCACTTTGGGACTTGGGACTCCTCTTTACGGATCGTCTGCGATGTACGTGTCACCTACTCTGTGTACCATTTTTCTGTGGTATAGAATGATGTCTTTACCTGTCAAAATTTGCGTATTTGTAAAGTGAAATATTCAGTAAACCTTTCTTTAGCAACAGAAATTAGAATTTAGCCCTTTATAGGGTGATTACATAGCGAGGATAGATTACATTTTCATCGTTACATTAATGTCCTCTGAAGGTATCTGGTTCTTTCGAAATCACCCGCAGCCCTGCCATTGAATCTGAATAAAAGATATTATTTTCAGAGCACACTTCATCTACTTCACCAGATGGCGTTGCACCACACGGCAATTGAAATTTTCCAGACATCTAGATTCAAAGCGTTTATCTCCCAGTGCCTATCAGTTATCTTTTTTCTGCCACCCATTGCTATAATTCCTCACACCGGATTCCCTGTACGGCTTGTCTCCCAGCGATAGCAAAACAAGCCCTGCCCACTGCCGACGATTAATTTTTGTAGGCTGTGGTCTTTGTCATTCCTGAATAATGCGTATTTTAATGCGCTCCTGATTGTTCCAAACTGTATTTCTAGATTTCAGTCGTTCTTGGTAGTAATCAAAATTCGATTCCTATGAATTCCTCTCTTTTCGCTTGTCACATGGTACGTTGTTCCTTAACTTCAGTCGAATTTATTTCTTGTAAAGAAGGATAATATTTATACATTATTTGAACCCTTGTGTTTGTTGATGGTTAACGAAAATTAAATTTTATTTCTAAATAAGTGAATTTAGATTTACGTATTTATATGTTAAACACTTTTTGGTAATTTTGGTTGTGACACTAAGAATTATATTAAATTTGTAATTTTCGGTTTGGTTATTTCAAACCTGATTACAGGGCAAAACTTGTATACACTACGCATTATATTACGTGTCAGTTTATAATATGAAAAACCTTGTCAACTCAGGTCGGAAATAAGTATATTTTAAAGCAGTGCACATAGGTATTTGTCTGAAGACTCTTTGGTAAACAAAAAAAATTTCGTTTGAAAGCCACACCTGACTTTAGTATGTTAAGAATTGTTTTACAGATGAGCAAATGGAATTTCTTAACGAACCCATCCTGTCTGCAGCTGTATATATAGCAGCGCACACTGAATGCAGACATCACAACTGATCTGTGTTCAGATTAAACAACATGGCAAAACTGGTAAGTGAAGTGCAAAGGACGGTATGTTGTTATTTGTTTTGGTAATACTGTATATTCAAATAGTGTGTTGCTGTTTTTGGTAGTGACTAACTTTTATCGCTCTACTTATAAGTTGAATTTAAAGTTACTTTGTATATGCTTATTTATATTGAATAATGGCATTGCATTAGTATCTGCACAGATAACAGAAGATAAACCGAAACAATATTTTGGAAATACAAGAATTAATATTTTATATTTTCACTTTGCGTGTCTATTCGAAGTAACAGGACATTAATTTTTCCACTTTGATAAAACCTTCAAATAATGTTTAGTCGCTGAAATTCGTTGAAACAAAGTAATAAGCTAGCAAGTAAAAAATTAAAATTTTATATTTCAGAAGTTAGGAAAGAAATTTTGTAAACAAGAAGCTTTAAATTACCACAGTTTTCCGGCTTTTCACTTCTAAGTCTAGTGTTCGACGTTCCCGATTATAAAATAAAAATATTTTAATAACAATACCGTATACGAGAATTCATAATTAAATTCAGAAATATGTCGATAATAATAGTTGTGGTCATATTCAGCAAAACATAAAATAAATATTTTTGTTTTTAACAGGTGTACTCTCTCACACTCGTCTGTTTCTTCCACTATGGATCAACCACGTATTCGCAATACGGAGGTGGAGTATCCGGAGGCAGCCATGGAGGTGACGCCGGTTATGGTGGAGGAGCCTACCAAGGTCCATTAGCGGCACCTGTTGTTCTAGGTAATGGTTACTTGGCTGACACTAGAGAAGTTGCTGCCGCAAAGAACGCTCACTACTCTGCTCTTTCAAGTGCTAAGGCTAGCTCAGGTTACGGAGGCGGATAAAGATCAGGATATGCAGGCGGTTACGGAGGAAGTGCAGGTTACGGATCAGGAGGTAGTTACGCAGGAGGTGCTTACAATGGACCACTTGCTGCTCCCGTTGTAGTCGCAACCGGATACTTGGCTGACACTAGTGAAGTCGCCTCAGCGAAGAATGCTCACTACTCCGCACTTCTTAGCGCTAAGTCTAGTTCAGGATACGGAAATGGATTAGGCTCAGGCTACGGCGGTGGATTTGACGGCGGATTCGGAAGTGTAACTAAGTCCGCATCAGGAGGCAGTTACGGTGGCAGTGCTGGATATGGATCAGGATCAGGTTACGGAGGTGGCGCTTACAGCGGCCCTCTTGCAGCTCCTGTCGTACTATCATCTGGCTACTTGGCTGATACTAGTGACGTCGCTGCGACGAAGGGTGCCCACTACGTGGCTTTGTCTGATGCCAGCTCCCGGTCTGGTTATGGAGGATATAGTGGATCTCAAGGAAAAGGCTGGCATTAGCACAACAAAGTGAAATTAACGTGTAAACTGTTTCATGTACTAACAACTATTTTGCTATTTTCTGAGTGTAAATATATCGGCATAAATAAAACTATATATACATGTTGTTAAGTTAATCATGTGGAAAATCTTTTTATAGTGAAGGGAGTTGGTAATCATGGTCCCTGTTTCTTCAATAAGGAGGTTTTCTCCCGGCCTACATTCTTAGCGTTACATAAACCTATATACAAAACTTAACGTTGACAAGAATTATAAACAAGCTGTGAGAAACAAGCTGTAGTATTGGTAATCATATCTCTTCGAAACCGTGTAGAACCTGCCCGCTCAATTACATAAACCGCGTGTACCGTACGTAACGTACACTTTTTCTGTTTATAGCGATCAAAGTTTACAGAATTTTTGTTTATAAATTACAAAATTGTGTGGTGCCAGGATGCAAGAATTGGGACGAAAATTTGATAAAATCGAAAATTCTACGTGGCATATCAAATGACAGTGAATTTTAATCATAATCTAAAAATAGTGTTTAGTTTCAGTCATTACAAATTTTTCATCACGGAGCCCAAGAATGGAGTGAAAATGAAAATTTTCAGTCTGACGGGTATAGTTTGGAATTTTTTGCGTTTATTGTATGCTTGCAATTGTTAATTTTCCAAACGAAAAATATTAGGTTAATCGGGAATTTTGTAACTTTTCTGATAAATGAAAAATCATCCAATATCAAAATAGATGGAGTTATAAATTTACTTCGTTCAAGATAGAGAGAGAGAGTTCATCAGATCAGAGAACACACTACTATTCTGTAGGTTACAAATGTTTGTTGAAATAACGCCTATAGACTAAAGTGATATGAGAAAACTGGTACTTTGAACTAGTTATCTGCTAGTAGGTGTACGTTTTCGCTTATTCACAGAGCAACCTTGTTAACTATTACGTTCCTTAGAACAACACATATGAAGCAAGAATTTTTCGTTCCATTTTCACGTCAAACGACAAATTGATTCCAAGAATAATTTATTTTTCTTCAGGCGTTTTACTTAATATTTAATGTGTAACTAATCAAAACGGTAATACCTGTAAAGCAGAGATAATCGTTAGTAGAAGGCTGAATATTAAGAAAACAAGCCATAAATGCTCACTTAAACACTTATGTCACATAAAGTAAATTTTAAGTTCAAATTTACGTTTGATACTAAAGCGGAGAGTAACTTTCTTACCAAATGCAACGAATAGAGGCTGCTGTACTTTGAAATTATATACTGCGACAGTACAAATAAGTTGTGTACTGAGCATTGAATATAAAAATTTAAATTTACCTAATAAACTGTAAATAATTAATAATATATTAGAAATAAGCCTGTCAGGGATTGCAAGCTTGGCTCAGACAAAAATATGAACAGGTGTTTCGACCTGAATCGACGTGCACACACACACAAATGTAACTGAAAGTGTGTACACCAGTATTTTGCTAGTGTGTGTGAACGCAGGTCTATGCAGGCGAGTTTGCCACCCAAGATGAATAATTGCACAATTACTGTTTTTCCGTAATTATTCATAAACTTTAATTAAGAATTAAAATCCAAAAACACAATAAAATGTAATAATATTTACTAAATACTGTGTACGAAAACCACGTGAAAGTGACACACCGTACGAGTGTAGTAGTGAAATAACCGTGTACAAATCGAAAGGGTTAAGTTGCAATGTCCAAAATTACAGTGAACATGTGTTGTAAAAATAGTTATAAGATAAGTATAAGAGTATACTTACAGGACTCTGCAATTCGCAGAAATATAAGAAATAGCGAATTTGACAAAGAGTGGGGGAACTGAATCCAGAGACAATTTCTGACATGTCGATTTCGTACCACTGCAGGTGTCGACCAAGACATGGGTATAAATAGGACACGCAAGCTACAGTGGTTCTCTTTCTTAAATCATCCACGGTGCAGCGGGAGCTCATGCCCGTCCGCACGGCGTATTTATTTTTATGTAAATAGTTTAAATTTTCCAGTTACATACAACTATGTAACTAAGTTATAAATACAATCATTTTAAATAATAACAGCAGTACATAAGAAGAATTACATAAGAAGATCCATTGACGTCAGAAACAACAAAAGGAGAGTTCCAGAGAGTGATTCGACGCTGGACAGGAGGAGAGTTTCAGAGAGTGATACGACGCTGGACAAGAGGAGAGTTCCAGAGAGTGATACGACGCTGGACAAGAAGGAGTGATTCGACGCTGGATAAGAGGAGAAGAGAGACAGCCGACGCTGGACAAGAAGGAGTGATTCGACGCTGGATAAGAGGAGAAGAGAGACAGCCGACGCTGGACAAGCGGAGAAGAGAGACAGCCGACGCTGGAGTACGAGACGAGGACGACTACAGATGTATCGAAATGATCGAGTATGATTGACGACATTAAGGTGATAAACAACTTATTTATATCTTAATCGTACAATGAAGTCAAAGACAATTAAAGACATTTCTATTTTATTTTAAAGTAAGAGCCAATGTTTCTTGTAAAGTAGAATTAAAAACATAGATGTTTTAGAAATACGATTAACGTATCAAGAGCTCAGATTAATATGAAATAAAATGAATATAAAGCATTTAAATGAAAACAATTAGTATTTGAGATAAAACAGTACTGAGAAACAAAAGATAAATTCAATAACTATTAATATTTTGAGTACATTACAATACATAAAAAGAGATTTAAATATTAATATTTTGAAACACATTATTTGACTGAGTAGTATGAAAATGAGATTTTTCTTTAATACAATAATTAGTAGAATAGAATATTTAGTCAGTAAGGATGTATATAGCATAAGCCTTACGGCATAATAACAAATAATAACGAATGTTTTAAATCGAAGTCAGTGCCATGTGCACAATTTTTTAATAATATCAAATAAATTTGAAAAATCGTTACAAATTATATACAGTTCTTATTGCAGATACACCTGAAACCCAATTTAAATGTTATATTGTTACATAATTTGTCAATCTTGAACGTGAGACCGGTCACGCTAAATTTGTGTATATGTATATGTGTTTATGTATATATATTTGGCTCCCAAAGAACGTGGGGCTATACAAATTAAAGTACATATAAAAATCCACACACATAAATACGTTACAATACCTAGTCAGGATGTCAAAGGTTTACAGTTTAAACCTTAATGACAGCACTGCAAATTTTGTTCATATATTTAATTTCAAAATATAAATTTACTACACTACGCTTAGAAATTATTTAGTATAAAAAATCTATTTCCAATTTGAAAATTACATTGTGTAAGGAAAAGGCTGGCATTAGCACAACAAAGTGAAATTAACGTGTAAACTGTTTCATGTACTAACAACTATTTTGCTATTTTCTGAGTGTAAATATATCGGTTTGGTTATTTCAAACCTGATTACAGGACAAAACTTGTATACACTACGCATTATATTACGTGTCAGTTTATAATATGAAAAACCTTGTCAACTCAGGTCGGAAATAAGTATATTTTAAAGCAGTGCACATAGGTATTTGTCTGAAGACTCTTTGGTAAACAAAAAAAATTTCGTTTGAAAGCCACACCTGACTTTAGTATGTTAAGAATTGTTTTACAGATGAGCAAATGGAATTTCTTAACGAACCCATCCTGTCTGCAGCTGTATATATAGCAGCGCACACTGAATGCAGACATCACAACTGATCTGTGTTCAGATTAAACAACATGGCAAAACTGGTAAGTGAAGTGCAAAGGACGGTATGTTTTTATTTGTTTTGGTAATACTGTATATTCAGAGAGTGTGTTGCTGTTTTTGGTAGTGACTATCTTCTATCGCTCTACTTACAAGTTGAATTAAAATTTACTTTGTATATGCTTATTTATATTGAATAATGGCATTGCATTAGTATCTGCAGAGATAACAGAAGATATACCGAAACAATATATTGGAAATACAAGAATTAAAATTTTATATTTTCACTTTGCGTGTCTATTCGAAGTAACAGGACATTAATATTTCCACTTTGATAAAACCTTCAAATAATGTTTAATCGCTGAAATTCGTTGAAACAAAGTAATAAGCTAGCAAGTAAAAAATTAAAATTTTATATTTCAGAAGTTAGGAAAGAAATTTTGTAAACAAGAAGTTTTAATTACCACAGTTTTCCGGCTTTTCACTTCTAAGCCTAGTGTTCGACGTTCCCGATTATAAAATAAAAATATTATAATAACAATACCGTATACGAGAATTCATAATTAAATTCAGAAATATGTCAATAATAATAGTTGTGGTCACATTAAGCAAAACATAAAATAAATATTTTTGTTTTTAACAGGTGTACTCTCTCACACTCGTCTGTTTCTTCCACTATGGATCAACCACGTATTCGCAATACGGAGGAGGAGTAACCGGTGGCAGCCATGGAGGTGACGCCGGTTATGGTGGAGGAGCCTACCAAGGTCCATTAGCGGCACCTGTTGTTCTAGGTACTGGTTACTTGGCTGACACTAGAGAAGTCGCCTCAGCGAAGAATGCTCACTCCTCCGCACTTCTTAGCGCTAAGTCTAGTTCAGGATACGGAAATGGGTTTTTCCAGGCCTACATTTTTAGCGTTACATAAACCTATATACAAAACTTAACGTTGACAAGAATTATAAACAAGCTGTGAGAAACAAGCTGTAGTATTGGTAATCATATCTCTTCGAAACCGTGTAGAACCTGCCCGCTCAATTACATAAACCGCGTGTACCGTACGTAACGTACACTTTTTCTGTTTACAGCGATCAAAGTTTACAGAATTTTTGTTTATAAATTACAAAATTGTGTGGTGCCAGGATGCAAGAATTGGGGCGAAAATTTGATAAAATCGAAAATTCTACGTGGCATATCAAATGACAGTGAATTTTAATCATAATCTAAAAATAGTGTTTAGTTTCAGACATTACAAATTTTTCATCACAGAGCCCAAGAATGGAGTGAAAATTTTCAGTCTGACGTGTACAGTTTGGAATTTTTTGCGTTTATTGTATGCTTGCTATTGTTAATTTTCCAAACGAAAAATGTTAGGTTAATCGGGAATTTTGTAACTTTTCTGATAAATGAAAAATCATCCAATATCAAAATAGATGGAGTTATAAATTTACTTCGTTCAAGATAGAGAGAGAGAGTTCATCAGATCAGGGAACACACTACTATTCTGTAGGTTACAAATGTTTGTTGAAATAACGCCAACAGACTAAAGTGATATGAGGAAAATGGTACTTTGAACTAGTCATCTGCTAGTAGGTGTACGTTTTCGCTTATTCACAGAGAAACCTTGTTAACTATTACGTTCCTTAGAACAACACATATGAAGCAAGAATTTTTCTTCATTTTCACGGCAAACGACAAATTGATTCCATGAACAATTTATTTTTCTTCAGGCGTTTTCTTAATATTTAATGTGTAACTAATCAAAACGGTAATACCTGTAAAGCAGAGATAATCGTTAGTAGAAGGCTGACTATTAAGAAAAACAAGCCATAAATGCTCACTTAAATACTTATGTCACATAAAATAAATTTTAAGTTCAAATTTACGTTTGATACTAAAGCGGAGAGTAACTTTCTTACCAAATGCAACGAATATAGGCTGCTGGACTTTGAAATTATATACCTAGTCAGGATGTCAAACGTTTACAGTTTAAACCTTAATGACAGCACTGCAAATTTTGTTCATATATTTAATTTCAAAATATAAATTTACTACACTACGCTTAGAAATTATTTAGTATAAAAAATCTATTTCCAATTTGAAAATTACATTGTGTAACTTTTTTTAAAAAAAGAATTATTTGATTCGGCTTCGACGTACGATAGATACACGGTAATAAGTTTTGGAACTTCAAAATGTTTTCTTGTTGAAAATCACGTATGAAAATTTCATTCGTAATATGTATGATAGTAAGATATATGTAAGATGTTTGGTAGTCCAGTTTGCGCGTACTCTGCTTCCAACGAACTACTTACATACGACAGAAGTTGACTAATGAACGCAAAACTAGGCGTAACGGAATTAAGTGGTAAAAATTTAAAGATTAGAAGGCGATACTAATTATACTATTGGTTCTGAAGCACACCTTAAATTATTCAGGTAGAGTAATCATAAATAGTTCACCGATATAACAATTAGATTACACTCTCGCGTGTGTGCACACACATACGAAAAATGCTGCGTCTAGCACTTTGGGACTTGGGACTCCTCTTTACGGATCGTCTGCGATGTACGTGTCACCTACTCTGTGTACCATTTTTCTGTGGTATAGAATGATGTCTTTACCTGTCAAAATTTGCGTATTTGTAAAGTGAAATATTCAGTAAACCTTTCTTTAGCAACAGAAATTAGAATTTAGCCCTTTATAGGGTGATTACATAGCGAGGATAGATTACATTTTCATCGTTACATTAATGTCCTCTGAAGGTATCTGGTTCTTTCGAAATCACCCGCAGCCCTGCCATTGAATCTGAATAAAAGATATTATTTTCAGAGCACACTTCATCTACTTCACCAGATGGCGTTGCACCACACGTCAATTGAAATTTTCCAGACATCTAGATTCAAAGCGTTTATCTCCCAGTGCCTATCAGTTATCTTTTTTCTGCCACCCATTGCTATAATTCCTCACACCGGATTCCCTGTACGGCTTGTCTCCCAGCGATAGCAAAACAAGCCCTGCCCACTGCCGACGATTAATTTTTGTAGGCTGTGGTCTTTGGCATTCCTGAATAATGCGTATTTTAATGCGCTCCTGATTGTTCCAAACTGTATTTCTAGATTTCAGTCGTTCTTGGTAGTAATCAAAATTCGATTCCTATGAATTCCTCTCTTTTCGCTTGTCACATGGTACGTTGTTCCTTAACTTCAGTCGAATTTATTTCTTGTAAAGAAGGATAATATTTATACATTATTTGAACCCTTGTGTTTGTTGTATGGTTAACGAAAATTAAATTTTATTTCTAAATAAGTGAATTTAGATTTACGTATTTATATGTTAAACACTTTTTGGTAATTTTGGTTGTGACACTAAGAATTATATTAAATTTGTAATTTTGGGTTTGGTTATTTCAAACCTGATTACAGGGCAAAACTTGTATACACTACGCATTATATTACGTGTCAGTTTATAATATGAAAAACCTTGTCAACTCAGGTCGGAAATAAGTATATTTTAAAGCAGTGCACATAGGTATTTGTCTGAAGACTCTTTGGTAAACAAAAAAAATTTCGTTTGAAAGCCACACCTGACTTTAGTATGTTAAGAATTGTTTTACAGATGAGCAAATGGAATTTCTTAACGAACCCATCCTGTCTGCAGCTGTATATATAGCAGCGCACACTGAATGCAGACATCACAACTGATCTGTGTTCAGATTAAACAACATGGCAAAACTGGTAAGTGATTAGCAAAGGACGGTATGTTGTTATTTGTTTTGGTAATACTGTATATTCAAATAGTGTGTTGCTGTTTTTGGTAGTGACTAACTTTTATCGCTCTACTTATAAGTTGAATTTAAAGTTACTTTGTATATGCTTATTTATATTGAATAATGGCATTGCATTAGTATCTGCAGAGATAACAGAAGATAAACCGAAACAATATTTTGGAAATACAAGAATTAATATTTTATATTTTCACTTTGCGTGTCTATTCGAAGTAACAGGACATTAATTTTTCCACTTTGATAAAACCTTCAAATAATGTTTAGTCGCTGAAATTCGTTGAAACAAAGTAATAAGCTAGCAAGTAAAAAATTAAAATTTTATATTTCAGAAGTTAGGAAAGAAATTTTGTAAACAAGAAGCTTTAAATTACCACAGTTTTCCGGCTTTTCACTTCTAAGTCTAGTGTTCGACGTTCCCGATTATAAAATAAAAATATTTTAATAACAATACCGTATACGAGAATTCATAATTAAATTCAGAAATATGTCGATAATAATAGTTGTGGTCATATTCAGCAAAACATAAAATAAATATTTTTGTTTTTAACAGGTGTACTCTCTCACACTCGTCTGTTTCTTCCACTATGGATCAACCACGTATTCGCAATACGGAGGTGGAGTATCCGGAGGCAGCCATGGAGGTGACGCCGGTTATGGTGGAGGAGCCTACCAAGGTCCATTAGCGGCACCTGTTGTTCTAGGTAATGGTTACTTGGCTGACACTAGAGAAGTTGCTGCCGCAAAGAACGCTCACTACTCTGCTCTTTCAAGTGCTAAGGCTAGCTCAGGTTACGGAGGCGGATAAAGATCAGGATATGCAGGCGGTTACGGAGGAAGTGCAAGTTACGGATCAGGAGCTAGTTACGCAGGAGGTGCTTACAATGGACCACTTGCTGCTCCCGTTGTAGTCGCAACCGGATACTTGGCTGACACTAGTGAAGTCGCCTCAGCGAAGAATGCTCACTACTCCGCACTTCTTAGCGCTAAGTCTAGTTCAGGATACGGAAATGGATTAGGCTCAGGCTACGGCGGTGGATTTGACGGCGGATTCGGAAGTGTAACTAAGTCCGCATCAGGAGGCAGTTACGGTGGCAGTGCTGGATATGGATCAGGATCAGGTTACGGAGGTGGCGCTTACAGCGGCCCTCTTGCAGCTCCTGTCGTACTATCATCTGGCTACTTGGCTGATACTAGTGACGTCGCTGCGACGAAGGGTGCCCACTACGTGGCTTTGTCTGATGCCAGCTCCCGGTCTGGTTATGGAGGATATAGTGGATCTCAAGGAAAAGGCTGGCATTAGCACAACAAAGTGAAATTAACGTGTAAACTGTTTCATGTACTAACAACTATTTTGCTATTTTCTGAGTGTAAATATATCGGCATAAATAAAATTATATATACATGTTGTTAAGTTAATCATGTGGGAAATCTTTTTATAGTGAAGGGAGTTGGTAATCATGGTCCCTGTTTCTTCAACAAGGAGGTTTTCTCCCGGCCTACATTCTTAGCGTTACATAAACCTATATACAAAACTTAACGTTGACAAGAATTATAAACAAGCTGTGAGAAACAAGCTGTAGTATTGGTAATCATATCTCTTCGAAACCGTGTAGAACCTGCCCGCTCAATTACATAAACCGCGTGTACCGTACGTAACGTACACTTTTTCTGTTTATAGCGATCAAAGTTTACACGTAGAATTTTTGTTTATAAATTACAAAATTGTGTGGTGCCAGGATGCAAGAATTGGGACGAAAATTTGATAAAATCGAAAATTCTACGTGGCATATCAAATGACAGTGAATTTTAATCATAATCTAAAAATAGTGTTTAGTTTCAGTCATTACAAATTTTTCATCACGGAGCCCAAGAATGGAGTGAAAATTTTCAGTCTGACGGGTATAGTTTGGAATTTTTTGCGTTTATTGTATGCTTGCAATTGTTAATTTTCCAAACGAAAAATATTAGGTTAATCGGGAATTTTGTAACTTTTCTGATAAATGAAAAATCATCCAATATCAAAATAGATGGAGTTATAAATTTACTTCGTTCAAGATAGAGAGAGAGAGTTCATCAGATCAGGGAACACACTACTATTCTGTAGGTTACAAATGTTTGTTGAAATAACGCCTATAGACTAAAGTGATATGAGAAAACTGGTACTTTGAACTAGTTATCTGCTAGTAGGTGTACGTTTTCGCTTATTCACAGAGCAACCTTGTTAACTATTACGTTCCTTAGAACAACACATATGAAGCAAGAATTTTTCGTTCCATTTTCACGTCAAACGACAAATTGATTCCAAGAATAATTTATTTTTCTTCAGGCGTTTTACTTAATATTTAATGTGTAACTAATCAAAACGGTAATACCTGTAAAGCAGAGATAATCGTTAGTAGAAGGCTGAATATTAAGAAAACAAGCCATAAATGCTCACTTAAACACTTATGTCACATAAAGTAAATTTTAAGTTCAAATTTACGTTTGATACTAAAGCGGAGAGTAACTTTCTTACCAAATGCAACGAATAGAGGCTGCTGTACTTTGAAATTATATACTGCGACAGTACAAATAAGTGGTGTACTGAGCATTGAATATAAAAATTTAAATTTACCTAATAAACTGTAAATAATTAATAATATATTAGAAATAAGCATGTCAGGGATTGCAAGCTTGGCTCAGACAAAAATATGAACAGGTGTTTCGACCTGAATCGACGTGCACACACACACAAATGTAACTGAAAGTGTGTACACCAGTATTTTGCTAGTGTGTGTGAACGCAGGTCTATGCAGGCGAGTTTGCCACCCAAGATGAATAATTGCACAATTACTGTTTTTCCGTAATTATTCATAAACTTTAATTAAGAATTAAAATCCAAAAACACAATAAAATGTAATAATATTTACTAAATACTGTGTACGAAAACCACGTGAAAGTGACACACCGTACGAGTGTAGTAGTGAAATAACCGTGTACAAATCGAAAGGGTTAAGTTGCAATGTCCAAAATTACAGTGAACATGTGTTGTAAAAATAGTTATAAGATAAGTATAAGAGTATACTTACAGGACTCTGCAATTCGCAGAAATATAAGAAATAGCGAATTTGACAAAGAGTGGGGGAACTGAATCCAGAGACAATTTCTGACATGTCGATTTCGTACCACTGCAGGTGTCGACCAAGACATGGGTATAAATAGGACACGCAAGCTACAGTGGTTCTCTTTCTTAAATCATCCACGGTGCAGCGGGAGCTCATGCCCGTCCGCACGGCGTATTTATTTTTATGTAAATAGTTTAAATTTTCCAGTTACATACAACTATGTAACTAAGTTATAAATACAATCATTTTAAATAATAACAGCAGTACATAAGAAGAATTACATAAGAAGATCCATTGACGTCAGAAACAACAAAAGGAGAGTTCCAGAGAGTGATTCGACGCTGGACAGGAGGAGAGTTTCAGAGAGTGATACGACGCTGGACAAGAGGAGAGTTCCAGAGAGTGATACGACGCTGGACAAGAAGGAGTGATTCGACGCTGGATAAGAGGAGAAGAGAGACAGCCGACGCTGGACAAGCGGAGAAGAGAGACAGCCGACGCTGGAGTACGAGACGAGGACGACTACAGATGTATCGAAATGATCGAGTATGATTGACGACATTAAGGTGATAAACAACTTATTTATATCTTAATCGTACAATGAAGTCAAAGACAATTAAAGACATTTCTATTTTATTTTAAAGTAAGAGCCAATGTTTCTTGTAAAGTAGAATTAAAAACATAGATGTTTTAGAAATACGATTAACGTATCAAGAGCTCAGATTAATATGAAATAAAATGAATATAAAGCATTTAAATGAAAACAATTAGTATTTGAGATAAAACAGTACTGAGAAACAAAAGATAAATTCAATAACTATTAATATTTTGAGTACATTACAATACATAAAAAGAGATTTAAATATTAATATTTTGAAACACATTATTTGACTGAGTAGTATGAAAATGAGATTTTTCTTTAATACAATAATTAGTAGAATAGAATATTTAGTCAGTAAGGATGTATATAGCATAAGCCTTACGGCATAATAACAAATAATAACGAATGTTTTAAATCGAAGTCAGTGCCATGTGCACAATTTTTTAATAATATCAAATAAATTTGAAAAATCGTTACAAATTATATACAGTTCTTATTGCAGATACACCTGAAACCCAATTTAAATGTTATATTGTTACATAATTTGTCAATCTTGAACGTGAGACCGGTCACGCTAAATTTGTGTATATGTATATGTGTTTATGTATATATATTTGGCTCCCAAAGAACGTGGGGCTATACAAATTAAAGTACATATAAAAATCCACACACATAAATACGTTACAATACCTAGTCAGGATGTCAAAGGTTTACAGTTTAAACCTTAATGACAGCACTGCAAATTTTGTTCATATATTTAATTTCAAAATATAAATTTACTACACTACGCTTAGAAATTATTTAGTATAAAAAATCTATTTCCAATTTGAAAATTACATTGTGTAAGGAAAAGGCTGGCATTAGCACAACAAAGTGAAATTAACGTGTAAACTGTTTCATGTACTAACAACTATTTTGCTATTTTCTGAGTGTAAATATATCGGTTTGGTTATTTCAAACCTGATTACAGGACAAAACTTGTATACACTACGCATTATATTACGTGTCAGTTTATAATATGAAAAACCTTGTCAACTCAGGTCGGAAATAAGTATATTTTAAAGCAGTGCACATAGGTATTTGTCTGAAGACTCTTTGGTAAACAAAAAAAATTTCGTTTGAAAGCCACACCTGACTTTAGTATGTTAAGAATTGTTTTACAGATGAGCAAATGGAATTTCTTAACGAACCCATCCTGTCTGCAGCTGTATATATAGCAGCGCACACTGAATGCAGACATCACAACTGATCTGTGTTCAGATTAAACAACATGGCAAAACTGGTAAGTGAAGTGCAAAGGACGGTATGTTTTTATTTGTTTTGGTAATACTGTATATTCAGAGAGTGTGTTGCTGTTTTTGGTAGTGACTATCTTCTATCGCTCTACTTACAAGTTGAATTAAAATTTACTTTGTATATGCTTATTTATATTGAATAATGGCATTGCATTAGTATCTGCAGAGATAACAGAAGATATACCGAAACAATATATTGGAAATACAAGAATTAAAATTTTATATTTTCACTTTGCGTGTCTATTCGAAGTAACAGGACATTAATTTTTCCACTTTGATAAAACCTTCAAATAATGTTTAATCGCTGAAATTCGTTGAAACAAAGTAATAAGCTAGCAAGTAAAAAATTAAAATTTTATATTTCAGAAGTTAGGAAAGAAATTTTGTAAACAAGAAGTTTTAATTACCACAGTTTTCCGGCTTTTCACTTCTAAGTCTAGTGTTCGACGTTCCCGATTATAAAATAAAAATATTATAATAACAATACCGTATACGAGAATTCATAATTAAATTCAGAAATATGTTTATAATAATAGTTGTGGTCACATTAAGCAAAACATAAAATAAATATTTTTGTTTTTAACAGGTGTACTCTCTCACACTCGTCTGTTTCTTCCACTATGGATCAACCACGTATTCGCAATACGGAGGAGGAGTAACCGGTGGCAGCCATGGAGGTGACGCCGGTTATGGTGGAGGAGCCTACCAAGGTCCATTAGCGGCACCTGTTGTGGAAGTCTAGTTCAGGATACGGAAATGGGTTTTTCCAGGCCTACATTTTTAGCGTTACATAAACCTATATACAAAACTTAACGTTGACAAGAATTATAAACAAGCTGTGAGAAACAAGCTGTAGTATTGGTAATCATATCTCTTCGAAACCGTGTAGAACCTGCCCGCTCAATTACATAAACCGCGTGTACCGTACGTAACGTACACTTTTTCTGTTTACAGCAATCAAAGTTTACAGAATTTTTGTTTATAAATTACAAAATTGTGTGGTGCCAGGATGCAAGAATTGGGGCGAAAATTTGATAAAATCGAAAATTCTACGTGGCATATCAAATGACAGTGAATTTTAATCATAATCTAAAAATAGTGTTTAGTTTCAGACATTACAAATTTTTCATCACAGAGCCCAAGAATGGAGTGAAAATTTTCAGTCTGACGTGTACAGTTTGTAATTTTTTGCGTTTATTGTATGCTTGCTATTGTTAATTTTCCAAACGAAAAATATTAGGTTAATCGGGAATTTTGTAACTTTTCTGATAAACGAAAAATCATCCAATATCAAAATAGATGGAGTTATAAATTTACTTCGTTCAAGATAGAGAGAGAGAGTTCATCAGATCAGGGAACACACTACTATTCTGTAGGTTACAAATGTTTGTTGAAATAACGCCAACAGACTACAGTGATATGAGGAAAATGGTACTTTGAACTAGTCATCTGCTAGTAGGTGTACGTTTTCGCTTATTCACAGAGAAACCTTGTTAGCTATTACGTTCCTTAGAACAACACATATGAAGCAAGAATTTTTCTTCATTTTCACGGCAAACGACAAATTGATTACATGAACAATTTATTTTTTTTCAGGCGTTTTCTTAATATTTAATGTGTAACTAATCAAAACGGTAATACCTGTAAAGCAGAGATAATCGTTAGTAGAAGGCTGAATATTAAGAAAAACAAGCCATAAATGCTCACTTAAATACTTATGTCACATAAAATAAATTTTAAGTTCAAATTTACGTTTGATACTAAAGCGGAGAGTAACTTTCTTACCAAATGCAACGAATATAGGCTGCTGGACTTTGAAATTATATACCTAGTCAGGATGTCAAACGTTTACAGTTTAAACCTTAATGACAGCACTGCAAATTTTGTTCATATATTTAATTTCAAAATATAAATTTACTACACTACGCTTAGAAATTATTTAGTATAAAAAATCTATTTCCAATTTGAAAATTACATTGTGTAACTTTTTTTAAAAAAAGAATTATTTGATTCGGCTTCGACGTACGATAGATACACGGTAATAAGTTTTGGAACTTCAAAATGTTTTCTTGTTGAAAATCACGTATGAAAATTTCATTCGCAATATGTATGATAGTAAGATATATGTAAGATGTTTGGTAGTCCAGTTTGCGCGTACTCTGCTTCCAACGAACTACTTACATACGACAGAAGTTGACTAATGAACGCAAAACTAGGCGTAACGGAATTAAGTGGTAAAAATTTAAAGATTAGAAGGCGACACTAATTATACTATTGGTTCTGAAGCACACCTTAAATTATTCAGGTAGAGTAATCATAAACAGTTCACCGATATAACAATTAGATTACACTCTCTCGTGTGTGCACACACATACGAAAAATGCTGCGTCTAGCACTTTGGGACTTGGGACTCCTCTTTACGGATCGTCTGCGATGTACGTGTCACCTACTCTGTGTACCATTTTTCTGTGGTATAGAATGATGTCTTTACCTGTCAAAATTTGCGTATTTGTAAAGAGAAATATTCAGTAAACCTTTCTTTAGCAACAGAAATTAGAATTTCTCCCATTTTAGGGTGATTACATAGCGGGGATAGATTACATTTTCATCGTTACATTAATGTCCTCTGAAGGTATCTGGTTCTTTCGAAATCACCCGCAGCCCTGCCATTGAATCTGAATAAAAGATATTATTTTCAGAGTACACTTCATCTACTTCACCAGATGGCGCTGCACCACACGTCAATTGAACTTTTCCAGTCATCTAGATTCATTGCGTTTATCTCCCAGAGCCTATCTGTTATCTTTTTTCTGCCACCCATTGCTATAATTCCTCACACCGGATTCTCGGCTTCCTTCTCCCCGTTCCTCTCCTGGCTTGTCCCTGTACGGCTTGTCTCCCGGCGTTAGCAATACAAGCACTGCCCACTGGAGACGATTAATTTTTGTAGGCTGTGGTCTTTGGCTTTCCTGAATAATGCGTCATTTAATGCGCTCCTGATTGTTCCAAACTGTATTTTTAGATTTCAGTCGTTGTTGGTAGTAATAAAAATTCGATTCCTATGAATTCCTCTGTTTTCGCTTGTCACATGGTACGTTGTTCCTTAACTTCAGTCGAATTTATTTCTTGTAAAGAAGGAGAATATTTATACATTTTTTGAAACCTTGTGTTTGTTGTATGGTTAACGAAAATTAAATTTTATGTCTAAACAAGTGAATTTAGATTTACGTATTTATATGTTTACCAAAAAACACTTTTTGGTAATTTTGGTTGTGACACTAAGAATTATATTAAATTTGAAATTTTGGGTTTGGTTATTTCAAACCTGATTACAGGACAAAACTTGTATACACTACGCATTATATTACGTGTCAGTTTATAATATGAAAACCCTTGTCAACTCAGGTCGCAAATAAGTTTATTGTAATGCAATGCACATAGGTATTTGTCTGAAGACTCTTTGGTAAACAAAAAAAAAAATTTCGTTTGAAAGCCACACCTGACTTTAGTATTGTAAGAATTGTTTTACAGATGAGCAAATGGAATTTCTTAACGAGCCCATCCTGTCTGCAGCTGTATATTGTACTTATACCCGCTCTCGCGTCTTACGTTGTCTCTTACGTCGCGGTATTCTCGTTCTTTCTGCCCCAACGTTGCCGGCGTCAATTTGTACTTAGACGTTGGCGGTCGCTTTTGTTCAAGCCCCGCGATGGACGCCAATTTGTACTTAAACGGGTTTCCTCTCCTTAAAACCCCAATGTTGTATTTGTCAATTTGTTTTGTATTACTTTAATTATATAAATCTCGGAGATATTTGGAGTTGTGGAGTATATGGATGCAATTAATTAATATTAACTTAACTCTTTAATAATTATCAGTGTTAGTGTGCCTAGAACTTAAACAACTTAAGCGTTATTCTACAATTTCATCCAACCCTATTATACCTTGAAGAGAGTTCTGTCTAATTTTGTAATTTTACGCTCCCTCTTTGGTGTCAGATAATTCCGCTATAAGCGCTGTAGTATCGGCTCAACGAAACTTATAGGTTATTTCGATGTTTATATTAACCATTTATTCTATACTTATTCAGTTACTTTTTGTTCCCAGTTCACTAAACCATACTCCAAATAACAAGATTTGACAAATATATAAAGGTTCTTTATTTGTTTACTTAATTCACATAAAATAAGATATGTTCTAATTAACATATGCTTGGACTATAGACTTCAGGTATCGATTGTTGATTATTTTAATCCTTTATTTATATTTGGTTATATATTATGTTTTGATTTGTATTTAATTTATTTCAGGGTGTGAAGGTTCTTGTAACTGTGGGGAAGATTAAAAATACATAGATAAGAATGCAAGATTTACAAAATTTATGTGTTGTGTATTTAGTATGATTAATATAATATAATTTACCAGACTCGAACGAAGCAAATCTTGTAGGCGGTTGATCGCTAAATTCAATGTTTTGGATGATTATGCAGTACGGTTTTTCTTTCTTCGGTTTAATAAGAGTAATTCTTGTCCTGTCCACTTCGGCATACAGCTGCTGGATTGATTTACAGCCCGATTGATGTTTCTTCTGCACCGCCAGGATCCAAATAAGTTCTTCCTTCGGTTGAAGCAATTAGTGTTGTTCCGTGTATTTGCAAGGTTATAATTTCTGGTGTAGTGAATATTATTAATTGTTTTATTGTTAATTCTTTCTATTTGATTAATATCTCATCCATTCCCTTCAGATATGGGACAGTTCAAGTTCTTTCTTGTAAACTTCAATTATTTACTCTCTATTATCATTTCATATTGTAGTGTTATTTTGTTTATCTGTATTGGTAGTAGACGTAAATATTGTAATTAGAATTTTGTATTTTTTTAATCGTATCTGGTAATTTCGAATATTACAATTAAATAGATTATTCTTGGGTTTTTAATCTCATCACTTTTTTTTTCATTCAAAGCAATTCTTCTCTTGTCTAAAATCAACAACTTCTTTTTCTTATTTGTCGTCCCTAGCAACATATAATAATTTCTGCCTTCCACATGTTTTGAATATATAGTGCTTTTTCATATATTTTTTATCTATTCTTTATCAATTTGCTGTCCTATCGGAATGTAACTTTACCGATAGTTGGTTTATTATTTTATACACATATTCTACTGGTTTTTTGATATAAGTCCGTTTTTTTTTCTTTTTTATTATATTTAATCCACCTTCGATATTATATTTTACCAATCGATATTATGGCATTATGGTATTATTATAATTTGTATAAATTTTATTAAATATTATTATTAATTTAATGTTTTTTTTTTCTAGCTCTTCATAGCGTATTTATTAATTATTATTAATTGATGCACCTAATCTTTATGTTATGAGTGTTTATATAGTAGTTTTGCCTGTTAGGCCTTTTATTGTAAACTGATCTACCTGTGGTTATGTCTGTTAGGCATCTATAGTCCCTTTTATATAAATTCATACATACAATCAAATCTTAATTATTAGCACTTATATAAACAATTATTTTTCTATATCTAATAACAATTTTATCTTGATCTCTTGATCACATACAACAAAATTCGAATTTATGAACATTGATTAACTGCCTCACACTTCATTCTACAACAGTCATTGAATAAAACAACTTGTTTCATTATTTTTCATTAACTCAACACATATTTGATATAACATCACATAAACTTTATCATAGCATTTTTGTCATAAAATAATACTTCTTAACACAAAATTCTTATTTGTTATTACCATAAATTAAGTCATTGTTTCATTTTTTTGTTTTGCTTTTCATTAAACATATATCATTAGCTATTATTTATCTTACAGGTTCGTTTATTCTATTCAACACTACCTTGCATCCTTATTTAATTTTGTCTATGATTATAATTGTAATTATTGGATCTCTGTTCTATTATGGGTTTAAATATCAATTTGTTTATTATTCTGTGAACCGTCTTTTATGTGACATGAATGCTAGCATTTCTGTTGCGTTACATATGCTTCCCCTCCTAAAAAAGTTTAGTTTACCTGAATGAAGTTTAGGTCAAATAAACTTGTCTTTTTCACATGCCTTTCTTCATTTCATTGTTAATGGTTGACGATGAGATTCTCAATGTAACTTCATTAGACTAGTATTAATATACTTTTTTTTATTTAATAACATTTCATCATTTTAATTAACATTCTTGATCATTTTTATTTCTATTTCTTTTATGAATTTGCTAACTGCTATAATTTTTTATTGTTCGACTAAGCTTTTCGTCATTACTGACATCTTCAGGTCTTAAACAACCTTTTATTCTTCGTATTGTTTAAATTAGCAGCCATCCTTACTATTTCTTTTATGAATTTGCTAACTGCTATAATTTTTTATTGTTCGACTAAGCTTTTCGTCATTACTGACATCTTCAGGTCTTAAACAACCTGTTGTTTAAGACCTGAAGATGTCAGTAATGACGAAAAGCTTAATCGAACAATAAAAAATTATAGCAGTTAGCAAATTCATAAAAGAAATAGTAAGGATGGCTGCTAATTTAAACAATACGAAGAATAAAACATTTTTATTTCTGTAAACATTATTTGTTGGTAGTTGGCTACACTATTCACTGATACATTAGTTTTACATCTCTTCTATTTATAATTACTATAATTACTGTATTTTTCAATTATTCTTCTGTCAACTCACTTCTTTCTGTTTTCTTCGTCACATTCCTTTGGAAACTGAATTTATTCTTGCAACTATTCTAATATTCCTTAAATATTTAATTTCCCTAACAATCCCTAACACATGCGTTGGTACAGTTCAGAGAGGCACTGTTTGGCTTCATACTCTGCTGCCCACACCACATTTTAATATAGTACTGCTGGAATTCATCTACAGTCAGCTATAAAATATAATAATAATCTCCTAATAATCTCTTTAATCATTTAATAATAAATATTTGGGAAAAGATTTTTTCTTTGTTGCATTTATATTTCTTCATTACTATTCTTCATATTTCGTAATTCCATTTTAATTCCTTAAACATTCGTTGATATTGACTTTGACAGTTATCATTTGTAGTCATTTTTGTTTTCATTTTTGTTGAGATTGTAATGTTAAGTATCTTCTTCGTTTGTTTTTTTTTCTCTGATCACAATATTTTCTAAATAGTTGTTGTGTGATGATCATTATAACTGTATTTTTGACTAAATACATTCCTTAGCCCCAACTATTCTTCTTCTTATCGTATTTCACTATTTTGGCTGTTTATTTTTCAATGAATTATGTTCATAAATACTCTTTCTTTCTTGTCTTCTTTAACATTATATTGGTTACATTCAATCGTTTACTGAAATTGTTCCATCATGTGGCAATGTAGTATATATTTTAGGTCATATGATTTTTTTTTCTTTCTTTATTTTGCATATGTAGATTTGAGGTAATAACTTTTATCTTGGGGTTCCATTCTTCATTATTCACAATATTTCTTTATAAACATTTAATAATAATTCTCGCCTTTTTCTGTAATCTTGGGTTTGTTGTTCATTATTCACACTATTTCTTTATAAACATTAATAATAATTATCGCTTTCTTCGGTAATCTTGGGGTTTGTTATTCACACTATTTCTTTATAAACATTTAATAATAATTCTCGCTTTCTTCTGTAATCTTTAATAAGTTGTTCTTATTATTTTTAGAATTTAGTGGTAGTATTCAACTCAAATTCTTTTTAAATTCCAAGTAATTTTCTTCAAGACTGGTAATAAGTTGTTCTTATTATTTTTAGAATTTATTCATTATATTTCTTTATGGACTCTTGGTTGTACGTTCCTTTAATCCTTTTCGTGATAGGGTTCATTATTTCATACGTATTGTTATTATTATTTTTTGTTATTACATATGGCCCAGTATATAATAATAATAATTTTTTAGTTATTCCCTCTAGAGTGCTTGGTAGCTCCCTGTTTCTTATTAATACCTTCTCACCCACTTGGTACTTAATTGGTTTTGGGTTATTCTTTTCATATTTTCTTCTTTTCATTTCCGTCTTTTCCATAACTCGGTTATAAAATTTAACTGTTTCAAATTGATATTCTGGATTATTTGGAAAGTTTATAATATCCTGGATTTCTCTAGGTGGAAGCCTTTCAAACATAACAGTATAAGGGGTATTTTCAATGGATTGATGGTAAGATATATTTAAAAACTCTTCGGTTAGTGACAAGTATTCGTACCATCTTCTCTGTTGGTCATGACAGTAAGTTCGGAGTATTCTGCCAACTTCCCTCAGTACACGTTCTGCCGGATTACTGCTGGGGTGGTATACTGAAGTCTTATATGTTCTAATGTTGTGTTTTAACAGATTATTTCTCCATTTATAGCCCTTAAATTGCGTACCATGATCGGTGATAATAGATGACGGTTTACCAACCTCTGCTATGTAACGCCCGATGACTATTTCTAGAATTTTCTTGGTAGTGGCTCTGCTAATAGCATAAAGTTTAGTGTATTTGGAAAAATGATCAAAAATAATTATTATGAATTTGTATCTGTGATTTCCTCCACTGTGTGGGAAGGGCCCACATATATCTAGGAATACCTTCTCCAGCTTATATTTGGATGTTATCGGGATCATGACTCCCTCCTTCTTCTCATTATTATGTTTAACCATCTGGCAGATGTGACATGCCTGTATAGATTTTTGTACCTTTCTGGTCAAATTTTTTATGTACATTTGTTCTTCTAGGGCTTTGGCGATTTTCATGGCTCCCATGTGTCCATATCGTTCATGGTAATCCAATATTAATTTGTTTTCCACAGCTGTGGGAATTACTAGTTTCCAGTTTATTTGTTTAGGAGTAACCTTAATAAATAATCGGTCATCATGTATACAGTAATATTTAGTAATAACTTCATCAGCATTTTGTATCTTCTGGCGTATGTTTATTAATTTGGGATCCGATTTTTGGTGTTGACTAATTTCATTGATAATAATCTCCAGATCCTTCCGACTCTTAATGACATGGTACACCTTCGCAATCTCTTCCTTTTCTCCTTCAAATGATTGATCTTGTATGTTTATTCGGGACAAGATATCGGCTGCTATATTCTTTCTTCCAGGTATATATTCCCAATCAATGCAATACTCTTGCAAGGCAAGGACCCATCTAGTTAGCCGGCCGTGACTAAGTTTACATCTTTTTAGAAATGAAATTGATTTATGGTCACTTCTTACGGTCACTGGGTATCCGAGTATATATGTTCTAAATTTATTGCATGCGTACACTACGCTTAGCAGCTCTTTCTCGGTAACGTTGTAATTGCGTTCGCAGCTGTTAAGCACCCTGCTGGCGAAGCTGATTACCATATGATGTCCTTCTTTATCTTCTTGATATAGGGTAGCTCCTAAGCTAACATTGCTTGCATCACAATTTAAATAAAAGCGTTTGTTAAAATCAGGGTGGTACAACATAACTGTTTCTAAAAATTTCTTCTTAATTAATTGCAGAATTTTATCTTGTTCTGGTCCCCATGCCCACTTGTCTTTGGATGATAATTGTTTCTGAAACTTGGCCGTTACTTCTGAATAGTTATCTTGGAATTTTCGATAATAGTTGCAAATTCCAAGAAAGGATTGTAGTTGTTTTCTATTTTTTGGAGTAGGGAACAGTTGGATTGCTTCTACTTTTTCTGTCGAAGGTGTGATACCCTCCTCAGACAAATTAAAACCTAAAAACTTTACTTGATTGGCGATAAATTTAGATTTATTCAGCTTAAGTGTTATGTTGTTTTCAGATAATTTTCTTAGTACCTGTTCCAACCGCTCGCAATGTTCATCCCAATGTGAAGAAGTTATAAGTAAATCATCTACATAGACCGTAGTGAACTGCAGTGTTTCTTGTCCCAATACCTGGTCCATACATTTCACAAATGTTGCAACTGAATTAATTAGTCCGAAAGGTAGCCTTTTAAATTGATAGTTCCTTCCATCAAAAAGGAATGCCATGTATTTTCTACTAACTGGGTGTAGTTCGACCTGCCAGTACCCACATACCGTATCCCAAGTGCTGATGTATTTAATACCGTGGAATTTCTTTAAAATTTCTTCTATTTCGCCTGGTGAAGTCCTATCATTGACGATCATTTTATTTATTTCCCTAGCGTCCAGGCAAATTCTCACCTTTCCGTTCTTTTTCGGGACTGCCACTATTGGACTGGTATATGGTGATTGACTATATTCTATTATGTCATCTTGAATCATACGGTTAATCTCGTTACGGACCTCGTTTTTTATAGAATAAGCAATTGGGTATGACTTTCTGCGAAAGTTTACTGGTTCTTTAAAATTTATTATACATTGATATCCATTTACTTTATCTGGAGCATTGGAGAACACATGTCTGTATTTATTATATATCTGAATTAAATTTTCGGCCTGTACCTTATTTATTTGTTTATAAGTTTTTTCCCTTTGGAATTCTCGAATCTGTTCCAACTTACTCTGCCACAGTTTGGGATCATCGTCCTCATATTGAATGACTTCTGGTATTTTATTTTCCTTACAAAAATAGCTTTTTATGGCTCCACATTTGGTGTTAACTGGAACGGTTTGATTAGTGTCAATTAACTCGGCTGTCCATAATCCTTCTTCGGTCGTTAAAGATATTGTACCTTTATGCAAGTCAATTGATGCGGAATGCTGGCGCAACACATCGCATCCAATCAGTACATTGAACGGTAATCCCGTTGCGACCAAGAATCCTATTGGTAGGGTCATATTGTTATTGGTAAGATCGAGTGATACTTGTTTTTTGACTGTTTTATTTTGTCTCCCAGTGGCTCCGATAATTATCACATTATTGACAGGTAAGGTCGGTATGGGTAACTGGACTTCTCGCTAGATTTTTTCAAGTTCAATACTGTCTATCAATGATATGTTAGATCCAGTGTCTATCATTATGGTAGATTTTACCCCATTTAATTTTGCTGATATATATATGATTTCGTTATTACTATTACTGTTTACATGTTTCTTATCCTCTTCCAACAAATCTTCCCTGATATTCTTTAAATAGTGGTTATTAATTATGGTTATTTTACGATTACACTTAATTTCATTTATTAGTCGTTGTTCCCCAAGATTACGGTTCAGTGACGGGTATTCATTAATTTTCACTGCCTCTATTAGTTTAAATGATGGCTTACTCCCTCTTCTCTATTTTCATTTTGATTACTGTGTTGATTTTGTACTGTTTCAGTGCGATCCTCCGTATTATGTTCTGCTATCCTATAATTTCCATCATGTGGGTAGTTGACTTCATGCCGAGATTGGTCATAATGGTTGTCATATCGGTGACTCCTTGGGTAGTATCGTCGCTGATTACCTTGAGGTCTGGAGTAGATATAATTGACGTTATGTCTATAATTATTGGGTCGTCTGTCCCCATCTCCTCTATTATTGCGACTATCACGATAATTGTAATTGTTATTGCCGCGATAATTATAGTTTCTGGAATTATTATTCGCGTTTTCATTTTGTGTTCTATTAGTATTAACGTTCTGCGCAGGTCGATTGAGATCGTTATTATGAGAATTGGTTGGTGGCGCGTTATTATCATACTTCTGATATTTATGATTTAGCATTCTATTTCTTTGGTATTGGTTCTCGTGTTCATAATTCTCCAAGAATTTGGCCATGGCTGGAATCGTTTTGATTTGACTACACATACGCGCACTTTTTATCCCTTCCTCGTAATGATAGGATAGTTGTATCACCAAACATTCTTCGGGAATTCTGGGCTCTAAGTTCCGCGCCATACATACTTTTCCTAAAAAGTATGAAGTAGGGGACTGGCCTACATTTGTTTCGTATCGACCGTTACTCAAATTATTCCTAATCATGTTCTGGGTCGATTCAGACCAATACTTCTCCTTAAATTGTTTTTTGAACTCAGTCATGTCCAGTATATCCGGACGCACCGCTGTCCACCAATTATCATAAGTATCTTTAAACGTTTCATCAATCATGCTTCGTATAATACTCCAGCGATTCTCTCTATTTCTTATGATCACCTCTTCCAATCTCTTTAAAAATTCCATAGGATTGCGCTTGTAATTACGAAAATTAATCGATTCTCGGTTCTCATGGTTATTTGTATGACTATTTTGGCATGTCCTATCCCGCCATGAATCTACTTCTTCCTGTAATTGTAATTCTCGTCTACTAATTTCTTCTATTTTATTTTTATTGGTATTGGTTTGACCTTCCATACTATTTAAATTGCCATAGACTCTTTCGAGTCGTTCGCCCATGTCTGTCTGTATTTGTGTAATACCTTCCTTATTCTCCTCCCGTACCTGATGTACTTCGTTTTTAATTTGCTCATATTTTTCGACAGTTTCCTTCTGGATTTCTTCAACCAATGTTTTATTCTCAATTTTTGTGTCATTAATTTTATTCTGTAATTCTACACGAACCTGTACTATTGTTTCGTTAGTTTTTTCTAACCCTTCATTTGTTTTGGCTATTTCTAATTTTCTTTCCTCATTATTTTGGTCCACCTTCTGGTTAATTGACACATGAAGATTTTCAATTTTTTCATTAATTTGCCTTAAATTCTCTTCATGTATTTGTAAGATGTCTTCCTTCATTTGTTTTAAACCCTCATCATTCCTATCTAACCTTTCGTGAATTTGGTTTAATCTTTCGTTCATTTGTTTTGAGGTTTCTTTAAATTCCTCATTTGTTTTCCTGGAGTTTTCCTCCTGTTTCCTAAAATTCTCATTAGTGAGTCTGTTATCTTCCTTAATACTACTCATTAACTCCATTAATTTTTCCCAATTTAGTCCTTCTCTGGCTCCCGCTTTATCTATTTGGTCCCCTTGGGCTTCTTCTTCCATTACTTCCTTTTCCTTGTCCGTAATTATTTCAGTTTCCGTTATTTCGTCTGTCTGTTGTTCCATTTCACTGTCTGTTATTAGTTCTATTTCCTGTTCTTGTTCATCTATTTCCTTCTCCGTTTCTCCTGCCCTAATCCTTGATCGACCTCTGGTATGCATGTTTACTCTCCCACAGTTGCCTGCTCTGGTTAAGTAATGTTATTATAATTATAGTTACTTAACTTAAGCCCTACACAAGTTGAGCGCCAATTTGTACTTATACCCCCTCTCGCGTCTTACGTTGTCTCTTACGGTCGCGGGATTCTCGTTCTTTCTGCCCCAACGTTCCGGCGTCAATTTGTACTTAGACGTTGGCGGTCGCTATTGTTCAAGCCCCGCGATGGACGCCAATTTGTACTTAAACGGGTTTCCTCTCCTTAAAACCCCAATGTTGTATTTGTCAATTTGTTTTGTATTACTTTAATTATATAAATCTCGGAGATATTTGGAGTTGTGGAGTATATGGATGCAATTAATTAATATTAACTTAACTCTTTAATAATTATCAGTGTTAGTGTGCCTAGAACTTAAACAACTTAAGCGTTATTCTACAATTTCATCCAACCCTATTATACCTTGAAGAGAGTTCTGTCTAATTTTGTAATTTTACGCTCCCTCTTTGGTGTCAGATAATTCCGCTATAAGCGCTGTAGTATCGGCTCAACGAAACTTATAGGTTATTTCGATGTTTATATTAACCATTTATTCTATACTTATTCAGTTACTTTTTGTTCCCAGTTCACTAAACCATACTCCAAATAACAAGATTTGACAAATATATAAAGGTTCTTTATTTGTTTACTTAATTCACATAAAATAAGATATGTTCTAATTAACATATGCTTGGACTATAGACTTCAGGTATCGATTGTTGATTATTTTAATCCTTTATTTATATTTGGTTATATATTATGTTTTGATTTGTATTTAATTTATTTCAGGGTGTGAAGGTTCTTGTAACTGTGGGGAAGATTAAAAATACATAGATAAGAATGCAAGATTTACAAAATTTATGTGTTGTGTATTTAGTATGATTAATATAATATAATTTACCAGACTCGAACGAAGCAAATCGTGTAGGCGGTTGATCGCTAAATTCAATGTTTTGGATGATTATGCAGTACGGTTTTTCTTTCTTCGGTTTAATAAGAGTAATTCTTGTCCTGTCCACTTCGGCATACAGCTGCTGGATTGATTTACAGCCCGATTGATGTTTCTTCTGCACCGCCAGGACCCAAATAAGTTCTTCCTCCGGTTGAAGCAATTAGTGTTGTTCCGTGTATTTGCAAGGTTATAATTTCTGGTGTAGTGAATATTATTAATTGTTTTATTGTTAATTCTTTCTATTTGATTAACATTTCATCCATTCCCTTCGGATATGGGACAGTTCAAGTTCTTTCTTGTAAACTTCAATTATTTACTCTCTATTATCATTTCATATTGTAGTGTTATTTTGTTTATCTGTATTGGTAGTAGACGTAAATATTGTAATTAGAATTTTGTATTTTTTTAATCGTATCTGGTAATTTCGAATATTACAATTAAATAGATTATTCTTGGGTTTTTAATCTCATCACTTTTTTTTTCATTCAAAGCAATTCTTCTCTTGTCTAAAATCAACAACTTCTTTTTCTTATTTGTCGTCCCTAGCAACATATAATAATTTCTGCCTTCCACATGTTTTGAATATATAGTGCTTTTTCATATATTTTTTATCTATTCTTTATCAATTTGCTGTCCTATCGGAATGTAACTTTACCGATAGTTGGTTTATTATTTTATACACATATTCTACTGGTTTTTTGATATAAGTCCGTTTTTTTTCTTTTTTATTATATTTAATCCACCTTCGATATTATATTTTACCAATCGATATTATGGCATTATGGTATTATTATAATTTGTATTAATTTGATTAAATATTATTATTAATTTAATGTTTTTTTCTAGCTCTTCATAGCGTATTTATTAATTATTATTAATTGATGCACCTAATCTTTATGTTATGAGTGTTTATATAGTAGTTTTGCCTGTTAGGCTTTTTATTGTAAACTGATCTACCTGTGGTTATGTCTGTTAGGCATCTATAGTCCCTTTTATATAAATTCATACATACAATCAAATCTTAATTATTAGCACTTATATAAACAATTATTTTTTTATATCTAATAACAATTTTATCTTGATCTCTTGATCACATACAACAAAATTCGAATTTATGAATATTGATTAACTGCCTCACACTTCATTCTACAACAGTCATTGAATAATACAACTTGTTTCATTATTTTTCATTAACTCAACACATATTTGATATAACATCACATAAACTTTATCATAGCATTTTTGTCATAAAATAATACTTCTTAACACAAAATTCTTATTTGTTATTACCATAAATTAAGTCATTGTTTCATTTTTTTGTTTTGCTTTTCATTAAACATATATCATTAGCTATTATTTATCTTACAGGTTCGTTTATTCTAGTCAACACTACCTTGCATTCTTATTTAATTTTGTCTATGATTATAATTGTAATTATTGGATCTCTGTTCTATTATGGGTTTAAATATCAATTTGTTTATTATTCTGTGAACCGTCTTTTATGTAACATGAACGCTAGCATTTCTGTTGCGTTACAATATATAGCAGCGCACACTGAATGCAGACATCACAACTGATCTGTGTTCAGATTAAACAACATGGCAAAACTGGTAA
This sequence comes from Magicicada septendecula, assembly GCA_034769895.1. Lineage (NCBI taxonomy): Eukaryota > Metazoa > Arthropoda > Insecta > Hemiptera > Cicadidae > Magicicada > Magicicada septendecula. The sequence continues at coordinate 273,073,880 of CM068371.1, forward strand.
GTGAAGTGCAAAGGACGGTATGTTGTTATTTGTTTTGGTAATACTGTATATTCAGAGAGTGTGTTGCTGGTTTGGTAGTGACTAACTTTGATCGCTCTACTTATAAGTTGAATTAAAATTTACTTTGTATATGCTTATTTATATTGAATAATGGCATTGCATTAGTATCTGCAGAGATAACAGAAGATATAACGAAAGAATATATTGGAATACAAGAATTAAAATTTTATATTTTCACTATGCGTGTCTATTCTAAGTAACAGGACATTAATTTTTCCACTTTGATAAAACCTTCAAATAATGTTTAATCGCTGAAATTCGTGAAACAAAGTAATAAGCTAGCAAGTAAAAAATTAAAATTTTACATTTTTCAGAAGTTAGGAAAGAAATTTTGTACACAAGAAGCTTTAAATTACCACAGTTTTCCGACTTTTCACTTCTAAGTCTAGTGTTCGACGTTCCCGATTATAAAATAAAAATATTATAATAACAATACCGTATACGAGAATTCATAATTAAATTCAGATATATGTCTATAATAATAGTTGTGGTAATATTAAGCAAAACTTAAACTAATTTTTGTTTTTGTTTTTAACAGGTGTACTCTCTCACACTCGTCTGTTTCTTCCACTATGGATCAACAACGTATTCGCAATACGGAGGAGGAGTATCCGGAGGCAGCCATGGAGGTGACGCCAGTTATGGTGGAGGAGCCTACCAAGGTCCATTAGCGGCACCTGTTGTTCTAGGTAATGGTTACTTGGCTGACACTAGAGAAGTTGCTGTCGCAAAGAACGCTCACTACTCTGCTCTTTCAAGTGCTAAGGCTAGCTCAGGTTACGGAGGCGGATACGGATCAGGTTATGCAGGCGGTTACGGAGGAAGTGCAGGTTACGGATCAGGAGCTAGTACGCAGGAGGTGCTTACAATGGACCACTTGCTGCTCCCGTTGTACTCGCAACTGGATACTTGGCTGACACTAGAGAAGTCGCCTCAGCGAAGAATGCTCACTACTCCGCACTTCTTAGCATTAAGTCTAGTTCAGGATACTGAAATGGATTAGGCTCAGGCTACGGCGGTGGATTTGACGGCGGATTCGGAAGTGTAACTAAGTCCGCATCAGGAGATAGTTACGGTGGCGCTGCTGGATATGGATCAGGATCAGGTTACGGAGGTGGCGCTTACAGCGGTCCTCTTGCAGCTCCTGTCGTACTATCATCTGGCTACTTGGCTGATACTAGAGATGTCGCTGCGGCGAAGGGTGTTCACTACGTGGCTTTGTCTGATGCCAGCTCCCGGTCTGGTTATGGAGGAAATAGTGGATCTCAAGGAAAAGGCTGGCATTAGCACAACAAAGTGAAATTAACGTGTAAACTGTTTCATGTACTAACAACTATTTTGCTATTTTCTGAGTGTAAATATATCGGCATAAATAAAACTATGTATACATGTTGTTAAGTTAATCATGTGGAAAATCTTTTTATAATGAAGGGAGTTGGTAATCATGGTCCCTGTTTCTTCAACAAGGAGGTTTTTTCCCGGCCTACATTCTTAGCGTTACATAAACCTATATACAAAACTTAACGTTGACAAGAATTATAAACAAGCTGTGACAAACAAGCTGTAGTATTGCTAATTATATCTCTTCGAAACCGTGTAGAACCTGCCCGCTCAATTACATAAACCGCGTGTACCGTACGTAACTTACACTTTTTCTGTTTATAGCGATCAAAGTTTACAGAATTTTTATTTATAAATTACAAAATTGTGTGGTGCCACGATGCAAGAATTGGGGCGAAAATTCGATAAAATCGAAAATTCTACGTGGCATATCAAATGACAGTGAATTTTAATCATAATCTAAAAATAGTGTTTAGTTTCAGACATTACAAATTTTTCATCACAAAGCCCAAGAATGGAGTGAAAATTTTCAGTCTGACGGGTATAGTTTGGAAATTTTTGCGTTTATTGTATGCTTGCTATTGTTAATTTTCCAAACGAAAAATATTAGGTTAATCGGGAATTTTGTAACTTTTCTGATAAATAAAAGTCATCCAATATCAAAATAGATGGAGTTATAAATTTACTTCGTTCAAGATAGAGAGAGAGAGTTCATCAGATCAGGGAACACACTACTATTCTGTAGGTTACAAATGTTTGTTGAAATAACGCCTATAGACTAAAGTGATATGAGAAAAATGGTACTTTGAACTAGTCATCTGCTAGTAGGTGTACGTTTTCGCTTATTCACAGAGAAACCTTGTTAACTATTACGTTCCTTAGAACAACACATATGAAGCAAGAATTTTTCTTCATTTTCACGGCAAACGACAAATTGATTCCATGAACAATTTATTTTTCTTCAGGCGTTTTCTTAATATTTAATGTGTAACTAATCAAAACGGTAATACCTGTAAACCAGAGATAATCGTTAGTAGAAGGCTGACTATTAAGAAAAACAAGCCATAATTGCTCACTTAAATACTTGTCACCTAAAATAAATTTTAAGTTCAAATTTACGTTTGATACTAAAGCGGAGAGTAAATTTCTTACCAAATGCAACGAATATAGGCTGCTGGACTTTGAAATTATATACCTAGTCAGGATGTCAAAAGTTTACAGTTTAAACCTTAATGACAGCATTGCAAATTTTGTTCATATATTTAATTTCAAAATGTAAATTTACTACACTACGCTTAGAAATTATTTAGTATAAAAAATCTATTTCCAATTTGAAAATTACATCGTGTAACTTTTTTTAAAAAAAGAATTATTTGATTCGGCTTCGACGTACGATAGATACACGGTAATAAGTTTTGGAACTTCAAAATGTTTTCTTGTTGAAAATCACGTATGAAAATTTCATTCGTAATATGTATGATAGTAAGATATATGTAAGATGTATGGTAGTCCAGTTTGCGCGTACTCTGCTTCCAACGAACTACTTACATACGACAGAAGTTGACTAATGAACGCAAAACTAGGCGTAACGGAATTAAGTGGTAGAAATTAAAAGATTAGGAGGCGACACTAATTATACTATTGGTTCTGAAGCACACCTTAAATTATTCAGGTAGAGTAATCATAAATACTTCACCGATATAACAATTAGATTACACTCTCGCGTGTGTGCACACACATACGAAAAATGCTGCGTCTAGCACTTTGGGACTTGGGACTCCTCTTTACGGATCGTCTGCGATTTACGTGTCACCTACTCTGTGTACCATTTTTCTGTGGTACAGAATGATGTCTTTACCTGTCAAAATTTGCGTATTTGTAAAGAGAAATATTCAGTAAACCTTTCTTTAGCAACAGAAATTAGAAATTAGCCCATTTTAGGGTGATTACATAGCGGGGATAGATTACATTTTCATCGTTACATTAATGTCCTCTGAAGGTATCTGGTTCTTTCGAAATCACCCGCAGCCCTGCCATTGAATCTGAATAAAAGATATTATTTTCAGAGTACACTTCATCTACTTCACCAGATGGCGCTGCACCACACGTCAATTGAACTTTTCCAGTCATCTAGATTCAATGCGTTTATCTCCCAGTGCCTATCAGTTATCTTTTTTCTGCCACCCATTGCTATAATTCCTCACACCGGATTCTCGGCTTCCTTCTCCCCGTTCCTCTCCTGGCTTGTCCCTGTACGGCTTGTCTCCCGGGGTTAGCAATACAAGCCCTGCCCACTGGAGACGATTAATTTTTGTAGGCTGTGGTCTTTGGCTTTCCTGAATAATGCGTCATTTAATGCGCTCCTGATTGTTCCAAACTGTATTTTTAGATTTCAGTCGTTGTTGGTAGTAATAAAAATTCGATTCCTATGAATTCCTCTCTTTTCGCTTGTCACATGGTACGTTGTTCCTTAACTTCAGTCGAATTTATTTCTTGTAAAGAAGGAGAATATTTATACATTTTTACATTTTTTGAACCCTTTTGTTTGTTGTATGGTTAACGAAAATTAAATTTTATGTCTAAACAAGTGAATTTAGATTTACGTATTTATATGTTAAACACTTTTTGGTAATTTTGGTTGTGACACTAAGAATTATATTAAATTTGTAATTTTGGGTTTGGTTATTTCAAACCTGATTACAGGACAAAACTTGTATACACTACGCATTATATTAGGTGTCAGTTTATAATATGAAAAACCTTGTCAACTCAGGTCGCAAATAAGTTTATTGTAATGCAATGCACATAGGTATTTGTCTGAAGACTCTTTGGTAAACAAAAAACATTTCGTTTGAAAGCCACACCTGACTATAGTATTGTAAGAATTGTTTTACAGATGAGGAAATGGAATTTCTTAACGAGCCCATCCTGTCTGCAGCTGTATATAGCAGCGCACACTGAATGCAGACATCACAACTGATCTGTGTTCAGATTAAACAACATGGCAAAACTGGTAAGTGAAGTGCAAAGGACGGTATGTTGTTATTTCTTTTGGTAATACTGTATATTCAGAGAGTGTGTTGCTGTTTTTGGTAGTGACTAACTTTGATCGCTCTACTTATAAGTTGAATTAATATTTACTTTGTATATGCTTATTTATATTGAATAATGGCATTGCATTAGTATCTGCAGAGATAACAGAAGATATAACGAAAGAATATATTTGAAATACAAGAATTAAAATTTTATATTTTCACTATGCGCGTCTATTCGAAGTAACAGGACATTAATTTTTCCACTTTGATAAAACCTTCAAATAATGTTTAATCGCTGAAATTCGTGAAACAAAGTAATAAGCTAGCAAGTAAAAAATTAAAATTTTTCATTTTTCAGAAGTTAGGAAAGAAATTTTGTAAACAAGAAGCTTTAAATTACCACAGTTTTCCGACTTTTCACTTCTAAGTCTAGTGTTCGACGTTCCCGATTATAAAATAAAAATATTATAATAACAATACCGTATACGAGAATTCATAATTAAATTCAGATATATGTCTATAATAATAGTTGTGGTAATATTAAGCAAAACTTAAACTAATTTTTGTTTTTGTTTTTAACAGGTGTACTCTCTCACACTCGTCTGTTTCTTCCACTATGGATCAACAACGTATTCGCAATACGGAGGAGGAGTATCCGGAGGCAGCCATGGAGGTGACGCCAGTTATGGTGGAGGAGCCTACCAAGGTCCATTAGCGGCACCTGTTGTTCTAGGTAATGGTTACTTGGCTGACACTAGAGAATTTGCTGTCGCAAAGAACGCTCACTACTCTGCTCTTTCAAGTGCTAAGGCTAGCTCAGGTTACGGAGGCGGATACGGATCAGGTTATGCAGGCGGTTACGGAGGAAGTGCAGGTTACGGATCAGGAGCTAGTTACGCAGGAGGTGCTTACAATGGACCACTTGCTGCTCCCGTTGTACTCGCAACCGGATACTTGGCTGACACTAGAGAAGTAGCCTCAGCGAAGAATGCTCACTACTCCGCACTTCTTAGCGCTAAGTCTAGTTCAGGATACTGAAATGGATTTGGCTCAGGCTACGGCGGTGGATTTGACGGCGGATTCGGAAGTGTAACTAAGTCCGCATCAGGAGGTAGTTACGGTGGCGGTGCTGGATATGGATCAGGATCAGGTTACGGAGGTGGCGCTTACAGCGGTCCTCTTGCAGCTCCTGTCGTACTACCATCAGGCTACTTGGCTGATACTAGAGAAGTCGCTGCGGCGAAGGGTGCCCACTACGTGGCTTTGTCTGATGCTAGCTCCCGGTCTGGTTATGGAGGAAATAGTGGATCTCAAGGAAAAGGCTGGCATTAGCACAACAAAGTGAAATTAACGTGTAAACTGTTTCATGTACTAACAACTATTTTGCTATTTTCTGAGTGTAAATATATCGGCATATATAAAACTATGTATACATGTTGTTAAGTTAATCACGTGGAAAATCTTTTTATAATGAAGGGAGTTGGTAATCATGGTCCCTGTTTCTTCAACAAGGAGGTTTTTTCCCGGCCTACATTCTTAGCGTTACATAAACTTATATACAAAACTTAACGTTGACAAGAATTATAAACAAGCTGTGAGAAACAAGCTGTAGTATTGGTAATCATATCTCTTCGAAACCGTGTAGAACCTGCCCGCTCAATTACATAAACCGCGTGTACCTTACGTAACTTACACTTTTTCTGTTTATAGCGATCAAATTTTACACGTAGAATTTTTGTTTATAAATTACAAAATTGTGTAGTGCCAGGATGCAACAATTGGGGCGAAAATTTGATAAAATCGAAAATTCTACGTGGCATATCAAATGACAGTTTATTTTAATCATAATCTAAAAATAGTGTTTAGTTTCAGACATTACAAATTTTTCATCACAAAGCCCAAGAATGGAGTGAAAATTTTCAGTCTGACGGGTATAGTTTGGAAATTTTTTCGTTTATTGTATGCTTGCTATTGTTAATTTTCCAAACGAAAAATATTATGTTAATCAGGAATTTTGTAACTTTTCTGATAAATGAAAAATCATCCAATATCAAAATAGATGGAGTTATAAATATACTTCGTTCAAGATAGAGAGAGAGAGTTCATCAGATCAGGGAACACACTACTATTCTGTAGGTTACAAATGTTTGTTGAAATAACGCCTATAGACTAAAGTGATATGAGAAAAATGGTACTTTGAACTAGTCATCTGCTAGTAGGTGTACGTTTTCGCTTATTCACAGAGAAACCTTGTTAACTATTACGTTCCTTAGAACAACACATATGAAGCAAGAATTTTTCTTCATTTTCACGGCAAACGACAAATTGATTCCATGAACAATTTATTTTTCTTCAGGCGTTTTCTTAATATTTAATGTGTAACTAATCAAAACGGTAATACCTGTAAACCAGAGATAATCGTTAGTAGAAGACTGACTATTAAGAAAAACAAGCCATAATTGCTCACTTAAATACTTATGTCACATAAAATAAATTTTACGTTCAAATTTACGTTTGATACTAAAGCGGAGAGTAACTTTCTTACCAAATGCAACGAATATAGGCTGCTGGACTTTGAAATTATATACCTAGTCAGGATGTCAAAAGTTTACAGTTTAAACCTTAATGACAGCATTGCAAATTTTGTTCATATATTTAATTTCAAAATGTAAATTTACTACACTACGCTTAGAAATTATTTAGTATAAAAAATCTATTTCCAATTTGAAAATTACATCGTGTAACTTTTTTTAAAAAAAGAATTATTTGATTCGGCTTCGACGTACGATAGATACACGGTAATAAGTTTTGGAACTTCAAAATGTTTTCTTGTTGAAAATCACGTATGAAAATTTCATTCGTAATATGTATGATAGTAAGATATATGTAAGATGTATGGTAGTCCAGTTTGCGCGTACTCTGCTTCCAACGAACTACTTACATACGACAGAAGTTGACTAATGAACGCAAAACTAGGCGTAACGGAATTAAGTGGTAGAAATTAAAAGATTAGAAGGCGACACTAATTATACTATTGGTTCTGAAGCACACCTTAAATTATTCAGGTAGAGTAATCATAAATACTTCACCGATATAACAATTAGATTACACTCTCGCGTGTGTGCACACACATACGAAAAATGCTGCGTCTAGCACTTTGGGACTTGGGACTCCTCTTTACGGATCGTCTGCGATTTACGTGTCACCTACTCTGTGTACCATTTTTCTGTGGTACAGAATGATGTCTTTACCTGTCAAAATTTGCGTATTTGTAAAGAGAAATATTCAGTAAACCTTTCTTTAGCAACAGAAATTAGAAATTAGCCCATTTTAGGGTGATTACATAGCGGGGATAGATTACATTTTCATCGTTCCATTAATGTCCTCTGAAGGTATCTGGTTCTTTCGAAATCACCCGCAGCCCTGCCATTGAATCTGAATAAAAGATATTATTTTCAGAGTACACTTCATCTACTTCACCAGATGGCGCTGCACCACACGTCAGTTGAACTTTTCCAGTCATCTAGATTCAATGCGTTTATCTCCCAGTGCCTATCAGTTATCTTTTTTCTGCCACCCATTGCTATAATTCCTCACACCGGATTCTCGGCTTCCTTCTCCCCGTTCCTCTCCTGGCTTGTCCCTGTACGGCTTGTCTCCCGGGGTTAGCAATACAAGCCCTGCCCACTGGAGACGATTAATTTTTGTAGGCTGTGGTCTTTGGCTTTCCTGAATAATGCGTCATTTAATGCGCTCCTGATTGTTCCAAACTGTATTTTTAGATTTCAGTCGTTGTTGGTAGTAATAAAAATTCGATTCCTATGAATTCCTCTCTTTTCGCTTGTCACATGGTACGTTGTTCCTTAACTTCAGTCGAATTTATTTCTTGTAAAGAAGGAGAATATTTATACATTTTTACATTTTTTGGACCCTTGTGTTTGTTGTATGGTTAACGAAAATTAAATTTTATGTCTAAACAAGTGAATTTAGATTTACGTATTTATATGTTAAACACTTTTTGGTAATTTTGGTTGTGACACTAAGAATTATATTAAATTTGTAATTTTGGGTTTGGTTATTTCAAACCTGATTACAGGACAAAACTTGTATACACTACGCATTATATTAGGTGTCAGTTTATAATATGAAAAACCTTGTCAACTCAGGTCGCAAATAAGTTTATTGTAATGCAATGCACATAGGTATTTGTCTGAAGACTCTTTGGTAAACAAAAAACATTTCGTTTGAAAGCCACACCTGACTATAGTATTGTAAGAATTGTTTTACAGATGAGCAAATGGAATTTCTTAACGAGCCCATCCTGTCTGCAGCTGTATATAGCAGCGCACACTGAATGCAGACATCACAACTGATCTGTGTTCAGATTAAACAACATGGCAAAACTGGTAAGTGAAGTGCAAAGGACGGTATGTTGTTATTTCTTTTGGTAATACTGTATATTCAGAGAGTGTGTTGCTGTTTTTGGTAGTGACTAACTTTGATCGCTCTACTTATAAGTTGAATTAAAATTTACTTTGTATATGCTTATTTATATTGAATAATGGCATTGCATTAGTATCTGCAGAGATAACAGAAGATATAACGAAAGAATATATTTGAAATACAAGAATTAAAATTTTATATTTTCACTATGCGCGTCTATTCGAAGTAACAGGACATTAATTTTTCCACTTTGATAAAACCTTCAAATAATGTTTAATCGCTGAAATTCGTGAAACAAAGTAATAAGCTAGCAAGTAAAAAATTAAAATTTTTCATTTTTCAGAAGTTAGGAAAGAAATTTTGTAAACAAGAAGCTTTAAATTACCACAGTTTTCCGACTTTTCACTTCTAAGTCTAGTGTTCGACGTTCCCGATTATAAAATAAAAATATTATAATAACAATACCGTATACGAGAATTCATAATTAAATTCAGATATATGTCTATAATAATAGTTGTGGTAATATTAAGCAAAACTTAAACTAATTTTTGTTTTTGTTTTTAACAGGTGTACTCTCTCACACTCGTCTGTTTCTTCCACTATGGATCAACAACGTATTCGCAATACGGAGGAGGAGTATCCGGAGGCAGCCATGGAGGTGACGCCAGTTATGGTGGAGGAGCCTACCAAGGTCCATTAGCGGCACCTGTTGTTCTAGGTAATGGTTACTTGGCTGACACTAGAGAATTTGCTGTCGCAAAGAACGCTCACTACTCTGCTCTTTCAAGTGCTAAGGCTAGCTCAGGTTACGGAGGCGGATACGGATCAGGTTATGCAGGCGGTTACGGAGGAAGTGCAGGTTACGGATCAGGAGCTAGTTACGCAGGAGGTGCTTACAATGGACCACTTGCTGCTCCCGTTGTACTCGCAACCGGATACTTGGCTGACACTAGAGAAGTAGCCTCAGCGAAGAATGCTCACTACTCCGCACTTCTTAGCGCTAAGTCTAGTTCAGGATACTGAAATGGATTTGGCTCAGGCTACGGCGGTGGATTTGACGGCGGATTCGGAAGTGTAACTAAGTCCGCATCAGGAGGTAGTTACGGTGGCGGTGCTGGATATGGATCAGGATCAGGTTACGGAGGTGGCGCTTACAGCGGTCCTCTTGCAGCTCCTGTCGTACTACCATCAGGCTACTTGGCTGATACTAGAGAAGTCGCTGCGGCGAAGGGTGCCCACTACGTGGCTTTGTCTGATGCTAGCTCCCGGTCTGGTTATGGAGGAAATAGTGGATCTCAAGGAAAAGGCTGGCATTAGCACAACAAAGTGAAATTAACGTGTAAACTGTTTCATGTACTAACAACTATTTTGCTATTTTCTGAGTGTAAATATATCGGCATATATAAAACTATGTATACATGTTGTTAAGTTAATCACGTGGAAAATCTTTTTATAATGAAGGGAGTTGGTAATCATGGTCCCTGTTTCTTCAACAAGGAGGTTTTTTCCCGGCCTACATTCTTAGCGTTACATAAACTTATATACAAAACTTAACGTTGACAAGAATTATAAACAAGCTGTGAGAAACAAGCTGTAGTATTGGTAATCATATCTCTTCGAAACCGTGTAGAACCTGCCCGCTCAATTACATAAACCGCGTGTACCTTACGTAACTTACACTTTTTCTGTTTATAGCGATCAAAGTTTACACGTAGAATTTTTGTTTATAAATTACAAAATTGTGTAGTGCCAGGATGCAACAATTGGGGCGAAAATTTGATAAAATCGAAAATTCTACGTGGCATATCAAATGACAGTGAATTTTAATCATAATCTAAAAATAGTGTTTAGTTTCAGACATTACAAATTTTTCATCACAAAGCCCAAGAATGGAGTGAAAATTTTCAGTCTGACGGGTATAGTTTGGAAATTTTTTCGTTTATTGTATGCTTGCTATTGTTAATTTTCCAAACGAAAAATATTATGTTAATCAGGAATTTTGTAACTTTTCTGATAAATGAAAAATCATCCAATATCAAAATAGATGGAGTTATAAATATACTTCGTTCAAGATAGAGAGAGAGAGTTCATCAGATCAGGGAACACACTACTATTCTGTAGGTTACAAATGTTTGTTGAAATAACGCCTATAGACTAAAGTGATATGAGAAAAATGGTACTTTGAACTAGTCATCTGCTAGTAGGTGTACGTTTTCGCTTATTCACAGAGAAACCTTGTTAACTATTACGTTCCTTAGAACAACACATATGAAGCAAGAATTTTTCTTCATTTTCACGGCAAACGACAAATTGATTCCATGAACAATTTATTTTTCTTCAGGCGTTTTCTTAATATTTAATGTGTAACTAATCAAAACGGTAATACCTGTAAACCAGAGATAATCGTTAGTAGAAGACTGACTATTAAGAAAAACAAGCCATAATTGCTCACTTAAATACTTATGTCACATAAAATAAATTTTAAGTTCAAATTTACGTTTGATACTAAAGCGGAGAGTAACTTTCTTACCAAATGCAACGAATATAGGCTGCTGGACTTTGAAATTATATACCTAGTCAGGATGTCAAAAGTTTACAGTTTAAACCTTAATGACAGCATTGCAAATTTTGTTCATATATTTAATTTCAAAATGTAAATTTACTACACTACGCTTAGAAATTATTTAGTATAAAAAATCTATTTCCAATTTGAAAATTACATCGTGTAACTTTTTTTAAAAAAAGAATTATTTGATTCGGCTTCGACGTACGATAGATACACGGTAATAAGTTTTGGAACTTCAAAATGTTTTCTTGTTGAAAATCACGTATGAAAATTTCATTCGTAATATGTATGATAGTAAGATATATGTAAGATGTATGGTAGTCCAGTTTGCGCGTACTCTGCTTCCAACGAACTACTTACATACGACAGAAGTTGACTAATGAACGCAAAACTAGGCGTAACGGAATTAAGTGGTAGAAATTAAAAGATTAGAAGGCGACACTAATTATACTATTGGTTCTGAAGCACACCTTAAATTATTCAGGTAGAGTAATCATAAATACTTCACCGATATAACAATTAGATTACACTCTCGCGTGTGTGCACACACATACGAAAAATGCTGCGTCTAGCACTTTGGGACTTGGGACTCCTCTTTACGGATCGTCTGCGATTTACGTGTCACCTACTCTGTGTACCATTTTTCTGTGGTACAGAATGATGTCTTTACCTGTCAAAATTTGCGTATTTGTAAAGAGAAATATTCAGTAAACCTTTCTTTAGCAACAGAAATTAGAAATTAGCCCATTTTAGGGTGATTACATAGCGGGGATAGATTACATTTTCATCGTTCCATTAATGTCCTCTGAAGGTATCTGGTTCTTTCGAAATCACCCGCAGCCCTGCCATTGAATCTGAATAAAAGATATTATTTTCAGAGTACACTTCATCTACTTCACCAGATGGCGCTGCACCACACGTCAGTTGAACTTTTCCAGTCATCTAGATTCAATGCGTTTATCTCCCAGTGCCTATCAGTTATCTTTTTTCTGCCACCCATTGCTATAATTCCTCACACCGGATTCTCGGCTTCCTTCTCCCCGTTCCTCTCCTGGCTTGTCCCTGTACGGCTTGTCTCCCGGGGTTAGCAATACAAGCCCTGCCCACTGGAGACGATTAATTTTTGTAGGCTGTGGTCTTTGGCTTTCCTGAATAATGCGTCATTTAATGCGCTCCTGATTGTTCCAAACTGTATTTTTAGATTTCAGTCGTTGTTGGTAGTAATAAAAATTCGATTCCTATGAATTCCTCTCTTTTCGCTTGTCACATGGTACGTTGTTCCTTAACTTCAGTCGAATTTATTTCTTGTAAAGAAGGAGAATATTTATACATTTTTACATTTTTTGGACCCTTGTGTTTGTTGTATGGTTAACGAAAATTAAATTTTATGTCTAAACAAGTGAATTTAGATTTACGTATTTATATGTTAAACACTTTTTGGTAATTTTGGTTGTGACACTAAGAATTATATTAAATTTGTAATTTTGGGTTTGGTTATTTCAAACCTGATTACAGGACAAAACTTGTATACACTACGCATTATATTAGGTGTCAGTTTATAATATGAAAAACCTTGTCAACTCAGGTCGCAAATAAGTTTATTGTAATGCAATGCACATAGGTATTTGTCTGAAGACTCTTTGGTAAACAAAAAACATTTCGTTTGAAAGCCACACCTGACTATAGTATTGTAAGAATTGTTTTACAGATGAGCAAATGGAATTTCTTAACGAGCCCATCCTGTCTGCAGCTGTATATAGCAGCGCACACTGAATGCAGACATCACAACTGATCTGTGTTCAGATTAAACAACATGGCAAAACTGGTAAGTGAAGTGCAAAGGACGGTATGTTGTTATTTCTTTTGGTAATACTGTATATTCAGAGAGTGTGTTGCTGTTTTTGGTAGTGACTAACTTTGATCGCTCTACTTATAAGTTGAATTAAAATTTACTTTGTATATGCTTATTTATATTGAATAATGGCATTGCATTAGTATCTGCAGAGATAACAGAAGATATAACGAAAGAATATATTTGAAATACAAGAATTAAAATTTTATATTTTCACTATGCGCGTCTATTCGAAGTAACAGGACATTAATTTTTCCACTTTGATAAAACCTTCAAATAATGTTTAATCGCTGAAATTCGTGAAACAAAGTAATAAGCTAGCAAGTAAAAAATTAAAATTTTTCATTTTTCAGAAGTTAGGAAAGAAATTTTGTAAACAAGAAGCTTTAAATTACCACAGTTTTCCGACTTTTCACTTCTAAGTCTAGTGTTCGACGTTCCCGATTATAAAATAAAAATATTATAATAACAATACCGTATACGAGAATTCATAATTAAATTCAGATATATGTCTATAATAATAGTTGTGGTAATATTAAGCAAAACTTAAACTAATTTTTGTTTTTGTTTTTAACAGGTGTACTCTCTCACACTCGTCTGTTTCTTCCACTATGGATCAACAACGTATTCGCAATACGGAGGAGGAGTATCCGGAGGCAGCCATGGAGGTGACGCCAGTTATGGTGGAGGAGCCTACCAAGGTCCATTAGCGGCACCTGTTGTTCTAGGTAATGGTTACTTGGCTGACACTAGAGAATTTGCTGTCGCAAAGAACGCTCACTACTCTGCTCTTTCAAGTGCTAAGGCTAGCTCAGGTTACGGAGGCGGATACGGATCAGGTTATGCAGGCGGTTACGGAGGAAGTGCAGGTTACGGATCAGGAGCTAGTTACGCAGGAGGTGCTTACAATGGACCACTTGCTGCTCCCGTTGTACTCGCAACCGGATACTTGGCTGACACTAGAGAAGTCGCCTCAGCGAAGAATGCTCACTACTCCGCACTTCTTAGCGCTAAGTCTAGTTCAGGATACTGAAATGGATTTGGCTCAGGCTACGGCGGTGGATTTGACGGCGGATTCGGAAGTGTAACTAAGTCCGCATCAGGAGGTAGTTACGGTGGCGGTGCTGGATATGGATCAGGATCAGGTTACGGAGGTGGCGCTTACAGCGGTCCTCTTGCAGCTCCTGTCGTACTACCATCAGGCTACTTGGCTGATACTAGAGACGTCGCTGCGGCGAAGGGTGCCCACTACGTGACTTTGTCTGATGCTAGCTCCCGGTCTGGTTATGGAGGAAATAGTGGATCTCAAGGAAAAGGCTGGCATTAGCACAACAAAGTGAAATTAACGTGTAAACTGTTTCATGTACTAACAACTATTTTGCTATTTTCTGAGTGTAAATATATCGGCATATATAAAACTATGTATACATGTTGTTAAGTTAATCACGTGGAAAATCTTTTTATAATGAAGGGAGTTGGTAATCATGGTCCCTGTTTCTTCAACAAGGAGGTTTTTTCCCGGCCTACATTCTTAGCGTTACATAAACTTATATACAAAACTTAACGTTGACAAGAATTATAAACAAGCTGTGAGAAACAACCTGTAGTATTGGTAATCATATCTCTTCGAAACCGTGTAGAACCTGCCCGCTCAATTACATAAACCGCGTGTACCTTACGTAACTTACACTTTTTCTGTTTATAGCGATCAAAGTTTACACGTAGAATTTTTGTTTATAAATTACAAAATTGTGTAGTGCCAGGATGCAACAATTGGGGCGAAAATTTGATAAAATCGAAAATTCTACGTGGCATATCAAATGACAGTGAATTTTAATCATAATCTAAAAATAGTGTTTAGTTTCAGACATTACAAATTTTTCATCACAAAGCCCAAGAATGGAGTGAAAATTTTCAGTCTGACGGGTATAGTTTGGAAATTTTTTCGTTTATTGTATGCTTGCTATTGTTAATTTTCCAAACGAAAAATATTATGTTAATCAGGAATTTTGTAACTTTTCTGATAAATGAAAAATCATCCAATATCAAAATAGATGGAGTTATAAATATACTTCGTTCAAGATAGAGAGAGAGAGTTCATCAGATCAGGGAACACACTACTATTCTGTAGGTTACAAATGTTTGTTGAAATAACGCCTATAGACTAAAGTGATATGAGAAAAATGGTACTTTGAACTAGTCATCTGCTAGTAGGTGTACGTTTTCGCTTATTCACAGAGAAACCTTGTTAACTATTACGTTCCTTAGAACAACACATATGAAGCAAGAATTTTTCTTCATTTTCACGGCAAACGACAAATTGATTCCATGAACAATTTATTTTTCTTCAGGCGTTTTCTTAATATTTAATGTGTAACTAATCAAAACGGTAATACCTGTAAAGCAGAGATAATCGTTAGTAGAAGACTGACTATTAAGAAAAACAAGCCATAATTGCTCACTTAAATACTTATGTCACATAAAATAAATTTTAAGTTCAAATTTACGTTTGATACTAAAGCGGAGAGTAACTTTCTTACCAAATGCAACGAATATAGGCTGCTGGACTTTGAAATTATATACCTAGTCAGGATGTCAAACGTTTACAGTTTAAACCTTAATGACAGCACTGCAAATTTTGTTCATATATTTAATTTGAAAATATAAATTTACTACACTACGCTTAGAAATTATTTAGTATAAAAAATCTATTTCCAATTTGAAAATTACATCGTGTAACTTTTTTTAAAAAAAGAATTATTTGATTCGGCTTCGACGTACGATAGATACACGGTAATAAGTTTTGGAACTTCAAAATGTTTTCTTGATGAAAATCACGTATGAAAATTTCATTCGTAATATGTATGATAGTAAGATATATGTAAGATGTATGGTAGTCCAGTTTGCGCGTACTCTGCTTCCAACGAACTACTTTCATACGACAGAAGTTGACTAATGAACGCAAAACTAGGCGTAACGGAATTAAGTGGTAAAAATTAAAAGATTAGAAGGCGACACTAATTATACTATTGGTTCTGAAGCACACCTTAAATTATTCAGGTAGATTAATCATAAATAGTTCACCGATATAACAATTAGATTACACTCTCGCGTGTGTGCACACCCATACGAAAAATGCTGCGTCTAGCACTTTGGGACTTGGGACTCTTCTTTACGGATCGTCTGCGATTTACGTGTCACCTACTCTGTGTACCATTTTTCTGTGGTACAGAATGATGTCTTTACCTGTCAAAATTTGCGTATTTGTAAAGTGAAATATACAGTAAACATTTCTTTAGCAACAGAAATTAGAAATTAGCCCATTTTAGGGTGATTACATAGCGGGGATAGATTACATTTTCATCGTTACATTAATGTCCTCTGAAGGTATCTGGTTCTTTCGAAATCACCCGCAGCCCTGCCATTGAATCTGAATAAAAGATATTATTTTCAGAGTACACTTCATCTACTTCACCAGATGGCGCTGCACCACACGTCAATTGAACTTTTCCAGTCATCTAGATTCAATGCGTTTATCTCCCAGTGCCTATCAGTTATCTTTTTTCTGCCACCCGTTGCTATAATTCCTCACACCGGATTCTCGGCTTCCTTCTCCCCGTTCCTCTCCTGGCTTGTCCCTGTACGGCTTGTCTCCCGGCGTTAGCAATACAAGCCCTACCCACTGGAGACGATTAATTTTTGTAGGCTGTGGTCTTTGGCTTTCCTGAATAATGCGTCATTTAATGCGCTCCTGATTGTTCCAAACTGTATTTTTAGATTTCAGTCGTTGTTGGTAGTAATAAAAATTCGATTCCTATGAATTCCTCTCTTTTCGCTTGTCACATGGTACGTTGTTCCTTAACTTCAGTCGAATTTATTTCTTGTAAAGAAGGAGAATATTTATACATTTTTACATTTTTTGAACCCTTGTGTTTGTTGTATGGTTAACGAAAATTAAATTTTATGTCTAATCAAGTGAATTTAGATTTACGTATTTATATGTTAAACACTTTTTGGTAATTTTGGTTGTGACACTAAGAATTATATTAAATTTGTAATTTTGGGTTTGGTTATTTCAAACCTGATTACAGGACAAAACTTGTATACACTACGCATTATAATACGTGTCAGTTTATAATATGAAAAACCTTGTCAACTCAGGTCGGAAATAAGTTTATTGTAATGCAATGCACATAGGTATTTGTCTGAAGACTCTTTGGTAAACAAAAAACATTTCGTTTGAAAGCCACAACTGACTTTAGTATTGTAAGAATTGTTTTACAGATGAGCAAATGGAATTTCTTAACGAGCCCATCCTGTCTGCAGCTGTGTATAGCAGCGCACACTGAATGCAGACATCACAACTGATCTGTGTTCAGATTAAACAACATGGCAAAACTGGTAAGTGCAGTGCAAAGGACGGTATGTTGTTATTTCTTTTGGTAATACTGTATATTCAGAGAGTGTGTTGCTGTTTTTGGTAGTGACTAACTTTGATCGCTCTACTTATAAGTTGAATTAAAATTTACTTTGTATATGCTTATTTATATTGAATAATGGCATTGCATTAGTATCTGCAGAGATAACAGAAGATATAACGAAAGAATATATTTGAAATACAAGAATTAAAATTTTATATTTTCACTATGCGCGTCTATTCGAAGTAACAGGACATTAATTTTTCCACTTTGATAAAACCTTCAAATATTGTTTAATCGCTGAAATTCGTGAAACAAAGTAATAAGCTAGCAAGTAAAAAATTAAAATTTTTCATTTTTCAGAAGTTAGGAAAGAAATTTTGTAAACAAGAAGCTTTAAATTACCACAGTTTTCCGACTTTTCACTTCTAAGTCTAGTGTTCGACGTTCCCGATTATAAAATAAAAATATTATAATAACAATACCGTATACGAGAATTCATAATTAAATTCAGATATATGTCTATAATAATAGTTGTGGTAATATTAAGCAAAACTTAAACTAATTTTTGTTTTGGTTTGTAACAGGTTTACTCTCTCACACTCGTCTGTTTCTTCCACTATGGATCAACAACGTATTCGCAATACGGAGGAGGAGTATCCGGAGGCAGCCATGGAGGTGACGCCAGTTATGGTGGAGGAGCCTACCAAGGTCCATTAGCGGCACCTGTTGTTCTAGGTAATGGTTACTAGGCTGACACTAGAGAAGTTGCTGTCGCAAAGAACGCTCACTACTCTGCTCTTTCAAGTGCTAAGGCTAGCTCAGGTTACGGAGGCGGATAAGGATCAGGTTATGCAGGCGGTTACGGAGGAAGTGCAGGTTACGGATCAGGAGCTACTTACGCAGGAGGTGCTTACAATGGACCACTTGCTGCTCCCGTTGTACTCGCAACCGGATACTTGGCTGACACTAGAGAAGTCGCCTCAGCGAAGAATGCTCACTACTCCGCACTTCTTAGCGCTAAGTCTAGTTCAGGATACTGAAATGGATTAGGCTCAGGCTACGGCGGTGGATTTGACGGCGGATTCGGAAGTGTAACTAAGTCCGCATCAGGAGGTAGTTACGGTGGCGGTGCTGGATATGGATCAGGATCAGGTTACGGAGGTGGCGCTTACAGCGGTCCTCTTGCAGCTCCTGTCGTACTACCATCAGGCTACTTGGCTGATACTAGAGACGTCGCTGCGGCGAAGGGTGCCCACTACGTGGCTTTGTCTGATGCTAGCTCCCGGTCTGGTTATGGAGGAAATAGTGGATCTCAAGGAGAAGGCTGGCATTAGCACAACAAAGTGAAATTAACGTGTAAACTGTTTCATGTACTAACAACTATTTTGCTATTTTCTGAGTGTAAATATATCGGCATATATAAAACTATGTATACATGTTGTTAAGTTAATCACGTGGAAAATCTTTTTATAATGAAGGGAGATGGTAATCATGGTCCCTGTTTCTTCAACAAGGAGGTTTTTTCCCGGCCTACATTCCTAGCGTTACATAAACCTATATACAAAACTTAACGTTGACAAGAATTATAAACAAGCTGTGAGAAACAAGCTGTAGTATTGGTAATCATATCTCTTCGAAACCGTGTAGAACCTGCCCGCTCAATTACATAAACCGCGTGTACCGTACGTAAATTACACTTTTTCTGTTTATAGCGATCAAAGTTTACACGTAGAATTTTTGTTTATAAATTACAAAATTGTGTGGTACCAGGATGCAAGAATTGGGGCGAAAATTTGATAAAATCGAAAATTCTACGTGGCATATCAAATGACAGTGAATTTTAATCATAATCTAAAAATAGTGTTTAGTTTCAGACATTACAAATTTTTCATCACAAAGCCCAAGAATGGAGTGAAAATTTTCAGTCTGACGGGTATAGTTTGGAAATTTTTGCGTTTATTGTATGCTTGCTATTGTTAATTTTCCAAACGAAAAATATTAGGTTAATCGGGAATTTTGTAACTTTTCTGATAAATGAAAAATCATCCAATATCAAAATAGATGGAGTTATAAATTTACTTCGTTCAAGATAGAGAGAGAGAGTTCATCAGATCAGGGAACACACTACTATTCTGTAGGTTACAAATGTTTGTTGAAATAACGCCTATAGACTAAAGTGATATGAGAAAAATGGTACTTTGAACTAGTCATCTGCTAGTAGGTGTACGTTTACGCTTATTCACAGAGAAACCTTGTTAACTATTACGTTCCTTAGAACAACACATATGAAGCAAGAATTTTTCTTCATTTTCACGGCAAACGACAAATTGATTCCATGAACAATTTATTTTTCTTCAGGCGTTTTCTTAATATTTAATGTGTAACTAATCAAAACGGTAATACCTGTAAAGCAGAGATAATCGTTAGTAGAAGGCTGATTATTAAGAAAAACAAGCCATAAATGCTCACTTAAATACTTATGTCACATAAAATAAATTTTAAGTTCAAATTTACGTTTGATACTAAAGCGGAGAGTAACTTTCTTACCAAATGCAACGAATATAGGCTGCTGGACTTTGAAATTAAATACCTAGTCAGGATGTCAAACGTTTACAGTTTAAACCTTAATGACAGCACTGCAAATTTTGTTCATATATTTAATTTCAAAATATAAATTTACTACACTACGCTTAGAAATTATTTAGTATAAAAAATCTATTTCCAATTTGAAAATTACATCGTGTAACTTTTTTTAAAAAAAGAATTATTTGATTTGGCTTCGACGTACGATAGATACACGGTAATAAGTTTTGGAACTTCAAAATGTTTCTTGTTTAAAATCACGTATGAAAATTTCATTCGTAATATGTATGATAGTAAGATATATGTAAGATGTATGGTAGTCCAGTTTGCGCGTACTCTGCTTCCAACGAACTACTTACATACGACAGAAGTTGACTAATGAACGCAAAACTAGGCGTAACGGAATTAAGTGGTAAAAATTAAAAGATTAGAAGGCGACACTAATTATACTATTGGTTCTGAAGCACACCTTAAATTATTCAGGTAGAGTAATCATAAATAGTTCACCGATATAACAATTAGATTACACTCTCGCGTGTGTGCACACCCATACGAAAAATGCTGCGTCTAGCACTTTGGGACTTGGGACTCCTCTTTACGGATCGTCTGCGATTTACGTGTCACCTACTCTGTGTACCATTTTTCTGTGGTACAGAATGATGTCTTTACCTGTCAAAATTTGCGTATTTGTAAAGTGAAATATTCAGTAAACCTTTCTTTAGCAACAGAAATTAGAAATTAGCCCATTTTAGGGTGATTACATAGCGGGGATAGATTACATTTTCATCGTTACATTAATGTCCTCTGAAGGTATCTGGTTCTTTCGAAATCACCCGCAGCCCTGCCATTGAATCTGAATAAAAGATATTATTTTCAGAGTACACTTTATCTACTTCACCAGATGGCGCTGCACCACACGTCAATTAAACTTTTCCAGTCATCTAGATTCAATGCGTTTATCTCCCAGTGCCTATCAGTTATCTTTTTTCTGCCACCCATTGCTATAATTCCTCACACCGGATTCTCGGCTTCCTTCTCCCCGTTCCTCTCCTGGCTTGTCCCTGTACGGCTTGTCTCCCGGCGTTAGCAATACAAGCCCTGCCCACTGGAGACGATTAATTTTTGTAGGCTGTGGTCTTTGGCTTTCCTGAATAATGCGTCATTTAATGCGCTCCTGATTGTTCCAAACTGTATTTTTAGATTTCAGTCGTTGTTGGTAGTAATAAAAATTCGATTCCTATGAATTCCTCTCTTTTCGCTTGTCACATGGTACGTTGTTCCTTAACTTCAGTCGAATTTATTTCTTGTAAAGAAGGAGAATATTTATACATTTTTACATTTTTTGAACCCTTGTGTTTGTTGTATGGTTAACGAAAATTAAATTTTATGTCTAAACAAGTGAATTTAGATTTACGTATTTATATGTTAAACACTTTTTGGTAATTTTGGTTGTGACACTAAGAATTATATTAAATTTGTAATTTTGGGTTTGGTTATTTCAAACCTGATTACAGGACAAAACTTGTATACACTACGCATTATATTAGGTGTCAGTTTATAATATGAAAAACCTTGTCAACTCAGGTCGCAAATAAGTTTATTGTAATGCAATGCACATAGGTATTTGTCTGAAGACTCTTTGGTAAACAAAAAACATTTCGTTTGAAAGCCACACCTGACTTTAGTATTGTAAGAATTGTTTTACAGATGAGCAAATGGAATTTCTTAACGAGCCCATCCTGTCTGCAGCTGTATATAGCAGCGCACACTGAATGCAGACATCACAACTGATCTGTGTTCAGATTAAACAACATGACAAAACTGGTAAGTGAAGTGCAAAGGACGGTATGTTGTTATTTCTTTTGGTAATACTGTATATTCAGAGAGTGTGTTGCTGTTTTTGGTAGTGACTAACTTTTATCGCTCTACTTATAAGTTGAATTAAAATTTACTTTGTATATGCTTATTTATATTGAATAATGGCATTGCATTAGTATCTGCAGAGATAACAGAAGATATAACGAAAGAATATATTTGAAATACAAGAATTAAAATTTTATATTTTCACTATGCGCGTCTATTCGAAGTAACAGGACATTAATTTTTCCACTTTGACAAAACCTTCAAATAATGTTTAATCGCTGAAACTCGTGAAACAAAGTAATAAGCTAGCAAGTAAAAAATTAAAATTTTTCATTTTTCAGAAGTTAGGAAAGAAATTTTGTAAACAAGAAGCTTTAAATTACCACAGTTTTCCGACTTTTCACTTCTAAGTCTAGTGTTCGACGTTCCCGATTATAAAATAAAAATATTATAATAACAATACCGTATACGAGAATTCATAATTAAATTCAGATATATGTCTATAATAATAGTTGTGGTAATATTAAGCAAAACTTAAACTAATTTTTGTTTTTGTTTGTAACAGGTTTACTCTCTCACACTCGTCTGTTTCTTCCACTATGGATCAACAACGTATTCGCAATACGGAGGAGGAGTATCCGGAGGCAGCCATGTAGGTGACGCCAGTTATGGTGGAGGAGCCTACCAAGGTCCATTAGCGGCACCAGTTGTTCTAGGTAATGGTTACTAGGCTGACACTAGAGAAGTTGCTGTCGCAAAGAACGCTCACTACTCTGCTCTTTCAAGTGCTAAGGCTAGCTCAGGTTACGTAGGCGGATACGGATCAGGTTATGCAGGCGGTTACGCAGGAAGTGCAGGTTACGGATCAGGAGCTACTTACGCAGGAGGTGCTTACAATGGACCACTTGCTGCTCCCGTTGTACTCGCAACCGGATACTTGGCTGACACTAGAGAAGTCGCCTCAGCGAAGAATGCTCACTACTCCGCACTTCTTAGCGCTAAGTCTAGTTCAGGATACTGAAATGGATTAGGCTCAGGCTACGGCGGTGGATTTGACGGCGGATTCGGAAGTGTAACTAAGTCCGCATCAGGAGGTAGTTACGGTGGCGGTGCTGGATATGGATCAGGATCAGGTAACGGAGGTGGCGCTTACAGCGGTCCTCTTGCAGCTCCTGTCGTACTACCATCAGGCTACTTGGCTGATACTAGAGACGTCGCTGCGGCGAAGGGTGCCCACTACGTGGCTTTGTCTGATGCTAGCTCCCGGTCTGGTTATGGAGGAAATAGTGGATCTCAAGGAAAAGGCTGGCATTAGCACAACAAAGTGAAATTAACGTGTAAACTGTTTCATGTACTAACAACTATTTTGCTATTTTCTGAGTGTAAATATATCGGCATATATAAAACTATGTATACATGTTGTTAAGTTAATCACGTGGAAAATCTTTTTATAATGAAGGGAGTTGGTAATCATGGTCCCTGTTTCTTCAACAAGGAGGTTTTTTCCCGGCCTACATTCCTAGCGTTACATAAACCTATATACAAAACTTAACGTTGACAAGAATTATAAACAAGCTGTGAGAAACAAGCTGTAGTATTGGTAATCATATCTCTTCGAAACCGTGTAGAACCTGCCCGCTCAATTACGTAAACCGCGTGTTCCGTACGTAACTTACACTTTTTCTGTTTATAGCGATCAAAGTTTACACGTAGAATTTTTGTTTATAAATTACAAAATTGTGTGGTGCCAGGCTGCAAGAATTGGGGCGAAAATTTGATAAAATCGAAAATTCTACGTGGCATATCAAATGACAGTGAATTTTAATCATAATCTAAAAATAGTGTTTAGTTTCAGACATTACAAATTTTTCATCACAAAGCCCAAGAATGGAGTGAAAATTTTCAGTCTGACGGGTATAGTTTTAAAATTTTTGCGTTTATTGTATGCTTGCTATTGTTAATTTTCCAAACGAAAAATATTAGGTTAATCGGGAATTTTGTAACTTTTCTGATAAATGAAAAATCATCCAATATCAAAATAGATGGAGTTATAAATTTACTTCGTTCAAGATAGAGAGAGAGAGTTCATCAGATCAGGGAACACACTACTATTCTGTAGGTTACAAATGTTTGTTGAAATAACGCCTATAGACTAAAGTGATATGAGAAAAATGGTACTTTGAACTAGTCATCTGCTAGTAGGTGTATGTTTTCGCTTATTCACAGAGAAACCTTGTTATCTATTACGTTCCTTAAAACAACACATATGAAGCAAGAATTTTTCTTCATTTTCACGGCAAACGACAAATTGATTCCATGAACAATTTATTTTTCTTCAGGCGTTTTCTTAATATTTAATGTGTAACTAATCAAAACGGTAATACCTGTAAAGCAGAGATAATCGTTAGTAGAAGGCTGAGTATTAAGAAAAACAAGCCATAAATGCTCACTTAAATACTTATGTCACATAAAATAAATTTTAAGTTCAAATTTACGTTTGATACTAAAGCGGAGAGTAACTTTCTTACCAAATGCAACGAATATAGGCTGCTGGACTTTGAAATTAAATACCTAGTCAGGATGTCAAACGTTTACAGTTTAAACCTTAATGACAGCACTGCAAATTTTGTTCATATATTTAATTTCAAAATATAAATTTACTACACTACGCTTAGAAATTATTTAGTATAAAAAATCTATTTCCAATTTGAAAATTACATCGTGTAACTTTTTTTAAAAAAAGAATTATTTGATTTGGCTTCGACGTACGATAGATACACGGTAATAAGTTTTGGAACTTCAAAATGTTTTCTTGTTGAAAATCACGTATGAAAATTTCATTCGTAATATGTATGATAGTAAGACATATGTAAGATGTATGGTAGTCCAGTTTGCGCGTACTCTGCTTCCAACGAACTACTTACATACGACAGAAGTTGACTAATGAACGCAAAACTAGGCGTAACGGAATTAAGTGGTAAAAATTAAAAGATTAGAAGGCGACACTAATTATACTATTGGTTCTGAAGCACACCTTAAATTATTCAGGTAGAGTAATCATAAATAGTTCACCGATATAACAATTAGATTACACTCTCGCGTGTGTGCACACCCATACGAAAAATGCTGCGTCTAGCACTTTGGGACTTGGGACTCCTCTTTACGGATCGTCTGCGATTTACGTGTCACCTACTCTGTGTACCATTTTTCTGTGGTACAGAATGATGTCTTTACCTGTCAAAATTTGCGTATTTGTAAAGTGAAATATTCAGTAAACCTTTCTGTAGCAACAGAAATTAGAAATTAGCCCATTTTAGGGTGATTACATAGCGGGGATAGATTACATTTTCATCGTTACATTAATGTCCTCTGAAGGTATCTGGTTCTTTCGAAATCACCCGCAGCCCTGCCATTGAATCTGAATAAAAGATATTATTTTCAGAGTACACTTCATCTACTTCACCAGATGGCGCTGCACCACACGTCAATTGAACTTTTCCAGTCATCTAGATTCAATGCGTTTATCTCCCAGTGCCTATCAGTTATCTTTTTTCTGCCACCCATTGCTATAATTCCTCACACCGGATTCTCGGCTTCCTTCTCCCCGTTCCTCTCCTGGCTTGTCCCTGTACGGCTTGTCTCCCGGCGTTAGCAATACAAGCCCTGCCCACTGGAGACGATTAATTTTTGTAGGCTGTGGTCTTTGGCTTTCCTGAATAATGCGTCATTTAATGCGCTCCTGATTGTTCCAAACTGTATTTTTAGATTTCAGTCGTTGTTGGTAGTAATAAAAATTCGATTCCTATGAATTCCTCTCTTTTCGCTTGTCACATGGTACGTTGTTCCTTAACTTCAGTCGAATTTATTTCTTGTAAAGAAGGAGAATACTTATACATTTTTACATTTTTTGAACCCTTGTGTTTGTTGTATGGTTAACGAAAATTAAATTTTATGTCTAAACAAGTGAATTTAGATTTACGTATTTATATGTTAAACACTTTTTGGTAATTTTGGTTGTGACACTAAGAATTATATTAAATTTGTAATTTTGGGTTTGGTTATTTCAAACCTGATTACAGGACAAAACTTGTATACACTACGCATTATATTAGGTGTCAGTTTATAATATGAAAAACCTTGTCAACTCAGGTCGCAAATAAGTTTATTGTAATGCAATGCACATAGGTATTTGTCTGAAGACTCTTTGGTAAACAAAAAACATTTCGTTTGAAAGCCACACCTGACTTTAGTATTGTAAGAATTGTTTTACTGATGAGCAAATGGAATTTCTTAACGAGCCCATCCTGTCTGCAGCTGTATATAGCAGCGCACACTGAATGCAGACATCACAACTGATCTGTGTTCAGATTAAACAACATGACAAAACTGGTAAGTGAAGTGCAAAGGACGGTATGTTGTTATTTCTTTTGGTAATACTGTATATTCAGAGAGTGTGTTGCTGTTTTTGGTAGTGACTAACTTTGATTGCTCTACTTATAAGTTGAATTAAAATTTACTTTGTATATGCTTATTTATATTGAATAATGGCATTGCATTAGTATCTGCAGAGATAACAGAAGATATAACGAAAGAATATATTTGAAATACAAGAATTAAAATTTTATATTTTCACTATGCGCGTCTATTCGAAGTAACAGGACATTAATTTTTCCACTTTGATAAAACCTTCAAATAATGTTTAATCGCTGAAATTCGTGAAACAAAGAAATAAGCTAGCAAGTAAAAAATTAAAATTTTACATTTTTCAGAAGTTAGGAAAGAAATTTTGTAAACAAGAAGCTTTAAATTACCACAGTTTTCCGACTTTTCACTTCTAAGACTAGTGTTCGACGTTCCCGATTATAAAATAAAAATATTATAATAACAATACCGTATACGAGAATTCATAATTAAATTCAGATATATGTCTATAATAATAGTTGTGGTAATATTAAGCAAAACTTAAACTAATTTTTGTTTTTGTTTGTAACAGTTGTACTCTCTCACACTCGTCTGTTTCTTCCACTATCGATCAACAACGTATTCGCAATATGGAGGAGGAGTATACGGAGGCAGCCATGGAGGTGACGCCAGTTATGGTGGAGGAGCCTACCAAGGTCCATTAGCGGCACCAGTTGTTCTAGGTAATGGTTACTAGGCTGACACTAGAGAAGTTGCTGTCGCAAAGAACGCTCACTACTCTGCTCTTTCAAGTGCTAAGGCTAGCTCAGGTTACAGAGGCGGATACGGATCAGGTTATGCAGGCGGTTACGCAGGAAGTGCAGGTTACGGATCAGGAGCTACTTACGCAGGAGGTGCTTACAATGGACCACTTGCTGCTCCCGTTGTACTCGCAACCGGATACTTGGCTGACACTAGAGAAGTCGCCTCAGCGAAGAATGCTCACTACTCCGCACTTCTTAGCGCTAAGTCTAGTTCAGGATACTGAAATGGATTAGGCTCAGGCTACGGCGGTGGATTTGACGGCGGATTCGGAAGTGTAACTAAGTCCGCATCAGGAGGTAGTTACGGTGGCGGTGCTGGATATGGATCAGGATCAGGTTACGGAGGTGGCGCTTACAGCGGTCCTCTTGCAGCTCCTGTCGTACTACCATCAGGCTACTTGGCTGATACTAGAGACGTCGCTGCGGCGAAGGGTGCCCACTACGTGGCTTTGTCTGATGCTAGCTCCCGGTCTGGTTATGGAGGAAATAGTGGATCTCAAGGAGAAGGCTGGCATTAGCACAACAAAGTGAAATTAACGTGTAAACTGTTTCATGTACTAACAACTATTTTGCTATTTTCTGAGTGTAAATATATCGGCATATATAAAACTATGTATACATGTTGTTAAGTTAATCACGTGGAAAATCTTTTTATAATGAAGGGAGATGGTAATCATGGTCCCTGTTTCTTCAACAAGGAGGTTTTTTCCCGGCCTACATTCCTAGCGTTACATAAACCTATATACAAAACTTAACGTTGACAAGAATTATAAACAAGCTGTGAGAAACAAGCTGTAGTATTGGTAATCATATCTCTTCGAAACCGTGTAGAACCTGCCCGCTCAATTACGTAAACCGCGTGTTCCGTACGTAACTTACACTTTTTCTGTTTATAGCGATCAAAGTTTACACGTAGAATTTTTGTTTATAAATTACAAAATTGTGTGGTGCCAGGCTGCATGAATTGGGGCGAAAATTTGATAAAATCGAAAATTCTACGTGGCATATCAAATGACAGTGAATTTTAATCATAATCTAAAAATAGTGTTTAGTTTCAGACATTACAAATTTTTCATCACAAAGCCCAAGAATGGAGTGAAAATTTTCAGTCTGACGGGTATAGTTTTAAAATTTTTGCGTTTATTGTATGCTTGCTATTGTTAATTTTCCAAACGAAAAATATTAGGTTAATCGGGAATTTTGTAACTTTTCTGATAAATGAAAAATCATCCAATATCAAAATAGATGGAGTTATAAATTTACTTCGTTCAAGATAGAGAGAGAGAGTTCATCAGATCAGGGAACACACTACTATTCTGTAGGTTACAAATGTTTGTTGAAATAACGCCTATAGACTAAAGTGATATGAGAAAAATGGTACTTTGAACTAGTCATCTGCTAGTAGGTGTACGTTTTCGCTTATTCACAGAGAAACCTTGTTAACTATTACGTTCCTTAGAACAACACATATGAAGAAAGAATTTTTCTTCATTTTCACGGCAAACGACAAATTGATTCCATGAACAATTTATTTTTCTTCAGGCGTTTTCTTAATATTTAATGTGTAACTAATCAAAACGGTAATACCTGTAAAGCAGAGATAATCGTTAGTAGAAGGCTGAGTATTAAGAAAAACAAGCCATAAGTGCTCACTTAAATACTTATGTCACATAAAATAAATTTTAAGTTCAAATTTACGTTTGATACTAAAGCGGAGAGTAACTTTCTTACCAAATGCAACGAATATAGGCTGCTGGATTTTGAAATTAAATACCTAGTCAGGATGTCAAACGTTTACAGTTTAAACCTTAATGACAGCACTGCAAATTTTGTTCATATATTTAATTTCAAAATATAAATTTACTACACTACGCTTAGAAATTATTTAGTATAAAAAATCTATTTCCAATTTGAAAATTACATCGTGTAACTTTTTTTAAAAAAAGAATTATTTGATTCGGCTTCGACGTACGATAGATACACGGTAATAAGTTTTGGAACTTCAAAATGTTTTCTTGTTGAAAATCACGTATGAAAATTTCATTCGTAATATGTATGATAGTAAGACATATGTAAGATGTATGGTAGTCCAATTTGCGCGTACTCTGCTTCCAACGAACTACTTACATACGACAGAAGTTGACTAATGAACGCAAAACTAGGCGTAACGGAATTAAGTGGTAAAAATTAAAAGATTAGAAGGCGACACTAATTATACTATTGGTTCTGAAGCACACCTTAAATTATTCAGGTAGAGTAATCATAAACAGTTCACCGATATAACAATTAGATTACACTCTCGCGTGTGTGCACATCCATACGAAAAATGCTGCGTCTAGCACTTTGGGGCTTGGGACTCCTCTTTACGGATCGTCTGCGATTTACGTGTCACCTACTCTGTGTACCATTTTTCTGTGGTACAGAATGATGTCTTTACCTGTCAAAATTTGCGTATTTGTAAAGAGAAATATTCAGTAAACCTTTCTTTAGCAACAGAAATTAGAATTTAGCCCATTTTAGGGTGATTACATAGCGGGGATAGATTACATTTTCATCGTTACATTAATGTCCTCTGAAGGTGTCTGGTTCTTTCGAAATCACCCGCAGCCCTGCCATTGAATCTGAATAAAAGATATTATTTTCAGAGTACACTTCATCTACTTCACCAGATGGCGCTGCACCACACGTCAGTTGAACTTTTCCAGTCATCTAGATTCAATGCGTTTATCTCCCAGTGCCTATCAGTTATCTTTTTTCTGCCACCCATTGCTATAATTCCTCACACTGGATTCTCGGCTTCCTTCTCCCCGTTCCTCTCCTGGCTTGTCCCTGTACGGCTTGTCTCCCGGCGTTAGCAATACAAGCCCTGCCCACTGGAGACGATTAATTTTTGTAGGCTGTGGTCTTTGGCTTTCCTGAATAATGCGTCATTTAATTCGCTCCTGATTGTTCCAAACTGTATTTTTAGATTTCAGTCGTTGTTGGTAGTAATAAAAATTCGATTCCTATGAATTCCTCTCTTTTCGCTTGTCACATGGTACGTTGTTCCTTAACTTCAGTCGAATTTATTTCTTGTAAAGAAGGAGAATATTTATACATTTTTACATTTTTTGAACCCTTGTGTTTGTTGTATGGTTAACGAAAATTAAATTTTATGTCTAAACAAGTGAATTTAGATTTACGTATTTATATGTTAAACCCTTTTTGGTAATTTTGGTTGTGACACTAAGAATTATATTAAATTTGTAATTTTGGGTTTGGTTATTTCAAACCTGATTACAGGACAAAACTTGTATACACTACGCATTATATTAGGTGTCAGTTTATAATATGAAAAACCTTGTCAACTCAGGTCGCAAATAAGTTTATTGTAATGCAATGCACATAGGTATTTGTCTGAAGACTCTTTGGTAAACAAAAAACATTTCGTTTGAAAGCCACACCTGACTTTAGTATTGTAAGAATTGTTTTACAGATGAGCAAATGGAATTTCTTAACGAGCCCATCCTGTCTGCAGCTGTATATAGCAGCGCACACTGAATGCAGACATCACAACTGATCTGTGTTCAGATTAAACAACATGGCAAAACTGGTAAGTGAAGTGCAAAGGACGGTATGTTGTTATTTCTTTTGGTAATACTGTATATTCAGAGAGTGTGTTGCTGTTTTTGGTAGTGACTAACTTTGATTGCTCTACTTATAAGTTGAATTAAAATTTACTTTGTATATGCTTATTTATATTGAATAATGGCATTGCATTAGTATCTGCAGAGATAACAGAAGATATAACGAAAGAATATATTTGAAATACAAGAATTAAAATTTTATATTTTCACTATGCGCGTCTATTCGAAGTAACAGGACATTAATTTTTCCACTTTGACAAAACCTTCAAATAATGTTTAATCGCTGAAACTCGTGAAACAAAGTAATAAGCTAGCAAGTAAAAAATTAAAATTTTTCATTTTTCAGAAGTTAGGAAAGAAATTTTGTAAACAAGAAGCTTTAAATTACCACAGTTTTCCGACTTTTCACTTCTAAGTCTAGTGTTCGACGTTCCCGATTATAAAATAAAAATATTATAATAACAATACCGTATACGAGAATTCATAATTAAATTCAGATATATGTCTATAATAATAGTTGTGGTAATATTAAGCAAAACTTAAACTAATTTTTGTTTTTGTTTGTAACAGGTTTACTCTCTCACACTCGTCTGTTTCTTCCACTATGGATCAACAACGTATTCGCAATACGGAGGAGGAGTATCCGGAGGCAGCCATGTAGGTGACGCCAGTTATGGTGGAGGAGCCTACCAAGGTCCATTAGCGGCACCAGTTGTTCTAGGTAATGGTTACTAGGCTGACACTAGAGAAGTTGCTGTCGCAAAGAACGCTCACTACTCTGCTCTTTCAAGTGCTAAGGCTAGCTCAGGTTACGTAGGCGGATACGGATCAGGTTATGCAGGCGGTTACGCAGGAAGTGCAGGTTACGGATCAGGAGCTACTTACGCAGGAGGTGCTTACAATGGACCACTTGCTGCTCCCGTTGTACTCGCAACCGGATACTTGGCTGACACTAGAGAAGTCGCCTCAGCGAAGAATGCTCACTACTCCGCACTTCTTAGCGCTAAGTCTAGTTCAGGATACTGAAATGGATTAGGCTCAGGCTACGGCGGTGGATTTGACGGCGGATTCGGAAGTGTAACTAAGTCCGCATCAGGAGGTAGTTACGGTGGCGGTGCTGGATATGGATCAGGATCAGGTAACGGAGGTGGCGCTTACAGCGGTCCTCTTGCAGCTCCTGTCGTACTACCATCAGGCTACTTGGCTGATACTAGAGACGTCGCTGCGGCGAAGGGTGCCCACTACGTGGCTTTGTCTGATGCTAGCTCCCGGTCTGGTTATGGAGGAAATAGTGGATCTCAAGGAAAAGGCTGGCATTAGCACAACAAAGTGAAATTAACGTGTAAACTGTTTCATGTACTAACAACTATTTTGCTATTTTCTGAGTGTAAATATATCGGCATATATAAAACTATGTATACATGTTGTTAAGTTAATCACGTGGAAAATCTTTTTATAATGAAGGGAGTTGGTAATCATGGTCCCTGTTTCTTCAACAAGGAGGTTTTTTCCCGGCCTACATTCCTAGCGTTACATAAACCTATATACAAAACTTAACGTTGACAAGAATTATAAACAAGCTGTGAGAAACAAGCTGTAGTATTGGTAATCATATCTCTTCGAAACCGTGTAGAACCTGCCCGCTCAATTACGTAAACCGCGTGTTCCGTACGTAACTTACACTTTTTCTGTTTATAGCGATCAAAGTTTACACGTAGAATTTTTGTTTATAAATTACAAAATTGTGTGGTGCCAGGCTGCAAGAATTGGGGCGAAAATTTGATAAAATCGAAAATTCTACGTGGCATATCAAATGACAGTGAATTTTAATCATAATCTAAAAATAGTGTTTAGTTTCAGACATTACAAATTTTTCATCACAAAGCCCAAGAATGGAGTGAAAATTTTCAGTCTGACGGGTATAGTTTTAAAATTTTTGCGTTTATTGTATGCTTGCTATTGTTAATTTTCCAAACGAAAAATATTAGGTTAATCGGGAATTTTGTAACTTTTCTGATAAATGAAAAATCATCCAATATCAAAATAGATGGAGTTATAAATTTACTTCGTTCAAGATAGAGAGAGAGAGTTCATCAGATCAGGGAACACACTACTATTCTGTAGGTTACAAATGT
This sequence comes from Magicicada septendecula, assembly GCA_034769895.1. Classification (NCBI taxonomy): domain Eukaryota; kingdom Metazoa; phylum Arthropoda; class Insecta; order Hemiptera; family Cicadidae; genus Magicicada; species Magicicada septendecula. The sequence continues at coordinate 273,107,030 of CM068371.1, forward strand.
TTGTTGAAATAACGCCTATAGACTAAAGTGATATGAGAAAAATGGTACTTTGAACTAGTCATCTGCTAGTAGGTGTATGTTTTCGCTTATTCACAGAGAAACCTTGTTATCTATTACGTTCCTTAAAACAACACATATGAAGCAAGAATTTTTCTTCATTTTCACGGCAAACGACAAATTGATTCCATGAACAATTTATTTTTCTTCAGGCGTTTTCTTAATATTTAATGTGTAACTAATCAAAACGGTAATACCTGTAAAGCAGAGATAATCGTTAGTAGAAGGCTGAGTATTAAGAAAAACAAGCCATAAATGCTCACTTAAATACTTATGTCACATAAAATAAATTTTAAGTTCAAATTTACGTTTGATACTAAAGCGGAGAGTAACTTTCTTACCAAATGCAACGAATATAGGCTGCTGGACTTTGAAATTAAATACCTAGTCAGGATGTCAAACGTTTACAGTTTAAACCTTAATGACAGCACTGCAAATTTTGTTCATATATTTAATTTCAAAATATAAATTTACTACACTACGCTTAGAAATTATTTAGTATAAAAAATCTATTTCCAATTTGAAAATTACATCGTGTAACTTTTTTTAAAAAAGAATTATTTGATTTGGCTTCGACGTACGATAGATACACGGTAATAAGTTTTGGAACTTCAAAATGTTTTCTTGTTGAAAATCACGTATGAAAATTTCATTCGTAATATGTATGATAGTAAGACATATGTAAGATGTATGGTAGTCCAGTTTGCGCGTACTCTGCTTCCAACGAACTACTTACATACGACAGAAGTTGACTAATGAACGCAAAACTAGGCGTAACGGAATTAAGTGGTAAAAATTAAAAGATTAGAAGGCGACACTAATTATACTATTGGTTCTGAAGCACACCTTAAATTATTCAGGTAGAGTAATCATAAATAGTTCACCGATATAACAATTAGATTACACTCTCGCGTGTGTGCACACCCATACGAAAAATGCTGCGTCTAGCACTTTGGGACTTGGGACTCCTCTTTACGGATCGTCTGCGATTTACGTGTCACCTACTCTGTGTACCATTTTTCTGTGGTACAGAATGATGTCTTTACCTGTCAAAATTTGCGTATTTGTAAAGTGAAATATTCAGTAAACCTTTCTGTAGCAACAGAAATTAGAAATTAGCCCATTTTAGGGTGATTACATAGCGGGGATAGATTACATTTTCATCGTTACATTAATGTCCTCTGAAGGTATCTGGTTCTTTCGAAATCACCCGCAGCCCTGCCATTGAATCTGAATAAAAGATATTATTTTCAGAGTACACTTCATCTACTTCACCAGATGGCGCTGCACCACACGTCAATTGAACTTTTCCAGTCATCTAGATTCAATGCGTTTATCTCCCAGTGCCTATCAGTTATCTTTTTTCTGCCACCCATTGCTATAATTCCTCACACCGGATTCTCGGCTTCCTTCTCCCCGTTCCTCTCCTGGCTTGTCCCTGTACGGCTTGTCTCCCGGCGTTAGCAATACAAGCCCTGCCCACTGGAGACGATTAATTTTTGTAGGCTGTGGTCTTTGGCTTTCCTGAATAATGCGTCATTTAATGCGCTCCTGATTGTTCCAAACTGTATTTTTAGATTTCAGTCGTTGTTGGTAGTAATAAAAATTCGATTCCTATGAATTCCTCTCTTTTCGCTTGTCACATGGTACGTTGTTCCTTAACTTCAGTCGAATTTATTTCTTGTAAAGAAGGAGAATACTTATACATTTTTACATTTTTTGAACCCTTGTGTTTGTTGTATGGTTAACGAAAATTAAATTTTATGTCTAAACAAGTGAATTTAGATTTACGTATTTATATGTTAAACACTTTTTGGTAATTTTGGTTGTGACACTAAGAATTATATTAAATTTGTAATTTTGGGTTTGGTTATTTCAAACCTGATTACAGGACAAAACTTGTATACACTACGCATTATATTAGGTGTCAGTTTATAATATGAAAAACCTTGTCAACTCAGGTCGCAAATAAGTTTATTGTAATGCAATGCACATAGGTATTTGTCTGAAGACTCTTTGGTAAACAAAAAACATTTCGTTTGAAAGCCACACCTGACTTTAGTATTGTAAGAATTGTTTTACTGATGAGCAAATGGAATTTCTTAACGAGCCCATCCTGTCTGCAGCTGTATATAGCAGCGCACACTGAATGCAGACATCACAACTGATCTGTGTTCAGATTAAACAACATGACAAAACTGGTAAGTGAAGTGCAAAGGACGGTATGTTGTTATTTCTTTTGGTAATACTGTATATTCAGAGAGTGTGTTGCTGTTTTTGGTAGTGACTAACTTTGATTGCTCTACTTATAAGTTGAATTAAAATTTACTTTGTATATGCTTATTTATATTGAATAATGGCATTGCATTAGTATCTGCAGAGATAACAGAAGATATAACGAAAGAATATATTTGAAATACAAGAATTAAAATTTTATATTTTCACTATGCGCGTCTATTCGAAGTAACAGGACATTAATTTTTCCACTTTGATAAAACCTTCAAATAATGTTTAATCGCTGAAATTCGTGAAACAAAGTAATAAGCTAGCAAGTAAAAAATTAAAATTTTACATTTTTCAGAAGTTAGGAAAGAAATTTTGTAAACAAGAAGCTTTAAATTACCACAGTTTTCCGACTTTTCACTTCTAAGACTAGTGTTCGACGTTCCCGATTATAAAATAAAAATATTATAATAACAATACCGTATACGAGAATTCATAATTAAATTCAGATATATGTCTATAATAATAGTTGTGGTAATATTAAGCAAAACTTAAACTAATTTTTGTTTTTGTTTGTAACAGGTGTACTCTCTCACACTCGTCTGTTTCTTCCACTATCGATCAACAACGTATTCGCAATATGGAGGAGGAGTATACGGAGGCAGCCATGGAGGTGACGCCAGTTATGGTGGAGGAGCCTACCAAGGTCCATTAGCGGCACCAGTTGTTCTAGGTAATGGTTACTAGGCTGACACTAGAGAAGTTGCTGTCGCAAAGAACGCTCACTACTCTGCTCTTTCAAGTGCTAAGGCTAGCTCAGGTTACAGAGGCGGATACGGATCAGGTTATGCAGGCGGTTACGCAGGAAGTGCAGGTTACGGATCAGGAGCTACTTACGCAGGAGGTGCTTACAATGGACCACTTGCTGCTCCCGTTGTACTCGCAACCGGATACTTGGCTGACCCTAGAGAAGTCGCCTCAGCGAAGAATGCTCACTACTCCGCACTTCTTAGCGCTAAGTCTAGTTCAGGATACTGAAATGGATTAGGCTCAGGCTACGGCGGTGGATTTGACGGCGGATTCGGAAGTGTAACTAAGTCCGCATCAGGAGGTAGTTACGGTGGCGGTGCTGGATATGGATCAGGATCAGGTTACGGAGGTGGCGCTTACAGCGGTCCTCTTGCAGCTCCTGTCGTACTACCATCAGGCTACTTGGCTGATACTAGAGACGTCGCTGCGGCGAAGGGTGCCCACTACGTGGCTTTGTCTGATGCTAGCTCCCGGTCTGGTTATGGAGGAAATAGTGGATCTCAAGGAGAAGGCTGGCATTAGCACAACAAAGTGAAATTAACGTGTAAACTGTTTCATGTACTAACAACTATTTTGCTATTTTCTGAGTGTAAATATATCGGCATATATAAAACTATGTATACATGTTGTTAAGTTAATCACGTGGAAAATCTTTTTATAATGAAGGGAGATGGTAATCATGGTCCCTGTTTCTTCAACAAGGAGGTTTTTTCCCGGCCTACATTCCTAGCGTTACATAAACCTATATACAAAACTTAACGTTGACAAGAATTATAAACAAGCTGTGAGAAACAAGCTGTAGTATTGGTAATCATATCTCTTCGAAACCGTGTAGAACCTGCCCGCTCAATTACGTAAACCGCGTGTTCCGTACGTAACTTACACTTTTTCTGTTTATAGCGATCAAAGTTTACACGTAGAATTTTTGTTTATAAATTACAAAATTGTGTGGTGCCAGGCTGCATGAATTGGGGCGAAAATTTGATAAAATCGAAAATTCTACGTGGCATATCAAATGACAGTGAATTTTAATCATAATCTAAAAATAGTGTTTAGTTTCAGACATTACAAATTTTTCATCACAAAGCCCAAGAATGGAGTGAAAATTTTCAGTCTGACGGGTATAGTTTTAAAATTTTTGCGTTTATTGTATGCTTGCTATTGTTAATTTTCCAAACGAAAAATATTAGGTTAATCGGGAATTTTGTAACTTTTCTGATAAATGAAAAATCATCCAATATCAAAATAGATGGAGTTATAAATTTACTTCGTTCAAGATAGAGAGAGAGAGTTCATCAGATCAGGGAACACACTACTATTCTGTAGGTTACAAATGTTTGTTGAAATAACGCCTATAGACTAAAGTGATATGAGAAAAATGGTACTTTGAACTAGTCATCTGCTAGTAGGTGTACGTTTTCGCTTATTCACAGAGAAACCTTGTTAACTATTACGTTCTTTAGAACAACACATATGAAGAAAGAATTTTTCTTCATTTTCACGGCAAACGACAAATTGATTCCATGAACAATTTATTTTTCTTCAGGCGTTTTCTTAATATTTAATGTGTAACTAATCAAAACGGTAATACCTGTAAAGCAGAGATAATCGTTAGTAGAAGGCTGAGTATTAAGAAAAACAAGCCATAAGTGCTCACTTAAATACTTATGTCACATAAAATAAATTTTAAGTTCAAATTTACGTTTGATACTAAAGCGGAGAGTAACTTTCTTACCAAATGCAACGAATATAGGCTGCTGGATTTTGAAATTAAATACCTAGTCAGGATGTCAAACGTTTACAGTTTAAACCTTAATGACAGCACTGCAAATTTTGTTCATATATTTAATTTCAAAATATAAATTTACTACACTACGCTTAGAAATTATTTAGTATAAAAAATCTATTTCCAATTTGAAAATTACATCGTGTAACTTTTTTTAAAAAAAGAATTATTTGATTCGGCTTCGACGTACGATAGATACACGGTAATAAGTTTTGGAACTTCAAAATGTTTTCTTGTTGAAAATCACGTATGAAAATTTCATTCGTAATATGTATGATAGTAAGACATATGTAAGATGTATGGTAGTCCAATTTGCGCGTACTCTGCTTCCAACGAACTACTTACATACGACAGAAGTTGACTAATGAACGCAAAACTAGGCGTAACGGAATTAAGTGGTAAAAATTAAAAGATTAGAAGGCGACACTAATTATACTATTGGTTCTGAAGCACACCTTAAATTATTCAGGTAGAGTAATCATAAACAGTTCACCGATATAACAATTAGATTACACTCTCGCGTGTGTGCACATCCATACGAAAAATGCTGCGTCTAGCACTTTGGGGCTTGGGACTCCTCTTTACGGATCGTCTGCGATTTACGTGTCACCTACTCTGTGTACCATTTTTCTGTGGTACAGAATGATGTCTTTACCTGTCAAAATTTGCGTATTTGTAAAGAGAAATATTCAGTAAACCTTTCTTTAGCAACAGAAATTAGAATTTAGCCCATTTTAGGGTGATTACATAGCGGGGATAGATTACATTTTCATCGTTACATTAATGTCCTCTGAAGGTGTCTGGTTCTTTCGAAATCACCCGCAGCCCTGCCATTGAATCTGAATAAAAGATATTATTTTCAGAGTACACTTCATCTACTTCACCAGATGGCGCTGCACCACACGTCAGTTGAACTTTTCCAGTCATCTAGATTCAATGCGTTTATCTCCCAGTGCCTATCAGTTATCTTTTTTCTGACACCCATTGCTATAATTCCTCACACTGGATTCTCGGCTTCCTTCTCCCCGTTCCTCTCCTGGCTTGTCCCTGTACGGCTTGTCTCCCGGCGTTAGCAATACAAGCCCTGCCCACTGGAGACGATTAATTTTTGTAGGCTGTGGTCTTTGGCTTTCCTGAATAATGCGTCATTTAATTCGCTCCTGATTGTTCCAAACTGTATTTTTAGATTTCAGTCGTTGTTGGTAGTAATAAAAATTCGATTCCTATGAATTCCTCTCTTTTCGCTTGTCACATGGTACGTTGTTCCTTAACTTCAGTCGAATTTATTTCTTGTAAAGAAGGAGAATATTTATACATTTTTACATTTTTTGAACCCTTGTGTTTGTTGTATGGTTAACGAAAATTAAATTTTATGTCTAAACAAGTGAATTTAGATTTACGTATTTATATGTTAAACCCTTTTTGGTAATTTTGGTTGTGACACTAAGAATTATATTAAATTTGTAATTTTGGGTTTGGTTATTTCAAACCTGATTACAGGACAAAACTTGTATACACTACGCATTATATTAGGTGTCAGTTTATAATATGAAAAACCTTGTCAACTCAGGTCGCAAATAAGTTTATTGTAATGCAATGCACATAGGTATTTGTCTGAAGACTCTTTGGTAAACAAAAAACATTTCGTTTGAAAGCCACACCTGACTTTAGTATTGTAAGAATTGTTTTACAGATGAGCAAATGGAATTTCTTAACGAGCCCATCCTGTCTGCAGCTGTATATAGCAGCGCACACTGAATGCAGACATCACAACTGATCTGTGTTCAGATTAAACAACATGGCAAAACTGGTAAGTGAAGTGCAAAGGACGGTATGTTGTTATTTCTTTTGGTAATACTGTATATTCAGAGAGTGTGTTGCTGTTTTTGGTAGTAACTAACTTTGATCGCTCTACTTATAAGTTGAATTAAAATTTATTTTGTATATGCTTATTTATATTGAATAATGGCATTGCATTAGTATCTGCAGAGATAACAGAAGATATAACGAAAGAATATATTTGAAATACAAGAATTAAAATTTTATATTTTCACTATGCGCGTCTATTCGAAGTAACAGGACATTAATTTTTCCACTTTGATAAAACCTTCAAATAATGTTTAATCGCTGAAATTCGTTGAAACAAAGTAATAAGCTAGCAAGTAAAAGATTAAAATTTTACATTTTTCAGAAGTTAGGAAAGAAATTTTGTAAACAAGAAGCTTTAAATTACCACAGTTTTACGGCTTTTCACTTCTAAGTCTAGTGTTCGACGTTCCCGATTATAAAATAAAAATATTATAATAACAATACCGTATACGAGAATTCATAATTAAATTCAGATATATGTCTATAATAATAGTTGTGGTAATATTAAGCAAAACATAAAATAATTTTTGTTTTTGTTTTTAACAGGTGTACTCTCACACACTCGTCTGTTTCTTCCACTATGGATCAACCACGTATTCGCAATACGGAGGAGGAGTATCCGGAGGCAGCCATGGAGGTGACGCCAGTTATGGTGGAGGAGCCTACCAAGGTCCATTAGCGGCACCTGTTGTTCTAGGTAATGGTTACTTGGCTGACACTAGAGAAGTTGCTGTCGCAAAGAACGCTCACTACTCTGCTCTTTCAAGTGCTAAGGCTAGCTCAGGTTACGGAGGCGGATACGGATCAGGTTATGCAGGCGGTTACGGAGGAAGTGCAGGTCACGGATCAGGAGCTAGTTACGCAGGAGGTGCTTACAATGGACGACTTGCTGCTCCCGTTGTACTCGCAACCGGATACTTGGCTGACACTAGAGAAGTCGCCTCAGCGAAGAATGCTCACTACTCCGCACTTCTTAGCGCTAAGTCTAGTTCAGGATACTGAAATGGATTAGTCTCAGGCTACGGCGGTGGATTTGACGGCGGATTCGGAAGTGTAACTAAGTCCGCATCAGGAGGTAGTTACGGTGGCGGTGCTGGATATGGATCAGTATCAGGTTATGGAGGTGGCGCTTACAGCGGTCCTCTTGCAGCTCCTGTCGTACTACCATCTGGCTACTTGGCTGATACTAGAGTCGTCGCTGCGGCGAAGGGTGCCCACTACGTGGCTTTGTCTGATGCCAGCTCCCGGTCTGGTTATGGAGGATATAGTGGATCTCAAGGAAAAGGCTGTCATTAGCACAACAAAGTGAAATTAACGTGTAAACTGTTTCATGTACTAACAACTCTTTTGCTATTTTCTGAGTGTAAATATATCGGCATAAATAAAACTATGTATACATGTTGTTAAGTTAATCATGTGGAAAATCTTTTTATAATGAAGGGAGTTGGTAATCATGGTCCCTGTTTCTTCAACAAGGAGGGTTTTTCCCGGCCTACATTCTTAGCGTTATATAAACCTATATACAAAACTTAACGTTGACAAGAATTATAAACAAGCTGTGAGAAACAAGCTGTAGTATTGGTAATCATATCTCTTCGAAACCGTGTAGAACCTGCCCGCTCAATTACATAAACCGCGTGTACCGTACGTAACTTACACTTTTTCTGTTTATAGCGATCAAAGTTTACAGAATTTTTGTTTATAAATTACAAAATTGTGTGGTGCCAGGATGCAAGAATTGGGGCGAAAATTTGATAAAATCGAAAATTCTACGTGGCATATCAAATGACAGTGAATTTTAATCATAATCTAAAAATAGTGTTTAGTTTCAGACATTACAAATTTTTCATCACAAAGCCCAAGAATGGAGTGAAAATTTTCAGTCTGACGGGTATAGTTTGGAAATTTTTGCGTTTATTGTATGCTTGCTATTGTTAATTTTCCAAACGAAAAATATTAGGTTAATCGGGAATTTTGTAACTTTTCTGATAAATGAAAAATCATCCAATATCAAAATAGATGGAGTTATAAATTTACTTCGTTCAAGATAGAGAGAGAGAGTTCATCAGATCAGGGAACACACTACTATTCTGTAGGTTACAAATGTTTGTTGAAATAACGCCTATAGACTAAAGTGATATGAGAAAAATGGTACTTTGAACTAGTCATCTGCTAGTAGGTGTACGTTTTCGCTTATTCACAGAGAAACCTTGTTAACTATTACGTTCCTTAGAACAACACATATGAAGCAAGAATTTTTCTTCATTTTCACGGCAAACGACAAATTGATTCCATGAACAATTTATTTTTCTTCAGGCGTTTTCTTAATATTTAATGTGTAACTAATCAAAACGGTAATACCTGTAAAGCAGAGATAATCGTTAGTAGAAGGCTGACTATTAAGAGAAACAAGCCATAAATGCTCACTTAAATACTTATGTCACATAAAATAAATTTTAAGTTCAAATTTACGTTTGATACTAAAGCGGAGAGTAACTTTCTTACCAAATGCAACGAATATAGGCTGCTGGACTTTGAAATTAAATACCTAGTCAGGATGTCAAACGTTTACAGTTTAAACCTTAATGACAGCACTGCAAATTTTGTTCATATATTTAATTTCAAAATATAAATTTACTACACTACGCTTAGAAATTATTTAGTATAAAAAATCTATTTCCAATTTGAAAATTACATCGTGTAACTTTTTTTAAAAAAAGAATTATTTGATTTGGCTTCGACGTACGATAGATACACGGTAATAAGTTTTGGAACTTCAAAATGTTTTCTTGTTGAAAATCACGTATGAAAATTTCATTCGTAATATGTATGATAGTAAGATATATGTAAGATGTATGGTAGTCCAGTTTGCGCGTACTCTGCTTCCAACGAACTACTTACATACGACAGAAGTTGACTAATGAACGCAAAACTAGGCGTAACGGAATTAAGTGGTAAAAATTAAAAGATTAGAAGGCGACACTAATTATACTATTGGTTCTGAAGCACACCTTAAATTATTCAGGTAGAGTAATCATAAATAGTTCACCGATATAACAATTAGATTACACTCTCGCGTGTGTGCACACCCATACGAAAAATGCTGCGTCTAGCACTTTGGGACTTGGGACTCCTCTTTACGGATCGTCTGCGATTTACGTGTCACCTACTCTGTGTACCATTTTCTGTGGTACAGAATGATGTCTTTACCTGTCAAAATTTGCGTATTTGTAAAGTGAAATATTCAGTAAACCTTTCTTTAGCAACAGAAATTAGAAATTAGCCCATTTTAGGGTGATTACATAGCGGGGATAGATTACATTTTCATCGTTACATTAATGTCCTCTGAAGGTATCTGGTTCTTTCGAAATCACCCGCAGCCCTGCCATTGAATCTGAATAAAAGATATTATTTTCAGAGTACACTTCATCTACTTCACCAGATGGCGCTGCACCACACGTCAGTTGAACTTTTCCAGTCATCTAGATTCAATGCGTTTATCTCCCAGTGCCTATCAGTTATCTTTTTTCTGCCACCCATTGCTATAATTCCTCACACCGGATTCTCGGCTTCCTTCTCCCCGTTCCTCTCCTGGCTTGTCCCTGTACGGCTTGTCTCCCGGCGTTAGCAATACAAGCCCTGCCCACTGGAGACGATTAATTTTTGTAGGCTGTGGTCTTTGGCTTTCCTGAATAATGCGTCATTTAATGCGCTCCTGATTGTTCCAAACTGTATTTTTAGATTTCAGTCGTTGTTGGTAGTAATAAAAATTCGATTCCTATGAATTCCTCTCTTTTCGCTTGTCACATGGTACGTTGTTCCTTAACTTCAGTCGAATTTATTTCTTGTAAAGAAGGAGAATACTTATACATTTTTACATTTTTTGAACCCTTGTGTTTGTTGTATGGTTAACGAAAATTAAATTTTATGTCTAAACAAGTGAATTTAGATTTACGTATTTATATGTTAAACACTTTTTGGTAATTTTGGTTGTGACACTAAGAATTATATTAAATTTGTAATTTTGGGTTTGGTTATTTCAAACCTGATTACAGGACAAAACTTGTATACACTACGCATTATATTAGGTGTCAGTTTATAATATGAAAAACCTTGTCAACTCAGGTCGCAAATAAGTTTATTGTAATGCAATGCACATAGGTATTTGTCTGAAGACTCTTTGGTAAACAAAAAACATTTCGTTTGAAAGCCACACCTGACTTTAGTATTGTAAGAATTGTTTTACTGATGAGCAAATGGAATTTCTTAACGAGCCCATCCTGTCTGCAGCTGTATATAGCAGCGCACACTGAATGCAGACATCACAACTGATCTGTGTTCAGATTAAACAACATGACAAAACTGGTAAGTGAAGTGCAAAGGACGGTATGTTGTTATTTCTTTTGGTAATACTGTATATTCAGAGAGTGTGTTGCTGTTTTTGGTAGTGACTAACTTTGATTGCTCTACTTATAAGTTGAATTAAAATTTACTTTGTATATGCTTATTTATATTGAATAATGGCATTGCATTAGTATCTGCAGAGATAACAGAAGATATAACGAAAGAATATATTTGAAATACAAGAATTAAAATTTTATATTTTCACTATGCGCGTCTATTCGAAGTAACAGGACATTAATTTTTCCACTTTGATAAAACCTTCAAATAATGTTTAATCGCTGAAATTCGTGAAACAAAGTAATAAGCTAGCAAGTAAAAAATTAAAATTTTACATTTTTCAGAAGTTAGGAAAGAAATTTTGTAAACAAGAAGCTTTAAATTACCACAGTTTTCCGACTTTTCACTTCTAAGACTAGTGTTCGACGTTCCCGATTATAAAATAAAAATATTATAATAACAATACCGTATACGAGAATTCATAATTAAATTCAGATATATGTCTATAATAATAGTTGTGGTAATATTAAGCAAAACTTAAACTAATTTTTGTTTTTGTTTGTAACAGGTGTACTCTCTCACACTCGTCTGTTTCTTCCACTATCGATCAACAACGTATTCGCAATATGGAGGAGGAGTATACGGAGGCAGCCATGGAGGTGACGCCAGTTATGGTGGAGGAGCCTACCAAGGTCCATTAGCGGCACCAGTTGTTCTAGGTAATGGTTACTAGGCTGACACTAGAGAAGTTGCTGTCGCAAAGAACGCTCACTACTCTGCTCTTTCAAGTGCTAAGGCTAGCTCAGGTTACAGAGGCGGATACGGATCAGGTTATGCAGGCGGTTACGCAGGAAGTGCAGGTTACGGATCAGGAGCTACTTACGCAGGAGGTGCTTACAATGGACCACTTGCTGCTCCCGTTGTACTCGCAACCGGATACTTGGCTGACACTAGAGAAGTCGCCTCAGCGAAGAATGCTCACTACTCCGCACTTCTTAGCGCTAAGTCTAGTTCAGGATACTGAAATGGATTAGGCTCAGGCTACGGCGGTGGATTTGACGGCGGATTCGGAAGTGTAACTAAGTCCGCATCAGGAGGTAGTTACGGTGGCGGTGCTGGATATGGATCAGGATCAGGTTACGGAGGTGGCGCTTACAGCGGTCCTCTTGCAGCTCCTGTCGTACTACCATCAGGCTACTTGGCTGATACTAGAGACGTCGCTGCGGCGAAGGGTGCCCACTACGTGGCTTTGTCTGATGCTAGCTCCCGGTCTGGTTATGGAGGAAATAGTGGATCTCAAGGAGAAGGCTGGCATTAGCACAACAAAGTGAAATTAACGTGTAAACTGTTTCATGTACTAACAACTATTTTGCTATTTTCTGAGTGTAAATATATCGGCATATATAAAACTATGTATACATGTTGTTAAGTTAATCACGTGGAAAATCTTTTTATAATGAAGGGAGATGGTAATCATGGTCCCTGTTTCTTCAACAAGGAGGTTTTTTCCCGGCCTACATTCCTAGCGTTACATAAACCTATATACAAAACTTAACGTTGACAAGAATTATAAACAAGCTGTGAGAAACAAGCTGTAGTATTGGTAATCATATCTCTTCGAAACCGTGTAGAACCTGCCCGCTCAATTACGTAAACCGCGTGTTCCGTACGTAACTTACACTTTTTCTGTTTATAGCGATCAAAGTTTACACGTAGAATTTTTGTTTATAAATTACAAAATTGTGTGGTGCCAGGCTGCATGAATTGGGGCGAAAATTTGATAAAATCGAAAATTCTACGTGGCATATCAAATGACAGTGAATTTTAATCATAATCTAAAAATAGTGTTTAGTTTCAGACATTACAAATTTTTCATCACAAAGCCCAAGAATGGAGTGAAAATTTTCAGTCTGACGGGTATAGTTTTAAAATTTTTGCGTTTATTGTATGCTTGCTATTGTTAATTTTCCAAACGAAAAATATTAGGTTAATCGGGAATTTTGTAACTTTTCTGATAAATGAAAAATCATCCAATATCAAAATAGATGGAGTTATAAATTTACTTCGTTCAAGATAGAGAGAGAGAGTTCATCAGATCAGGGAACACACTACTATTCTGTAGGTTACAAATGTTTGTTGAAATAACGCCTATAGACTAAAGTGATATGAGAAAAATGGTACTTTGAACTAGTCATCTGCTAGTAGGTGTACGTTTTCGCTTATTCACAGAGAAACCTTGTTAACTATTACGTTCTTTAGAACAACACATATGAAGAAAGAATTTTTCTTCATTTTCACGGCAAACGACAAATTGATTCCATGAACAATTTATTTTTCTTCAGGCGTTTTCTTAATATTTAATGTGTAACTAATCAAAACGGTAATACCTGTAAAGCAGAGATAATCGTTAGTAGAAGGCTGAGTATTAAGAAAAACAAGCCATAAGTGCTCACTTAAATACTTATGTCACATAAAATAAATTTTAAGTTCAAATTTACGTTTGATACTAAAGCGGAGAGTAACTTTCTTACCAAATGCAACGAATATAGGCTGCTGGATTTTGAAATTAAATACCTAGTCAGGATGTCAAACGTTTACAGTTTAAACCTTAATGACAGCACTGCAAATTTTGTTCATATATTTAATTTCAAAATATAAATTTACTACACTACGCTTAGAAATTATTTAGTATAAAAAATCTATTTCCAATTTGAAAATTACATCGTGTAACTTTTTTTAAAAAAAGAATTATTTGATTCGGCTTCGACGTACGATAGATACACGGTAATAAGTTTTGGAACTTCAAAATGTTTTCTTGTTGAAAATCACGTATGAAAATTTCATTCGTAATATGTATGATAGTAAGACATATGTAAGATGTATGGTAGTCCAATTTGCGCGTACTCTGCTTCCAACGAACTACTTACATACGACAGAAGTTGACTAATGAACGCAAAACTAGGCGTAACGGAATTAAGTGGTAAAAATTAAAAGATTAGAAGGCGACACTAATTATACTATTGGTTCTGAAGCACACCTTAAATTATTCAGGTAGAGTAATCATAAACAGTTCACCGATATAACAATTAGATTACACTCTCGCGTGTGTGCACATCCATACGAAAAATGCTGCGTCTAGCACTTTGGGGCTTGGGACTCCTCTTTACGGATCGTCTGCGATTTACGTGTCACCTACTCTGTGTACCATTTTTCTGTGGTACAGAATGATGTCTTTACCTGTCAAAATTTGCGTATTTGTAAAGAGAAATATTCAGTAAACCTTTCTTTAGCAACAGAAATTAGAATTTAGCCCATTTTAGGGTGATTACATAGCGGGGATAGATTACATTTTCATCGTTACATTAATGTCCTCTGAAGGTGTCTGGTTCTTTCGAAATCACCCGCAGCCCTGCCATTGAATCTGAATAAAAGATATTATTTTCAGAGTACACTTCATCTACTTCACCAGATGGCGCTGCACCACACGTCAGTTGAACTTTTCCAGTCATCTAGATTCAATGCGTTTATCTCCCAGTGCCTATCAGTTATCTTTTTTCTGACACCCATTGCTATAATTCCTCACACTGGATTCTCGGCTTCCTTCTCCCCGTTCCTCTCCTGGCTTGTCCCTGTACGGCTTGTCTCCCGGCGTTAGCAATACAAGCCCTGCCCACTGGAGACGATTAATTTTTGTAGGCTGTGGTCTTTGGCTTTCCTGAATAATGCGTCATTTAATTCGCTCCTGATTGTTCCAAACTGTATTTTTAGATTTCAGTCGTTGTTGGTAGTAATAAAAATTCGATTCCTATGAATTCCTCTCTTTTCGCTTGTCACATGGTACGTTGTTCCTTAACTTCAGTCGAATTTATTTCTTGTAAAGAAGGAGAATATTTATACATTTTTACATTTTTTGAACCCTTGTGTTTGTTGTATGGTTAACGAAAATTAAATTTTATGTCTAAACAAGTGAATTTAGATTTACGTATTTATATGTTAAACCCTTTTTGGTAATTTTGGTTGTGACACTAAGAATTATATTAAATTTGTAATTTTGGGTTTGGTTATTTCAAACCTGATTACAGGACAAAACTTGTATACACTACGCATTATATTAGGTGTCAGTTTATAATATGAAAAACCTTGTCAACTCAGGTCGCAAATAAGTTTATTGTAATGCAATGCACATAGGTATTTGTCTGAAGACTCTTTGGTAAACAAAAAACATTTCGTTTGAAAGCCACACCTGACTTTAGTATTGTAAGAATTGTTTTACAGATGAGCAAATGGAATTTCTTAACGAGCCCATCCTGTCTGCAGCTGTATATAGCAGCGCACACTGAATGCAGACATCACAACTGATCTGTGTTCAGATTAAACAACATGGCAAAACTGGTAAGTGAAGTGCAAAGGACGGTATGTTGTTATTTCTTTTGGTAATACTGTATATTCAGAGAGTGTGTTGCTGTTTTTGGTAGTAACTAACTTTGATCGCTCTACTTATAAGTTGAATTAAAATTTATTTTGTATATGCTTATTTATATTGAATAATGGCATTGCATTAGTATCTGCAGAGATAACAGAAGATATAACGAAAGAATATATTTGAAATACAAGAATTAAAATTTTATATTTTCACTATGCGCGTCTATTCGAAGTAACAGGACATTAATTTTTCCACTTTGATAAAACCTTCAAATAATGTTTAATCGCTGAAATTCGTTGAAACAAAGTAATAAGCTAGCAAGTAAAAGATTAAAATTTTACATTTTTCAGAAGTTAGGAAAGAAATTTTGTAAACAAGAAGCTTTAAATTACCACAGTTTTACGGCTTTTCACTTCTAAGTCTAGTGTTCGACGTTCCCGATTATAAAATAAAAATATTATAATAACAATACCGTATACGAGAATTCATAATTAAATTCAGATATATGTCTATAATAATAGTTGTGGTAATATTAAGCAAAACATAAAATAATTTTTGTTTTTGTTTTTAACAGGTGTACTCTCACACACTCGTCTGTTTCTTCCACTATGGATCAACCACGTATTCGCAATACGGAGGAGGAGTATCCGGAGGCAGCCATGGAGGTGACGCCAGTTATGGTGGAGGAGCCTACCAAGGTCCATTAGCGGCACCTGTTGTTCTAGGTAATGGTTACTTGGCTGACACTAGAGAAGTTGCTGTCGCAAAGAACGCTCACTACTCTGCTCTTTCAAGTGCTAAGGCTAGCTCAGGTTACGGAGGCGGATACGGATCAGGTTATGCAGGCGGTTACGGAGGAAGTGCAGGTCACGGATCAGGAGCTAGTTACGCAGGAGGTGCTTACAATGGACGACTTGCTGCTCCCGTTGTACTCGCAACCGGATACTTGGCTGACACTAGAGAAGTCGCCTCAGCGAAGAATGCTCACTACTCCGCACTTCTTAGCGCTAAGTCTAGTTCAGGATACTGAAATGGATTAGTCTCAGGCTACGGCGGTGGATTTGACGGCGGATTCGGAAGTGTAACTAAGTCCGCATCAGGAGGTAGTTACGGTGGCGGTGCTGGATATGGATCAGTATCAGGTTATGGAGGTGGCGCTTACAGCGGTCCTCTTGCAGCTCCTGTCGTACTACCATCTGGCTACTTGGCTGATACTAGAGTCGTCGCTGCGGCGAAGGGTGCCCACTACGTGGCTTTGTCTGATGCCAGCTCCCGGTCTGGTTATGGAGGATATAGTGGATCTCAAGGAAAAGGCTGTCATTAGCACAACAAAGTGAAATTAACGTGTAAACTGTTTCATGTACTAACAACTCTTTTGCTATTTTCTGAGTGTAAATATATCGGCATAAATAAAACTATGTATACATGTTGTTAAGTTAATCATGTGGAAAATCTTTTTATAATGAAGGGAGTTGGTAATCATGGTCCCTGTTTCTTCAACAAGGAGGGTTTTTCCCGGCCTACATTCTTAGCGTTATATAAACCTATATACAAAACTTAACGTTGACAAGAATTATAAACAAGCTGTGAGAAACAAGCTGTAGTATTGGTAATCATATCTCTTCGAAACCGTGTAGAACCTGCCCGCTCAATTACATAAACCGCGTGTACCGTACGTAACTTACACTTTTTCTGTTTATAGCGATCAAAGTTTACAGAATTTTTGTTTATAAATTACAAAATTGTGTGGTGCCAGGATGCAAGAATTGGGGCGAAAATTTGATAAAATCGAAAATTCTACGTGGCATATCAAATGACAGTGAATTTTAATCATAATCTAAAAATAGTGTTTAGTTTCAGACATTACAAATTTTTCATCACAAAGCCCAAGAATGGAGTGAAAATTTTCAGTCTGACGGGTATAGTTTGGAAATTTTTGCGTTTATTGTATGCTTGCTATTGTTAATTTTCCAAACGAAAAATATTAGGTTAATCGGGAATTTTGTAACTTTTCTGATAAATGAAAAATCATCCAATATCAAAATAGATGGAGTTATAAATTTACTTCGTTCAAGATAGAGAGAGAGAGTTCATCAGATCAGGGAACACACTACTATTCTGTAGGTTACAAATGTTTGTTGAAATAACGCCTATAGACTAAAGTGATATGAGAAAAATGGTACTTTGAACTAGTCATCTGCTAGTAGGTGTACGTTTTCGCTTATTCACAGAGAAACCTTGTTAACTATTACGTTCCTTAGAACAACACATATGAAGCAAGAATTTTTCTTCATTTTCACGGCAAACGACAAATTGATTCCATGAACAATTTATTTTTCTTCAGGCGTTTTCTTAATATTTAATGTGTAACTAATCAAAACGGTAATACCTGTAAAGCAGAGATAATCGTTAGTAGAAGGCTGACTATTAAGAGAAACAAGCCATAAATGCTCACTTAAATACTTATGTCACATAAAATAAATTTTAAGTTCAAATTTACGTTTGATACTAAAGCGGAGAGTAACTTTCTTACCAAATGCAACGAATATAGGCTGCTGGACTTTGAAATTAAATACCTAGTCAGGATGTCAAACGTTTACAGTTTAAACCTTAATGACAGCACTGCAAATTTTGTTCATATATTTAATTTCAAAATATAAATTTACTACACTACGCTTAGAAATTATTTAGTATAAAAAATCTATTTCCAATTTGAAAATTACATCGTGTAACTTTTTTTAAAAAAAGAATTATTTGATTTGGCTTCGACGTACGATAGATACACGGTAATAAGTTTTGGAACTTCAAAATGTTTTCTTGTTGAAAATCACGTATGAAAATTTCATTCGTAATATGTATGATAGTAAGATATATGTAAGATGTATGGTAGTCCAGTTTGCGCGTACTCTGCTTCCAACGAACTACTTACATACGACAGAAGTTGACTAATGAACGCAAAACTAGGCGTAACGGAATTAAGTGGTAAAAATTAAAAGATTAGAAGGCGACACTAATTATACTATTGGTTCTGAAGCACACCTTAAATTATTCAGGTAGAGTAATCATAAATAGTTCACCGATATAACAATTAGATTACACTCTCGCGTGTGTGCACACCCATACGAAAAATGCTGCGTCTAGCACTTTGGGACTTGGGACTCCTCTTTACGGATCGTCTGCGATTTACGTGTCACCTACTCTGTGTACCATTTTCTGTGGTACAGAATGATGTCTTTACCTGTCAAAATTTGCGTATTTGTAAAGTGAAATATTCAGTAAACCTTTCTTTAGCAACAGAAATTAGAAATTAGCCCATTTTAGGGTGATTACATAGCGGGGATAGATTACATTTTCATCGTTACATTAATGTCCTCTGAAGGTATCTGGTTCTTTCGAAATCACCCGCAGCCCTGCCATTGAATCTGAATAAAAGATATTATTTTCAGAGTACACTTCATCTACTTCACCAGATGGCGCTGCACCACACGTCAATTGAACTTTTCCAGTCATCTAGATTCAATGCGTTTATCTCCCAGTGCCTATCAGTTATCTTTTTTCTGCCACCCATTGCTATAATTCCTCACACCGGATTCTCGGCTTCCTTCTCCCCGTTCCTCTCCTGGCTTGTCCCTGTACGGCTTGTCTCCCGGCGTTAGCAATACAAGCCCTGCCCACTGGAGACGATTAATTTTTGTAGGCTGTGGTCTTTGGCTTTCCTGAATAATGCGTCATTTAATGCGCTCCTGATTGTTCCAAACTGTATTTTTAGATTTCAGTCGTTGTTGGTAGTAATAAAAATTCGATTCCTATGAATTCCTCTCTTTTCGCTTGTCACATGGTACGTTGTTCCTTAACTTCAGTCGAATTTATTTCTTGTAAAGAAGGAGAATATTTATACATTTTTACATTTTTTGAACCCTTGTGTTTGTCGTATGGTTAACGAAAATTAAATTTTATGTCTAAACAAGTGAATTTAGATTTACGTATTTATATGTTAAACACTTTTTGGTAATTTTGGTTGTGACACTAAGAATTATATTAAATTTGTAATTTTGGGTTTGGTTATTTCAAACCTGATTACAGGACAAAACTTGTATACACTACGCATTATATTAGGTGTCAGTTTATAATATGAAAAACCTTGTCAACTCAGGTCGCAAATAAGTTTATTGTAATGCAATGCACATAGGTATTTGTCTGAAGACTCTTTGGTAAACAAAAAACATTTCGTTTGAAAGCCACACCTGACTTTAGTATTGTAAGAATTGTTTTACAGATGAGCAAATGGAATTTCTTAACGAGCCCATCCTGTCTGCAGCTGTATATAGCAGCGCACACTGAATGCAGACATCACAACTGATCTGTGTTCAGATTAAACAACATGGCAAAACTGGTAAGTGAAGTGCAAAGGACGGTATGTTGTTATTTCTTTTGGTAATACTGTATATTCAGAGAGTGTGTTGCTGTTTTTGGTAGTAACTAACTTTGATCGCTCTACTTATAAGTTGAATTAAAATTTATTTTGTATATGCTTATTTATATTGAATAATGGCATTGCATTAGTATCTGCAGAGATAACAGAAGATATAACGAAAGAATATATTTGAAATACAAGAATTAAAATTTTATATTTTCACTATGCGCGTCTATTCGAAGTAACAGGACATTAATTTTTCCACTTTGATAAAACCTTCAAATAATGTTTAATCGCTGAAATTCGTTGAAACAAAGTAATAAGCTAGCAAGTAAAAGATTAAAATTTTACATTTTTCAGAAGTTAGGAAAGAAATTTTGTAAACAAGAAGCTTTAAATTACCACAGTTTTACGGCTTTTCACTTCTAAGTCTAGTGTTCGACGTTCCCGATTATAAAATAAAAATATTATAATAACAATACCGTATACGAGAATTCATAATTAAATTCAGATATATGTCTATAATAATAGTTGTGGTAATATTAAGCAAAACATAAAATAATTTTTGTTTTTGTTTTTAACAGGTGTACTCTCACACACTCGTCTGTTTCTTCCACTATGGATCAACCACGTATTCGCAATACGGAGGAGGAGTATCCGGAGGCAGCCATGGAGGTGACGCCAGTTATGGTGGAGGAGCCTACCAAGGTCCATTAGCGGCACCTGTTGTTCTAGGTAATGGTTACTTGGCTGACACTAGAGAAGTTGCTGTCGCAAAGAACGCTCACTACTCTGCTCTTTCAAGTGCTAAGGCTAGCTCAGGTTACGGAGGCGGATACGGATCAGGTTATGCAGGCGGTTACGGAGGAAGTGCAGGTCACGGATCAGGAGCTAGTTACGCAGGAGGTGCTTACAATGGACGACTTGCTGCTCCCGTTGTACTCGCAACCGGATACTTGGCTGACACTAGAGAAGTCGCCTCAGCGAAGAATGCTCACTACTCCGCACTTCTTAGCGCTAAGTCTAGTTCAGGATACTGAAATGGATTAGTCTCAGGCTACGGCGGTGGATTTGACGGCGGATTCGGAAGTGTAACTAAGTCCGCATCAGGAGGTAGTTACGGTGGCGGTGCTGGATATGGATCAGTATCAGGTTATGGAGGTGGCGCTTACAGCGGTCCTCTTGCAGCTCCTGTCGTACTACCATCTGGCTACTTGGCTGATACTAGAGTCGTCGCTGCGGCGAAGGGTGCCCACTACGTGGCTTTGTCTGATGCCAGCTCCCGGTCTGGTTATGGAGGATATAGTGGATCTCAAGGAAAAGGCTGTCATTAGCACAACAAAGTGAAATTAACGTGTAAACTGTTTCATGTACTAACAACTCTTTTGCTATTTTCTGAGTGTAAATATATCGGCATAAATAAAACTATGTATACATGTTGTTAAGTTAATCATGTGGAAAATCTTTTTATAATGAAGGGAGTTGGTAATCATGGTCCCTGTTTCTTCAACAAGGAGGGTTTTTCCCGGCCTACATTCTTAGCGTTATATAAACCTATATACAAAACTTAACGTTGACAAGAATTATAAACAAGCTGTGAGAAACAAGCTGTAGTATTGGTAATCATATCTCTTCGAAACCGTGTAGAACCTGCCCGCTCAATTACATAAACCGCGTGTACCGTACGTAACTTACACTTTTTCTGTTTATAGCGATCAAAGTTTACAGAATTTTTGTTTATAAATTACAAAATTGTGTGGTGCCAGGATGCAAGAATTGGGGCGAAAATTTGATAAAATCGAAAATTCTACGTGGCATATCAAATGACAGTGAATTTTAATCATAATCTAAAAATAGTGTTTAGTTTCAGACATTACAAATTTTTCATCACAAAGCCCAAGAATGGAGTGAAAATTTTCAGTCTGACGGGTATAGTTTGGAAATTTTTGCGTTTATTGTATGCTTGCTATTGTTAATTTTCCAAACGAAAAATATTAGGTTAATCGGGAATTTTGTAACTTTTCTGATAAATGAAAAATCATCCAATATCAAAATAGATGGAGTTATAAATTTACTTCGTTCAAGATAGAGAGAGAGAGTTCATCAGATCAGGGAACACACTACTATTCTGTAGGTTACAAATGTTTGTTGAAATAACGCCTATAGACTAAAGTGATATGAGAAAAATGGTACTTTGAACTAGTCATCTGCTAGTAGGTGTACGTTTTCGCTTATTCACAGAGAAACCTTGTTAACTATTACGTTCCTTAGAACAACACATATGAAGCAAGAATTTTTCTTCATTTTCACGGCAAACGACAAATTGATTCCATGAACAATTTATTTTTCTTCAGGCGTTTTCTTAATATTTAATGTGTAACTAATCAAAACGGTAATACCTGTAAAGCAGAGATAATCGTTAGTAGAAGGCTGACTATTAAGAGAAACAAGCCATAAATGCTCACTTAAATACTTATGTCACATAAAATAAATTTTAAGTTCAAATTTACGTTTGATACTAAAGCGGAGAGTAACTTTCTTACCAAATGCAACGAATATAGGCTGCTGGACTTTGAAATTAAATACCTAGTCAGGATGTCAAACGTTTACAGTTTAAACCTTAATGACAGCACTGCAAATTTTGTTCATATATTTAATTTCAAAATATAAATTTACTACACTACGCTTAGAAATTATTTAGTATAAAAAATCTATTTCCAATTTGAAAATTACATCGTGTAACTTTTTTTAAAAAAAGAATTATTTGATTTGGCTTCGACGTACGATAGATACACGGTAATAAGTTTTGGAACTTCAAAATGTTTTCTTGTTGAAAATCACGTATGAAAATTTCATTCGTAATATGTATGATAGTAAGATATATGTAAGATGTATGGTAGTCCAGTTTGCGCGTACTCTGCTTCCAACGAACTACTTACATACGACAGAAGTTGACTAATGAACGCAAAACTAGGCGTAACGGAATTAAGTGGTAAAAATTAAAAGATTAGAAGGCGACACTAATTATACTATTGGTTCTGAAGCACACCTTAAATTATTCAGGTAGAGTAATCATAAATAGTTCACCGATATAACAATTAGATTACACTCTCGCGTGTGTGCACACCCATACGAAAAATGCTGCGTCTAGCACTTTGGGACTTGGGACTCCTCTTTACGGATCGTCTGCGATTTACGTGTCACCTACTCTGTGTACCATTTTCTGTGGTACAGAATGATGTCTTTACCTGTCAAAATTTGCGTATTTGTAAAGTGAAATATTCAGTAAACCTTTCTTTAGCAACAGAAATTAGAAATTAGCCCATTTTAGGGTGATTACATAGCGGGGATAGATTACATTTTCATCGTTACATTAATGTCCTCTGAAGGTATCTGGTTCTTTCGAAATCACCCGCAGCCCTGCCATTGAATCTGAATAAAAGATATTATTTTCAGAGTACACTTCATCTACTTCACCAGATGGCGCTGCACCACACGTCAATTGAACTTTTCCAGTCATCTAGATTCAATGCGTTTATCTCCCAGTGCCTATCAGTTATCTTTTTTCTGCCACCCATTGCTATAATTCCTCACACCGGATTCTCGGCTTCCTTCTCCCCGTTCCTCTCCTGGCTTGTCCCTGTACGGCTTGTCTCCCGGCGTTAGCAATACAAGCCCTGCCCACTGGAGACGATTAATTTTTGTAGGCTGTGGTCTTTGGCTTTCCTGAATAATGCGTCATTTAATGCGCTCCTGATTGTTCCAAACTGTATTTTTAGATTTCAGTCGTTGTTGGTAGTAATAAAAATTCGATTCCTATGAATTCCTCTCTTTTCGCTTGTCACATGGTACGTTGTTCCTTAACTTCAGTCGAATTTATTTCTTGTAAAGAAGGAGAATATTTATACATTTTTACATTTTTTGAACCCTTGTGTTTGTCGTATGGTTAACGAAAATTAAATTTTATGTCTAAACAAGTGAATTTAGATTTACGTATTTATATGTTAAACACTTTTTGGTAATTTTGGTTGTGACACTAAGAATTATATTAAATTTGTAATTTTGGGTTTGGTTATTTCAAACCTGATTACAGGACAAAACTTGTATACACTACGCATTATATTAGGTGTCAGTTTATAATATGAAAAACCTTGTCAACTCAGGTCGCAAATAAGTTTATTGTAATGCAATGCACATAGGTATTTGTCTGAAGACTCTTTGGTAAACAAAAAACATTTCGTTTGAAAGCCACACCTGACTTTAGTATTGTAAGAATTGTTTTACAGATGAGCAAATGGAATTTCTTAACGAGCCCATCCTGTCTGCAGCTGTATATAGCAGCGCACACTGAATGCAGACATCACAGCTGATCTGTGTTCAGATTAAACAACATGACAAAACTGGTAAGTGAAGTGCAAAGGACGGTATGTTGTTATTTCTTTTGGTAATACTGTATATTCAGAGAGTGTGTTGCTGTTTTTGGTAGTGACTAACTTTGATCGCTCTACTTATAAGTTGAATTAAAATTTACTTTGTATATGCTTATTTATATTGAATAATGGCATTGCATTAGTATCTGCAGAGATAACAGAAGATATAACGAAAGAATATATTTGAAATACAAGAATTAAAATTTTATATTTTCACTATGCGCGTCTATTCCAAGTAACAGGACATTAATTTTTCCACTTTGATAAAACCTTCAAATAATGTTTAATCGCTGAAATTCGTGAAACAAAGTAATAAGCTAGCAAGTAAAAAATTAAAATTTTACATTTTTCAGAAGTTAGGAAAGAAATTTTGTAAACAAGAAGCTTTAAATTACCACAGTTTTCCGACTTTTCACTTCTAAGTCTAGTGTTCGACGTTCCCGATTATAAAATAAAAATATTATAATAACAATACCGTATACGAGAATTCATAATTAAATTCAGATATACGTCTATAATAATAGTTGTGGTAATATTAAGCAAAACTTAAACTAATTTTTGTTTTTGTTTGTAACAGGTGTACTCTCTCACACTCGTCTGTTTCTTCCACTATGGATCAACAACGTATTCGCAATACGGAGGAGGAGTATCCGGAGGCAGCCATGGAGGTGACGCCAGTTATGGTGGAGGACCCTACCAAGGTCCATTAGCGGCACCTGTTGATCTAGGTAATGGTTACTAGGCTGACACTAGAGAAGTTGCTGCCGCAAAGAACGCTCACTACTCTGCTCTTTCAAATGCTAAGGCTAGCTCAGGTTACAGATGCGGATACGGATCAGGTTATGCAGGCGGTTACGGAGGAAGTGCAGGTTACGGATCTGGAGCTAATTACGCAGGAGGTGCTTACAATGGACCACTTGCTGCTCCCGTTGTACTCGCAACCGGATACTTGGCTGACACTAGAGAAGTCGCCTCAGCGAAGAATGCTCACTACTCCGCACTTCTTAGCGCTAAGTCTAGTTCAGGATACTGAAATGGATTAGGCTCAGGCTACGGCGGTGGATTTGACGGCGGATTCGGAAGTGTAACTAAGTCCGCATCAGGAGGTAGTTACGGTGGCGGTGCTGGATATGGATCAGGATCAGGTTACGAAGGTGGCGCTTACAGCGGTCCTCTTGCAGCTCCTGTCGTACTACCATCAGGCTACTTGGCTGATACTAGAGACGTCGCTGCGGCGAAGGGTGCCCACTACGTGGCTTTGTCTGATGCTAGCTCCCGGTCTGGTTATGGAGGAAATAGTGGATCTCAAGGAAAAGGCTGGCATTAGCACAACAAAGTGAAATTAACGTGTAAACTGTTTCATGTACTAACAACTATTTTGCTATTTTCTGAGTGTAAATATATCGGCATATATAAAACTATGTATACATGTTGTTAAGTTAATCACGTGGAAAATCTTTTTATAATGAAGGGAGTTGGTAATCATGGTCCCTGTTTCTTCAACAAGGAGGTTTTTCCCGGCCTACATTCCTAGCGTTACATAAACCTATATACAAAACTTAACGTTGACAAGAATTATAAACAAGCTGTGAGAAACAAGCTGTAGTATTGGTAATCATATCTCTTCGAAACCGTGTAGAACCTGCCCGCTCAATTACGTAAACCGCGTGTTCCGTACGTAACTTACACTTTTTCTGTTTATAGCGATCAAAGTTTACACGTAGAATTTTTGTTTATAAATTACCAAATTGTGTGGTGCCAGGATGCAAGAATTGGGGCGAAAATTTGATAAAATCGAAAATTCTACGTGGCATATCAAATGACAGTGAATTTTAATCATAATCTAAAAATAGTGTTTAGTTTCAGACATTACAAATTTTTCATCACAAAGCCCAAGAATGGAGTGAAAATTTTCAGTCTGACGGGTATAGTTTGGAAATTTTTGCGTTTATTGTATGCTTGCTATTGTTAATTTTCCAAACGAAAAATATTAGGTTAATCGGGAATTTTGTAACTTTTCTGATAAATGAAAAATCATCCAATATCAAAATAGATGGAGTTATAAATTTACTTCGTTCAAGATAGAGAGAGAGAGTTCATCAGATCAGGGAACACACTACTATTCTGTAGGTTACAAAAGTTTGTTGAAATAACGCCTATAGACTAAAGTGATATGAGAAAAATGGTACTTTGAACTAGTCATCTGCTAGTAGGTGTACGTTTTCGCTTATTCTCAGAGAAACCTTGTTAACTATTTCGTTCCTTAGAACAACACATAAGAAGCAAGAATTTTTCCTCATTTTCACGGCAAACGACAAATTGATTCCATGAACAATTTATTTTTCTTCAGGCGTTTTCTTAATATTTAATGTGTAACTAATCAAGACGGTAATACCTGTAAAGCAGAGATAATCGTTAGTAGAAGGCTGACTATTAAGAAAAACAAGCCATAAATGCTCACTTAAATACTTATGTCACATAAAATAAATTTTAAGTTCAAATTTACGTTTGATACTAAAGCGGAGAGTAACTTTCTTACCAAATGCAACGAATATAGGCTGCTGGACTTTGAAATTAAATACCTAGTCAGGATGTCAAACGTTTACAGTTTAAACCTTAATGACAGCACTGCAAATTTTGTTCATATATTTAATTTCAAAATATAAATTTACTACACTACGCTTAGAAATTATTTAGTATAAAAAATCTATTTCCAATTTGAAAATTACATCGTGTAACTTTTTTTAAAAAAGAATTATTTGATTCGGCTTCGACGTACGATAGATACACGGTAATAAGTTTTGGAACTTCAAAATGTTTTCTTGTTGAAAATCACGTATGAAAATTTCATTCGTAATATGTATGATAGTAAGATATATGTAAAATGTATGGTAGTCCAGTTTGCGCGTACTCTGCTTCCAACGAACTACTTACATACGACAGAAGTTGACTAATGAACGCAAAACTAGGCGTAACGGAATTAAGTAGTAAAAATTAAAAGATTAGAAGGCGACACTAATTATACTATTGGTTCTGAAGCACACCTTAAATTATTCAGGTAGAGTAATCATAAACAGTTCACCGATATAACAATTAGATTACACTCTCGCGTGTGTGCACATCCATACGAAAAATGCTGCGTCTAGCACTTTGGGGCTTGGGACTCCTCTTTACGGATCGTCTGCGATTTACGTGTCACCTACTCTGTGTACCATTTTTCTGTGGTACAGAATGATGTCTTTACCTGTCAAAATTTGCGTATTTGTAAAGAGAAATATTCAGTAAACCTTTCTTTAGCAACAGAAATTAGAATTTAGCCCATTTTAGGGTGATTACATAGCGGGGATAGATTACATTTTCATCGTTACATTAATGTCCTCTGAAGGTGTCTGGTTCTTTCGAAATCACCCGCAGCCCTGCCATTGAATCTGAATAAAAGATATTATTTTCAGAGTACACTTCATCTACTTCACCAGATGGCGCTGCACCACACGTCAGTTGAACTTTTCCAGTCATCTAGATTCAATGCGTTTATCTCCCAGTGCCTATCAGTTATCTTTTTTCTGCCACCCATTGCTATAATTCCTCACACTGGATTCTCGGCTTCCTTCTCCCCGTTCCTCTCCTGGCTTGTCCCTGTACGGCTTGTCTCCCGGCGTTAGCAATACAAGCCCTGCCCACTGGAGACGATTAATTTTTGTAGGCTGTGGTCTTTGGCTTTCCTGAATAATGCGTCATTTAATTCGCTCCTGATTGTTCCAAACTGTATTTTTAGATTTCAGTCGTTGTTGGTAGTAATAAAAATTCGATTCCTATGAATTCCTCTCTTTTCGCTTGTCACATGGTACGTTGTTCCTTAACTTCAGTCGAATTTATTTCTTGTAAAGAAGGAGAATATTTATACATTTTTACATTTTTTGAACCCTTGTGTTTGTTGTATGGTTAACGAAAATTAAATTTTATGTCTAAACAAGTGAATTTAGATTTACGTATTTATATGTTAAACCCTTTTTGGTAATTTTGGTTGTGACACTAAGAATTATATTAAATTTGTAATTTTGGGTTTGGTTATTTCAAACCTGATTACAGGACAAAACTTGTATACACTACGCATTATATTAGGTGTCAGTTTATAATATGAAAAACCTTGTCAACTCAGGTCGCAAATAAGTTTATTGTAATGCAATGCACATAGGTATTTGTCTGAAGACTCTTTGGTAAACAAAAAACATTTCGTTTGAAAGCCACACCTGACTTTAGTATTGTAAGAATTGTTTTACAGATGAGCAAATGGAATTTCTTAACGAGCCCATCCTGTCTGCAGCTGTATATAGCAGCGCACACTGAATGCAGACATCACAACTGATCTGTGTTCAGATTAAACAACATGGCAAAACTGGTAAGTGAAGTGCAAAGGACGGTATGTTGTTATTTCTTTTGGTAATACTGTATATTCAGAGAGTGTGTTGCTGTTTTTGGTAGTAACTAACTTTGATCGCTCTACTTATAAGTTGAATTAAAATTTATTTTGTATATGCTTATTTATATTGAATAATGGCATTGCATTAGTATCTGCAGAGATAACAGAAGATATAACGAAAGAATATATTTGAAATACAAGAATTAAAATTTTATATTTTCACTATGCGCGTCTATTCGAAGTAACAGGACATTAATTTTTCCACTTTGATAAAACCTTCAAATAATGTTTAATCGCTGAAATTCGTTGAAACAAAGTAATAAGCTAGCAAGTAAAAGATTAAAATTTTACATTTTTCAGAAGTTAGGAAAGAAATTTTGTAAACAAGAAGCTTTAAATTACCACAGTTTTACGGCTTTTCACTTCTAAGTCTAGTGTTCGACGTTCCCGATTATAAAATAAAAATATTATAATAACAATACCGTATACGAGAATTCATAATTAAATTCAGATATATGTCTATAATAATAGTTGTGGTAATATTAAGCAAAACATAAAATAATTTTTGTTTTTGTTTTTAACAGGTGTACTCTCACACACTCGTCTGTTTCTTCCACTATGGATCAACCACGTATTCGCAATACGGAGGAGGAGTATCCGGAGGCAGCCATGGAGGTGACGCCAGTTATGGTGGAGGAGCCTACCAAGGTCCATTAGCGGCACCTGTTGTTCTAGGTAATGGTTACTTGGCTGACACTAGAGAAGTTGCTGTCGCAAAGAACGCTCACTACTCTGCTCTTTCAAGTGCTAAGGCTAGCTCAGGTTACGGAGGCGGATACGGATCAGGTTATGCAGGCGGTTACGGAGGAAGTGCAGGTCACGGATCAGGAGCTAGTTACGCAGGAGGTGCTTACAATGGACGACTTGCTGCTCCCGTTGTACTCGCAACCGGATACTTGGCTGACACTAGAGAAGTCGCCTCAGCGAAGAATGCTCACTACTCCGCACTTCTTAGCGCTAAGTCTAGTTCAGGATACTGAAATGGATTAGTCTCAGGCTACGGCGGTGGATTTGACGGCGGATTCGGAAGTGTAACTAAGTCCGCATCAGGAGGTAGTTACGGTGGCGGTGCTGGATATGGATCAGTATCAGGTTATGGAGGTGGCGCTTACAGCGGTCCTCTTGCAGCTCCTGTCGTACTACCATCTGGCTACTTGGCTGATACTAGAGTCGTCGCTGCGGCGAAGGGTGCCCACTACGTGGCTTTGTCTGATGCCAGCTCCCGGTCTGGTTATGGAGGATATAGTGGATCTCAAGGAAAAGGCTGTCATTAGCACAACAAAGTGAAATTAACGTGTAAACTGTTTCATGTACTAACAACTCTTTTGCTATTTTCTGAGTGTAAATATATCGGCATAAATAAAACTATGTATACATGTTGTTAAGTTAATCATGTGGAAAATCTTTTTATAATGAAGGGAGTTGGTAATCATGGTCCCTGTTTCTTCAACAAGGAGGGTTTTTCCCGGCCTACATTCTTAGCGTTATATAAACCTATATACAAAACTTAACGTTGACAAGAATTATAAACAAGCTGTGAGAAACAAGCTGTAGTATTGGTAATCATATCTCTTCGAAACCGTGTAGAACCTGCCCGCTCAATTACATAAACCGCGTGTACCGTACGTAACTTACACTTTTTCTGTTTATAGCGATCAAAGTTTACAGAATTTTTGTTTATAAATTACAAAATTGTGTGGTGCCAGGATGCAAGAATTGGGGCGAAAATTTGATAAAATCGAAAATTCTACGTGGCATATCAAATGACAGTGAATTTTAATCATAATCTAAAAATAGTGTTTAGTTTCAGACATTACAAATTTTTCATCACAAAGCCCAAGAATGGAGTGAAAATTTTCAGTCTGACGGGTATAGTTTGGAAATTTTTGCGTTTATTGTATGCTTGCTATTGTTAATTTTCCAAACGAAAAATATTAGGTTAATCGGGAATTTTGTAACTTTTCTGATAAATGAAAAATCATCCAATATCAAAATAGATGGAGTTATAAATTTACTTCGTTCAAGATAGAGAGAGAGAGTTCATCAGATCAGGGAACACACTACTATTCTGTAGGTTACAAATGTTTGTTGAAATAACGCCTATAGACTAAAGTGATATGAGAAAAATGGTACTTTGAACTAGTCATCTGCTAGTAGGTGTACGTTTTCGCTTATTCACAGAGAAACCTTGTTAACTATTACGTTCCTTAGAACAACACATATGAAGCAAGAATTTTTCTTCATTTTCACGGCAAACGACAAATTGATTCCATGAACAATTTATTTTTCTTCAGGCGTTTTCTTAATATTTAATGTGTAACTAATCAAAACGGTAATACCTGTAAAGCAGAGATAATCGTTAGTAGAAGGCTGACTATTAAGAGAAACAAGCCATAAATGCTCACTTAAATACTTATGTCACATAAAATAAATTTTAAGTTCAAATTTACGTTTGATACTAAAGCGGAGAGTAACTTTCTTACCAAATGCAACGAATATAGGCTGCTGGACTTTGAAATTAAATACCTAGTCAGGATGTCAAACGTTTACAGTTTAAACCTTAATGACAGCACTGCAAATTTTGTTCATATATTTAATTTCAAAATATAAATTTACTACACTACGCTTAGAAATTATTTAGTATAAAAAATCTATTTCCAATTTGAAAATTACATCGTGTAACTTTTTTTAAAAAAAGAATTATTTGATTTGGCTTCGACGTACGATAGATACACGGTAATAAGTTTTGGAACTTCAAAATGTTTTCTTGTTGAAAATCACGTATGAAAATTTCATTCGTAATATGTATGATAGTAAGATATATGTAAGATGTATGGTAGTCCAGTTTGCGCGTACTCTGCTTCCAACGAACTACTTACATACGACAGAAGTTGACTAATGAACGCAAAACTAGGCGTAACGGAATTAAGTGGTAAAAATTAAAAGATTAGAAGGCGACACTAATTATACTATTGGTTCTGAAGCACACCTTAAATTATTCAGGTAGAGTAATCATAAATAGTTCACCGATATAACAATTAGATTACACTCTCGCGTGTGTGCACACCCATACGAAAAATGCTGCGTCTAGCACTTTGGGACTTGGGACTCCTCTTTACGGATCGTCTGCGATTTACGTGTCACCTACTCTGTGTACCATTTTCTGTGGTACAGAATGATGTCTTTACCTGTCAAAATTTGCGTATTTGTAAAGTGAAATATTCAGTAAACCTTTCTTTAGCAACAGAAATTAGAAATTAGCCCATTTTAGGGTGATTACATAGCGGGGATAGATTACATTTTCATCGTTACATTAATGTCCTCTGAAGGTATCTGGTTCTTTCGAAATCACCCGCAGCCCTGCCATTGAATCTGAATAAAAGATATTATTTTCAGAGTACACTTCATCTACTTCACCAGATGGCGCTGCACCACACGTCAATTGAACTTTTCCAGTCATCTAGATTCAATGCGTTTATCTCCCAGTGCCTATCAGTTATCTTTTTTCTGCCACCCATTGCTATAATTCCTCACACCGGATTCTCGGCTTCCTTCTCCCCGTTCCTCTCCTGGCTTGTCCCTGTACGGCTTGTCTCCCGGCGTTAGCAATACAAGCCCTGCCCACTGGAGACGATTAATTTTTGTAGGCTGTGGTCTTTGGCTTTCCTGAATAATGCGTCATTTAATGCGCTCCTGATTGTTCCAAACTGTATTTTTAGATTTCAGTCGTTGTTGGTAGTAATAAAAATTCGATTCCTATGAATTCCTCTCTTTTCGCTTGTCACATGGTACGTTGTTCCTTAACTTCAGTCGAATTTATTTCTTGTAAAGAAGGAGAATATTTATACATTTTTACATTTTTTGAACCCTTGTGTTTGTTGTATGGTTAACGAAAATTAAATTTTATGTCTAAACAAGTGAATTTAGATTTACGTATTTATATGTTAAACACTTTTTGGTAATTTTGGTTGTGACACTAAGAATTATATTAAATTTGTAATTTTGGGTTTGGTTATTTCAAACCTGATTACAGGACAAAACTTGTATACACTACGCATTATATTAGGTGTCAGTTTATAATATGAAAAACCTTGTCAACTCAGGTCGCAAATAAGTTTATTGTAATGCAATGCACATAGGTATTTGTCTGAAGACTCTTTGGTAAACAAAAAACATTTCGTTTGAAAGCCACACCTGACTTTAGTATTGTAAGAATTGTTTTACAGATGAGCAAATGGAATTTCTTAACGAGCCCATCCTGTCTGCAGCTGTATATAGCAGCGCACACTGAATGCAGACATCACAGCTGATCTGTGTTCAGATTAAACAACATGACAAAACTGGTAAGTGAAGTGCAAAGGACGGTATGTTGTTATTTCTTTTGGTAATACTGTATATTCAGAGAGTGTGTTGCTGTTTTTGGTAGTGACTAACTTTGATCGCTCTACTTATAAGTTGAATTAAAATTTACTTTGTATATGCTTATTTATATTGAATAATGGCATTGCATTAGTATCTGCAGAGATAACAGAAGATATAACGAAAGAATATATTTGAAATACAAGAATTAAAATTTTATATTTTCACTATGCGCGTCTATTCCAAGTAACAGGACATTAATTTTTCCACTTTGATAAAACCTTCAAATAATGTTTAATCGCTGAAATTCGTGAAACAAAGTAATAAGCTAGCAAGTAAAAAATTAAAATTTTACATTTTTCAGAAGTTAGGAAAGAAATTTTGTAAACAAGAAGCTTTAAATTACCACAGTTTTCCGACTTTTCACTTCTAAGTCTAGTGTTCGACGTTCCCGATTATAAAATAAAAATATTATAATAACAATACCGTATACGAGAATTCATAATTAAATTCAGATATACGTCTATAATAATAGTTGTGGTAATATTAAGCAAAACTTAAACTAATTTTTGTTTTTGTTTGTAACAGGTGTACTCTCTCACACTCGTCTGTTTCTTCCACTATGGATCAACAACGTATTCGCAATACGGAGGAGGAGTATCCGGAGGCAGCCATGGAGGTGACGCCAGTTATGGTGGAGGACCCTACCAAGGTCCATTAGCGGCACCTGTTGATCTAGGTAATGGTTACTAGGCTGACACTAGAGAAGTTGCTGCCGCAAAGAACGCTCACTACTCTGCTCTTTCAAATGCTAAGGCTAGCTCAGGTTACAGATGCGGATACGGATCAGGTTATGCAGGCGGTTACGGAGGAAGTGCAGGTTACGGATCTGGAGCTAATTACGCAGGAGGTGCTTACAATGGACCACTTGCTGCTCCCGTTGTACTCGCAACCGGATACTTGGCTGACACTAGAGAAGTCGCCTCAGCGAAGAATGCTCACTACTCCGCACTTCTTAGCGCTAAGTCTAGTTCAGGATACTGAAATGGATTAGGCTCAGGCTACGGCGGTGGATTTGACGGCGGATTCGGAAGTGTAACTAAGTCCGCATCAGGAGGTAGTTACGGTGGCGGTGCTGGATATGGATCAGGATCAGGTTACGAAGGTGGCGCTTACAGCGGTCCTCTTGCAGCTCCTGTCGTACTACCATCAGGCTACTTGGCTGATACTAGAGACGTCGCTGCGGCGAAGGGTGCCCACTACGTGGCTTTGTCTGATGCTAGCTCCCGGTCTGGTTATGGAGGAAATAGTGGATCTCAAGGAAAAGGCTGGCATTAGCACAACAAAGTGAAATTAACGTGTAAACTGTTTCATGTACTAACAACTATTTTGCTATTTTCTGAGTGTAAATATATCGGCATATATAAAACTATGTATACATGTTGTTAAGTTAATCACGTGGAAAATCTTTTTATAATGAAGGGAGTTGGTAATCATGGTCCCTGTTTCTTCAACAAGGAGGTTTTTCCCGGCCTACATTCCTAGCGTTACATAAACCTATATACAAAACTTAACGTTGACAAGAATTATAAACAAGCTGTGAGAAACAAGCTGTAGTATTGGTAATCATATCTCTTCGAAACCGTGTAGAACCTGCCCGCTCAATTACGTAAACCGCGTGTTCCGTACGTAACTTACACTTTTTCTGTTTATAGCGATCAAAGTTTACACGTAGAATTTTTGTTTATAAATTACCAAATTGTGTGGTGCCAGGATGCAAGAATTGGGGCGAAAATTTGATAAAATCGAAAATTCTACGTGGCATATCAAATGACAGTGAATTTTAATCATAATCTAAAAATAGTGTTTAGTTTCAGACATTACAAATTTTTCATCACAAAGCCCAAGAATGGAGTGAAAATTTTCAGTCTGACGGGTATAGTTTGGAAATTTTTGCGTTTATTGTATGCTTGCTATTGTTAATTTTCCAAACGAAAAATATTAGGTTAATCGGGAATTTTGTAACTTTTCTGATAAATGAAAAATCATCCAATATCAAAATAGATGGAGTTATAAATTTACTTCGTTCAAGATAGAGAGAGAGAGTTCATCAGATCAGGGAACACACTACTATTCTGTAGGTTACAAAAGTTTGTTGAAATAACGCCTATAGACTAAAGTGATATGAGAAAAATGGTACTTTGAACTAGTCATCTGCTAGTAGGTGTACGTTTTCGCTTATTCTCAGAGAAACCTTGTTAACTATTTCGTTCCTTAGAACAACACATAAGAAGCAAGAATTTTTCCTCATTTTCACGGCAAACGACAAATTGATTCCATGAACAATTTATTTTTCTTCAGGCGTTTTCTTAATATTTAATGTGTAACTAATCAAGACGGTAATACCTGTAAAGCAGAGATAATCGTTAGTAGAAGGCTGACTATTAAGAAAAACAAGCCATAAATGCTCACTTAAATACTTATGTCACATAAAATAAATTTTAAGTTCAAATTTACGTTTGATACTAAAGCGGAGAGTAACTTTCTTACCAAATGCAACGAATATAGGCTGCTGGACTTTGAAATTAAATACCTAGTCAGGATGTCAAACGTTTACAGTTTAAACCTTAATGACAGCACTGCAAATTTTGTTCATATATTTAATTTCAAAATATAAATTTACTACACTACGCTTAGAAATTATTTAGTATAAAAAATCTATTTCCAATTTGAAAATTACATCGTGTAACTTTTTTTAAAAAAGAATTATTTGATTCGGCTTCGACGTACGATAGATACACGGTAATAAGTTTTGGAACTTCAAAATGTTTTCTTGTTGAAAATCACGTATGAAAATTTCATTCGTAATATGTATGATAGTAAGATATATGTAAAATGTATGGTAGTCCAGTTTGCGCGTACTCTGCTTCCAACGAACTACTTACATACGACAGAAGTTGACTAATGAACGCAAAACTAGGCGTAACGGAATTAAGTAGTAAAAATTAAAAGATTAGAAGGCGACACTAATTATACTATTGGTTCTGAAGCACACCTTAAATTATTCAGGTAGAGTAATCATAAACAGTTCACCGATATAACAATTAGATTACACTCTCGCGTGTGTGCACATCCATACGAAAAATGCTGCGTCTAGCACTTTGGGGCTTGGGACTCCTCTTTACGGATCGTCTGCGATTTACGTGTCACCTACTCTGTGTACCATTTTTCTGTGGTACAGAATGATGTCTTTACCTGTCAAAATTTGCGTATTTGTAAAGAGAAATATTCAGTAAACCTTTCTTTAGCAACAGAAATTAGAATTTAGCCCATTTTAGGGTGATTACATAGCGGGGATAGATTACATTTTCATCGTTACATTAATGTCCTCTGAAGGTGTCTGGTTCTTTCGAAATCACCCGCAGCCCTGCCATTGAATCTGAATAAAAGATATTATTTTCAGAGTACACTTCATCTACTTCACCAGATGGCGCTGCACCACACGTCAGTTGAACTTTTCCAGTCATCTAGATTCAATGCGTTTATCTCCCAGTGCCTATCAGTTATCTTTTTTCTGCCACCCATTGCTATAATTCCTCACACTGGATTCTCGGCTTCCTTCTCCCCGTTCCTCTCCTGGCTTGTCCCTGTACGGCTTGTCTCCCGGCGTTAGCAATACAAGCCCTGCCCACTGGAGACGATTAATTTTTGTAGGCTGTGGTCTTTGGCTTTCCTGAATAATGCGTCATTTAATTCGCTCCTGATTGTTCCAAACTGTATTTTTAGATTTCAGTCGTTGTTGGTAGTAATAAAAATTCGATTCCTATGAATTCCTCTCTTTTCGCTTGTCACATGGTACGTTGTTCCTTAACTTCAGTCGAATTTATTTCTTGTAAAGAAGGAGAATATTTATACATTTTTACATTTTTTGAACCCTTGTGTTTGTTGTATGGTTAACGAAAATTAAATTTTATGTCTAAACAAGTGAATTTAGATTTACGTATTTATATGTTAAACCCTTTTTGGTAATTTTGGTTGTGACACTAAGAATTATATTAAATTTGTAATTTTGGGTTTGGTTATTTCAAACCTGATTACAGGACAAAACTTGTATACACTACGCATTATATTAGGTGTCAGTTTATAATATGAAAAACCTTGTCAACTCAGGTCGCAAATAAGTTTATTGTAATGCAATGCACATAGGTATTTGTCTGAAGACTCTTTGGTAAACAAAAAACATTTCGTTTGAAAGCCACACCTGACTTTAGTATTGTAAGAATTGTTTTACAGATGAGCAAATGGAATTTCTTAACGAGCCCATCCTGTCTGCAGCTGTATATAGCAGCGCACACTGAATGCAGACATCACAACTGATCTGTGTTCAGATTAAACAACATGGCAAAACTGGTAAGTGAAGTGCAAAGGACGGTATGTTGTTATTTCTTTTGGTAATACTGTATATTCAGAGAGTGTGTTGCTGTTTTTGGTAGTAACTAACTTTGATCGCTCTACTTATAAGTTGAATTAAAATTTATTTTGTATATGCTTATTTATATTGAATAATGGCATTGCATTAGTATCTGCAGAGATAACAGAAGATATAACGAAAGAATATATTTGAAATACAAGAATTAAAATTTTATATTTTCACTATGCGCGTCTATTCGAAGTAACAGGACATTAATTTTTCCACTTTGATAAAACCTTCAAATAATGTTTAATCGCTGAAATTCGTTGAAACAAAGTAATAAGCTAGCAAGTAAAAGATTAAAATTTTACATTTTTCAGAAGTTAGGAAAGAAATTTTGTAAACAAGAAGCTTTAAATTACCACAGTTTTACGGCTTTTCACTTCTAAGTCTAGTGTTCGACGTTCCCGATTATAAAATAAAAATATTATAATAACAATACCGTATACGAGAATTCATAATTAAATTCAGATATATGTCTATAATAATAGTTGTGGTAATATTAAGCAAAACATAAAATAATTTTTGTTTTTGTTTTTAACAGGTGTACTCTCACACACTCGTCTGTTTCTTCCACTATGGATCAACCACGTATTCGCAATACGGAGGAGGAGTATCCGGAGGCAGCCATGGAGGTGACGCC
This sequence comes from Magicicada septendecula, assembly GCA_034769895.1. Taxonomy (NCBI): domain Eukaryota; kingdom Metazoa; phylum Arthropoda; class Insecta; order Hemiptera; family Cicadidae; genus Magicicada; species Magicicada septendecula. Next base: position 273,145,396 of record CM068371.1, read on the forward strand.
AGTTATGGTGGAGGAGCCTACCAAGGTCCATTAGCGGCACCTGTTGTTCTAGGTAATGGTTACTTGGCTGACACTAGAGAAGTTGCTGTCGCAAAGAACGCTCACTACTCTGCTCTTTCAAGTGCTAAGGCTAGCTCAGGTTACGGAGGCGGATACGGATCAGGTTATGCAGGCGGTTACGGAGGAAGTGCAGGTCACGGATCAGGAGCTAGTTACGCAGGAGGTGCTTACAATGGACGACTTGCTGCTCCCGTTGTACTCGCAACCGGATACTTGGCTGACACTAGAGAAGTCGCCTCAGCGAAGAATGCTCACTACTCCGCACTTCTTAGCGCTAAGTCTAGTTCAGGATACTGAAATGGATTAGTCTCAGGCTACGGCGGTGGATTTGACGGCGGATTCGGAAGTGTAACTAAGTCCGCATCAGGAGGTAGTTACGGTGGCGGTGCTGGATATGGATCAGTATCAGGTTATGGAGGTGGCGCTTACAGCGGTCCTCTTGCAGCTCCTGTCGTACTACCATCTGGCTACTTGGCTGATACTAGAGTCGTCGCTGCGGCGAAGGGTGCCCACTACGTGGCTTTGTCTGATGCCAGCTCCCGGTCTGGTTATGGAGGATATAGTGGATCTCAAGGAAAAGGCTGTCATTAGCACAACAAAGTGAAATTAACGTGTAAACTGTTTCATGTACTAACAACTCTTTTGCTATTTTCTGAGTGTAAATATATCGGCATAAATAAAACTATGTATACATGTTGTTAAGTTAATCATGTGGAAAATCTTTTTATAATGAAGGGAGTTGGTAATCATGGTCCCTGTTTCTTCAACAAGGAGGGTTTTTCCCGGCCTACATTCTTAGCGTTATATAAACCTATATACAAAACTTAACGTTGACAAGAATTATAAACAAGCTGTGAGAAACAAGCTGTAGTATTGGTAATCATATCTCTTCGAAACCGTGTAGAACCTGCCCGCTCAATTACATAAACCGCGTGTACCGTACGTAACTTACACTTTTTCTGTTTATAGCGATCAAAGTTTACAGAATTTTTGTTTATAAATTACAAAATTGTGTGGTGCCAGGATGCAAGAATTGGGGCGAAAATTTGATAAAATCGAAAATTCTACGTGGCATATCAAATGACAGTGAATTTTAATCATAATCTAAAAATAGTGTTTAGTTTCAGGCATTACAAATTTTTCATCACAAAGCCCAAGAATGGAGTGAAAATTTTCAGTCTGACGGGTATAGTTTTAAAATTTTTGCGTTTATTGTATGCTTGCTATTGTTAATTTTCCAAACGAAAAATATTAGGTTAATCGGGAATTTTGTAACTTTTCTGATAAATGAAAAATCATCCAATATCAAAATAGATGGAGTTATAAATTTACTTCGTTCAAGATAGAGAGAGAGAGTTCATCAGATCAGGGAACACACTACTATTCTGTAGGTTACAAATGTTTGTTGAAATAACGCCTATAGACTAAAGTGATATGAGAAAAATGGTACTTTGAACTAGTCATCTGCTAGTAGGTGTACGTTTTCGCTTATTCACAGAGAAACCTTGTTAACTATTACGTTCCTTAGAACAACACATATGATGCAAGAATTTTTCTTCATTTTCACGGCAAACGACAAATTGATTCCATGAACAATTTATTTTTCTTCAGGCGTTTTCTTAATATTTAATGTGTAACTAATCAAAACGGTAATACCTGTAAAGCAGAGATAATCGTTAGTAGAAGGCTGACTATTAAGAAAAACAAGCCATAAATGCTCACTTAAATACTTATGTCACATAAAATAAATTTTAAGTTCAAATTTACGTTTGATACTAAAGCGGAGAGTAACTTTCTTACCAAATGCAACGAATAGAGGCTGCTGGATTTTGAAATTATATACCAAGTCAGGATGTCAACCGTTTACAGTTTAAACCTTAATGACAGCACTGCAAATTTTGTTCATATATTTAATTTCAAAATATAAATTTACTACACTACGCTTTGAAATTATTTAGTATAAAAAATCTATTTCCAATTTGAAAATTGCATCGTGTAACTTTTTTTAAAAAAAGAATTATTTGATTCTGCTTCGACGTACGATAGATACACGGTAATAAGTTTTGGTACTTCAAAATGTTTTCTTGTTGAAAATCACGTATGAAAATTTCATTCGTAATATGTATGATAGTAAGATATATTTAAGATGTATGGTAGTCCAGTTTGCGCGTACTCTGCTTCCAACGAACTACTTACATACGACAGAAGTTGACTAATGAACGCAAAACTAGGCGTAACGGAATTAAGTGGTAAAAATTAAAAGATTAAAAGACGACACTAATTATACTATTGGTTCTGAAGCACACCTTAAATTATTCAGGTAGAGTAATCATAAATAGTTCACCGATATAACAATTAGATTACACTCTCGCGTGTGTGCACACCCATACGAAAAATGCTGCGTCTAGCACTTTGGGACTTGGGACTCCTCTTTACGGATCGTCTGCGATTTACGTGTCACCTACTCTGTGTACCATTTTTCTGTGGTACAGAATGATGTCTTTACCTGTCAAAATTTGCGTATTTGTAATGTGAAATATTCAGTAAACCTTTCTTTAGCAACAGAAATTAGAATTTAGCCCTTTTTAGGGTGATTACATAGCGGGGATAGATTACATTTTCATCGTTACATTAATGTCCTCTGAAGGTATCTGGTTCTTTCGAAATCACCCGCAGCCCTGACCAGATGGCGCTGCACCATACGTTAATTGAACTTTTCCAGACATCTAGATTCAATGCGTTTATCTCCCAGTGCTTATCTGTTATCTTTTTTCTGCCACCCATTGCTATAATTCCTCACACCGGATTCTCGGCTTCCTTCTCCCCGTTCCTCTCCCGATGGCGCTGCACCACACATCCAGTCGTGGAATCTTCTATTGGACTTTTCCAGACATCCAGATTCAATGCGTTTATCTTCCAGTGCCTATCAGTTATCTTTTCTCTGCCATCCATTGTTATAATTTCCTCACACCGGATTCTCGGCTTCCTTCTCTCCGTTACTCTCCTAGTTTGTCCCTGTACGGCTTGTTTCCCGGCATTAGCAATACATGGCCTGCCCACTGGAGACGCTTAATTTTTTAGGTTGTGAATCTTTGAGTTTTCTGAATATTGCGTAATTTAATGCGCTCCTGATTGTTCCAAACTGTAATTTTAGATTTCAGTCGTTGTTGGTAGTAATAAAAATTAGATCCCTATGAATTCCTCTCTTTACTCTTGTCACATGGTACGTTGTTCCTTAACTTCAGGTGAATTAATTTCTCATAAATTAGGAGAATATTTTATAAATTTTCTGAACCCTTGTGTTTGTTGTATGGTTAACGAAAATTAATATTTTATATCTGAACAAGTGAATTTAATTGAATGACAACGCCTACATCTTACTCCTTGTAATAAAAAAAACCACCGCGCTGTACTCGTTTGAACCTGGCTTTTATTGGTCTTCGACCCGGACAACGAATAAAAACGAAGGTGCAAGACGGCCCATGCAACGTCTGCCTTTGCATCCGTCTATATTGTATTTATAAAAATATATTTAATGACGATGTACAACATGTGAGATACTAATTTGAGCTAAATAATTTAATACATTTATTCGCTTATCAATTAATTCGTTTTTTAAATTCTAATAATTAATATGATACGCACACATAAGTTAAGTATGGATGATTTGAGTTAAATACGTGTATGCTTGCATTAATTAATCCTGATGTGAAAAGTCTCCGGAAAATTGATATTATTTTACGCCCACAATGATGAGTTATTTTAAATTGTTGTTCAGCAAGCGCTAGTAGTTCAGAATAGGACTTTTCAGTTATATACTGACTTTTCAGTTATATACTGATCCCATTCAGATAAAGATCCCATCCTTCTTATATATATAAAAATCTCTTACTGTAATATAGTCTGGTGGGGACCTAAGGTGCCCATGGGGCAAGAGGAAATGAGCCCATTCCACCATCCTTGGTGGCACTTGACATTTTTCAGTCAGAGAAGAAAGAAAGGAGCCCACACTTAAATGTATAACAAAGAGGGGTGAGGAGACAACGCGGTAACCGTTTCTGCTCCACTCGCATACTATCTGTCTCTGTACATAAGATCGCTTCACAACGACACTAGCATGCTTCTCGTCTCCTCACCAGCCTTGTTCACAGTATGAAACATTGTACGAGACTGCTGTGTGCATGTGCAAAATAAATGAAAATTTCGTAGCCTCGTAACGAGGCGTTTGTCCACTGCTCAACCCAAGCCAAGTTCAATGTCTATCGTCAGGTCTATAACCTATCCTGTCCCGGTGGGACTTGTAACATCAAAGCGCGGTGAACTCCAGTAGAATAGCCTGTCAAAGCAACATACCACTATTCAAGTGGGGGAGAGCCGTGAGTTTTCCTGCCATCACCTGGTAAGCTTATGTCGTTTGTGGTGAAGGAAATCATATATGGAGGTTGCCAAGGGTCTTAGAAGCTGGTATGGGAGACTTATGTCCGAGGTGCAGCGCTGGCACTAGGTCACCCCAGAATTGGTTGTAGTCATGGAAAATATTTAATACAAATTTATATAACTCGTGCTGTTTCTGTAGAAACGACTTTTGACAACGTTTAAGCATTGTATAAAGTAAATAATATAATTTTATTGTTGTTTATTAACAGAATATTTTTTGGTAAATTCAACTTAAAGTATTTCCAACTTTTTGCAATAGATTACGACTAAAAACATTCCTAATCTGACTTAAATAAAGCAGTTTCTTTCTTTGCCAGACATAAATTTTGTTGGAGAAACGGCCCTTTCACGTTTCGCTTAAACGCATTCATTTCTTCGCAATTGTAAATGATAAACTCAATTTACAAGCAAAAATTGTTAACTCAAAACGTTCATAGAAAATAAGTAATGAAACGCGTGTATTAATTGTAAGGTGTAAAAATAAGTAACGGATAGACGCCATTCACATTGAAATTTATCGAGGTGAAGTAAGGACGACTAAGCATATTAAATATTAATGGTGACGGTAAATAAAGAAAACTCTGCATTTAAAGTCAGTATACTCTAATAGGCTAAGCACTACATTCTGTTTTCCTTATAAACAAGTTTACGGGGTACGTTTTTTCTATTTTACATCATTGGAATACCTTTTATGGTCAAATACCGTCCCAGTTTTTAAGCTGACAGCATTTAATGCATAACTTTTGAATACCCTGACAAACATGTGTTCGCACAGGGAGGTAGTTCGTCGACAATTATACCGCTCTAATTTATATTTTATAATAATTTGTTATTAATATAAAATTTAATTTTAGTTTTTATTGGACTGTACTCCTTTATTAATATATTTATTTTTGTTATCAGTTATAACGTAAAAGCTATGGTCATAACGATACTTTCTGCTAGTGAAGATCATATTGTGTCCACTGTCAGAGTTGCAGTATGTATGATGTTCTCACGACGCTGTATGTATGCACTTTTCAATTTCAATATTGCAAATGATGTTGCATAAAGTGTGTGTTACAGACACAATAATCGGTGAACCCAAAAGACGCAAGTTCTTCTTGTTAATCAAGAAGCTCAAAGAAAACTTACGTAATACTGAATTATTTGAACACTACATTTTACATTATATTGCAATGTACTAATACCACATTTTATGATTATTCGGTGTGCTGTTAGGTTGAAGAGAATAGCAGACATGACGAATATTCTAACAGCCAATAACATATAGAAATTAAATAGGAAATACGAATGATAGCGAAAAAATGAAATGGTGGCTTTGCTAGGTTGGAAACTCATACAGACAGAGAAAAACAGAAAGCGGAGGAGAGAGAGGGAGAGAGAGTAAGTTACACTTTCTCTCTCTATACGATTGCCTGGTTATTATTGTACTGTCTGGTAAATTGTGGCGTTTACACACTGTATTACCAGATTACATTAAACCTCTAACCACCAAGCACAGAAAAACCTTCTCTAGAAACACCCATTTCTTACAGACTACAAACATAGTTTAACAAAGCAACAGAGCCTTGGAAGCTTATAGTTTCCCAAACCCTGTTACTAAACTTCAAGAACCGTTCCAATCAGTTGCTACAGCTGACACATTAAAGTTATAGCTGACAACAAATCAGTAACGTTATAGTAATGTCGTGTGCGGCAATGTAACTATTGGAGATTTTTTACAGAATTTTATAATAAAAGCAGATTTAGGTACGTTAAGAATAGTATCCACTGACTACCTTCCATCTTTAAGCAGTTGGTCTTCCTCTTTTTTTCGCTTTTCCTTTCTTCTCGTTCTACTATTGATAGATTCTCTTCACGCCCCGGTTCCTGGTATCACTGTATAATTTTTCAATAAGAACAGTATAATACAAAAAAATGTGTATCATGCATTTAGTCTTAATGTATAAGACTAAACATTGGTGTATGTTCAAATAACTATATAGAGGAATATAATGTGCATGTCTGTAAAATATTATACTTGTGATAATATCGTGAAGTCTTCAATAATACCTGGGATTACTTAGTGAAGTTAGATACAATGAAAGTTATACTGTGTTCTTGTATACACGTAATCCAAATATACGATAATATTGTTGTTATCGTAGTCCAAAATTAGGTGATAAATGCGCTGTCAATCTCTTCTAATAATTTTTACAAACATGTAAGAGGAGTACATCAGAAAGAGAGACACAGACGGCTGGCTGAAGCAAAGAGAGAAAAGGTAAACACATATACGCTGACACAGCTCTGTGAGGGTTATATATAAATTAGTAAAAGAGATCAAGGAATAATGGGTAAGAATACTAAGTAATATAAAACGTAAGGGAGAGAAAGTAACATAAGCCTAGTCGCGTGAGTTTCTTATTGTGGTTTTTATTCGTTTTTTTTTTTGCAAGGCACTGTAATATAATTTGTTATTATAATATAAAAGTATAATGTGGCTTACAACTTGAGAAATAAGTTACTTTTACTATACCTGAAGTTTATTTACGGATTGCAGACTTTTGTTCTTTTGTTTCTTGTTTCTTAAAGAAGACCTTTATAACTTACAAAGCTGCCAACGTGTCATAGTTTAATCTTTTTATCTTATATCGTAGAATAATTCAATCAAATTCTCATGATTCCAGCATTAAGCATACCACCAAATGACAAAATGCAGTATAAGAGTTAAGTTTTTTCTGTATACCATTATCATTTAACGTTAATTAGCTTTTGACCCACTGTGGCCCATTAAATAATTTTCACCGACACGCCCGAAAACTGATGAATATTATGATGTAACTAGACATCTATCAAACCGCATCTTTAAACTATTAATTTTCTTCTGTTTCGACAGGTCTCTTATCCTTTTTTTGTCTCGGCAAACTTTCTGAATTGGTGCAAAAAAAATGAATTTTTTAAAAAAATGCAAGTAAAAATGGTTAAACTGTAGACTAATTTTTTTATTTATGGAACAGTTTCGACCGCCTAAAACATAATCTTCAGCTTCAATACAAAAAACGAGAATATAATGATTGACATCGTATAGACCTGTATATTCTATTTTAAACGGCGCTCTCGCACACACATATAAACGTATTTATACACGTTATTTTAGCATACATTTACATATTGTAGGTTTGTAGCTTAAACTACATAATATGTATTATAATATGTACCAATATCAATTAAGTATACGAATTCCTTGATAAACAAATTATTCTTCAAATCTGTTACCAACATAGTCATGTTATGATTTTTCATATATCATAAAATGAAAAGTCGATGTAACACCACTAATTGGGTCAAATAATGGTAAAATTGATGAGGTGGCTGGAATTCAAACAGCCAGAATGGAGGAGGTGGTTGGAGCCAGCGAAACAATTGTGCCACGGTTAGAATAAATTAATCGTGTGACAACACCTGAATCATAAATTCTACATTCAATACATCAAGATTTTTGGCAGAAAAGTGCACACACATTGAGTAATCAAACTTATAAAACAAAATTGTATGTGTGTTGTGTGTGCGAGAGAGAGAGAGAGGGAGAGAGAGAGAGAGAGAGAGAGAGAGAGAATTTTTGTGTCTGTGTCTAGATACATGCGTGTGGCAACAGACCTACAGAAGAATATTAAAATTATCGTTTTACAACGATAACGTAAATTAAAGAGTTTACTGCTTTTCAAGTCACCTGTTTTGTACGCATAAAAAAATAGCTTGTTTTTTTACTTTACTTTATGACACTCATAGGTTTTAAAAATGTTAATGTCTTTCTTAAGTATACTAAAAACTCGTTTATCCGAATTTGATGGGACCGCGCCCGTTTCGGATAAACGAAATTTCGGATAAACCGAAACTTGTATTTAAAAAATAATAAATATGTAAGTACAATAACTTTATTTAATAATAATAATTTAAAAGTTACTTACAGTGAATATGACACAATAAACTATAAAACGGCACCGCACTGTAAATTATAGTTTCTACAGTACTGGAAGAGTCCTATTGTTTGTTCGTACAGTAATCAAACATAGTTTTTTGCTTAAGCTTTGAAGTTCGTTTGCTGGCTGCCCGATCTCGAAGTCATTTCATTTTTAGAATTCTGCAGGGGAAGTTTCGTCTTGTCGCTTCAAATACGACAGTAGCTCTTCAAAAATTGATGTTGCCTCTGTATGGTTAACTCCCATTTTCTCTTCCACACCATCGTCAGAGCTTTTGTCCTCACTGGGTTGTTGTGAACATTGTGCAACAATTTCGTCATCGGATAACAGCTGATATCCAAGATCGCCTTTTTCCGAATTCATCCACTCGGATACGTCTTCTTCTTGTAACTGTGAGCACCCTTCAATGTCTTTTAATATTTCTACAAATTTTGTTTCGTATAAACCGGATTTTCGGATAAACGGGATTCGGATAAACGAGTTTTTAGTGTACATATTAAGAAATTTGGACATCATGTTGTTTTCGACACGTATATACTGTTTCAGTGAACGAGAAAATAATTATAAGTTTCAGAAATAATAATCACTTTAAAAGCAGTACTAATATTAAAAAATCTTCAATTTTCATCATAAACTTTACCTACAATTAGAAGTTATGGGCTCTTTCCTTGCCTTGTGTTTTAGAGCGCGTCGGAGAGTTACTATTATCTGGTTAAATTTATTAATTTTCTCATTAATATCTTCTTCGTTTTTATATGAGGACTCACAGCCTAAATAGTTAAATTCTGAGACCTGTTCAGTAATTTTATTATTCAATAGAATTTTAGATCTAACTAACCATGTTCTTTTAAAAGCCATACATTTTGTTTTTTAATCAAATATTTCCATATTAAATCCATAATAAAATCATACAAATCCATGGCATTTCCTACCTTTACTTATGGCTTAGAGCCGTGGACAATGTTTGCTAGGCAAATATCAAGAATTCAGGCTACGGAAATGAATTTTTTGTGGTTCATAGCTGGGTACAGAACATTAGATACGAAAAGAAACAATCAGATAAGAGAGGAACTGAAAGTCGAAGAAGTAAACGGAATCATCAATAAGTATAGAGAAATCTGGAAACAACACATTAGCAGAATGGGCAGTGCCCCAAGGTAGCCTTATTGAAAGAGGGACGAAAGGGAAGAGAAGCCTGGGAAGACCCAAGAAGAGATGGTCCTACCAGTTTGGAACCGGAACAATCTAAGCAGTCTAAACCGCGAAGAAGAAGAAGATCAGAAGTTATTACGATAATCGATATTTATTTTTTATTAGCGCTATGCACGTTTTAACAAAGGAAGGAAATCTGTCGTTATTTCGTATAATAACGTTTGTGTACTTTCATTTGATCGGGCATAGAGAAAATGCTTAAGGCTACAGTTACGTAGCCTATATGTTGCAAATCGTTTGTATAGACCTACACAAAGTAGAGGAGGCTAAAGGTGGTTTACAGGTCTCGGAGGATGCCGATTACTATGCATCACTAAAACTCTGAGAAACGTCGACTGTTTCTGACGAAAGAGTCAGAGGTTCCCGGAAGGGAACTCAGATGTACCCACAAATCCAACTCTCACGTTCTCGAAGACGAAAGTCGCGTACCCCCTGATTACTTAATGTGTCAGACGATAGAGGGTTAATGGCGCGTTCCCGGCGTCAGAAAACTGGGACCCATCGTCAGAAAAAGGGAAGGGAACCCTAACAGAAATATCCCTGGTCCTCCAAGTTCGGGGTTGGGCGGTAGGCCGGTAACCTACCCCCGGAAAAATACCACACCACGGAACCTTCAAGAAAGCCTCGGATTGGACGGAAACAACGGCAACGACTACGGCAAAGAAATATGGAATACTCTTTAGGAACATGGAACGTCAGGACAAAGTGCGTTCCTGGAGAAGGATGGCTACCGTCAGAAGAGAATGGGGGGAAAAAATTGAAGGAGGCCAGGGCCTAACAAGGGCTATAGTGCCATAGGAGAGAGAGACACACAAAGTAGAACCCAATGAGTCAATGTTTTCTCAAAACGCCTCAGCCATTTCATGCAAATTAAAAACAAAAAAATCATGTTTGGCCAACGGAAATGTAGTTTACAGAAAATCAGTAAGAACACGGAAGTTTAAAGTATGTGACGCTGATAAAATTCCGTTTCCGTATGTGTTATACTTTTAAAGTAGTGAGCCTGAAGCTCAACGGTTCATTAACTCACGAAAAAGAATCGGACGAGACGAGAGAGTATTAAATGACTACGTTCATGGGAGGGTACAATGTAGCAAGCAGACAACCGTTAATTGAGTGATGGATGAACGCTGCTCACATTGAAATTTATTGAGGAAAACAAACGTGGACGAAGCGCATTAAACATTAACAGACAGAACAAACAAAGAAAAATGTACAATACAGAGTCACAGTTTGCTACAAAAGAAGCTTCTACATACTCTGTGATATATTGTAACTTCTTTTAACCTTACAGCTCGTAATCACTGCTACTTATGTTTATCGGCTGTTTATAAGGTGTTTTACTTGTGCAACACAAGACAGTTATTTCACACAAATATTACGACTATTTAAAAAATATTTGTAATTACTATATTTTCTATATTTTACTATACTATCTTTTCATATATAAATCTTTTCTAAGCTACAGCTTCCTTAGAAGTACCCATTGTTGGGCTTGACTTTGACTTTATTAAGCCGACAAAGGACAAAGAAAAATGTCCAACATTTTTTAAAAACTTCGCAGTTTTATACTTTTCTTAATTCTACGAGGGATATCAAGAAAGTAAGTTCCGTTTGTAATTATTGCCACGGTATCGATACCGGCACCGCTGTTTTGCATGCGCGGCGAGTTTGTTGATTCGTTGGCAAGGCAATGACGCCATTTGTAAATAACTGTGCACTGAGTAAGCTTTGTTAGACGTGTTTATAATGCGTAAGAAAATCGAGACGCCCGTCGCGAGTGAAAGCAGGTGTGCGATTCGTTTCTTGAATGCGACAGGCAGTAAACCAACTGAAATTCGCCGTCAAATTTGCAATATTTAAGGAGAAGAAGCAATGAGCGATTCGATGGTAGAAAAAGGAGTATCAGGAGGCAAAAGTATTCACGATGATGGACAGAGCGGGTGACCGTCCTTAACGAAAGACGACATAATACAGAGAAGATTGAAGAGAATATTACATAAAATAGACGATTCACTGATGTCGCTCTCCCTGCATTTTCTAGAAGTTTCACGTTACACTTCATGGAATTATGTTTGAAAAATTAAACTACCGGAAATTGTATGCACTCTGAAATGCTTACAGAATGACAGAAAATGAAACGATGGGACAGTGCATTGCCTTTTTTTTTGACACGATTCACGCAGCAAAACAATGATTTCATGAGCCATATAGACACCGCAGACGAGACATGGGTATCATACGCAACGTCTGATTTAAAATAATAATCCATGGCATGGAGGCACATCTCATCGCCCGCGAAGAAAAAATTCAAGTCAACGGTTTCCTCTCAGAAAGTCATGTGCACAGTCTCTTGGGACAGAAAAGCGGTTTTGCTTATAGCGTCTTGGCTCAAGGCTCGACAATCAGCTCGGATGTCTGTTGGAAAAACTTATGAAATTGCGTCGTGCGATTGAGGAAAAGCGACGTGGGGTGCTTACCCGGGGCATTGTGTTGATTTATGACTATTCCTGCCCACAGACTGCCACTGCAACGCAACATGTCCTCACAAACCTTCGGCTGGGAACAATTTGATCATCTGCCTTTACAATCCGAACTTCGTACCCAGCGAATATCGCCTTTTCAACCATTAGAAATCCTTCCTTGGTAACCAACGGTTACATAACGACGACAATATCAAATAAGCCGTTAGTACGTGGTTCAAACCACAGGTGGGAAATTTCTACGACGAATATGTACAACGTCTGATGGTCCGCTACGAAATTATTCATGGTTTGTTTCAATAACCTATTGTAAGTATTGAATATTTAACGACCTCACTTTGAGTGATTTTTTATTTCTGAAGACGAAACATATGTTTCTAAACGCGTAAATCAATCGAACGCAACAAGAAGTCACACGACGGAAGAAATACTGTAAATTATATACAGATTTTGTCAATAAGTGACTTGGATACCAATTCAAACATGTTTTTCAAATATAAGAACTGTATGTATCCAAAACATTTCATTTATTTAATGTTAAAAATTAAATTTGATAGTAAGCCTGTTTGTAATATTATTTATTTAATAAAATGTAACCTGTCCTTTCTCTTTCGCCAACGTAACAGAGAGAGAAAGAGAGAGAGAAAGATTTTGGTATTTCTGTAACCAGCCCCATCTGGTCTCTATAATGAATTTCTTAAAATGTTTCCAGATTTTGCTTTCTCTACACTATTCGCACAGGCCAATATTATTTTTTTGTCATTGGTAATGTTCTCGCAAATTCTCATAGCTACGAGTACCATAGGTTGGGCACCACTGCTCATAAACAAAAACAAGATCAAAGAACAAAACGAAAACATAGTCCTTACTTTCTTACTACTTCCTCGGTTAGTATTCGATTAAAATGCGGATTAATTAACTCGTCATAGTAGACAATTTTTTATTTGTACTGGGTGCGAAATTAATTTGCGTCTATATAACTGAAGACCATGAGCAGAGAGATATTTTACAGGTCTTCCTATAAATTGTGATCTAAATATAGTACTTTCCCCACGTGACACAGCAGCCTCTCATTGCTAACCGTTAGAAACGTTTTACAGTGCACGTTTAGCAATCGGATTCCAAACTTTCTTTTAACCTCTTCACAAAAATTTATTTAAAATAATAATAATGACTTATAATAAAATAAATATAATAACTTATAATATAATAAATATAATAAAAAACCTGTACGTACTTTTGAGCACACGGTTAAACTTTGTAGCACACTTCTAGATCAAAATTTGTTACTTTTATACGACTTCAGATTTTACCTGACATACTGAAGTAATACAGTTTTTTTCAATTTCCCAAAAACAGTATTTTCCTGTTTTATTTTTTTCCCGGGCGTAATGAGTATTCCTGTAAGTATTTGTAATATAACTTCTGATGCTGTGCTTTGAACACTACTTTCGAAGCATCAGTAAATTAGGAACTAAGTTTCTCTAAGTCTTTGATAGTAAGAGTCGGGTATTTTCATTTAACTTATTTAAAACGTTAACTATTATTAATTTTTCACACGTTTTAATGGTTACCCCACTTGTGTTTCGTAACAGACACATTTGATAGGTCAGCTGCGCTATCCACCTTAATTCTCAAAATATTACGAACGAAGGCTCTAAAATGTATAAAAAGCAATATACATTTCAGAAACTTACACTAACAGCACATTTACATGAAACACATGAAATACGTAGCACTGAGACACTCACAGACTTTACAACTCTCACATGATTAAACAGACATTTTGCACGTGCGCATATCACATTACTGTATGAACAGTATGAACAGTGTCAACGCGTCTGACCAATAGCGTTTCAGATATGGCACGCAGGTTTATTTTCATCAGGACTGAACTAACAACGGAAATAGTATACATACTGAGGAGGTTAAAGTGCCTATAATCAGTGGTAAAATCCTTGCCCTTTCTTGGGCGTATCGGTAAAGTTCAGTCATTATATGAATTATTTAATGAATACACATAACACAGACGACACTACGGGCATTGCGCACTGCTCGGCATAACGATATCAACTGCCGAGTCATTCGATGTCCACTTAACTCACTGATATGTCAGACTGTTTTTGTATCCTCTTTGTTCTTCGTAAAACAGCGTCGTACAGAATATTTTAACGAAACGATAACTGATCGTTAAGTAGGCTAGTTGTCCTTTATGATGCTTGCTTGCATAGTACATTTCAAACTCCTATAAGGCATCAATGTATCTACCTTTAGCGCAGAAGTGCACAGGGTTAATATTCTCCGCGAACCCGGAGTAATTACAATTTTCATTATCCAAGTGCAATACAAAATTGAACTTGATAAAACTAATATTCTTTCTGGGCAGATGTTCTTTAATATTTTGTATGACGCTGTTTTACGTAAGAACAAAGATAATGCAAAAACAGTCTGACATATCAGTTAAGTGGGCTTTGAACGGTTCGACAGTTGACGTTATTACGCCAAACAGTGAACACTGTTTCGCAGTGTCGTGTGTGTTCATTCAGTAAATCGTATAATATCTGTTTTGAACTTTACCAATGCGTCATCATAACAGGATAAGGACTTTTAGTAGACTACCTGATGACGCGAACTTGTACCCGAAACATGACGTGTTAAGGAAAGTACTAAGTCGCAAGGCGGGTTATATTGAGGTAATTAATTAACATCTAGCGTAAAACGTATAAACTAAAAAGTCAGATACAGTTGTCATGCTGACACCTCTTATAAAATTTATCCGATATCCAATAACAATATATACGATGTCTTTCGTAAAAAAAACACATCTTTGATGTGTCTCTCTCATTTTCTAAATCAAGGTTTCGGCTTCCTGAACCCCAAATATGGATTATATGTGTGTTTACCTTCTCTAAAGTGTGGAATGTAGCATTATAGAAAAAACAAATTTGTTTGAAATAATTATTGTCTACATACATACCAACTTTTGATGATTTCAATATCTGTAGGATTTCCTCCATACATATTTCGAAACAGAAATTGGGACTTAGTTTCGATACCACAAAACGTTGCTATGCACAACCACAACTCTTCGGTACAACCACGTTGCTATCTTCTGATTATACTCTATGAATGAAACAAAGTTATCCTTTCCAATGATGTCAACGCCATGTTAGTAATCTGCACATTTTCCGTGTAATAAGGTTTTTAAATGTCAGAATGAGTTTATGCTCAAACTCTGAAATTATTAAATTTCATAAAATCTACAAAACAATTTTTATAAGTGATCTATTAATGACGGATGAACTATGACAAAATTGGCATAATTAAATATATATGTAATATATTTAATACAAGTATCTCCCTTAGTATTACGTTTATATAATTTCTGTCCGACAGGGGGCATTAACATACAGCGTCGTAAAAATTACACATTTTTTAAATTTGCCTAAAAAACATGATTTTAATGCTATCTTAATGAAAGTTGGTATGCATGCTTAGTATATTCTGATCTTAAGAAGAGCACACAAAAAAGAAAACTTTTTTCAATATTTGTTCTCCATAAATATTATTATTTCTTTTATAAAGTTGCTAAACTGCTACAATTTTTTGTTCAGACAAAGCTTTTCGTCATCTCTGACATCATCAGGTCTTGAACAACGTCTGTCGCCTGTGCGTTGTAGGCTTTTATACTTTAGGCCCCTCCCCTTTTGTCATCGCCCCTCCTAATGGTTCTTGCCGCTGCCGCTCTTCACGGGAACTTTGTCCACATACTATGTCCCGTGAAGAGCGGCAACGGCAAGAACCATTAGGAGGGGCGATGACAAAAGGGGAGGGGCCTAAAGTATAAAAGCCTACAACGCACAGGCGACAGACGTTGTTCAAGATCTGATGATGTCAGAGATGACGAAAAGCTTTGTCTGAACAAAAAATTGTAGCAGTTTAGCAACTTTATAAAAGAAATAGTAAGGATGGCTGCTAATTCAAATAATACGAAGAATAAATATTATTGTTATAAATAATTTAATACATTATCATGAACACTGTACCTTTCCCCATTAATTTGTCATCATATTACCATGAACTTCGTAATTTTTGTAGACAAGAACTATAGTAACAGACAGACTCAATCAGATATTTTATAGCACCTTATATTATAAAATTAAAAAAATTTAATTAATGAAATAATTTTTCAATACTTCTGTCTTATTATACTTTTTTTAATAAATATGTGACTTAATAAAACATTTCTAAATAATTCAAATTGTTTTAACATATATGAAAATGAACCACAAAAAATGTCATATCATTAGGTTGAATAGTTTATGAGAAAAGGTACATTGAATTAATAAAAATGGAGTTTGCGGAAAACGGCAAAAAACAAAAATGCTGCATAATTGTAACAGTTCTGTTTCTGACCTGTTATATTGCAATGCTAGTGCTCTCCTGCTCCATAATCAGCTTCCTTTTGTTTTTCTTCATCATGTTTGCTCTTAGCTGCTCTTCTTTTAAGCCTTTTTTCTTATAGGACACCGCTTTTAGCCCTGAAGTCTGCCTGCTGAATCCTGGCTTTATCCAGGCTCCGAGCTTCTGCAGTGTGGTCACACACCAAGATTCAGGAACAATTCCCAACTTGCTTAGCACTTTACTCCTTGTAATACTGCCATAAATGAAACAAGCTACTGCATCTTTTATAGCTGTTTCAACAATAGATCTGGATGAAAAATGTGTCTTAGGGCATCGCTCCCAAATCAGCCCATTCAACGCCTCATTTACATTTTGAGTTTTCCAATGCAAACACTTTTTAAGAATCTCTGGACTGGAAAGATCTTTATAAATGGGTTTTATAACTTCAATTATTGCTAATGGAAGTACATTTTTGTGTTTGTATTGGGTTTCCTCTAGCTGGCTCTTGTTGTATTGACACCATACATTTTCTCCTTTGGGACACAAGAAATGTTGCGGGTGATCATCGGATGAAGCTTTATGCAGGAAAGTGGCCCATACTGCTTTCTTCATGTTATCTAAATTATTAACATTATCCCTGATGGATTTCCCATAATAATATTGCAGACTATCTGTCTGTTTGTCAGCAAGACGACCTTTTCCTGATAAGGCCCTGCCATCAAGTTTTTTCCCTTCATATCATTTCTTAATTTTCTTAGCCTGCTATCCATCCTTTTCTGGCTATGTCCAATGCACTCTAATTTTGTTATTTCTGTGTTCCCATATGGCTTCATTTCAGTGACAACTTTGTAGGCTCTGCTGTTACCATCAAAAATAAATACCATATTGGTATTTATTTGGCTGGTGTTTATGGCAAACACAAACTAAACACTGAATTGACATTTAGATTTGATTATTTAAACAACGGAAAAAAGTGATGAATTATAAGCGCACTATTCGTGTATCATTTTCCTTACTTATCAAATCGTCTTTGTAAAGAGCTCTAAAGTCAGGTCTCCTTCTTATAAAGGCGTGGTGACAGTTTGAATTCCTTTCGAACAGTACTTTTTCTAAACATTTACCCTCTTGTCTCACTGACCACCCTTTTTTAATATTCTATTTCAGCTGAAATAATTTTTTATCTATTTTTATCCGGTGTTGCCCAGTACTCTGACATGTGTACTACTGTATTTGTATTTGTGCTTTTGCGCTTTGTTCCGAACGCTATGTTTCAATTTGATCAAACGTATATTCTAGAACAGAAATTCTTCTTCTTTCAACCCTCTATGTGTTTTGGTTTACACATATTTCATCCAACCTTTTGTTCCCTCCTGTTTACACTATTTTTCGTCCATGTCCTGATTTCCATGATCTTTAAGTCTTTCTTTATACATCCCGCCTACCACTTTCTTCCACTTCCTTTCTGACTGACTTGACATAGCTTGCCAATGTGTGATTGCGTATGTATTTCTACGCGAATAGAAAAACATGGTATAAACATATAATTCTCTACAACTCAGTAAATTTAACAATTTTTTAATTATTATTATATGTAGCAGAAAATTTGTATTATCGAGGCACCATCTTGATCTTTCAATGAGGCAAAAGTAATTTTAGTCTTCAAAATTCATAATGTCCGTGGTCGACATGTCGCAGCCATATATCACTAAAATTCCTGTCTGGTCAAGGATGTTCTAATTTTAATTTTTTAATTTCCTTTCAAGTGCCTATTACAAGCACACAATTTCAGCTATCTATTTCTTTTATAACCTCTTTCTCATAATGATAAAGAATGAGATAGACTGACGCAGACCAGGGAATGATAGCAGAATTAGAACACCAAACACGTAGAACTTAATATACTCATTGAACATATTCTTATTTCGATTATTCACATTATAAACCAAAGACATAACAGAGAATACTTGTAAACATCTGTTAAAGGAAAAGAGCAAAAGTGACGAGTACAAGTACGCGTCTTACCTGTCTTCCATCAAGCGATTGGAATTCTACTTAGTGGCATTCTCCTCTTACTTTTCTTCCAACTTTCCTGAAAAACTTGGAAATTTGGTAGGCCTACATCATTTTTCTGAATAGTTACTTCGTCGTCAGCAAATAACTGTGTGTTCAATTTGATGCATACCTTCACAGCAATTCCATTTTTACGAGTGACTCCCATTTAAGGTGTAAATCTTTAGTAACAACGCTTAATTTCATTGGTAACCCGTTTTATTAATACTAACCTGTCATTATCGACAAATGTTTTGTCCATTCTACGATGCGACATTCTCAATGTAAATCTGAGTTTCAATGAATAAAAATTATATTAAGTGAAGGGTATTTTGCTATTTTGGTACCTTTTCCTTTTTAAAAAGGAAAGCAGACAAAAAGCTTGTTTTGTTTAAACGGTTGAAATGTCTCTTAAATGTCTGTTACAAAGCGCCCTGTTAAAAAAGTCGTTCCTTGATTTTAGGATTCATAATTCTCCCAATACATGAAATAGAAAGTAATATTTAATATCTAGCATATCAGCTGGCATCTAAAAAATAAAACACGCAAAGACAACAAATTAAGTTCTACCGAAACTTTCTCTGTTCCTACACCAGGACATGGTAATCAGTTGGTTTCATTGCTTACATGGTTGCGCAGATTACAAGTATGAGAAATGAAATTCCTGGGGAGATATGTTATATTTGATATATATAATATATATATATGTTATGATATAACTTATATTATAATCGACGGAATTAGAAAGGGTGCGGTAAGTAAATATCCAGAAATAGTATCATTGAGAGGATTAATTTAAATAGACGAAAATGGAATCATCGATAGGAAGAAAACCCGTGTGACGACTACATATAAGACAGATACTTTAACACCATCGTTGTTTTTAAATCTTGTACTGATGAAAAATATAATCATTAAAGAATATAACTGTTTCTATTAAATTTACATGTGCTCCAAGTTTCGGCTTGTTGTAGTGCTTACCGAACGTTAGTTAAATGATTGTACATGAGAACGTTGGCCGTTGTCTAACTTTGGTATAGATGTACATAAAGTATATACGAAATCTACTATATTGCCTACTATACACGATATGCGCTGTAAACCTTTAATTTTTAAAGTAACCATTATGTTTTATTCATGAAAATTACAAATTTATAAACTTAGTTTGTAAACTAACGTTTAATTATAAACTTAGTAACTTGATAAAGTGTAAGTGTCTAATTTGAAATAATGAATGAGATATTATCGTGTAACTACAATAAAATACAATTTTGTGTTATTTATTTCGTTACGACTTTACATTATAACTAAGAAAAGTAGTATACAGTTCTTAAAATTGCATTTCCTGTTATCGTCGTTCTCTCGTTGTCTGCTTCAGAAGAACTGTGGGTATAAAGTTTTGAAAACAAAAGCTTGTATAACATAAAAATTATATTATATCCAAATACGATTTTCTTCTGTACTTTGAAGACCAACGGATTACATATTTTATCCTATTGCTTGGCATAGTATGACATGATATATGTACATATTATTGAAGGGATAACGTTGTCCCTCAGTGTATTGAGAATGGAAACAAATTCACCAGAGCAACAGAAAATACAAAGTTTTCTATTGACAGTACAAAGTTTTTGCATCCGTCAGATTGTTTGCATTTCTTAGAGTTACAGTGCTTAAGGAGGTACAACTTCGTAAACTCTTGTCAGAGAAGACGGAGAACAAATAACATTTTTTAAAAGTATACGATATTTTCTTCCTTGTTCACAAGGTTTCTCTGTGTGTCTCCATTTCTCTATCTGTCTTCTCTGTTTGAGTGAATGAGTGAATATATGTCGCATACAGTCAGTTGTAACACTGTATATATCTGTTATTCCTGTCTCTTTTTTTTAGTATATTTAAAAACCTCGTTGGTTTCAAAACTAACAATTATAATCATTTTTTTACTCAAGACGTAATGATGTACATCGTACATCGTAAGGAAAGCAATGTAATACCAGAGTAATGTTTTGCCAGTGGTTGTATACTCGACAATTTGAGTTGACAATCCATGCAAAGAATAGAAAACAAAAAACAAACTTAATAAGCTTTCGTCCATTTCATTTAAGTATAAAAAATAATAGCATCCTATTAAATGACTTAGACTCTGCATTATGCGCTACTGTACTCATATCTGTTTCTCAAAAGGATTTTTATTTTCATTAATTTTTTTTTAAGATTTTAAATGAATTGATTTGGAAAGTATAAAAAAGCACTTCGAAATTGAATGGTTTTATGTAATGTGGGACTTTTTACTGATTAGGAAAATCAATATAAGAAATATTCCAAGTCATAATGCCATCTTCTCCTGCTACTTTAAAATCTCATTGTTGTACGGATGTGAAACATGTAAAACTTACTAAAAGAAACACGAAAAATAAATGCAACTGAAATGAACGCCGTAAGGCGAGCGATGAGATTTTGTAAACAAACAAAATGAAACCTGACGCACGAATCCAAACGACAGGTAGCAACATAAGGTGCAATATTGGACGACTGAGACACAAAACAACCGATACAACACGTACAGGTTTGAAGGATGAACAGCGATAAATTACCCAAACACATAATGGAGTGGGTGGTCTAGACACACGAAACAGAGGAATGCAAAAAGTATACCTACGAGATTGCAAGGAAAGGAGCTTTTAGTGGGAGAGAATCTTTTAGAAGACTCAATGGAGTAATAGAGAACAATGGTAGATAGCCACCAGAAGATGTTGGAAGACAGACATTCTGAACCGGATACGTAATTATTACAAGTAAATTAATGTTTTAGTCATCATAATTAACTTCCAAATATGTATTAGCGCAGTAAGTTCTTCTGAAGCTTATTTGTACGTTTAAAAAATAATTAATTAAATAATTCTAAAATAATTTTTTTTTCATCCAGACAGGATGGTGTAACTATTATAGATTTTATACTTGATCTATAAATGTCAATCATTAAATGCAAACTTGTATTTAATAAAATTTTTCATATAAACTGTACTAAATTAATATCCTCAAATTGACAATTATTTAACCTCGTATTCCTCGCCTGCTAATTTGTAAGTGTAGTAACTGATTCTGAATGATTGCATCGAAAAATCATTTTTACGTTGTGTCCATCTGACTATATACCATTTTCATCAACACTTGATGAAACTATTTTACCCCTGTGTCTAATGAACTCGTATCGTTTGAAGGAAAGACTTCTCTAAGCTGTGAACATGAAAGTGCTGATAACTAGTAAAC
The DNA here is from genome assembly GCA_034769895.1 of Magicicada septendecula. Classification (NCBI taxonomy): domain Eukaryota; kingdom Metazoa; phylum Arthropoda; class Insecta; order Hemiptera; family Cicadidae; genus Magicicada; species Magicicada septendecula. Next base: position 273,167,276 of record CM068371.1, read on the forward strand.
AAACAATAACATTCACAACTCCTCTTTTCTACATTAGTCTATAACAGAAAATATTGGTTAAATTTCTGCTAACTGGGTAGTCAGTTACAATGTTCATCACAGGTTCTGTGTCAAATGACTAGTAAGGGCGTTCCATCGAATAGTCAGTGCTGGATCTAGGATTTTTCTTTGGGGGGGCAAAGATAAATTTTGCCGTCCTTTCCACCCTCTCCATATTTTGAACTGTTAAACGTTTAAAATTTGCGTTTCGAGTGAAAAGGGAAAAAATGGTTTTTAATAAATAATATGTACAGAAATTTATTTACAGAATTTAAAACATTGGGTTTATTAATTAAGTTTTAATTATTTTCCAATACTTTTTAAAGAAAAATACATAACGTTGTATATTTTCAACAACTTTACCCTCTCTAGTATAGCCTAGTTAAATGATAATTTTCAAAATTATGTGACATGTAAACATTATAAAATATACCAATTCAGTATAAAATCACTCTTGAAAATAATTTCACTATGTTGTTTTAAATTTAGTTTAGTTTATGTAACTGAACAGATTAAACAAATTTAATTTAATTTTGAGTTTTGATTTGTTTTAATAATATAAACTGTACACTTTTATTAGTACTAATTTAAAGTGGCACTTTTCTTGCTTTTCTTTCAGCAAATGAATTTATTGCATCTTCGTAATTAATTGAATTAGCAATATCACTTTCTATGGATAATATTGAAAGGTTAGTCTCTCTTGACACATCGAAGATCTTAAATAGTTTTTTATCAATTTCAGTTTACTGAAGCTTCTTTCACAGCCAGCAGATGTTGTTGGAAGGGTAGAATAAATCCTCAATGCGACACAAACATTGGGGAATGCGTCGCAAAGATCCCTCTTTTGAATAAAATTAAGTAGGTCAAGTGCATTGAATTCTTTGGAGTCTGTTTCAGTTACGTGGTCTCGAAAAACCAATACCTCAATGGGAAATTCATCTTCGCTTAAGTCTTCTGGATGTGCAATGGCCAAATTTCTTGATCGAGTTTTTAAGTCTTTGTCAGTGAGTTCCCACAGACCTCTCCCAGTCAGAAATGAAAAACTCTCGTTGAGGTTTTTGGCACTTCCCATCCTGGTTTTCAACTCAGTCGTTATTACATCGATTACTTCTTTTATAGAATGGAAAAATCTTTCTTCAGGGGAAAATGACCTCACCTGATCTTCCATAATTTCCCCTGGCAAGCGTTTCTTTTTAGGATTCCTGTGTGATGTCAAAGTTGGTTCCACGCCGATACGTTCTGCAATTTCTTTAGCAGTTTGTAACCACAAATTTGGTTCTTTCCTCAAACGTTCCATCGTCTTTGTCAAGCTGTAACCCTTCCTTATTTTTTATTTGGTTTTTTATAAGTTTTTTTTTTTTTTTTTTAGGAGAGGCTACTAGATATTTAGAACTAGGCAGAAGGGATAGAAGAAGCATAAAATGCGCTGGGTCCAGTGAGACGGGACTTGCAATTAAAACTCTCTATTAACAAACAATAACAACTTTTATTATCTCATGTGTTTTCATAATTCACATAATTATGGTAATATTTCTTAAACCACATTTTGTATTTTGATCATATTAAAATGTCGCATAAATATAAATGATCATATAAATTATTTAAATATCACAACCCAAATATTTCAAATATCCCTTTTCTATAACACCTGACATAAAGATAACACATGATTTAACATACATACATATATACATATAGATCACAAAGTACAACATATTAAGCCTGGCAGACAGCCTGTATATTCTTATCAAATACATACGTAAATGTGGAGAAAATCTGGACTTGCCATAATAACCAGAAACTACAATGATAAATTTAAGTTGCCAGCACAGCCAGTATAATTTTTAGAAATTGTAAAATCCTCAACTCCATAAAAATATAAAAGAATTTTAAAGAAATCTGAATTGATCATAAGAACGAGAAATTACAAATTCAAATTGTCAGTGCAGCCTGTATAGTTTTATAAGATACATTAAGAAATTTAAATTAATCTGGCTTGACCATATTAACAAGAAAATCTAATGGCAAACTTGGCTGTCAATGCAGCCTGTATAATTTGTCAAATTACAATTTATAATTTTAAGGAAAATCTGGTTTGACCCATTATAGCAAAAATACAATTACAAAGTTAACGTGTCATCACAGCCTGTATAGTTTTATAAAAATTGTAGGATTTTTAATTTTATAAAAATATAAAATTTTAAAGAAAATCCGATTTGAACATAACAGCAAGAAAATACAATCATAAATTGAAGTGGCAGTACAGCCTGTATAATTTTATAAAAATTGTAAGAATTTAATATTATAAATATATATAAAAATTTAAAGAGATTCTGAATTGACCATAACAGCAAGAAACACAATAATAAATTTAAGTATCAGTACAGCCTGTATAATTTTATAAAAATTGTAAAATTTTTTAAACTTTATCGAAATATAAAAATTTACAGAAAATCTGAATTGACCCGGCCGCGGACATGTGCCAGAGCCTGACCCAACATAAGGTAACATGTCCAGTTCCTGCATAGATCTGCACCAACAGGTGACTGCCTCAGGATAAAAAGTGTGAACCGGCCTAATACAAATTTTAAAAAAAACTCCCAACCCATTTATGAAATACATATAAAATGATTAACCAGCAAAAATACCCAAGATTGTAATAGGGCCCCGACCAGCCGGTCTAGCCCCCAGCATTTACAAACAGCACCCACCTACTTCACTAAAATACAGATTCCCCACATACTTTTACAACCCCATTCAGAATCACAGTAAAAGAAATAAAGCATAAAATTAATGACCGCCGGACACATGCCTGCGACCAGGGCTACAATTAATCTGGAGCGTAATTACATTATGAGAACTATTTTAGTGAAAGTTTGCAGCCAAAATTCTGTCCAGCTGGACGTGAGCACAATGAAGTATAACTTGAGTTTTTTTTTTGATGATTAAATTCACAACACATGGTGTTTGCTGTAGCGGCCTAGTACAGTTAAAAAGCTTAAATATCACCTCATTTTGGTCCAGATTGTTCCCCGTTGGTACTGTGGCATGATATGCAGTTGTTCCACCTCTGGCAGCCGAGATACGAGAGTCCAGGTGTTTTTAAATCATTGTGGAAGTTGTAATTACCACAAGCGGAGGGGTCACATTTCCGACTGGATCGGGAACCCGGAGATCGCTGAGCTCTTACTCACTCATGAAGGATAGAAAAAAATACAACATTTAACCTCTCCGTCTGCCAAAGGGGAATAGGCTGCATTCACAGCTGTCGTTCAGAGCCAACTGACTGAACCCGCAGAAAAGCTTTGTGTCGAAAAACATAATTACTCGGTTCCGTCAAGAGATGGCGTTGGCGTTCAGTGAAGCAACGAAACGGTAATACAGAGCACGACGCTTAATGAATAAATCGCAATTATATTAATAATTTATATTTTACACAGACTGCCGGTCATATTTTTCTCAAAAAACCGGCACACCCCCACCCCAAAAAGGCAACATGGTTGCCAACCACTTGAAACTTGGAGTACCCAACATGGTACCCCTAATCCTCTATACCACAGCATTTCACTGGTAAGTCTCAATAAAATTCGCTCTTAGGAGAACAGAGGCTCAGAAGGAAAACGAAAGAGCTGGAAAGAAGAAGTCTAGTGGGTGTTCTTGTGTGCGTGTGTAAGTGTGCGGGCACTGCACGCTGACTTGATCAGGCCCAGCATACAGCAAGAAGGGACAGAAGCAGAAAAGAAGAAAGAGAAGTTCGGGAGCTCCCGGAGTTCTGACCTCCTAAGGCCTCCCAACGTTTTGAAATACCAAAACTTATTACGGGGGTGGAGCTAACCAACAACGAAACAATTTCACACTATCGATCCGTCGTACATTCTCAGTACCGGGGGGGAAAATGATGGCCTCCATGAGACTATAATCTAAGGGTATGCTAAAATTTATCGTGTAGACGAAGTTCACAACCGACCTCGTCAACACGGTAAGTTTAACTCCTCTCTCTAATCCCTTTTTTTTATTTTACATTCCTTTTTCTAATTTTTTTTGAATTTGTTTTTATATTTTATGTTTTGTAAGGGAAGGGTTAGGAAAATCGGGAAGATGAAAAGGGCCAGGATCATTGGAAGGTCTAAGAGCTAGGACTAAAGGTAAGGACAGAGCTCCCTCCGGAAAATAAGGATGAATGGAGAAAACCAAGGCTCGCGTGGGCAGGGGCGCGTCCCTGAAGTAGACGAACACCACAGGGACTGTGGGGAACATCTACCCGCTACCCGATTCTCGCTCACTGCAAGGCACCCCTTCAGCGCATGCCACCTTCAGGTTGATAACCACCTTTACCAACATGGAGACCATCAAAATTCCCCCCCCTCAGCCCGTCTATCCCCTGCGACAGAGCTTCAGTTTAGAAATGTGCGTCGTTATTTCCTTAGAATCGCTCCCCGGTTCGTCCAACCTAGCCGTTACCGGCGACGCGAACCCCAGGATACGATATGGCCCCGACCAGCGATAACATAATTTTGCGGCTCTCTTGTCCACGGCTGAGCTGATCGGATGGCTTTGGCAGTAGACCCAGTCCCCTGGCTGGAAGGGGTTGGAATTCGCCCCTGATTATATCGACGACGGACCCGCTCGTGCGCTCGCAGCAAATTCTTCCGAACCTCCTTCCACCTCTCCGCTGTTCCACTATCTGGCTCCCGTGGCAGAAGATCCCCAATGTTCCACAAGTTAGTCAACGGGAGTGCGGGCGAGAATCCAAACATAATTTCGAAGGGAACGGCCTGGTGACTGTCATGCAGGGCCGTATTAAAGGCTAGCTGTAACCACTTAAGATTCTGGTCCCAGGTGGTCTGTTGCTCTGCATGATAAGCAATAAGCGCGGACCTGAGATTCCTGTTGAATCTCTCCGCGTCGGACGGCTGTGGGTAATAAGGAAAAGTGGTTACATGTCTGATCCCACTGGCAAAACACATTCGCCGAAACTCACCCGAAATGAACTGCGGACCATTGTCCGAGATAATGATGGTCGGAAGACCGAAATGCTGAAAGACATGATTCTGAAGCGCGAGAACAGTCAAGCGAGCCGTTGCCTGCCGTAAGGGCAATAGCCAGGCAAACTTTGAAAAAGCATCCACACATACAAGTAGGTAAGCATTACCAGACTTGCTACGGGGGAAAGGTCCCACGTAGTCGATGAATAGCTTCTCCATCGGTCTGCTCGCCACATCAGATGACAGCAACCTTAACTTGGTGTTCTGGGCAGGCTTACTCAAGCCACAGAGATGACAATTCTTAACCCGCGTCGCAATGTCCCTATCCGTGCCCTTCCAGATGAAATGTCGCCTAATGCTGGAAATGGTCTTGGAAATTCCCTTGTGACCTCCTACTGGGAAATTGTGATAATAGCTGAAGACCATGGGCACTAACTTGCTAGGCAGCACGATCTTAGGGGCACGTCTCTTTCTCTCCCTTCAACACAGGACGCCCTTGGACAGGAAGTAAGGGCCCTGTACGTTACCCTCCTTTATGTTCTGGATGATTGGACCCAGCTCTTCGTCATCCAACTGATAGGGTAACACATCAGTGAAGGCTAACGGAAAATCTAACAGAACTGAACAGGGTTGCTCAGATTGGGCTTCACTGGGTTGGGAAAACATGCGTGACAAAGCATCTGCAACCACATTTTGAGTTCCCCTAATGTGTTGCACCTTGAACTTGAAGGATGAGATCTTGACCACCCATCTACCAATTTTACCCAGTTGCCGGGGATGAGCAAGAAGCCAAGAAGAGAGAGCCTGATTGTCGGTCTCGAGCAGGAACTCAGCATGTTCGAGAAAACGCCTGAACTTATGTAAAGCGTACACAACAGCTAAACACTCTAACTCATATACTGAAGACTTTCTTTCTTGCTGGGTCAACGTTCGGGATATAAAGGCTACAGGCTGCCTAGCACCATCAACGACTTGGGACAGAACCGCTCCGAGCGCCACCGAACTAGCGTCCGTCTGCAGTATGAAAGGCTGTGAAAAATCTGGCATCCGTAGCACCGGTGGGGAGATGATAGCCTCCTTCAAGGTATCAAAGGCCTTCTGTTGTCTCTCACCCCACACAAACTTGGTCCCTTTTTTTCTCAATTCGTTTAATGGGGCAGCGATCTCCGCTGCATTCGGAATAAATCTACGGTAGAAATTCACCATGCCAACAAATCTAGCAATGCCTTTGGCATCCCTAGGAGTTGGAAAATCCCGGATGCCCTGTGTCGTTTCGGGATCCACTGTGACACCCCGGTGCGAGACAAGATGCCCCAAAAAGGAAATACTTTCTTGTGCGAAACGCACCTTCTCCGGATTAACCGTGAGACCCGCGCTCCTCAATCTGCACATCACCTCTCTTCGATGACATAGATGTTCCTCGTAAGTCTTGCTATACACGAGCAAGTCATCTAAATAATTGAAAATAAATTTAAATTTGACGTCGTGAAATACACGGTCAACTATACGCGTGAGAGTTTGGGCGCCCACTGCCAGGCCCATGGGAACTCGAGTGTACTGATACAAATTCCACGGTACACAAAACGCCGTGTATGGTCTGCTTTCTTTGGATAAAGAGATCTGGTGATATGCAGCATTGAGGTCAATCACGGTGAAGTACTTGGCCTCGCTAAACCAGTCAAAAGCTGAGTGGAGATCCGGAAGGGGAACCGAATCCACTTCAATATTCGCATTCAATTTTCTATAGCCAATTACCATTCGGTGTTTACCCCCAGGCTTGGGAACCAGAAACGATGGCCTGGCATAGCTGGAATTAGAAGGTTCAATGACCCCTTGCACTAACAGCTCTTGAACCTTCTTCCTCAGAACGGCCATTTTCGGAGGTGCGAATTTATACGGATGTGACCTCACTATTTTGGAGTCTGTAAGACGGATTTTATACTCCAACAAATGTGTGAGTCCCAAGGTAGGAGTTAACACCGAGGGAAATTCTTCACACAGTTGGTCTAGGGCCTTCTGCTGAGACGGAGTAAGATGGTCTCGTGCAGAATCGGGACAAGCCACCTCTTTGATACCTCCCTTAGCTCCCTGGTATCCAAGGAACGGAATAACGACTCCCCGATTGAACGTAAAATAACAGTGGTGCCCATGGATGTCCAACACGAGACCACTTTTAGCGATGAAGTCTGCACCAATAATACAATCTACTCCCAGAGCCGGAGAAACCAGAAAAGGCCACACCCAGGAAAAACCGTCGATTTTGAATTTAAAGGAAATCACCCGGGAGATGGGCAGGATTTCCCTGATGCAGTCCAGCATACCACTGAAGACAGATCCGACCTCTTTATTAAGCCCTGCTTTTCAAGGTCCGCACACACTCGACATGAGATGATAGATCGGGCTGAACCGGAGTCAACCAAAGCTCTGAGCTGACTCCCCTTTACCTCGAGCGATAGAAAGGGGCATACGGAAGTATGTTGCGGGATAGTAGTCAGGACCTTGATGTCAGAAGAGTCGGGTCCTATCACTGGCCTGGAAGTAATAGGACACAGAAAAGACCCAGTCCGAGGGGAAGACATCCTCCGACATATCTTCCCCTGGCTGCTTAGTTTTTTGGAGACCGGACTCTCGGGGAAAGCGTTGGACGCACACCACACTCCGTAAAATTTCGGGCAACGTGCCCCTGTCTATTACATCGGAAACAAATGACACCTCTAGAAATGCCGCCCCTGTCACCGGCGGACCGCCCCGTTCGGGGCTGGAACTGCACTACACGTCGCTCCTCCCTTCGAAAATCGGGCTGACTCGTCCTTCCGGATCCTCTTGACTCGTCGTTGACCTGTATAGCCCGGGATAACACACACAACTTATCAAGGTCTCCAAAACTGCGCGGCCGCTCCGCAAAGACCAAGCGTGACCTCTCCTGGGGCTTCACACCTTCTAAAATAATCTGGACGACCTCTTCCTCGGACAGTCCCAAACCCAATATTCGCGCAGAATCGCGGATGCTGTGTACTCAGCGAAACTCTCCCCGTTCGATTGTACCCGGTAGAAATGTTTATGTCTTAATTGCTCACGCAATCTGCCGGGCACGCATGCGTCCAACACCCCCCGATGAAAAGACGCCACACTGCCGCCACATCGTATTGTCTGCGCGATCCGCTCTGCCATGGACCCGCGACAGTAGGGATACACGAGCTCGAGGAGGGTACGGTCTGACATCCCCGGAAAGTCAGACAACTGGAAAACTTATTTTAAAAAACGACATTAATCTGTCCACATCCAGCCCATCTACCACCGGCAGCTGCTGGATGATTGTAGAGAGAGGATTCGGCAACTTATTATAAGATGCGCCAGCCATCCCTGCGAAAGCCGGCAACTGAGCCGCTAGATTTTGTGTCTGCTCAGCAACCAACTCAGGAGGCTGGGGAGGAGCCACGGGAGTGCGAGATTGGCCCGGCTCAAAGCCCAACAATGCTATCACCACTTGATCCGTAAGTGTCTTAACTGTGGCGCTGATCTCTGCAATCGTCGACTGGGCGGACAAGTTCTCCAGTCGATGTTGTAGGTGTTCCAAACGCTGCCGGACCCTCTGCCTGGCCCGCAGGGTGGGTGGGGCCGACTCAAGACCCTCAATCAGCTCCCGCAACTCACCCCACTTCTGCTGGCACAGCTCTACTTCCGCTGTCACATCGGTCAGTTTGACAGCGGACGTTGCGCCTCCGGCGGCGAGGGCGTCCCTTAACTGCTTCCTCAGGGAAGCGACGTCTCCCTGGGGTCTCCCACTCCAGGACTTAATCTCGAACTCGAGCTCGTGTTTGAGAAATAAATCGGGATTGATCCCACTCATCCCTGAGCCGCCCGAATAGTTCTACACACACACAATATACACCACAATACAACAAGACTATTGTCACGAAAATCAGAAAAACCTGAGTACTATTCTTCCTTCAAGTGGACCCCGGGTTCCCTAGCGCTGCGGGGACCTGACCCACTCCTGAACTAGCTCTCGTTCACACCACACAAGAGGACAAACAACTTTTGACACTAACATGATACATGAAATCCACAACACCTAACACCTATCATGACATATCACATTTCACAATTCATGCTCGACCACCAAAGACCAACATTGAATTTCCCCAAAAACAACTTCAAACAATGAACTCTGTCGGTACGCCTTACCATACCGACTTCCGATCGGGCCATACCGCATCCTTCTAAACGCTCTCGCAATTACTTCAAAAGCTATCAATAATTCAGCCTACACCCCTCGCAACGCCCCAGATCTCCAGTAATTCCAAGTCTCAAAAAAAAATATTCCAACTAAAAATGCATGCCTCGTGGCGGCACCAAACTTACAAGTTCAAACAGGCTGACAGTCATACATCAACATAATAGATAAAAACATTGAACATCACAACATAGGCATATAGGTTACTCTCTGTTAATTTTTCTAAGTTCCAATTTTCCCAGACTGTTTCCGAGTTTGTAAGCCCCGTCACACCAAAGGACTCAAGGGTTCAACCCTAGATAGAACCACGCTCTGCTACCATTTGTAACCCTTCCTTATTTTTTAATTGGTTTTTTATAAGTTTTTTTTATAAGTCTTTTTTTTTAAAGGAGAGACTACTAGATATTTAGAACTAGAGAGAAATCCTAGAAGAAGCATAAAATGCGCTGGGTCCAGTGAGACGGGACTTGCAATTAAAACCCTCTATTAACCAACAATAACAACTTTTATTATCTCATGTGATTTCATAATTCAGATAATTATGGTAATATTTCTTAAACCATATTTTGTATTTTAATCATATTAAAATGTCGCATATATATAAATGATCATATAAATTCTTTAAATATCACAACCCAAATGTTTCAAATATCCCTTTTCTATAACACATGACATAAAGATAATACATGATTTAATCAAATATATTGCAACTTACCGTCTGCGGCTTCCAGAAACAACGTCTTCACAGACAATTATTTTTTTTAAACATGATTTAACATACATTGTAGCATGACAGATTATCCACATTGTTCTAATTTAAAAAATAATCATATATAAAATTAAAATAAAATGACATCAATGAAAACTACTATAAAAATTAGTCAAGGACCACAGTGTAGTGAAATAATAGTTCGAAGAGATAAAATAAATTAAAACCAACCATGCAATATATAAGAAATTATAGAAAAATAATGATAGGCCAATGTATAAAGTAATTATACCCAGGTAGTATAGGAGCAGGTCAGCAAATGCCCAGTATAGACAAATATCCATAATAAAAAGAATGACTATTGGAAAACCAACCACATGTAATAAAATTCAAAACCCCCCAAAAATATGAACATAAATAAGAAAAGTACAATGCAATAAAATAAGAGTAAATGTGAATTATGTGTAATTGAAGGTTCTAGATATAAATGTAAAAATGTACCAGTGCAATTTAATCTTATAATGAAAAGCGAATCCGAATGATCTCGTATAAGTGATATTCTTTATCATACAATACCAGACAAAATGACAAAAAATAATATAAGAGTATACAATAAATAGTGGAGTGAACAAGTGTAAATCCCTAAAATAAAACAAAAACAGCAAGGACTGCATGAAAATTAATTTTAAGGAATATTTTAGGTGATGAAAAAACAGATGTGTTTTGTTTTTATTAACAGTTCATTGAACTCAAGGCTTGAATGTCTGAGATGAAGTATAATTTTTGTTATAAAATATTTGTTATGTTTTAATAATATTAATTAATAATAACCCTTACTGTAATTAAATAAGGGTAATTTAGTTAAGATGTTATAAGAATTTTAGGTCAGAGAGGGTATTAGCAAGCTGGAATAATAATAAACATTGTAAATGAACTAACATAAGATCTAGGCGAAATGGTAAATCTCACAAACCTTGTAATTAGTAAATAAGTAAAGGAAATTAATTAAATTGATGAAAATTATATAATGTAAATCAATCACTATATATTATAACTGTAACAATACTTTGTAAAGGTATTGAAGGAATGTATAAGATATTATTAGAAAAAATGCAAGTGTAATAACACTAGAATCTAAGAGGGAAGCCTAAATTAAAGATAATATGTAAATTAGTTAACCCAAATCATAAAATTACAAAGAATTAAAGAAAAATAATCATTTTAATTCAATCAGTGATCCTTCTCAATGATAACTAGAACATAATAGAAATTGTAAACCATTTGAGGTGACAGGAAGTACAGTTAAGGCCTACATTCAAATATACTGTAAATTTGACTTTGTGAGTTAAAAATACTATAAAGTATATCATGTTTGGTATTAAATAACGCAGAATTAACTAAGGAAAGTAATTATGTAATTAGTGTTTAATAAAATTAAATAATAGTAAAAATGTAATAAATCATATAATGTAAAAGTCAATTATTTAGGCGGAAATGCCATCTGGTTAAAACGATGTAGATTTAATATTAATTCAGCCAGGAGTGATTGTATGGAGTTTTTTTTTTATGATTAAATTCACAACACATGGTGTTTGCTTAAGAATTTAATATTATAAATATATATAAAAATTTAAAGAGATTCTGAATTGACCATAACAGCAAGAAACACAATAATAAATTTAAGTATCAGTACAGCCTGTATAATTTTATAAAAATTGTAAAATTTTTTAAACTTTATCGAAATATAAAAATTTACAGAAAATCTGAATTGACCCGGCCGCGGACATGTGCCAGAGCCTGACCCAACATAAGGTAACATGTCCAGTTCCTGCATAGATCTGCACCAACAGGTGACTGCCTCAGGATAAAAAGTGTGAACCGGCCTAATACAAATTTTAAAAAAAACTCCCAACCCATTTATGAAATACATATAAAATGATTAACCAGCAAAAATACCCAAGATTGTAATAGGGCCCCGACCAGCCGGTCTAGCCCCCAGCATTTACAAACAGCACCCACCTACTTCACTAAAATACAGATTCCCCACATACTTTTACAACCCCATTCAGAATCACAGTAAAAGAAATAAAGCATAAAATTAATGACCGCCGGACACATGCCTGCGACCAGGGCTACAATTAATCTGGAGCGTAATTACATTATGAGAACTATTTTAGTGAAAGTTTGCAGCCAAAATTCTGTCCAGCTGGACGTGAGCACAATGAAGTATAACTTGAGTTTTTTTTTTGATGATTAAATTCACAACACATGGTGTTTGCTGTAGCGGCCTAGTACAGTTAAAAAGCTTAAATATCACCTCATTTTGGTCCAGATTGTTCCCCGTTGGTACTGTGGCATGATATGCAGTTGTTCCACCTCTGGCAGCCGAGATACGAGAGTCCAGGTGTTTTTAAATCATTGTGGAAGTTGTAATTACCACAAGCGGAGGGGTCACATTTCCGACTGGATCGGGAACCCGGAGATCGCTGAGCTCTTACTCACTCATGAAGGATAGAAAAAAATACAACATTTAACTTCTCCGTCTGCCAAAGGGGAATAGGCTGCATTCACAGCTGTCGTTCAGAGCCAACTGACTGAACCCGCAGAAAAGCTTTGTGTCGAAAAACATAATTACTCGGTTCCGTCAAGAGATGGCGTTGGCGTTCAGTGAAGCAACGAAACGGTAATACAGAACACGACGCTTAATGAATAAATCGCAATTATATTAATAATTTATGTTTTACACAGACTGCCAGTCATATTTTTCTCAAAAAACCTTCTCAACAAAGCCTTTTAGCATATCAAGTGACTTCGAAAGAATTACGTCATTTTTTGAATTTCTTTATTAACTCTATTAACTTCTTTCAATAGTTCGGCCCATGCTACCAGATACAAGAGAAATCGGAAGTCGAGAACAGCATGTAAGAGGCTTTCTGCTTCTGACTTTGTTTCAGGTGGATTCTGCCCCTCTTTCAGCACTTTTAGAGCCTCAATCACTCCATCAATGTTTTTAACAAGTGCATGAACAGCTTCAGACTTAGCGGACCATCTAGTCTGGCTTGTTCCTTTTAAGTTAGTTTTAGTATTAGTTTTCATTATTTCCCACCTTTGAGGTGAAGATACAAAAAATGTATAAAGTTTTTGAACCACTCCAAACACGTTAGAAGTTTCAGCAGAAACTGACGATGCATTCAGTCCAACCAAATTCAGAGAATGAGCTATGCATGGAACATACACAGCCCTTGGATTAGTCTCTTGAAATCTTGCTTGTACACCCTTGTAGACACCATTCATGTTTGAACCGTTGTCATACGATTGGCCAAGGCAGTTTTTTATTTCTAATCCATCTTTTTTTAATTTACTAATAATAGTATCTGTCAAATACTTAACGGTTTTCCCACAGATTTATAAAAAATCAATAAAGCTTTCTTTAACTTCATATTCATCTTGGTTGCTTTTCGTAACATAGCGAATGACCTAGCTCATTTGTTCTGTATGAGAAACGTCTGGGGTGCAGTCAAACATTATTGTATAATACTTAGCTTGCAAAACATCGCTGAGTATTTTATTCCGGACACAGTCACCCAACATTTCAATTACTTCATTTTGTACTGTCTTGGAAAGGTAAGACACTTGACCTTTTTTTCGTTCCTCCTTCAAAGTTGCGTTGTGTTTCGAGAGCAAAACAATCAGGTTCAAAAAATTGCCCTGCTCTTTAGAAGTAAACGACATTGTCAGTTTACTTTGAGTTTCTATTTCTATTGTGCCTCTAAGTGGAAGAGAGTTACATGCCAGGTAGAGGATAGCATCAATAATTAAAAAAACGTAAAATTTCCCTCCATTTTAATTTTTCACTTTCAATAGCATTTCCCAGTTGACTAATGCCGAATTTTCATTGTTCGTTGATTTAATCAAGGTCTTCCATTTAACTAAATTTTCCTTGTGCAGTTTTGAAATTTCGTGTTGGCAAAGCTTTTCTAACGCTTTTTTCCAATTCGTTAAACCGCTTGTTTGTAATGAGTACATTCCCGGTTTTAAAGTTTCAGGGCTCTTAAACAGCTTATATGGAATACAAAAAAGTGCGTTGTCCTTTTTAGAATACATTAACCAAGTCCTTTTAACTTTCTCGTTGTTGAGCAACTCTTTGTACCAAGCTGAATTTGTTAAGTGTCGACCTTCCCTTTCTGTTGACTGAAACTCGATGCATTTGGGAAAACTTGTTACCAATTTTGTCGTCTCAGCGCTTAAAAAACAACGAACACTGTCATTGATTTTGTCATGATTTTGTTCTTGGTTCAGACAGATCAATTGTCAATGTCACGCTTGATACAGATTCTTCTGCAGTTGAACTATTAATATGGAGGTAGTTTTCAACTGGCCTGTCTTCCAAATTCGAACAGCTAGGCTTTGAAGGATCGAATAGGACCGCATCGATAGGTTCTGGAAGAGTCGTTTCAGTTAAAGGCTCTACGAAGCGTACGCTAGCTTCATCTTCACCTTGATAATCTGAATCAGACTGGTTTTCATGTTTTAATCCGTCAGGGTCAGCGTCCTCTGTAGACTTTTTTGGCCAACTAGACATCGCTTTAGCACTTTGTTTCGCTTTTTTAGCACGTAATTCAGCTCTCTTTCTATACTCAGCCCCCGACAGCCGTTTTCGAGGTAACATGATAATGATAATGATTGTAACGAATAGAATATATCTAAAATAAATTTATTTTCACTGGGTCACTAAACACGGACTGCAATATTCAACTCACTAACTCGTATAAACAATTACACGCACTTCCCGATCACTACTGACTGCAACTGCAGACTGACAGTGGCGTGATATTTTTGTTGTTTTGGTGAAATGGGGAGCGGAAGAGGGGAAGAGGATGACTCACTCACATTTTGTTTGCATGAGAGTCCATGAGAGAAAACTTACAATTTCGTTACGCTACCGTTCGGGTTTACTCGGCTCTCAAGCCGAGACCGACGTTCGGGTATATTCGGTGTAGAGGCCCGAATATACCAGAGACAGCTCTCTTTTCTTGTTTATTAAATAAGTGCAAGTAAATTAACAGTATGAACGAATAATCGGAATATAAAACGGTTCTTAGTTAAATACATGCATTTGTTTTTCAAATGCGTGTATAACTTCTAACGCGCGTTAATAGGTACACGCACCCAACTTTTTTTTATATTTATAATTTTTGAAGTTTTCACTTCTGTCGGCCAGTCCCCCGACTGCCAAATTTTTTTTACAAATTTCGGTGGCCTGTTATGACCGATTAAATTTTTTTATTTAATTTCAATCGGGGATTTTAAAATTTTCTTAGTTTTTTTTAATTTTTACCTGCAGCTCGTTTTGCCGCCCCCCGGGTCCGGTACTGCGAATAGTATCATAGTAACTGTCTTACTGTACAATGTATCCTTGGTTATCAAGGTGTAACGGATGTTTTATGTGACAAGTTGGGTAATGAAGAGGCTTCCAAATCAGTAAAGATGAAACCGAACTTTATAATTCATATTCTCGTTTAAGAATAATTATAATTTTCCGTAACGAAATGAGCAGTTAAGGTTTCATTAAATCACGAAAAGTAGGGGGTCTAGTCTCAGGAGATACAATTTCAAAACTAGCAACTTCCAACTTCAACAAAAGAAAAGGAGGATTACTAACTGCTTCATTCAAAGCATATTGGCTTTAGGATACGTTAAAATATATATTTTTAATATATAGGTTTATAGGTCTTTCTGCATTGAAGCAAGTAATAAGTAATTGACTCTGTGAATGTCTGAACTCTGTAAAGGTAGTTGTGTTACAGATACTGCGTATAGCACACGGATTGTCATCGTAAAGAACACAGACTATTCACATTCTACATTGTTAAGAAAGGTCCCTAAGTAGAGTAGAAAACCAGCTTTATCAGCTGATCGTTGTAATTTTAATCTTGTGTGTTACAAAATCTGAACCGTTTACAACAACGGTTCTGAATTAATTGGAAGGCAAACACATCATCTGTTTTCAAACTTAAAAATTTCGTCATTACCATCTTTTCTCAAGCATTAGGACCATAACCATTTCTGCCCTTCAGTCGCATTACAGTTTACAGTTGCACCACACTACCGCCAGAGAGAAACCATTCAGCATTTACCCATGTGCTTTAACGTAGTTGTATGTGATGTGTATTTACGAATAGATACAACGATTTATCTAAGGTCGCCTACCTTAAACACACTACCGTATTACCTCATCAGTAGTATGACGGGATTGGATTGTCTCGACCTTGAGATGAATCCACAGCGCAGTATGCGAATGACCCATGCGAAACGACCTCCCACCATTGAATTACTCCGTCGTTTTAAATAATTGTACCCTTATAAATTACGGTAGTCTAACATTAGAGTACATATATACTAAAATACAGGAGAATATACTAACAAAATAAAAATATAAAAATAACCCTATTGAAAAAACGTAAAAATATATTTATCAAACAAATCTTATTGTAAGCTAAATGTGAATTCAATTATTCGCGCGCACGCGCGCGCATGTACACAATTTGTGCCGGTCTAAAGCCGGCCGTTAATAAAATTTTAGTTAAAGTCGTATTCTGATTGTAAAAGTGAGCAGGGGCGGCTGAACTTTGCTCGCTGCAGTTAAGGTTGCGCGCGCAGCTCGTGCTGAAGGGTCGTCTAGCTTTGCTGCTAACGGCCAGTTGAACTCACTGCCCCCACGGAGAAATACACCGGTCTGGCTGTCTCTCTCTTCGGACGTTACGACGAAGTTTTCTGTCTCTACATGCCAAGCTAAAGCGTAAATTGACTCCCGGTAAGTTTGTCTTTGTATTTATTTGTCTTTATAAGTAATTGTACATGTATGGATAATTAATTACTATATGCAACCGTATAAAATACGTGCTTATGTGTGTGCGGCCCGACACGTTTTATGCTCAGAGAAACTCATTCTTTACTGATTCACGTAACGCCCAGTATATAGCCATGCTCTTTTTATTATTTTCTGTAATAGTGCGAGAAGTTTTTCAATTGTCACTGTAATGATAAAAGTGTACAACATTAAAATATTAAGGACTAAAACTTAGTGCGCAGTCGGGTCGTGAACTGTGTCTGTGCATGCAGTAAACTGTCGCAGAGTTTGTTAATTAACTTCACAGTAGAGAATTAATTGTGAGAGCTTCTATGTATGAAATTTAATGGAATGTAAAACATTCTTAATGCTGTGAGTGCCTTGCTGTTAAATTTTTTTGGTCAAATAATGATTACCGCTCTCCACGTGGCCGGTTTAACCTGCAAAATTATCTCGAAGCATGTTGGCCTTGTGCAGATCACTTTAATTAAGCCTGTTCATTTAAATAAAGCCTGTGCAGAATATTTAATAAGGTCTGTTCATGATTCAAATTTACTTATTTCATGGCTGATTTTTAGACTCTTTAAGCTGGTTGTAAAAACTTTAATTAATGAATATTGTGCTTTTATTGAGAGTTAGTTGGCGGCCCGTTAAGAGGTTAATTACCTTAACTCGGGTGTACATTTTTGATAGACTGTTCTCTAATTTACTTGAATGCATAGGGTTCTCGAACTAAGCCGGTTTCCTGGCTTGCTGATGGCTGTACACCTGCCTAAGCTGTGAATCATGAACGAGATCTTATACGAAGAGGGAGATGGAGACTGATTTTCTATGTTGCACTCGCCAGCACTTATAAGGTGATATTCATGCATTTATTTCATTTTTTGGGGCCGGGCCGGCAGTGTGCCCGTTTACTGTAAATAGCCTAGAAGCCATGGGACCACGTGTCCAGACTGTCTACCGGGAAGTTGAGCTGTGATCATGACTCTGAACACTATAACTTAAATTCATAAACTTTTTTTATAACTCATTTATATAACACTAAATGCAATGCCTGTAAGTGTGTGCTGCACTGGGGGAGCGCGCCAGAGATATTTCACTCTTGTACCATTTTACAGTTGCATTTCATTTGCATTTAACTCTTTACAAAATTTATGTTACAGCTCAGTAGCTCTGTTCCGGCTGGAACAGCTGTGTATAAAATTTAATTTGACTATGGGTTTCACATTTAAGGGCTGGGGGCTTTCCTGGGTTTTTTGGGGGGGGGGGACGTTTTCAGGGGTTACAAAAGGGGACTTAGTTTTTCGCTGACACACGCTGGTGCAACCTCAGACGGGTTGAATGCCTGTCAAATTTTGTCAACTACATGTAGGCGCGCTCCCACAGATGCCAGAGCACAACCACCTTATTGTATTCTTTTTTCTTTTAATTATTTTATATAGTTATTTGAGGCTAATAGAAACAATTTACTAATTTTCTGGAAATATTTTAGCTGATTTTGCCCCTTGCACAAGGGCTAAACTGATTGTTTTCTTAACTGGCAAACACATATGGGTTGACTTCCCACTTATAGGATTTGCTGTTTAATTTTTGACTATAAAACATGTATTCATCATTTTCTTTTTTTGGGTAAATTATATATTGTCAAAATCTTCTGAAATAGTAAAGCCTCAAGCAATTAATTTCTGTTTATCAAAGTACATAAAGATTTAATTCCTTTTGGAATTTTGTGAAGTCAAATAACTGTCTAGAATTCTATAAACACTGTTTGAAAGTAGGTGATGTAGTTTTGTCAATTTTACTTAATGATGTGAAAGGAACTTAAGGTTCACACGCTCATCATGGGTCATTGATCAATGGAATGCTAGACAGATGGGTGGTCCGGTTTTATTATGCCTCATGAATTATTATCATCCTTCCTGGGGTTTTGGCTTTATGTAATTCTACTGAACGGGTTGCCGACGGGCGTATATTTTATCACTCCTGGGTTATAAGATTGTAGTTACTCTACCTGGTAGGTGGGTGCATTCCAGGGGCATGCGTGTTAAAATTAATGTGATTGTGAGTTTGTGTACCTTATGTTCTGTGTGTGTTGTTATGTGTCTAGCTAGCCACGAGATGGGAGAGAATTCTATAATTATATATGCATGTGTCCACTGATTTATACACACTTGTGATGTTTCATATTTATACACATTTGTTAGGCTTAAGATTTATACACACTTGTGATGTTTTATATTTATACACATTTGTTATGCTTAAGATTTATACGCACTTGTGATGTTTTATATTTATACACATTTGTTATGCCTAAGATTTATACACACTTGTTATGTTTTACCTTTATTCATACTTGTGATTGGGCACATATGTTGTTCTAGGTTAATAATATTAGGGCAGGGCATGAAATAAAATAAATTGTTATCGTTCTGTTACGGCTGAGTTTTATTGCAAGTCCCGTCATACTGGACCCAGCATAATTTTTGCTTCTCTAGGCTTCGGCCTAGTCCTAATTAACTTGTGGCTTCTCTTTCAAAAAAAAAAAAATTAAAATAAATTAAGTTGTTTTTATACTCATAAAAAAAAAGACATAAAAGGAAAGAGGGGCTACAAATGGTACCGCAGAGCGTGGTTTATAAAGTCCGCTACCACAAATGGTAGATCAGAGCGTGGTTCATTCTAGGCTTGAACCCTTGGGTCCTGGTGTGTGACGTGGCTTGCAGACTCGGAAATATTAATGCGATTGTTGTAACATAGTTGATATAGGCCCGTGTAGGCTAGTTATAAGTTGTTTAATTTGTGAGTCGGGTCGCACCACTGAGGCGGTTAATGGTGTTTAAAAAAATTTTTGATAGCTTGTATGGCCGGGGAGTCTCAAGCGTGGCCTGGAAGATGGAATGTTAATTAGGGTCGGTGTTTAGCGTGGTATATTAACGGGATGCGGTATGGCCCGATCGGAAGTCGGTACCGGAAACGACTTGTGTCCGGTTGATGTCCAAGTATTTTTCATTCCTGAATTAGGACTTTCGGTTGATTGTTAGTTGGTTGTTGTGATTTATGTGTTGGTACGGCATGTGTGATGTTATGCGTGTGTAGTATTGTTGTTTGTCTCTTGTCTCCTTCCGTCGGGGTTTGCATGGTTCAGAATAGGCCAGGTTTCCGCAGAGCTAGAGAACCCGGGGGTCTTCTTGATGGAAGAACTGTACTCAAGGTTTTCCTGGTTTAGTGATTTTCGTTTTTGATGTTGTTTGTGGTTTGTAGGATAAGTGTTTAGAGCATTGGCGGCATGAGCGTGATAAATCCTGATTTATTTCTTAAGCACGAGTTGGAGTTTGAGATTAAGTCCCGGGGTGGGAGGCCCCAAGGGGATGTCGCTTCTTTGAGGAAGCAGTTAAGAGACGCCCTCGCGTCCGGGGGGACGACGTCGCTTGTAAAGGTCACTGATGTGACGGCCGAGCTCGAGTTGTGCCAGGAGAAGTGGGGAGAGTTACGGGAGGTGATGGAAGATTTTGAGTCGGCCCCTTCCAACCTCAGGGCAAGACAGAGAGTGCGTCAGCGAGCGGAACATCTGCAACATAGACTGGAGAACTTGTCCGCACAAACTACAATCGCTGAAGTCAGCGCCACGCTGAAGCTGATTGCGGAACAGGTGGCTAAAGCATTGCGGAACTTCGAGCCTGTGAAGTCTCCGCTTTCCGTGAGCTCTCCCCAGCCTCCTGAAACGGACATAGCGCAGACGTCAAACCCTGCGGCTCCATTGCCGACGCTTCCGGGAGGATCGCGCGTCTCTTATAATAACTTACATAACCCCCTGTCGTCAATTATGCAGGAGCTTCCGGTTGTAGACGGACTGGACGTGGACCAGTTGATGATTTTTTTTCGGATTTTGTTTCAGCTGTCCGACTTCCCGGGGATGTCGGACGGCACTCTACTTGAACTCGTGTATCCCTATTGTCGGGGGTCTGTGGCTGAGCGGGTCGCGCGAACTATACGAGATGGCGGCAGTGTGGCGTCTTTCCATCGGGGGGTGTTGGACGCATGCGTGCCTGGTCTTTTGCGAAAGCAGCTGCAGGACAAATATTGTTATCGAGTACAAGCACACGGGGAGAATTTTTCGAAGTTCGTACAGAGCATACGTGATGCGGTCCGGATTTTAGGGTTGGGACTGCCCGAGAATGAAGTAGTACAATGGACCTTCGAAGGGGTTACTCCCCAGGAGAGATCGCGTTTAACTTTTGCCGAGCGACCGCGGACTTATGAAGATCTCGAGAAGCTGTGTGCGTTATCTCGTGCTATACAATCGATAGATGAATCCCGTGGCCCAGTAAGGGCCAGTCTTGGCGAACCCCGAGTGGTAGAACGACGGGTCGTTCAGTCCCAACCGCGGCCAGAGAGAAATCATGGCGATCGAAGCGGACAAGTGAGAGGTGTTGTGTGCTTTCGCTGTCGTAGACAGGGGCATGTTGCCCGCGATTGTCCGGAGGGTGGCATGCGTCCGGCGCTTCCCCCGAGGGTCCGGTATCCAAAAAACTAAATTATCAGGGGGGGACAAATCGGAGGTTGTCTTCCCCTCGTTGCAAGACTTTTCAGAATTCTAGTGCCTCCAGGCGGAGGATAGGTCCAGACTCTTCTAATATCAAGGTCCTTACTACCGTCCCGCAAAAGGCTTCTGTATGCCCCTTCCTGTCGCTCGAGGTAAAGAAGGGTCAACTCAGAGCGCTAGTTGACTCCGGGTCAGCCCGATCTATCATCTCATCTCGAGTATGCGCGGACCTTGAGAAACAGGGCTTAATAAAAGGGTCGAGTCGGTCGTCTGTGGTATGCTGGACTGCTTCTAGGGAAATTCTGCCCATCTCCCGGGTGGTTTCCTTCAAGTTCAAGATTGATGGCTTTTCTTGGGTGTGGCCTTTTCTGGTTTCTCCGGCTCTGGGAGTCGACTGTATTGTGGGTGCCGATTTCATCGCTAAAAGTGGTCTCGTGTTGGACATCCATGGGCACCAGTGCTATTTTAAATTTAATCGGGGTGTAGTTATTCCATTTCTTGGAGACCAGGGAGCTAAGGGAGGTATCCAAGAGGTTGCTTGTCCCGATTCTGCACGAGATCATCTCACTCCCGCCCAGCAGAGAGCTTTAGACCGGTTGTGTGAGGAATTTCCCTCTGTCTTAACTCCCAAGTTGGGACTCACACTTTTATTAGAATATAAAATTCGTTTAACAGACACTAAGATAGTGAGGTCGCACCCATATAAGTTCGCCCCTCCGAAAATGGCCGTTCTGAGGGAGAAGGTTCAAGAGCTTTTAGAGGAAGGGGTAATTGAACCTTCCAATTCCAGCTATGTCAGTCCAGCGTTCCTGGTACCCAAGCCTGGGGGTAAGCACCGTATGGTAATCGATTACCGGAAGTTAAATGCTAATATTGAGGTGGATTCGGTTCCCCTTCCGGATCTCCACTCAGCTTTTGATTGGTTTAGTGAGGCCAAGTACTTCACCGTGATTGATCTCAACGCGGCATATCACCAGATACCCTTATCCAAGGAAAGTAGACCGTATACGGCGTTTTGTGTCCCGTGGAATTTATATCAGTATACGCGGGTTCCCATGGGTCTGGCGGTGGGCGCCCAAACGCTCACGCGTCTGCTTGACCTAGTGTTTCAAGATGTGAAATTTAAGTTTATTTTCAACTATCTAGATGACTTGCTGGTCTACAGCAAAACCTATGATGAACATCTGTGCCATCTGTGCATGAGTAGGTTGAGAAACGCGGGCCTTACGGTCAATCCGGAGAAAGTACGAATCGCCCAGGAGAGCATCTCTTTTCTGGGGCATCTGGTGTCGCACCAAGGCGTTACAGTGGACCCTGAAAGGACCCAGGGTATCCGGGATTTTCCCCCGCCAAGGGATGCCAAAGGCATCGCCCGGTTTGTGGGGATGGTCAACTTTTATCGGCGGTTTATCCCCAATGCAGCGGAGATTGCTGCACCCCTAAATGAATTAAGAAAGAAAGGGGTCAAGTTTGTGTGGGGCGAAAGCCAGCAAAAGGCGTTTGAAACATTGAAGGAAGCTATTATTTCCCCGCCGGTGCTGAGGATGCCGGATTTTTCTCAACCGTTTATTTTACAGACGGACGCGAGTTCGGTGGCGCTCGGGGCGGTTCTGTCCCAAGTCGTTGATGGTGCTAGGCAGCCTGTGGCCTTTATTTCACGAACATTGACCCAGCAAGAAAGAAAGTCATCAGTATATGAGCTAGAGTGTTTGGCAGTGGTATACGCTCTAGATAAGTTCAGGCGTTTTCTGGAACACGCTGAGTTCCTGCTCGAGACCGACAATCAGGCTCTCTCTTGGCTTCTTGCTCACCCCCGGCAACTGGGTAAGATTGGTAGATGGGTGGTTAAAATCTCATCCTTTAAGTTCAAGGTGCAACACATTAGGGGAACTGAAAATGTGGTTGCAGATGCTTTGTCACGCATGTTTTCCCAACCCAGTGAAGCCCAATCTGAGCAACCCTGTTCTGTTCTACTAGACTTTCCGTTAGCCTTCACTGATGTGTTACCCCATCAGTTGAATGATGAAGAGCTGGGTCCTGTCATCCAGAAAATAAAAGAGGGTAACGCGCAGGCCCCATACTTCTTGTCCAAGGGCGTCCTGTGTTGTCGAGAAAGAAAGGGACGTGCCCCGAAGATCGTGCTGCCTAGCAAGTTAGTGCCCATGGTCTTCAGTTATTACCACAATTCCCCAGTAGGTGGCCACAAGGGGATTTCGAAGACCATTTCCAGTATTAGGAAGAACTTCATCTGGAAGGGCATGGATAGGGACATTGCGACGCGAGTGAAGGCATGTCATCTGTGTGGCTTAAGCAAGCCTGCTCAAAACACTAAGTTGGGGCTGCTGTCATCAGACGTGGCGAGCAGACCGATGGAGAAGCTATTCATCGACTACGTGGGACCTTTCCCCCGTAGCAAGTCTGGTAATGCTTACCTACTTGTATGTGTGGATGCTTTTTCGAAGTTTGCCTGGCTACTGCCCTTACGGCAGGCAACAGCTCGTTTGACCATAAGCGCGCTTCAGAACCATGTTTTTCAGCATTTCGGTCTTCCGACCATCATTGTCTCCGACAATGGACCACAGTTCATTTCGAGTGAGTTCCGGCGGATGTGTTTCGCCAGCGGTATCAAGCATGTAACCACTTCCCCGTATTACCCGCAGCCGTCCCATGCGGAGAGGTTCAATAGGAATCTACTGTCCGCACTTATTGCCTATCACGCGGAGCAACAGACTACCTGGGACCAGAACTTAAAGTGGTTGCAGCTAGCTTTTAACACGGCCCTGCATGACAGTCATAAGGCCGTGCCTTTTGAGATCATGTTTGGATTCTCGCCCGCACTCCCGTTGACTAACTTGTGGAATATTGATGATCTTCTGCCACGGGAGCCCGATAATGGAACTGCGGAGAGATGGAGGGAGGCTCGGAAGAATTTGCTACGAGCGCACGAGCGGGTCCGTCGACGATATAATCAGGGGCGAATTCCGAACCCCTTTCAGACCGGGGACTGGGTCTACTGCCAGAGCCATCCGATCAGCTCAGCCGCGGACAAAAGAGCCGCTAAATTGTGCTATCGTTGGTCGGGACCATACCGTATCCTCGGGTTTACGTCACCGGTGACGGCGCGATTAGAAGAACAGGGTAGTAATCCTAAAGAGATTACCACACACATTTCCAAATTGAAATTATTCTGCAAAGGGTGAACGGGCTGAAAAAGGGGGGGAATGATGGCGGTCACTGTGCGAGTGGGGATGTTGTCGGTTTTGAGAGGGTGTGCTCCGGGGGCGGTATTGAGAATAGTAGGGTAGCGGGTAGATGTTTCCCACAGTCCCAGTGGGGTTCGTCTATTTCAGGGATGCGCCCCTGCCTCCGCGAGCCTTGGTTTTCTCCAATTGTCCTCATGTCCGGAGGGAGCCATGTCCTCACCTTTGGTCCCAGCCCATGACGGTAATCATCCTTGACCATCCACCCTCCAATTTTCCTAACCTTACCCAGAGAGAAAAAAAAACAAAAACAAAAAAGGAGTTAGAGAGAGTGGAGGGTCGGCGATGTTCGTCGCGGGGTCGATCCGGCTCCTCGTAGCGAACATCGTCGACCGCATGCCCTTGGAGCACACATGTATTAGGTTGTAAGGAGGAATGTACGTCTGGAAATTGGACCGTCGGCCTCATGGGGACTGTCATCGCCCCTCTTCCCCGTGGCCCGTGGAGTAATGGTATTGTGTAGAATGGGGGGGTGTCGTATTAGGGAATTATCCCGTAGGTATATGGGGCAGATGCCCTGTTTAGGTGGCTATCGTGTTCTGGCTTGGGTGGACAAGCCTCAAGAGGTCGGAACTCAGGGAGCTCCCGAACTTTTCTTTTGTCTTTCTTCTCTGTCCCTCTTTGCTGTGGGCTGGCCCTGATCAGGTCAGCGTGCAGCAACCGCACACTTACACTCTACATGTCTTCTTTCCGCTCTTTCGTCTTCCCTTCTGAGCCTCTGTTCTCCTGGGAGCAAGTGCCACCGGGCCAACTTACCCACGATGTCCACCGGAGTTTTAAGATGGGAGTACACTGCAGGGTACTTTCCCGAGTTTTTGAGTGGGGCAACCGGGTTGCCCTTACGGGGTGGGGGTGTGCCGGTCTAAAGCCGGCCGTTAATAAAATTTTAGTTAAAGTCGTATTCTGATTGTAAAAGTGAGCAGGGGCGGCTGAACTTTGCTCGCTGCAGTTAAGGTTGCGCGCGCAGCTCGTGCTGAAGGGTCGTCTAGCTTTGCTGCTAACGGCCAGTTGAACTCACTGCCCCCACGGAGAAATACACCGGTCTGGCTGTCTCTCTCTTCGGACGTTACGACGAAGTTTTCTGTCTCTACATGCCAAGCTAAAGCGTAAATTGACTCCCGGTAAGTTTGTCTTTGTATTTATTTGTCTTTATAAGTAATTGTACATGTATGGATAATTAATTACTATATGCAACCGTATAAAATACGTGCTTATGTGTGTGCGGCCCGACACGTTTTATGCTCAGAGAAACTCATTCTTTACTGATTCACGTAACGCCCAGTATATAGCCATGCTCTTTTTATTATTTTCTGTAATAGTGCGAGAAGTTTTTCAATTGTCACTGTAATGATAAAAGTGTACAACATTAAAATATTAAGGACTAAAACTTAGTGCGCAGTCGGGTCGTGAACTGTGTCTGTGCATGCAGTAAACTGTCGCAGAGTTTGTTAATTAACTTCACAGTAGAGAATTAATTGTGAGAGCTTCTATGTATGAAATTTAATGGAATGTAAAACATTCTTAATGCTGTGAGTGCCTTGCTGTTAAATTTTTTTGGTCAAATAATGATTACCGCTCTCCACGTGGCCGGTTTAACCTGCAAAATTATCTCGAAGCATGTTGGCCTTGTGCAGATCACTTTAATTAAGCCATATTTAATAAGGTCTGTTCATGATTCAAATTTACTTATTTCATGGCTGATTTTTAGACTCTTTAAGCTGGTTGTAAAAACTTTAATTAATGAATATTGTGCTTTTATTGAGAGTTAGTTGGCGGCCCGTTAAGAGGTTAATTACCTTAACTCGGGTGTACATTTTTGATAGACTGTTCTCTAATTTACTTGAATGCATAGGGTTCTCGAACTAAGCCGGTTTCCTGGCTTGCTGATGGCTGTACACCTGCCTAAGCTGTGAATCATGAACGAGATCTTATACGAAGAGGGAGATGGAGACTGATTTTCTATGTTGCACTCGCCAGCACTTATAAGGTGATATTCATGCATTTATTTCATTTTTTGGGGCCGGGCCGGCAGTGTGCCCGTTTACTGTAAATAGCCTAGAAGCCATGGGACCACGTGTCCAGACTGTCTACCGGGAAGTTGAGCTGTGATCATGACTCTGAACACTATAACTTAAATTCATAAACTTTTTTTATAACTCATTTATATAACACTAAATGCAATGCCTGTAAGTGTGTGCTGCACTGGGGGAGCGCGCCAGAGATATTTCACTCTTGTACCATTTTACAGTTGCATTTCATTTGCATTTAACTCTTTACAAAATTTATGTTACAGCTCAGTAGCTCTGTTCCGGCTGGAACAGCTGTGTATAAAATTTAATTTGACTATGGGTTTCACATTTAAGGGCTGGGGGCTTTCCTGGGTTTTTTTGGGGGGGGACGTTTTCAGGGGTTACAAAAGGGGACTTAGTTTTTCGCTGACACACGCTGGTGCAACCTCAGACGGGTTGAATGCCTGTCAAATTTTGTCAACTACATGTAGGCGCGCTCCCACAGATGCCAGAGCACAACCACCTTATTGTATTCTTTTTTCTTTTAATTATTTTATATAGTTATTTGAGGCTAATAGAAACAATTTACTAATTTTCTGGAAATATTTTAGCTGATTTTGCCCCTTGCACAAGGGCTAAACTGATTGTTTTCTTAACTGGCAAACACATATGGGTTGACTTCCCACTTATAGGATTTGCTGTTTAATTTTTGACTATAAAACATGTATTCATCATTTTCTTTTTTTGGGTAAATTATATATTGTCAAAATCTTCTGAAATAGTAAAGCCTCAAGCAATTAATTTCTGTTTATCAAAGTACATAAAGATTTAATTCCTTTTGGAATTTTGTGAAGTCAAATAACTGTCTAGAATTCTATAAACACTGTTTGAAAGTAGGTGATGTAGTTTTGTCAATTTTACTTAATGATGTGAAAGGAACTTAAGGTTCACACGCTCATCATGGGTCATTGATCAATGGAATGCTAGACAGATGGGTGGTCCGGTTTTATTATGCCTCATGAATTATTATCATCCTTCCTGGGGTTTTGGCTTTATGTAATTCTACTGAACGGGTTGCCGACGGGCGTATATTTTATCACTCCTGGGTTATAAGATTGTAGTTACTCTACCTGGTAGGTGGGTGCATTCCAGGGGCATGCGTGTTAAAATTAATGTGATTGTGAGTTTGTGTACCTTATGTTCTGTGTGTGTTGTTATGTGTCTAGCTAGCCACGAGATGGGAGAGAATTCTATAATTATATATGCATGTGTCCACTGATTTATACACACTTGTGATGTTTCATATTTATACACATTTGTTAGGCTTAAGATTTATACACACTTGTGATGTTTTATATTTATACACATTTGTTATGCTTAAGATTTATACACACTTGTGATGTTTTATATTTATACACATTTGTTATGCCTAAGATTTATACACACTTGTTATGTTTTACCTTTATTCATACTTGTGATTGGGCACATATGTTGTTCTAGGTTAATAATATTAGGGCAGGGCATGAAATAAAATAAATTGTTATCGTTCTGTTACGGCTGAGTTTTATTGCAAGTCCCGTCATACTGGACCCAGCATAATTTTTGCTTCTCTAGGCTTCGGCCTAGTCCTAATTAACTTGTGGCTTCTCTTTCAAAAAAAAAAAATATTAAAATAAATTAAGTTGTTTTTATACTCATAAAAAAAAAGACATAAAAGGAAAGAGGGGCTACAAATGGTACCGCAGAGCGTGGTTTATAAAGTCCGCTACCACAAATGGTAGATCAGAGCGTGGTTCATTCTAGGCTTGAACCCTTGGGTCCTGGTGTGTGACGTGGCTTGCAGACTCGGAAATATTAATGCGATTGTTGTAACATAGTTGATATAGGCCCGTGTAGGCTAGTTATAAGTTGTTTAATTTGTGAGTCGGGTCGCACCACTGAGGCGGTTAATGGTGTTTAAAAAAATTTTTGATAGCTTGTATGGCCGGGGAGTCTCAAGCGTGGCCTGGAAGATGGAATGTTAATTAGGGTCGGTGTTTAGCGTGGTATATTAACGGGATGCGGTATGGCCCGATCGGAAGTCGGTACCGGAAACGACTTGTGTCCGGTTGATGTCCAAGTATTTTTCATTCCTGAATTAGGACTTTCGGTTGATTGTTAGTTGGTTGTTGTGATTTATGTGTTGGTACGGCATGTGTGATGTTATGCGTGTGTAGTATTGTTGTTTGTCTCTTGTCTCCTTCCGTCGGGGTTTGCATGGTTCAGAATAGGCCAGGTTTCCGCAGAGCTAGAGAACCCGGGGGTCTTCTTGATGGAAGAACTGTACTCAAGGTTTTCCTGGTTTAGTGATTTTCGTTTTTGATGTTGTTTGTGGTTTGTAGGATAAGTGTTTAGAGCATTGGCGGCATGAGCGTGATAAATCCTGATTTATTTCTTAAGCACGAGTTGGAGTTTGAGATTAAGTCCCGGGGTGGGAGGCCCCAAGGGGATGTCGCTTCTTTGAGGAAGCAGTTAAGAGACGCCCTCGCGTCCGGGGGGACGACGTCGCTTGTAAAGGTCACTGATGTGACGGCCGAGCTCGAGTTGTGCCAGGAGAAGTGGGGAGAGTTACGGGAGGTGATGGAAGATTTTGAGTCGGCCCCTTCCAACCTCAGGGCAAGACAGAGAGTGCGTCAGCGAGCGGAACATCTGCAACATAGACTGGAGAACTTGTCCGCACAAACTACAATCGCTGAAGTCAGCGCCACGCTGAAGCTGATTGCGGAACAGGTGGCTAAAGCATTGCGGAACTTCGAGCCTGTGAAGTCTCCGCTTTCCGTGAGCTCTCCCCAGCCTCCTGAAACGG
Organism: Magicicada septendecula; assembly: GCA_034769895.1. Classification (NCBI taxonomy): domain Eukaryota; kingdom Metazoa; phylum Arthropoda; class Insecta; order Hemiptera; family Cicadidae; genus Magicicada; species Magicicada septendecula. Next base: position 273,196,753 of record CM068371.1, read on the forward strand.
ACATAGCGCAGACGTCAAACCCTGCGGCTCCATTGCCGACGCTTCCGGGAGGATCGCGCGTCTCTTATAATAACTTACATAACCCCCTGTCGTCAATTATGCAGGAGCTTCCGGTTGTAGACGGACTGGACGTGGACCAGTTGATGATTTTTTTTCGGATTTTGTTTCAGCTGTCCGACTTCCCGGGGATGTCGGACGGCACTCTACTTGAACTCGTGTATCCCTATTGTCGGGGGTCTGTGGCTGAGCGGGTCGCGCGAACTATACGAGATGGCGGCAGTGTGGCGTCTTTCCATCGGGGGGTGTTGGACGCATGCGTGCCTGGTCTTTTGCGAAAGCAGCTGCAGGACAAATATTGTTATCGAGTACAAGCACACGGGGAGAATTTTTCGAAGTTCGTACAGAGCATACGTGATGCGGTCCGGATTTTAGGGTTGGGACTGCCCGAGAATGAAGTAGTACAATGGACCTTCGAAGGGGTTACTCCCCAGGAGAGATCGCGTTTAACTTTTGCCGAGCGACCGCGGACTTATGAAGATCTCGAGAAGCTGTGTGCGTTATCTCGTGCTATACAATCGATAGATGAATCCCGTGGCCCAGTAAGGGCCAGTCTTGGCGAACCCCGAGTGGTAGAACGACGGGTCGTTCAGTCCCAACCGCGGCCAGAGAGAAATCATGGCGATCGAAGCGGACAAGTGAGAGGTGTTGTGTGCTTTCGCTGTCGTAGACAGGGGCATGTTGCCCGCGATTGTCCGGAGGGTGGCATGCGTCCGGCGCTTCCCCCGAGGGTCCGGTATCCAAAAAACTAAATTATCAGGGGGGGACAAATCGGAGGTTGTCTTCCCCTCGTTGCAAGACTTTTCAGAATTCTAGTGCCTCCAGGCGGAGGATAGGTCCAGACTCTTCTAATATCAAGGTCCTTACTACCGTCCCGCAAAAGGCTTCTGTATGCCCCTTCCTGTCGCTCGAGGTAAAGAAGGGTCAACTCAGAGCGCTAGTTGACTCCGGGTCAGCCCGATCTATCATCTCATCTCGAGTATGCGCGGACCTTGAGAAACAGGGCTTAATAAAAGGGTCGAGTCGGTCGTCTGTGGTATGCTGGACTGCTTCTAGGGAAATTCTGCCCATCTCCCGGGTGGTTTCCTTCAAGTTCAAGATTGATGGCTTTTCTTGGGTGTGGCCTTTTCTGGTTTCTCCGGCTCTGGGAGTCGACTGTATTGTGGGTGCCGATTTCATCGCTAAAAGTGGTCTCGTGTTGGACATCCATGGGCACCAGTGCTATTTTAAATTTAATCGGGGTGTAGTTATTCCATTTCTTGGAGACCAGGGAGCTAAGGGAGGTATCCAAGAGGTTGCTTGTCCCGATTCTGCACGAGATCATCTCACTCCCGCCCAGCAGAGAGCTTTAGACCGGTTGTGTGAGGAATTTCCCTCTGTCTTAACTCCCAAGTTGGGACTCACACTTTTATTAGAATATAAAATTCGTTTAACAGACACTAAGATAGTGAGGTCGCACCCATATAAGTTCGCCCCTCCGAAAATGGCCGTTCTGAGGGAGAAGGTTCAAGAGCTTTTAGAGGAAGGGGTAATTGAACCTTCCAATTCCAGCTATGTCAGTCCAGCGTTCCTGGTACCCAAGCCTGGGGGTAAGCACCGTATGGTAATCGATTACCGGAAGTTAAATGCTAATATTGAGGTGGATTCGGTTCCCCTTCCGGATCTCCACTCAGCTTTTGATTGGTTTAGTGAGGCCAAGTACTTCACCGTGATTGATCTCAACGCGGCATATCACCAGATACCCTTATCCAAGGAAAGTAGACCGTATACGGCGTTTTGTGTCCCGTGGAATTTATATCAGTATACGCGGGTTCCCATGGGTCTGGCGGTGGGCGCCCAAACGCTCACGCGTCTGCTTGACCTAGTGTTTCAAGATGTGAAATTTAAGTTTATTTTCAACTATCTAGATGACTTGCTGGTCTACAGCAAAACCTATGATGAACATCTGTGCCATCTGTGCATGAGTAGGTTGAGAAACGCGGGCCTTACGGTCAATCCGGAGAAAGTACGAATCGCCCAGGAGAGCATCTCTTTTCTGGGGCATCTGGTGTCGCACCAAGGCGTTACAGTGGACCCTGAAAGGACCCAGGGTATCCGGGATTTTCCCCCGCCAAGGGATGCCAAAGGCATCGCCCGGTTTGTGGGGATGGTCAACTTTTATCGGCGGTTTATCCCCAATGCAGCGGAGATTGCTGCACCCCTAAATGAATTAAGAAAGAAAGGGGTCAAGTTTGTGTGGGGCGAAAGCCAGCAAAAGGCGTTTGAAACATTGAAGGAAGCTATTATTTCCCCGCCGGTGCTGAGGATGCCGGATTTTTCTCAACCGTTTATTTTACAGACGGACGCGAGTTCGGTGGCGCTCGGGGCGGTTCTGTCCCAAGTCGTTGATGGTGCTAGGCAGCCTGTGGCCTTTATTTCACGAACATTGACCCAGCAAGAAAGAAAGTCATCAGTATATGAGCTAGAGTGTTTGGCAGTGGTATACGCTCTAGATAAGTTCAGGCGTTTTCTGGAACACGCTGAGTTCCTGCTCGAGACCGACAATCAGGCTCTCTCTTGGCTTCTTGCTCACCCCCGGCAACTGGGTAAGATTGGTAGATGGGTGGTTAAAATCTCATCCTTTAAGTTCAAGGTGCAACACATTAGGGGAACTGAAAATGTGGTTGCAGATGCTTTGTCACGCATGTTTTCCCAACCCAGTGAAGCCCAATCTGAGCAACCCTGTTCTGTTCTACTAGACTTTCCGTTAGCCTTCACTGATGTGTTACCCCATCAGTTGAATGATGAAGAGCTGGGTCCTGTCATCCAGAAAATAAAAGAGGGTAACGCGCAGGCCCCATACTTCTTGTCCAAGGGCGTCCTGTGTTGTCGAGAAAGAAAGGGACGTGCCCCGAAGATCGTGCTGCCTAGCAAGTTAGTGCCCATGGTCTTCAGTTATTACCACAATTCCCCAGTAGGTGGCCACAAGGGGATTTCGAAGACCATTTCCAGTATTAGGAAGAACTTCATCTGGAAGGGCATGGATAGGGACATTGCGACGCGAGTGAAGGCATGTCATCTGTGTGGCTTAAGCAAGCCTGCTCAAAACACTAAGTTGGGGCTGCTGTCATCAGACGTGGCGAGCAGACCGATGGAGAAGCTATTCATCGACTACGTGGGACCTTTCCCCCGTAGCAAGTCTGGTAATGCTTACCTACTTGTATGTGTGGATGCTTTTTCGAAGTTTGCCTGGCTACTGCCCTTACGGCAGGCAACAGCTCGTTTGACCATAAGCGCGCTTCAGAACCATGTTTTTCAGCATTTCGGTCTTCCGACCATCATTGTCTCCGACAATGGACCACAGTTCATTTCGAGTGAGTTCCGGCGGATGTGTTTCGCCAGCGGTATCAAGCATGTAACCACTTCCCCGTATTACCCGCAGCCGTCCCATGCGGAGAGGTTCAATAGGAATCTACTGTCCGCACTTATTGCCTATCACGCGGAGCAACAGACTACCTGGGACCAGAACTTAAAGTGGTTGCAGCTAGCTTTTAACACGGCCCTGCATGACAGTCATAAGGCCGTGCCTTTTGAGATCATGTTTGGATTCTCGCCCGCACTCCCGTTGACTAACTTGTGGAATATTGATGATCTTCTGCCACGGGAGCCCGATAATGGAACTGCGGAGAGATGGAGGGAGGCTCGGAAGAATTTGCTACGAGCGCACGAGCGGGTCCGTCGACGATATAATCAGGGGCGAATTCCGAACCCCTTTCAGACCGGGGACTGGGTCTACTGCCAGAGCCATCCGATCAGCTCAGCCGCGGACAAAAGAGCCGCTAAATTGTGCTATCGTTGGTCGGGACCATACCGTATCCTCGGGTTTACGTCACCGGTGACGGCGCGATTAGAAGAACAGGGTAGTAATCCTAAAGAGATTACCACACACATTTCCAAATTGAAATTATTCTGCAAAGGGTGAACGGGCTGAAAAAGGGGGGGAATGATGGCGGTCACTGTGCGAGTGGGGATGTTGTCGGTTTTGAGAGGGTGTGCTCCGGGGGCGGTATTGAGAATAGTAGGGTAGCGGGTAGATGTTTCCCACAGTCCCAGTGGGGTTCGTCTATTTCAGGGATGCGCCCCTGCCTGCGCGAGCCTTGGTTTTCTCCAATTGTCCTCATGTCCGGAGGGAGCCATGTCCTCACCTTTGGTCCCAGCCCATGACGGTAATCATCCTTGACCATCCACCCTCCAATTTTCCTAACCTTACCCAGAGAGAAAAAAAAACAAAAAAAAAAAAGGAGTTAGAGAGAGTGGAGGGTCGGCGATGTTCGTCGCGGGGTCGATCCGGCTCCTCGTAGCGAACATCGTCGACCGCATGCCCTTGGAGCACACATGTATTAGGTTGTAAGGAGGAATGTACGTCTGGAAATTGGACCGTCGGCCTCATGGGGACTGTCATCGCCCCTCTTCCCCGTGGCCCGTGGAGTAATGGTATTGTGTAGAATGGGGGGGTGTCGTATTAGGGAATTATCCCGTAGGTATATGGGGCAGATGCCCTGTTTAGGTGGCTATCGTGTTCTGGCTTGGGTGGACAAGCCTCAAGAGGTCGGAACTCAGGGAGCTCCCGAACTTTTCTTTTGTCTTTCTTCTCTGTCCCTCTTTGCTGTGGGCTGGCCCTGATCAGGTCAGCGTGCAGCAACCGCACACTTACACTCTACATGTCTTCTTTCCGCTCTTTCGTCTTCCCTTCTGAGCCTCTGTTCTCCTGGGAGCAAGTGCCACCGGGCCAACTTACCCACGATGTCCACCGGAGTTTTAAGATGGGAGTACACTGCAGGGTACTTTCCCGAGTTTTTGAGTGGGGCAACCGGGTTGCCCTTACGGGGTGGGGGTGTGCCGGTCTAAAGCCGGCCGTTAATAAAATTTTAGTTAAAGTCGTATTCTGATTGTAAAAGTGAGCAGGGGCGGCTGAACTTTGCTCGCTGCAGTTAAGGTTGCGCGCGCAGCTCGTGCTGAAGGGTCGTCTAGCTTTGCTGCTAACGGCCAGTTGAACTCACTGCCCCCACGGAGAAATACACCGGTCTGGCTGTCTCTCTCTTCGGACGTTACGACGAAGTTTTCTGTCTCTACATGCCAAGCTAAAGCGTAAATTGACTCCCGGTAAGTTTGTCTTTGTATTTATTTGTCTTTATAAGTAATTGTACATGTATGGATAATTAATTACTATATGCAACCGTATAAAATACGTGCTTATGTGTGTGCGGCCCGACACGTTTTATGCTCAGAGAAACTCATTCTTTACTGATTCACGTAACGCCCAGTATATAGCCATGCTCTTTTTATTATTTTCTGTAATAGTGCGAGAAGTTTTTCAATTGTCACTGTAATGATAAAAGTGTACAACATTAAAATATTAAGGACTAAAACTTAGTGCGCAGTCGGGTCGTGAACTGTGTCTGTGCATGCAGTAAACTGTCGCAGAGTTTGTTAATTAACTTCACAGTAGAGAATTAATTGTGAGAGCTTCTATGTATGAAATTTAATGGAATGTAAAACATTCTTAATGCTGTGAGTGCCTTGCTGTTAAATTTTTTTGGTCAAATAATGATTACCGCTCTCCACGTGGCCGGTTTAACCTGCAAAATTATCTCGAAGCATGTTGGCCTTGTGCAGATCACTTTAATTAAGCCATATTTAATAAGGTCTGTTCATGATTCAAATTTACTTATTTCATGGCTGATTTTTAGACTCTTTAAGCTGGTTGTAAAAACTTTAATTAATGAATATTGTGCTTTTATTGAGAGTTAGTTGGCGGCCCGTTAAGAGGTTAATTACCTTAACTCGGGTGTACATTTTTGATAGACTGTTCTCTAATTTACTTGAATGCATAGGGTTCTCGAACTAAGCCGGTTTCCTGGCTTGCTGATGGCTGTACACCTGCCTAAGCTGTGAATCATGAACGAGATCTTATACGAAGAGGGAGATGGAGACTGATTTTCTATGTTGCACTCGCCAGCACTTATAAGGTGATATTCATGCATTTATTTCATTTTTTGGGGCCGGGCCGGCAGTGTGCCCGTTTACTGTAAATAGCCTAGAAGCCATGGGACCACGTGTCCAGACTGTCTACCGGGAAGTTGAGCTGTGATCATGACTCTGAACACTATAACTTAAATTCATAAACTTTTTTTATAACTCATTTATATAACACTAAATGCAATGCCTGTAAGTGTGTGCTGCACTGGGGGAGCGCGCCAGAGATATTTCACTCTTGTACCATTTTACAGTTGCATTTCATTTGCATTTAACTCTTTACAAAATTTATGTTACAGCTCAGTAGCTCTGTTCCGGCTGGAACAGCTGTGTATAAAATTTAATTTGACTATGGGTTTCACATTTAAGGGCTGGGGGCTTTGCTGGGTTTTTTGGGGGGGGGGACGTTTTCAGGGGTTACAAAAGGGGACTTAGTTTTTCGCTGACACACGCTGGTGCAACCTCAGACGGGTTGAATGCCTGTCAAATTTTGTCAACTACATGTAGGCGCGCTCCCACAGATGCCAGAGCACAACCACCTTATTGTATTCTTTTTTCTTTTAATTATTTTATATAGTTATTTGAGGCTAATAGAAACAATTTACTAATTTTCTGGAAATATTTTAGCTGATTTTGCCCCTTGCACAAGGGCTAAACTGATTGTTTTCTTAACTGGCAAACACATATGGGTTGACTTCCCACTTATAGGATTTGCTGTTTAATTTTTGACTATAAAACATGTATTCATCATTTTCTTTTTTTGGGTAAATTATATATTGTCAAAATCTTCTGAAATAGTAAAGCCTCAAGCAATTAATTTCTGTTTATCAAAGTACATAAAGATTTAATTCCTTTTGGAATTTTGTGAAGTCAAATAACTGTCTAGAATTCTATAAACACTGTTTGAAAGTAGGTGATGTAGTTTTGTCAATTTTACTTAATGATGTGAAAGGAACTTAAGGTTCACACGCTCATCATGGGTCATTGATCAATGGAATGCTAGACAGATGGGTGGTCCGGTTTTATTTATGCCTCATGAATTATTATCATCCTTCCTGGGGTTTTGGCTTTATGTAATTCTACTGAACGGGTTGCCGACGGGCGTATATTTTATCACTCCTGGGTTATAAGATTGTAGTTACTCTACCTGGTAGGTGGGTGCATTCCAGGGGCATGCGTGTTAAAATTAATGTGATTGTGAGTTTGTGTACCTTATGTTCTGTGTGTGTTGTTATGTGTCTAGCTAGCCACGAGATGGGAGAGAATTCTATAATTATATATGCATGTGTCCACTGATTTATACACACTTGTGATGTTTCATATTTATACACATTTGTTAGGCTTAAGATTTATACACACTTGTGATGTTTTATATTTATACACATTTGTTATGCTTAAGATTTATACACACTTGTGATGTTTTATATTTATACACATTTGTTATGCCTAAGATTTATACACACTTGTTATGTTTTACCTTTATTCATACTTGTGATTGGGCACATATGTTGTTCTAGGTTAATAATATTAGGGCAGGGCATGAAATAAAATAAATTGTTATCGTTCTGTTACGGCTGAGTTTTATTGCAAGTCCCGTCATACTGGACCCAGCATAATTTTTGCTTCTCTAGGCTTCGGCCTAGTCCTAATTAACTTGTGGCTTCTCTTTCAAAAAAAAAATATTAAAATAAATTAAGTTGTTTTTATACTCATAAAAAAAAAGACATTAAAGGAAAGAGGGGCTACAAATTTATGTGTTAAAACTGCAATATCTTTAAAGCCAATAAATATACAGCAATTCTGAAAACAGCATAGTGTTCAGCAATTAAACTCTATAAGTAGCCAAAGTATCAACCAATATAATTAACATTTACAGAAGAAGAACGCCAAGCGAAATAACTCGAGAATTAGGCTAGGTACGAATTAGGTGTTTTCACACACACACAGATAAAGACCTAAGCAACAATATTCTGTGGTCAGATCTTTGAAAACACGTTTGCAAATACCTGTAATCAAACGATTTGCAAACAAAGAAGAACGATTTTAGCCAGTAATTCTGTGCCGTCTCAGACCTGTCAAGGGGCGTTTAGTCGACCTGTCCGATATTGTTTCAAATGGAAAACGCATGATTTATTTGGAACAACCAATCAGAATCCTGCATTTAGAACAGACGCCAACTCTGACGGAGGGTAGCGAGCACTCTTCGTTCGGATCTTCAATGCGCTAGACGTGTGTAAATTACGTGCTTAATTTCACAAACACGCAAAGTTTCATTTAAGTAAAAAGTTCGAGAAGTAGTCCGCAGTTTCAGAGGAACTAGTACAGTTCGACAAAAACTCTCGCTGTGTAACACCACATTAATTAATTAAATAATTAATTCATTAATTAATAATCAATTGTGAAGTGACTGGTGCAACAGAGAGCTACAGCATCTGTAATTGCCCAGATCATCGTTCAACAGGATTTGTCAACATCATTTCTTCTGTGCTGAACCATCAAAAGGAGGATCTCTACGGATTCCTATCTACGGTCGACGCATCAAACAGTAAGAAATAGATTCATTGATCAATGAAATAAATAATAAAGAAATAATAAACAATTTTAAAAGACACTAAGTAACTTCACACTTTGTATTTGATTAGTAAGATTAGTTATAACATAGTATAGGAGTGTTGAATGGAAAGTGAGGTGTAGTATTGAACGTGCAAATTATTGCAGACCTGTTCTTTAGCACTGGTTTGGGAGATATAAATTTTCTTAATTAAACCAGATAAGAGCAATAGGTCGTTTGGACGTTTTAATCTTCACTTTTCACGCACACTCATTCATTAATTATAAGAGTTAGGGTAGCAATAAGTCCTACAATTAGCATTTTTCAAGAAGTTAACAAAATAATTAAAACGGTAATTAAACAAACTTCAACAAAAATTTTAATTGTTATTTGTAACGATTCCTCTTGAATTCCACATTCACTGAACGAATCCTGAGAAAGTGTGTCTCTATGCTCTGAGCTAAGCTGAAACCGTGTCATTTGTATCTGGGATTTGTTCTGGCGCCCAGGTAAAGTAAAATCACGGGTAAGTAACGTTTTGTCTATCATTAAGTATATTATATAAGTGTTTTAGATAAAAAGTGGCGTTGTAATATATATGCCAAGAAAGTAATAAAAGTAGGGAAAGTTTGAATCTATGTAGCCTTTTCTAGTTATGCGTGCTTAACGCTCTCGAGTTTTTCTTGAGTTAGTGTAGCAAGCTGAATGATGCTGGTAGGGAGTCAGAAAAATGTTTTTGAATGAATTAGTGGACTGTAAAATCAGATTTAAGTAACGTTTATTTGAGTATTATTCAGAAGCTCAGGCCCACGCAATTGCGTCAGGCGCACATAGCCAAAATACAAAGTGTGGCGTAGATTGCCAGGCTACATAATGTGTAGCATTGAAAAGAGATCGAATAAGAAGTACATTAGTAAATTTAGATTGCCGCGGCTAGCGAGAAAGGAAGGGTGCAAACGCACAGCTTAAAGGTTGAGTGATAACTAACTAAACGCAGCGGTGAGCCCACTAGTGCTGCACCGCGACGGATGACGTAAGTGCGCTGGGCTGATTGCGCGTGAGCAAGTACAAGGTACAACGTATTAACATACTGCCCGCCTCAAAATCGGGCGATTTTGACATAGTTTGCAGTAAAAAAAGAGAACAAGTTATTTAAAACATACAAGTATACATGAATAAGTTACACATCTAAGAGTGCGACAATACATGGTACATGAATATTGGCAAAAATACAAATATAATATAAACAAGTGTAAATACATTATTAATCAATGCTCAATAAATAATATGTAACAATAGTCCAAAGGCTTGAATATGCGATAAAACATAATAAGAATAATAACAATGATACATGGCAATAAGGACATCGTAGGTGGCATTGCACAATCATTAGAGAAATCCAACAAATTTAAAAATAACAGCGTGACAGTTAGCGTATAATAAGCAGTATTACACAATAATACAAGGCAATATACCTGAAAAATTCACTATGATACTATACAATAGAAATATACCACAAAAATCTCGATAATAATATACAATAAAAAATATACCACAAAAAATTTCTATAATAATATACAATAGAAATACCCAAAAAATTTAGTATAATAATATACAATAAAAATATACCACAAAAAATTGCTATAATAATATACAATAGAAATACCCAAAAAATTTAGTATAATAATATACACTACACCACACAGTACACCATAATTGACATCACACTAAGAAAAACAGAAACGTTTAAATGTTCACCAATGCACCGCAACATGGCGTCCATTAAATGATACAATAAATACAAGTGCATAAATAGGTACACATTACATAAGTAACATAACATAAGCTACATAAGCAACATTGTACTTAGTAAAATGTGCATGGTAGAGCATGTGCTCGACCGGCAATGTCCCGGGCATGAAGCACCGAGATGTCAATCAGTCTGATGCCACCGGAAGTGGGCACAGCTTATGAATAGGTCTACGCAGAATGCCGTTAGCAGTACGGACGTCCGCGACACGTACTAACGAATCCTGCCCTAGATATGTCTGAGTGACAATACCGCGTTTCCACAGCAATGGTGGAGTATTGTCTTCTAAGATAAGGACTAGCTGTCCTATAGCTAAATTTTTAGACGCCTTTTCCACTTATTTCTCTGCTGCAGCTGGTGCAGATAGTCTCTAGACCAACTCTTCCAAATAGAACGAGTAAACCCTTGCAAAAGCTGCCATCTCCCCAAGCGACCCCTATTTGTATCCGAGTAATCGGGTTCCGGTAGCGCGGTAAGAGGGGAGCCAACCAAAAAGTGAGCTGGAGTCAACGGCTCGGGATCCCCGGCGTCATTTGAAATGGAGAACAAGGGACGCGAGTTCAAACAGGCTTCAACTTGAGTCAAGACAGTGGAGAACTCTTCGAAGTTCAGGAGCGTGTTGCCTATAACGCGCCGCAAATGGAACTTAACGCTCTTGACGCCGCTCTCCCACAGACCACCAAAATGGGGGGCTGAGGGAGGTATGAACGACCACTTAATTCCGCGTGGACTGGCGAAGTCTTGAGTGGCCCTTTGAAATTCGTCCTGCTGGAAGAGCTTGTACAGCTGGTGTAATATAGTGCCAGCCCGACGGAAATTGGTACCGTTATCGGAAAATATTTGTTCGGGGATGCCCCTCCGGGATATGAAACGTTTCAAGGCAGCCAAAAAGGCCGAAAAATCTGAAACCAATTCGAGGTGAATAGCCTTGGTGGACATGCAGATGAAAAGAGAAATATAGGCCTTTGTAGAAGATTTGGACCGCTGCCCGCCCTGACGTAGCAACATAGGGCCGGCGTAGTCTACGGAGCATTGTGAAAATGGCTTGGAGGGGGTGACCCTAGGCGCGGGTAATTGACCTAACAGTTGGCTAGAACCAGAAGCGCGAAAGCGAAAACAAGTGATACATTTGTGAATCACCGAGCGTATGTAAGACTTGTCGTTTATAATCCAATACCTTTGGCGCAGAGAACACTGCGTAAGTTGTACTCCAGCGTGGAGTAGTCGAATATGTTCATATTCAATAATTAATCGAGTAAGGTGAGCCTGCGGATGGAGTATGATTTGATGCTTATTATTGTAATTTAGCTGAGACTGTTGAAGGCGACCGCTTACACGTAGTATACCAGCGTTATCAATAAAAGGATTAAGTGAAAAGGTTTTACTATCAGTAGGTACAGGGCGATGTGCCTGTAATTCTTTAATTTCAACATTGAAATGCGAAAACTGGACTTGGCGAATAAAAACCAATAGCGCGCTGTGTAACTCATGCGCAGTCAAAAAGGAAGTGCTTCTATTGGAAACGGGAGACTTAGCGTTACGAATGAAACGTAGGCAATAAGCAAAGACGCGGAGAAGCCTAGAGAGAGAAGAGTAATTTTCAACATAGTTTGAAGAGCATGAAGTAGTAGCCAACGCGAGTAGAGCCTGTTTACCTTCTTCCTTGTCCAACTCCGGATGAGCGTAAGAGGAATTGGAATCGAAGGGACGGATGGGCTAGTTCGAAGGCTTCTTTAGTAACCAATAAGGACCATGCCACCATTGCTGGTGGCCGTGTAACAGACGGGGTAAACAGCCGCGGGATAAAATGTCTGCGGGATTATCATGCGACGAGACATGATACCAATTGCCCTGACTAGAGAGTTGCTGAATTTCCGAAACGCGGTTCGCTACAAATACCTTCCACCTCGATGGCTGTTGGTGAATCCAGTGTAGGGCAATCGTGGAATCAGAATAAAAATACAACTCGCTGAACTTGTAGGCCACAGCGTGGACAACCTTAGAAACCAACTGCGCTAATAATAAACAGGCGCACAGTTCGATACGAGGTAAGGATATCTGCCTTAAAGGGGCAACTCTTGATTTAGAACACAATAAGTGAGACGAAATACTGTTATCGGAATATACCGTGCGCGCATAGATACAGCATGCGTAACCTTTTACAGACGCGTCGGCAAACCCGTTTAACTGAAAGGAGATGATTGACGAATTACCTGAATCCTTTATAGCCCTCGGGATCCTAAAATGAGTGTCTGTAATTAATTGAGCATAGAGCTCGGTCCATTTAATAGATAGGGAGTCAGAAAGCGGGTCGTCCCAGTTTGTACCCGAAGACCAAAGCGTTTGCATAAAGTGCTTGCACCAAAACGTAATAGGGCCAATTAGACCCAATGGGTCATAGATCCCAGCGATGACCGATAACACCTTTCTTTTATTGAATAGATCAATTTTAAAATTTCTTTGGATATTGTATACGAAGCTGTCAGCAAGAACGTCCCACTGAATGCCCAAAGTGCGGACGGTTTTGTCCTTGTTGAAGTCCAGGGACGAGTTAGTGTACGAAGATGTTATATTCCGGTCGTTAGACGACCATTTGTGAAGAGTAAAGCCGTAGCGGCTTAACAACTCAGAAATGTCAGTATTCAATTGGATTAGAACGTGTGAGCTATCGGAACCGGTAAGGAGGTCATCGACGTAAAAGTCGTTAGCAATGACCGAACAGGCCAGGGGGTACTGAGTACTATTTTCCTGGGCGATTTGTTTTAAACATCTATACGCTGTCCAGGTAGTGAAGGCGGCTAGAGGATTAGGAGACCCTTGGCTCACGCACGCACACTGGCAGGCCGCCTAACAATAGACTGGGCCCGGCACTTGACCTGCGCTGCTGTCTTTTTAAATCAGTTTACTATAATACATTAAATTTTGTTATTCTGCTTAATCTTATAGTTTTGGTCGTTCCATTTAATTCAGACTGTGATTTCATTTAAAATAAGTCCAAACACGAAGTTTATACGACGATTTTCAAATGTTTTATTCTTATTTGTTTATTTTGAAATATTGTGATTGCTAAACTTCTGATAATTATTTACGTGACTCTTATTAAAAAAATGTTATTATTAAAAACTAAGATTCTGATCATTTAATTTACTTTTCAACTATTTTTGTGAGACACTCCCTTTGGATGCCAGAAGCCGGTTAAATGGGCCTATGGTTCATTGTTGGAACTGCTAGCGGCCGATTAAATCGGCCCGTCAAATGACACTGAGAACTGCCAGCGGCCGATCTCGCTGGCTTTTTGTATATTCATCGTAGCGACCAGCATGACAGATGATCAATCGTTTGCCTTTACCCAGAGGGTCGCCCAGAGTACCTTGGATAGTGCCATCAGTCCAACCAGTGTCCTTTCTCGTGTTTTCATTGATCCAGGTCTCGTCCAAAAATATAGTGTTTTTAATATTTACTTCACGCATCTTTCTTAAGAAACGACACCTTAACAGGGCCACTGACGGCTTTTCCAGGAGGATTTTCTGCTGCTAAATTTCTTGTACTGAAATCCCATGTCTGATAATAGCGAGCTCAGTGACGATTTTCCTCTCATATACAGTCCAGCTTCTTGAAGTGACACACAAAGTTGTCTGAGGGTAGGCGCTTCTTTTCGAGCATAGTAGCTCAATATGTGACGTCGAATAGCTCCTTTGTCGAAGTCATCCATGTCTGTTACTGGCCGCTTTCTCTTCAAACTTTTCTTCCGAGGAGTATGAATAATAATATTTTCCCTCTTGGTGCTGTTTAAAGTGTTATCTTGTTGATCGTCCTCAGCTGTGATTAAATCAATATCTTCAACTACATAGGGATCTTCTTGATTTTCCAAACTTTTTTTAATCTCAGCGTTCATACATTGTATTGTTCTCAACGAAATGCCACAAGCATCTGCTGTTCTCTGCATTACTTTCTTAGTATCAAGTAAAGGACTTCCGTTATTCTTCTCTTTCTCAAAATAGAACAGAACAGAAGCAATCATTGTTCTGCATTGAGTATGTAAAACTTGCCGTTTTTTACAAGAACTCATAATCACAAATCAACTATACACTAATCACAAATGAACTGATTCACTCACAATATACGCGACAGATCTGCTCTCTGACAAGACTGGCTGGCCTCACTACCCCGTGCAAGCTATTTAACGACTAATCAGCGGGTAATCAGTGACTCACTCGGGGTACCCAGTACACGAGCAATGACCTCTACTGTTTGTTGGTTTGAGGGTGAATCACCCTCTCTATATGGAAAAATGACTATAGCGACCAAGTGTAAACCAAGTAAGGAAGGGACGTCTCTCTTGCATGTTACTGAAATCTGTAATACCGGTAATTATTTTCCAAATTACGTGATACAATAATACACATTTAATTCCTGACGCGCTACCTCGTCCTCTCAAGTTATAGTTAAAGTTTAATAACATGGACAGTCAATTTTTAATATATTTACATAGATACATATCACATTTCATTTTATGTGTCTGTAAAACAATAATATATAATATTTTTATAATAAATAACATTTTTAAAAGTTCGTGCTAGTAAAAAGACAAACAATTATTTCGATTACGTATAACAACTATTATTTCATATATTGTTTATTTGAAATAAAAATATGAGGTTTGAAAATAATCTTTATATCTATATATTAAAATCTGTTAAATATGTTGATTAATTTTTTCAGTATTATAACAATAAAGAGGTGGGTCGTCAATCTGCTCTTTATTGAGTATCACAATCGGTGAATCGGAACAGTTAAAAAAAAAAAAAAAAAAGAAATGGCCAAGGCCTACGCCAGGAATTTTAAGATTCTCATAATTTCGAGGTCAAGTTGTAAAATCAAAAATCAATTTGTAAAAATGTTACATATTAAAGGGAGTGTCACAGAAAAATAGTTGAAAAATAAATAAGATGATCAGTAACTTAGTTTTTAATAATCATCATTTTTAATAATAGTCGCTTAGATGCTGTTCTAAAGTTTAACAATAACAATAGTTCAAAATAAACAAATAAATGTAAAACATTTGAATATCGCCATAAAAACTTCGTGTTTGGACTTATTTTAAATCAAATTACAGTCTAAATTCAATGGAACAATCAAATTTAAAAGTTTAAGCACGACAATAAAATTTAATTTATTGTAGTAGACTGTAACTAAAAAGACAGCAGCGCAGGTCAAAGGCCTGTCCCTGTCTATTGTTAGGAGGCCTGTCAGTGTGTGTGTGTGAGTGAGGGTCTCCTAATCCTCTAGCCGCCTTCACTGCCTGGACAGCGTATAGTTGCAAGAAATGATGCGCTTTCAGTCCCGTACGTGACTGTTCTTAAAGCATAATGTTTGAGTTCTTTGTGGGGAGCGTCACGCCAAACAATTCTTTGTAGGTTGGAATCACGCGGGGATACCAAAATTTGGCGATATATTTTCTCGATGTCAGCAATGAAAGCGTAACGATGGGTTCTAAATCTTGCCATAATGGCGAAAAGATCCTGCTGGATCGTGGGGCCAACCATAAGGGTGTCGTTTAACGACAAATCGTTGGACGCCTTGGCCGAACCGTCAAAAACAACGCGAAGTTTAGTGGTGGTGCTTGTAGTCTTGAAGACAGCATGGTGAGGTAGATAAAAAATGTTTGATTTGTTAACTGATAAGTCATATGAATCAAGCGGAGACATATGGCCAAGATTTAAATAGTCTTGCATAAAGCTAGTATAATCCTTGTGCAAGGACTGGTTTTGCCTACACTTGAGTTCAAGGGTTTGAAACCTACGAACCGCTCCGGTAAGGGAATCGCCGAGGCATTCTGTTGTGCGGGGTAGCGACACAACAAACCTACCACTATCGTTACGATAGGTGTTTGCGAGGAAGTGATTTTCACACTCCGAATCCGCATCTGAAGGAGTACGGCATGAAACATCCTCCAACTGCCAGAAGGCCTTGAGTTGCGATGAGATAGCATTATTGTCGTGAGGGCAATGAATGAAGAGACCGGTTTAGTCATGTCTACGTTGAAGGGTAGATTCCCGGCGAGTATAAATCCTAGCTTAGTTTCCTGGATTGTCGGAAAATGTGGACTTCGAACAAATTTAGTCGGCTCAATTAACTGCAAAAAGTATTGTGCCCCAAGTAATATGTCAATTTGTGACGAATTATTAAATTTCGGGTCAGCTAAAAATATCCCCTTTGGAATTTTCAACGATGCGATGTCAAAGGATTCTGTTGGAAGATTATTTGTGATTCTGGGCAAAATAGCGCAGTGGACATTTAAAGTGAAGTCCTTATAGCGTGAGTTTAAGCGCACGCGTGTGCTAAAATTGGCCTGACATGATGAGTTATTTATGCCCGTGATAGGCAGCTCGGATTTGTTTAGTTTTAGGCCCATGCGGCAGGCGAAACACATAGTACAAAAATTGGCTTGCGACCCTGAATCCAGCAGGACTCTTACCGGGCGCCTTTTACCGGCATGATCGGTAGTAGTGCATACGGCGGTGGACAATAAAATTGATTTATTCGTCTGTAGCTTCAAAGAACATTGCTTATTGTTCCTGTTGTTCGACCGATTTATCGAACCATGGAGCATGGTGTGGTGCCTTTTCGAGCATGCCTTGCATGAAAATTTAGAAGGGCAACGCGAGCTGTCATGGCCCGACCATGTAGAATTCAGGCAGAGTTTATTATTTATTAACACTTCTCTACGTTGTATAGGTTCCAGGGCTATAAATTGCGGGCATCCAAGCAGTTTGTGATTACCACGACACAGCTGACAAAATTTATTGTTTGTTTGAGTGTGCACTAGTGACCCAGTGAACTCCGCGCGTTTAGTTGATTTGCGATAAGAAGCATTATCGCTAACCTGTCTGACGCCAGACGAACCAGTCGGTGCATTTATGTTTTGTAACAGCTGACGTCTTGAATTTAAAAACTTAATAAAATTGTCGTAAATCGGAAGCTGTTTTTCGCCCAAAGTTTCCTTCCACAACCTGCACGTATGCTCGTCAAATTTTTGGGCGAGAAAATGCACAAAAATAAGCTCAAACGTATTTACTGAAAGTTTCAATGAGTTCAGCGCATTTTTATTGGCGGTGAGCTCATCTATAAATTTAGAAATGCTGAGCACGGACTCACGTTGAATGTGCCTCGTGCCCAGGACGTTTGCTGCATGACAAGTGGTAACAATTAATTTACTGTCATAGCGGGCCTTTAACAAATCAATGGCGACCGTGTAATTTTCGTGCGTGATAGGGAGCGATTTTATGACATTCAGCGCCTCGTCTTTTAATGATAAGTGCAAATAGTGTAGTTTTTGGATGCCAGTCAGGTCCGTTCGGACATGAACTAACTCCAAAAACATGTTGTAAAAATGTTGCCACTCAATTATATCACCTGCGAAACAGGGTAGCTTAATCGGTTGCAACTGAATGGGAGGCGTGCTGAATGTGACTACTTCGGATGGACTTGCTGCCTTCCTGCTCATCTCCTCGGCATGGTCTATTAAATTTTGCAGCTTGCATTCTATGCTGCATAAGCCATCTTTGGTCTGAACCCTATCGCTCGCGGAAGCAAAATCGGAGTCCTCAGACTCGATTTGTGTTTGGATCTCATCATATTTGGCTGATAGCTCCATAAGGTGGCGAAGCTTTATTTTTAGTGCATGATGGTCATGCGTATCATGATCGAAATTGTCTGCGTATGTATTTATGCGAGATATAGAGGCCTTGATCGTGCCACGTTTCTTGATCAGCGCCTTCATATCCGTCATGATTGGGTATGAGAGAAAAAAAAAAGAAAAAATTTAAATGATAATACAAAAAGACCAATTTAATGCAACGCGATGAGCAAGACCAGGCAGGAAGTCCAAATTATAAAGTCACGCAACGACACGGTAATACTTACTTAACACATCTTAAACTAATTTTATGTGATAATAAATTCTAAATTAGGCAGTACAAACAATATAGCAGTATAATCATTAATGACGTGAGTGCTGTTTGAAAAGGTACGACTTACAATTAAAGAAAATATTTGTTGAGTTCGCAAAGAAATTATAAGTTCATATTCAAATTATTGAAAAACATTTTAAATTATTTTAAATTATTAAAATTATATTATTATTTCAATACTGCTTTGTTTATTTTAATGGCATTGAGAAAAAAATATGCGAATCATGCAAGTTGAAACTGATATAAAACGTTAGTTCATAGTCAGTTGAAATGGTACTTATCGGCACGTTCTAGAAGGCATCGAAAGCTTGTCGGAACCCTTGTAGTCGTGTCAGGTACCCAAGAATAGAGGATGTAGACATGGTCGCTGCCTGTCCGGTGATGTCCGATGCGGTCGAATCCTGTCTAGATAGGCTGCTCTGGATTTTCCCACATGCCGAATGCCACGTGCTAGATGCTTATATGCTGCAATGATGATTCCAATGTTCCGGTTGGCGAGATATGACGTCCCCAAGTCGTGTGATATGATTTCCAAATGTAGGTGATAATTAACGAGTTGTTGAATTAAATCATGAAGAAAAAGGAAATGCTGATAGGCCTGCTTAATGCACTGAACCATGAGACGAATTGTCCATGAAGTTAGTCACGTCCGTGAAATACACATCCGCGGCCCGGAGGACCATATGATGCATGCCGCTGTGGACGAGAATGCTGTCGTTGGGCAAAGATGCGGTCGCTCGAGCCAAAAATGTTGTCGCTTGTGGACAAAGAATGACGGTCGCATGTGGACCAAGAAATGCGGTCGCGTTGGACCAAAATATGAAATCCGGTAGCGGAGGACCAAATGATGCGTGTTTAACGCTCTCGAGTTTTTCTTGAGTTAGTGTAGCAAGCTGAATGATGCTGGTAGGGAGTCAGAAAAATGTTTTTGAATGAATTAGTGGACTGTAAAATCAGATTTAAGTAACGTTTATTTGAGTATTATTCAGAAGCGCAGGCCCACGCAATTACGTCAGGCGCACATAGCCAAAATACAAAGTGTGGCGTAGATTGCCAGGCTACATAATGTGTAACATTGAAAAGAGATCGAATAAGAAGTACATTAGTAAATTTAGATTGCCGCGGCTAGCGAGAAAGGAAGGGTGCAAACGCACAGCTTAAAGGTTGAGTGATAACTAACTAAACGCAGCGGTGAGCCCACTAGTGCTGCACCGCGACGGATGACGTAAGTGCGCTGGGCTGATTGCGCGTGAGCAAGTACAAGGTACAACGTATTAACATCTAGCCCTATGTATTTTTCACTTCTTTACAAAGGTTAATAAACTTTCAGCAACAGCTGTATAAATATTTATATTTCTAAGGATACTACATTCCCTGTCAAAATGTACAATGTCTATTTAAATACTTTTCTTAAAGGCTGCTGTTACTGAAAGGCAATGACTGACTCTACATTTTTCTGCCAAAAAATGTTAATCTTCTAAAAAATTAAATGTGACATTTAATGTATCTACGAATATGACATTCTACTTTCCAAATAAATCTTATTGTTACATTGGAAAACATTGTTTTTTACATATTGTTTGTATATGTACGTACGTGTATGTGTGTCGTATTCACTTTTATTTGAATCTTAATTCTTTATAGCAAAATCTCTCTTACTCTAAATACATACAAGTAACCTGCAACCTTTTACACGTTGAGTCAGTTCACTCGCCACTTGACACTGAAATTTTCACTTCTAGCGTGTGCCCCACGACACACCCATTATTTTAAATTTCGGTTTAAAAATAAAATAAAAAGTAACATTCGGGTTGTCGGTACTGGACGGGGCCGTCGTCGTCCGCTTTCCTGTTTGTACCCTTCACTTCAAGAAAGGTTATTTTTATGCCCACTAAAAAGTGCATCTTTTGTTAAGAGGGTTTTACAGTAGAGTTACTGAGGTGGCCCCGTCCAGCGAACTGAGTGGCATTTTAGTCCGTTGCATGTAGGCCTAACTTTAGATGGTTCAAAAACTTTTATTTTATTATTATACAATGATAACAGCACAATGAGTATGTAACATTATGTAATATATCAATGAAAATATTACCGTTATATAATAATAATAATAAAGGATAAATTGTTATTATTATTCATTTAAAGGCCTAATTTAGCACTAAAATAATTATTTTATTTTTTGATAAGAGAAATTTAATTTTGTTCGTATAGCATTGTACACAGATTGCGACATCCTTCAAAGAAACTCACCTGCATCCTTCCTACCCGTCGTCTCATGTCTTTTTTCATTTCTGACCTGTTTTTTTATGTTGGACTGTTATTATTATATAACAATAAAATAAACGTTATTGAATCAACTAAAGTTAGGCCTACATGCAACGGACTAAAATGCAACTCAATCCGCTTGGGGGGGGGGGCCTCAGTAACTCTACTGCAAAACCCTCTTAACAATAGATGCACCTTTTTAGTGGCCATAAAAATAACCTTTCTTGACGTGAAGAGTACAAACAGGAAAGCGGACGACGACGGCCCCGTCCAGTACCGACAACCCGTAACATTCAATTTACAGTAAATACTAAATGAGATACTGAATTGTTTTTGGATAAGATGATAACTGTTGTATGAAAAATTGACTGGTGTACAAATTACCTTTGTCGAAACTATATGGTGTTGCAGCAGAGATTTGTAACACCTTTTCAATTTATCTACGTTTTTCACACTATTAAAAGTTTTAATCACAAATTTTATGTAGTTTAAAAATTTGTTAAGCCTGGAAATGTACAGAATGTTAATTAAACTCGCTCAGACCTGAATTCGTATAAAACAAAATTTTGGAACATTCGTTCAACATTCATTAATTCCACGGCTATGGTCCTTGCAGATCCTCGGCCTCTGTAACAGTGGCTTTTGTCTTCACCTTCTAGACCCCGGTTGTCTGAGAACGTTCTCCACCTTATCCAACTATTTTATTCGTGGCCTTCTTCTCAGGCGTCTTTCACCTGGTTGTTCAGCAAAAACCTTTTTTAGGACTCTTCCGTACTTATTCCTTTGCCATTTAACACTTCCCACCAAATCTGAGTCATTAGACAGATTCTTAATTCTTGATTAAGACCCTAATCCTCCAGGGCCCACTTCCCTTTACTGGTCCATGTTTTCTTCAATTTTTGCGCATAGTTTCTTAAACATTAATTCCAAAATAATTTTTTTGCCAAAACAATATTTTCAATATTTTACTATAGACATTTCAAGTATTATGAAATATGTACCGGGTTCCCGAACACTGTGCACAGTGGGATAATGACAATAAGTTCAGTATTATAGCTCAAAGGCTACATTTTTGAAGGAAGTATTGAAATTTTCTTTAATAAAAATAATCTTTTTTTTTCAGTTCCCGGATATAGCCTCTTACTCTCTGTCCTTATAATTATAGAGGCTCTCAGTCACGAAGCCACCATTTAACAGTTATTCGTTCACTATTAGGTGCCTGGTGCTTGACTAGGCAAGTGGAGCCTGGAAGCTAATGTTTTAATAGAATTTCTATGGAAGGATATTTTAAAAAGTATATTAACTATGTCCAATTAAACTTAATCAACCTACGAAGAAGAAAAAAGAGGGTTGAGGGTTAACGTCGTGTACACAAACCGATGTAGAAACGAGCGTAGTGAATCGTAAATACCTAATTTGGTCAAGGTTAATCCCTCCCGAACAATCGCTATCAGGCGATTCGACGTAGTGATAATCCTGCAGACAGTGTTTACAGATATGGTAAATAAAACTTAATTTAAAAAAAAATTACCTTCGTTTTGTAATTTGATTTGTTTATTCTATCTAGAAATTCTTTTATTTTCCTTAGCCGTGTATAAAAAATATGATCGTATTGCTCTTTACTTAAGAACATGTGTGGCCTCACAAGGCTCTTGATGAAACGTTGTTTAATTAATTTGAATTCAAGGAAAACTGGTTTGTTACGTTTTAATTTAGTGGAAACGTCTCCACCACGTGTCCAACAGCACGCTTCATTATCTAAGCGCGTTAAAAGGAATTTACCTCTATTTTACTAATAAGGTGTATTGAACGTGTTTTTACACAGGTTTTGTGATATCAACAAATGCGTTCCTTGATGTATATTAGTATTTAATTTTTTTCGCTTCAACAGTTGATTATACTAGTCAGATTTATTCACTTTTATAACAAAAGGTTTGAAGTTTTTATGTTAACGACCTTCATTTTGCACTTCATGGAGGAATCGAGGTACCTATAATCGACACGAAAATGTAACAGCCCCCAGTAACCAGACTGAATCCTACGTCCATTCAGCTCTGGGTGATAAACTGATTGAATCTAACACAAAACACCCATACCACTAACGCAGCGTATGGCATTGCGAGTTTGAACCAATATTTCGCATTGATATGAGACTCGCTGATAAACATCAATGCGAACAAACTTACCGCGGCTTTGTGTACGATGAATATTTTGATAGTCGATAACACTACAAGATAGAAATCTATAAGACAAAAATAAATACTCTAAATGTTAGTATTACATGAAATGAAAGAAGCAATGTGCATTCGCCTAGGTCTAATTCTTCTTCGTCTTCATCTTCTTTCTTTTCCTTTCTTCTCATTCTTTTCCTCCACCTCCTCCTCCTCCTCCTCCTCCACCACCACCTTCTTCTTCTTCTTCTTCTATTTCTTCGCTTAACACAATAGGCCTTAGGACTGTTCCGACTTCACAAATTGACTCTCCGTCTTTCTAGTTATAGCCACATATCTTCTTCGTGAAGGTGTACATTGTAATGCTACATAAAATAGGGAGCCTTGCGTCGCCCATCCTGTCTACATACGCGCTCTATATTTACGGCGGTATTTCCTTATTTTATCTCCGATAGTTTCCACTTCTCATATTACTTAATTTCGTATGGAATTTAGTCTTATATTATTTTATTTCAGAAATCTCATTTCCGCACACTGCATCAAAGAATAAAATTCGGAAGCCTTTGAAGTAATAATGTTTTCTTACATGAGTTTACCGTTTTTAGTTAACATTGCCAATGTGCTGCCACAAGTACTGTATTCATTAACTGCAGTTTATCACCTTCAATAGAGCCGACTCGTCATGTCGTCTTCATTTTCCTGTCTGTATAACCGTTGTCTAATGACGTGCAATAACCAGGGCCGTAACTAGGCGTTGGCGAGATGTGCCCCCGCCAAGGGCGCAGGTACAAAGAGGGCGCAAAATTGACCATGAAAAATATCTTTTTTTAGAGTTAGATTGGTACAATTTGTCAAGCAAATAAAAACTCCACGTTATTGGAAAAAATCTTTCAGTTTCAGATTGTTAAAACTGTCTATATTTGTGTCTATTATACAATAAACAAAAAGCAGCTACGTAAATTTAGTAACTGCACTGGACCTTGCCCTACTGATGGGCGCGGAGTCGGGCCAGGCGCAAAGCGAAAATCCCTTCCCCTCCGCCAATCCCTTGATGTGTCAGTCACTGGGTCACTGCACTGCACCTGCGCCTTCTTGGTTTTAGCAACGAATATAGACGTAACTAGAAGAACACTTCTTATGGAGCGAGTGCGGTCAGCTTTCTGGGGTGATAAACCGTAGTTCAACACCCCGGCAACTAGATGGCGCTGGCGTTTCCAAGTAATTTTTTGTATTATACCGCGAAATTTAGTAAATTTCAAACATTTTCGTTAATATATAATTGGAAAAAGCTACAACTTATCAGATAAAAAGTGGTAGATGAAAAAATGTTTGTAGGGGTTAGACTAGACACAACCTCCAAAATTTTTTCACATTTGTTTGACACACTGGGTACGAAGGAATGAATCAAATAAATGCAGCCTACTCAAAAAATGCACTTTTGATGCATTCATTTATTATGCAGTGCGCAAAAGAATTTTAAAATATACAAGAACATGCGTCTTATTAGGCCTATTACAAACATGTTTTTCATCTACCACTCTTTTATACAAAAAGTAGTAGCATTGTTTCAACTACGCTTTTAATAACCCAGAAGTGTGCTTCTAGTAACGTCTATATTCGTTGGTTTTAGCAAGCTTGTCATAACTTGAATATTACTCATACTCATACCCCTCCCCCCACGCCTGCCACGGCCACGTCAATCTATTGCTCTATTCTAGTTTGTTCTGTTGGTTTTGTTGAGACTCAGTGTAATTACAGCCGCTGGTATTATTTTCTATTGTAATTTGTGAACTAAGTGATTTTCACACTCAGCGATTAGACGACACTTATAGTGTTTGTGTTGTTACTTGTTGATGTTGGCGTTGCTTCTGTTGTACGGGTAAGAATGATTTCAATAAAATGTACCATAGCTTAGTCTACATTAACCCTAGAATTGGCGCATGTTATTCCCCGTGGTGGCCTATTTTTCCCTTTTTGTACAGTTTTTGAAAACACTACATATTATTATTATTATTATTATTATTATTATTATTATTATTATTATAACACGGTATTATTGCAAAACAATACATTAATTATACTATTTACTCTTCAACATCACGAAAACGTCAGTGAATCAAACAATCAATGGAGGTTACCGTGCGAAACTTGACTCCAGCTGTCAGAAATAATTTCCCAACATTCGTTCTGTCTTTACTGCCAGACTGACAAAGCCAAATAGGCCTAACTAATATCACTGTGTTCGCCGTTTAATTTTCTAGACCTACAGAAAATAAAAAAAATACCGGAAGAAAGAAGAAGAACGGGCCCGTTCCATTGGTATAACTTATATTCCTATTGGTTCATTTTTAGCGGAAATGGTCGTGGTTGTAAATGTCCAATTTTCAGCAAGTGTCAGCTGATTTTGTTGCGCAAGTCTGCTGACTAAAATAGTCCCGATTTCAAAATTAGTTTACGTAAATATTTCAATCACAAGTTTCATGAATATGGTATCAATTTTATTTTTATAATTGGATGAGCGATCGCGTACACGGAAAACCCGAAGCACTGTAAATACAAGTGACCCTCTCGCGGTAAGAAAAAAGAAACGATGTCTGCTACGTTTTAACGCTATCGCCGAATTTTTCGGTGAACGCAACTGTCGGCACTGAACATAAACACGAATTTCGTAATATTTCCTGTTTATGTTCAGTGCCGACAGTTGCGTTCACCGAAAAATTCGGTGATAGCGTTAAAACGTCGCAGACATCGTTTCTTTTTTCTTACCGCGAGAGGCTCACTTGTATTTACAGTGCTTCGCGTTTTCCGTGTAATCCTATTACTCAGGATTCAAAAAAACTTTTTGGCCGTCTGTGTGTCTGTAACAATGACAATGACAGCGGCAGCGCCCAAACAAATTTACCGATTATGACCAAACTTGGCACACAGGTCCTTGGGCAGTGGGCACAATATCTAGTCGGAGTTCGTTAATGTTTGAGATCGGTCAAGTAGTTTTTAAATGGCAGCCATTTACAACTGTAATACAATGTAAATTAAATGGGAATGGTTTGTTTCAGAAATGGGGCCAAAAAAACCTTCTGGAAGTGAATTTAAAAAAATCAAAAAACGAAAAGAAGAAGACAACGAAAAATTAGCATCGGCGCTTGGAAATTGGCTGCGAAATGAAGAGAAAGAAGTAGGTGAAAGTGATAGTGCCAGTAATAGTAATGCACTTCAAGAAGAAGAAGAAGAAGAAAAAGAAGACGACCAAGAAGAAAAGGAAGGAGAAAATGAAAAAGAAGATAGCAAGACTGAGACTGTTTCAGAAGACAACCACAGCCAGATCACTCCAATGGAGTTCGTCACAAACGTCATTGATTTTGAAGAAGGAAGTGATCCTGAGCTAAGTCATTCCACAATGGGCAGGCAATCTACTGATCTTGAAAAACCCAGCACATCTTGCACATCTAATTATAATGAAAATGATGCATTAAATACTACTGATGTGGGAATAGAAATTATCTACGAGGATCCCAAAAAATGTCCAGCAAATTGTCGATCAGACACAGTTCGTTGTAAACTTGTTGAACGAGGCCCACAAACAATTGACTTAGATAGCTACAAATTCCCCTGTGCAGATGATGAAAGACACTTTTCTCAGAAATGGGTTTATAAAATTCTACCAAACGGGGAAAAAGTAAAAAGGCAATGGTTGTTGTACAGCCAGTCTAAGGACGCACTGTTTTGTTTCCCTTGCCTTCTCTTTTCAAAAGATGACAAAAAGGACAAATCTGCTTTCTCTAATATTGATGAGGGATTCAATGATTGGAGACACTTGAACCCATTTATTGTCAATCACGAAAGTTCGATACCTCACCGACATTCTTATGTCGATTGGAAAGAATTAGAAATTGGACTGAAAACTAGTAGATCTGTTGATGCAGAACATCAAACATTGATACAAGCTGAAGCAGAAAAGTGGTGCAATGTTCTCAAATGTATTGTGGATGTAATTCTCCATTGTGCAAGGAATAACTTACCTTTAAGAGGAGGTTCCGATTCGATCAGTGACAGCAACTGTGGTGTATTTCTGAGTACATTAGAACTTATTAGTCACTACAATCCTCAACTATCTAAGCACATAGAAAATGTTAAAAGTGGAAAACATGTCACAAGCTATTTTTCACCTCTAATTCAAAATGAGGTCATAGACATTTTGGGAAATAAGGTTCGATCTGAAATACTGAAGAATGTAAAAAGTGCTAAGTATTTCTCTATTATGTTTGACTGCACCCCGGACACAGCACATTTAGAACAAATGAGTGAAATAATAAGGTATGTTAACATTAAGGATGGGAAATGCTCAGTTGAAGAAAGTTTTGTGGACTTCATCATAAGTCACCAGAAAAAAGGAAGAGGGTTATCACAAAAAATATTGCAAAAGCTAAACAATGACGGCTTGGATATTCAGAACTGTCGTGGTCAAGGCTTTGACAACGGCTCAAACATGGCAGGAAAATATGAAGGCGTTCAAGCGCACATATCCCAACTAAACGACCTTGCTAAATTTGTGCCTTGTGCAGCACACAGTCTTAACCTCGTTGGCGTGCACGCCGCGGAAGTGTCAATTATGATGACAAGTTTTTTTGGAAATGTGTTGGAGTTTTTCAACTTCTTTAGTAGCTCTACCTTAAGGTGGGAGGCTTTGATTGATTGTCTCAAAACTACCCTTAAGAGACATTGTGATACAAGATGGTCTTCCAGGCGTCAAGCTGTGACAGCTCTTAAGAAGAACTTATCATCTGTACACAAAGTTTTACAAAACATGGCTGATAAAGACAACGACTGGAACACTGACACACTGTCTGGTGCTATGAAACTTCTTAGACAAATTGATTACGAATTTGTGTGCCTTTTAGAGATGTGGTCTGATGTTTTGATAAGTTTGGACTGCACCAACAAGTCACTGCAAGGAAAGGGCACAACTCTTGACGTAGCATCAAGTTTGCTCTCAGGTTTGGCAAAAAAACTTGAAGACCTACGTAAAGAAGGAATTAAAAAATACACAGAATAAGCCAAAGCTATTTGTGATTCCATGGCCATCCAAAGCAGTTTTGCTGTTAAGAGGCTGAGGAAAGTCAAGAGGATGGCTGGGGAGACGGCTGAAGATGAAGCACACTTGTTGAGTTCTGATAAATCATTTGAGATAGAATGTTACACTGTATTTGATAGAATTGTAAGTGAAATGGAAAAAAGGGCACACATTTACCACACAGTTTCATCAGACTTCAGTTTTTTGTCAGGAAAGTCCTTAAGTGAATGCTCTGTTTCTTTTCTTGAAAAGTGTGCAGCTGATCTTGGTGCGATATATAGCAGAGACATTGATAGAGTTGAGCTAGTTAACGAAGTAGCTGCTTTCAAGTTTCATGCAAAAGAGCTGGTGAAGAACATTTACAAGGCTTCCCATTTGGATATTCTGAAAGTTATTTCAAACTATGGATTAAGAGATGCTTATCCAAACATCGAAATAGCATTGAGGATATTTTTGACAATGCCCGTCAGTGTGGCGTCTTGCGAGCGTACTTTCAGCAAGCTGAAGATAATCAAAAACTACTTACGGTCAAGTATGTGTGAAAACAGATTGACAAACTTAGCTATCCTGTCCATAGAATTTGAGATTGCTTCAAAACTTGATTTTAGTGAAATAATTAGTGAGTTTGCCTTGCTGAAAGCAAGAAAGGTAAAGTTTTAGTTCCATGGCTTTTCTGCTGTATACTGTATGTAACAATTTGTAAAAGCAATATATTTGTTTACTGAAGAGTTTCAATTTGTTATTTACCAGCCCCCAGAGCCAAAAAAATGGTACCTGCAGTTACAACAACAGAATGTTGTAAGTGCAAGTCCTGAAGTCCTGTGTAAAAAAAATCGAGATAAATTATAGAACTAAAGCACCGACTAAAGTTATGAATTTTTTTTACTGTTGTATGAAATTTACTATTACAAAAATACCGAATACAATGTGAGAACGTATTTCCTGGTCGCAATTTGCGTCAAAGCTTGCTTAAGGGGGCTGCATGGTGTATCACGTTTTTTTTTTTTTTTAGTAATCGAGCCTGGAGTTGGGGGGGGGGAAGCGACATAGGGCTTGGGGGGGATCGGCACCACTGTTGGGGGTGCAGCTTTGTCAAAATTGCCAAGGGCGCAGGAGTACCTTGTTACGGCCCTGGCAATAACATGTCAACATCGCACCTAGACTGATGCAAGATACAAAAAAATTAATTACGCCTGTTACAGTTGTTTTGAGGCCGGCTGTTAACCTTATGGCGGGGGGGGGATATACCCAGCAATTACTGCCATACAAAAGTACTGTATTAATTTGTCTTCAACGTCAGATACTTCGAAATCTTGCCAGCTTTGACACAACTTCATGTACAACTTAATACCTTAAAGTTGAGAATTACCCCAAATCTAAGGAAATTTTAGTTCGGAGTAGATTCTTTCTCCAAAATCCAATCATCTTCCCTTTTGTCTTTCCGTATTCTTACACGCTTGATTCAAGTTTTACAGGACACGTTGCAAGCCCTCTTCTATTTCTTGGATTATAAGGCGGTCGTCTACGTAAGATAAACCCATATATGCATAGTGTATAAAAATAATATGAGTATTATTATTATTTGTAAAAAACAGACAGTCGTTCATGTTTAAAAATTAATTAGGCCCTACTTAACAAACATCTGAAAACAAAATTGAGTTAACGGAATGAACAAGGTAGGCTTTTTAAAATTTACTAAGATATACAACTTTACTCCATAAGTTTAAATTTATAGGAATTTACAAGAAACCGTTAAATGCAGTGACGTCGAATTGAGAAGATTAAAGTAACATAATGATTAATAATTAAATATCACTATTACTTAAGTAACGGACACGTCATGGACAACGAAATCCAAGGATTAATAATTAATAAAAACGTCTAAACTTAACAGGTTACTTTGTGAAAATTAATGTGTAATTGACTTCATGCCTGATAAATTTTCTCCATATTTTCCTTGAAAAGTAAGATTCACGACGTACAGAGAAGTTACAAAACAAGCCTTTCCCTCAATCAAAAGAATCGTAATTCATGAACCATACAAAAAATTGAAACGTTTGGTCAAACATTTCATTGTTACTATTAAAGGTTTCATGTCGACTTAAATAATTTGTGCCAAGTTACAATCCCAGATACTCCTTTCCACCAGGCTGGATACTCCAATCCCAGGCTGATTCGACCTGGGGTGTGATTTCATGATGTTCCCAGCGACTCGAACACGGGACATCTAGATTTAGTCAAGCGTCATACCTAACTGGGTTATTAAACGCCCACATTCGACGTATCTAACTACTAGTAAATTTATCTATTTACTGAATGTAGTTAGGGAAGCAATTTACAAATTTACTTAATTGTAATTATTAAATTATTCACAACTATTAGCCCAAACAGTCAGTGTCATATATTCTTATTCAAAAGTCTTTTATTTTCATATTGGTTTTTTATGTTCAACGACCTATTGATTAGTAGCCTATGTTAGAAATCGTAGGTGTTCTCGATAGCGTGTGGGTGTGTGAATACAAGCCTACGATTCTTGTTTATTGTAGACATTTACATTTTGATATTTGTGTCTTGTTCATTTTTTATTCAACATTGTTTTGTAAATGTATCTTGGCGTGAATTAGATGGTAAATAACGATTGCTGTATACGAGATAGCAGACGATGTTAAATCGGAAAATCCGAGCGTAATAAAACGTAACCGATGTCTTTTATAATAAAATCGTAATAATAATTTATAATAATAATAATAATCATCATCATCATCATAATAATAATAAGTTTTTGAGGAGGGGAAATGCACGAGTGTGGGACTCCATCCAAAAATGGGATCCACGCCAGATTGTGCACTAAAACCCCTCTTATAGCAATCTGGACCTAACTTGGGACTGTTTACCCCATTACTTCAGGATAGGCCGTTTCCTTGCGCCCAACGGGCTTATATACGACCTCCTACTTTACAAGCGGTCCATGTCCGCTTTTTTCCTTCGAAGAATATCCTCTACGTACCGTGCTACACTGTTCCAGGCGTTGGAGAATCAGGAGCGTATTTATTTGGGGGACGAAAGGGACCGGACTCCCCTCCAGAGGTCCGAAAAAGTTGACGAATTTTGTTAATCTCTTAATTTTTAGGCTGCTTTATTATTTTTTCAGTTGTGTACGCTGATCCTTTTTTAAATATAGGCCTACGAGCACTTTTTAGTTTATTACACAGCATTAGCGTATACATTTGAAATATGAAATATAGGAAATCAGTTCAGTCAATAAGTATCTTGTAAACAATGTTTCAATAACGCGTATTTATATTGTGTTATTACTGTTTACATTAATGAGAGTGATTTCAGGATGCTGTCACACGTTTTTCAGCCACTTTAAAGATAGTAATATTGATTATCCTTAACTTTTTTTTTCTTTTGTATGAAGCCGACTCGACCAAATTCTAGATTCGTTACTACGGGAGAATAGCTCGGACTATGTTATCAGGAGCTAACAGGAATGCACTTCTCGAGGTCCAGCTGTCGAAGGTGAAGAAGCCTCATCCACGACCACCGGACGGTATAGGCGATCCGGATAGATGAGACTCTCCTCATCTTATGGAGGTCACCATGATGACGTCTTCAGTCCAAGGACACGTTAGCTGTAGCTTTCCATTTATTTCTATCTTGCGTCGAGTACTTCACGTCCCTGTAGCTCCTTCTATGGGAGTCTCACTTTACTGACATCGTATACCCTAAACGTAGCCTACCGCTTGAATTCATGCCCTCAGCAGAACCTTCTATGATATTTTTATTAGGCTGTCATGCGTTAATGTATATCCAATTATTTTCTCTCTTCTAAGTTGGATCCGTCTCCAACGTTTCCTGCTTGTTATGACCCCCGCTAGAACTTCCTCATTTTCATTTGATACCTAAAATAACCTAATGGGATTTTCAATATTCTTCGGAAGCACCACACTTCAAAGTTAAAATCTTCTTTCCTCTCTAACTTCATCCTTAGCTTACCTTATAACCTTCAGCTTCGCACTGTTCTTTACAGTAAATCGTTAGCTTCCTTTAGCAGCCCTTTAGCAGTTCTTTATATTGACACCTTTAGCAGCCCTGTCCGCCGACTGCTGTATTTCCTCGAAGAAACTCATTTTTGAACCGGTCAACACACAGGACATTTGGTCACAGGGTTTGTCTCAACGATCACGTCCCCGATCCGCAGAGGCGAAATGGTGGAAATTTTCTTTTGACCACGACCTCGGTTTTGCTGTTTAAGGCTACCACCACCATTCAATTACTGATGGACCGAATTATTCGCTTGAGTTTGATCAGCGTCAGGTCATCTGTCCGAGCCGTAACGACTGCTGCCATGTCGTCGGCGTACCCGACCAGACACGTGATTATGTTACTGTGTAAAAGATCAATATGATGGAAATATACCGAGCAACTTTCAACCAAATGATCGAGCACACATCATCAGGTATGAAACGTTAAATTAATGATAACTCTCTGGAATGAAATTTAGAACTTTTCGATTAAAATTAATAACTTCGATGTTATTATTAGTGATATCGATTATGATGCTTCAATCTGAAATACAAGGCTGTGTAAACTAGATAAGAAAGTTAGCCTATATCTATGACAGTATTACGTAACATGGACTGCAACGGGATACACCAGGAACTAATGATTGGGGAAGATTGCTGTGTTGATTTTTTTCTGTTCTGTTTCATTCGACTTTCTACTGACTGTCTGAGTACTTAAATTGCGTTAAAATTATTTATGTTATCCAAAATGCTACAAACTGGGAAATTGTTGGACATGGCAAGTGATTTGAAACCGCCTTTCGTACCTTCATGTGACGAAACAATTATGGTGAATAGTCATAGGACACTACAACTATAACAACCCAAAGGTGGTATATTAATAACTCACAATTACCTTTTGCAATATCGAGTGGGATATACTGTATCAAGATTGTAGTGTTAGTTATTGTACTGTAAATATATGCAAGTCTCCGGCGTACAGTACATAAAATAGTTCATGTGGTGTACAGCTCAGAAAACATTTATGGGATTTAATTGTCGAATTAAGGAGGGGTAATTCGGAAACGCACATACTGAACTATAAAATAACAGACAAACGACATTCCGAAAAACATATACGGTAATTAATTAGTATCTGCAATGGGATATTTTCAAATTTCGTGTACTTACGCGTTTGATCTCCTGCGAGTTGCGCAAGCTAATTTTTGTAGTAGGGATAATGTTGGTAGTACTGTTGGTGGGGGACGCAGTAAGCTTCCTTAGCGTCAGTTGCCAGTTAGCTGTGGAACGTGCAGGAGTTTGTGCGTTTAGTGTTGTAAGTGTATCATGTGTTTATGTAAACTGAGTGTTGTAGTGTCACCCTACATGTGATTTGCAAATCGAATCTTCGTAATTATCCTTACATTACACGGTAGAGAATCTGTTGGGTGTTCATATGAAAATACTAATTATTTATGTTAGTAAGTGTTAGCGTTTCTGTAAATGTACAGCTAGATAGTCGGTTTGTGTGTCTGAAGTAGTTTGTGTACGAAAATATTGTTTTCCTTCGAATACATTTTCGCTTCTATTGTGATTTGTTGTGTGTTTGACGTTAATTTTCACCAGCGGCCACAGCCTGTTTCTTCGTCGACAACTGTAAACATTGGATGGAATACTCGCATCTGAATTAAAGGTACCGTAAGTTGTATTTACTCTGCTGTAGTCTGATTTATACGTAGTAGGCTTATAATATAATTGTGATGGTTTAACATATTTGTGTTACGTTAACAGACTTGCGTAAAAGAACTGTGAACGTAAGACAGTGCTCTCGAAGAACTAAACCACACATCATAACCGTTTGTCCGTGTAGGGTATTGATGTTTGTAGGACTGTAGGTGCTATATACCGCATTTAAGTCGCGCGCGCTTGTGTTGATATAGTTAAAACTGTGTTTGAATAAGTACTAACAGTGGATAATGTTTTAATATTAAGCGTAACTTATACTTTAATTATTTGGATTTTTTACTAAGATAATCAGAATTATAGTATATTGTTTTCAGAAAGAACGTTTCTAAGTAGGCCTATTACCGTTTACGATGATTTATGTACACCAATTATCTAAAGTTTTAATAGTCTGTAGTACTGACTATATTAAGCAGTAGCCTACAGCATAACACAGCAAATTTTAAGTTGCTTAATAATAGCCGTTACAGTTTCTCCAATTAGGTAAGTGTTGATCCTGTATACTAACTACAGTCACAAACTTTACTTCTGTTCAGAGCAGAGTCAGAATAATCAATTACTGCATCGTGTTCGGTATCCAGATATGTGTCTTGTTCAACAGAATTCAACAGAAATGTTCAGCAGAACTGACAGGTTTGTTTCTTGTGTTTGGGGGAGTTCAACAAAAAGTGAAGGGAATAAATATTATGGTCATCCACCTCCTGACACAATTAATTATTATTGTTTATTATAAATAATATTAAGATTACCTTAAAGGGATCTTAAAAAGACATCATATTGCGTTTTTTCGCCAAATGGGAAATTTCAGGGGTTTTATTATCCCCCCCCCCAATCACCTCTGCCTACGCCCAAACAAAGTAACCATACTTAAACGTATTGGCAGCTTTCAAGTACATTGTATTACAATAACAGTATTATACGTCTTAAGCTAAAATAATGATGTACCATTTCACCTCCATTATACAGAGTGGGCCAAAAGTCACTACCCATTGTGAGTTACTGAGTTACCCATTGTAAACATTAAGATAACTTATTATATCGTTGGTGGCATATTATTATTTTAATTATATTATTAATATTTTAATATATAATAATAATAATATAATTTAAAATCGATAGGAAGATCACAACCAAAGTTATCTTAATGTTTACAATGGGTAACTCAGTAACTCACAATGGGTAGTGACTTTTGGCCCATTCTGTATTTCACATACGCTGCTGGTTTATAATCATGGATTAAACAAGGATTAAATTTTCTGTTAAAACAGGGATTTCTTATCTTCGCAGAGTTATTAGAGGTATCTTCACTATCTTGTACGATAACTTCCATTAGTGACTGAAATTATTCATCATATTCAGTTACTATCGTGTCCTCGATGCAGTGTTAAGATATTGAGTTTTGCCCGTAAACAACTGGACAAAAATTATGTCTAGCAAATGCATTAAATAATACATTGAATCGATGCCGCTTTGCGTAACACTTATTTGCATCTCCACTATAGTTGGTGATGCACAATATACAATAATAAAACAAAACCACACTGGGTAATGTTCCACAGTGTTTGTTTTCGTTGTTATACGGTAACACTATGGTGGCCATTTCAGTCAGCTAGTTCACAAAGTGCTCTAAAACTGTGACTCTGACACGATCGTAACATCGTTATTAGGTATTATATTTGTGGTAGGCCTATTTTGTATGTTTAACTTTAACGGTCTAATTGCCCCCTTCTGATTTCAGTATAGGTTTATAATCATTCAGACATCTGTTTCTTCATGTCTATTTCTTCTTCAACGAGTTGCGATCTTCATCAACTTTTTATTGCGATTTAGGGATATGCAATTCGTGTGTGTGTCCCGTTGGGAAGAAGGTAGCGTTACTAGTCTAAGCCTGCTAATAAATGTTTTGAGTTATGTAGGCCTACATACCGCGTATCTGGAAGACCAGATTGGACCGCCAACCATGGTGTGTGCTGGTGTTATAGCGCTTAAACACTATTCTTCTCTAACGTTACAGCGCTAATTGTAATGGTTCTTGCTGTACCACCGAAGTAGCTTAGGGTAGACTGACAGATTGAACTGTACGCCATACAAAGAGGGCTGTATGGCCAGGACTACGTTTCAACCGTCCCAAAATGTCGGTATTACCCCAGTGTATATCGTAAAAAAAACTCCTTTGTTACCCCCAGATGCTCATTTCGACAGGCTGAGTTGACTGGAAGCTGAAAATGGACTTTAAGTTTATAGTACAGCCGGAAATCGAACTCGAGACTTCTAGATTAATAGCCAGGTGATAAACTCACCGGTGTACTAATGTAAGGCTCTGAAGCGAGAGCACTGTTTTCGAACAAATAAATCGGTGGGTTAAGGAATTGAACACGACAAGCGCGAGGCAGAGAGAGAGAGAGAGAGAGAGAGGTAGCCTAATCGTAGTGACCAGGTAATGCCACGTGTACACTTCACGTACTATTTTTATACATTAACGCTGCATTCAGAAAATAAAATAGCCCATTTGTAATTACGTCACGTTTAAGATAATTATCTGGTCGGCGTTTGGTAGGCTGGTTAAAGTACCCTCTGACTAGTGCTTCCCAGTTGTTTGTTAAGTCAAAGGACTTACGATGGCATGCGAAATAATGTATGTTGAGCTGGCATTCACGTGATAATTGCTAGTCTTCTTACTTAGCTTTCATTTGTTAAATTAAATTTTATTTAGCTGGAGCCGTTAAATTTGTTTTATTTTTCAGTTTTTGGTCTGAACGTGTTTTTGTTTCTTTAAAACAATGTCTTATATTCCGAGGACATGTTTATTTACATTTTACATTAAGGATCAATACCGTAATTAATAATACATTTAACAGAGCTAAATACTAGCTTACGGCAGTTCAGTTTCAGTGGTAGGTTAATGACGTTTGGTCAATAAAAGCGTTAATTGTGCACAGTTAATATTGTTCGTTTCTCTGCGTTTTACTTCGTTGAAGGTGGTTTTTGACTTGGCCGAGGTCCGCTTACATTGTGTTGCGCACGGGGTTCTATCGAACTGGTTGTGTGTAAGTTTCTTCAGAACTACCATTGTTTGGTCGAGTGTTCCGTTCAACTTAGCTTGTAACGTTTATTTATATTACGGTCGTGTCCTGTTCGTTGTTCGTTACACATTGTTCCCAGGTTATAACATTCCATAACACATTTAGTATAGAAGAATTGGTGCGTGCGTGCGTGTTTGTGTGTGTAAAACTGTCAGAGGAGGAATAGTATAGGTTGAGGGGTCTTATCAAACAACTCGTAAATGGAACTATCATTCCCAGTAAAAAGATTGACAAGAATAAAAACATCATTTATCTTCTTTAGTGATAGCCTATTAATTTCTAGCCATTTAATGTCGTCAGATTTCAGTTCTTTAGTTTCAATATATCAAAAATCCGTTCTAAAAATATATTCAGTTAGACTACTCTTTCCCCACAAGT
Source organism: Magicicada septendecula (assembly GCA_034769895.1). Classification (NCBI taxonomy): domain Eukaryota; kingdom Metazoa; phylum Arthropoda; class Insecta; order Hemiptera; family Cicadidae; genus Magicicada; species Magicicada septendecula. Next base: position 273,233,874 of record CM068371.1, read on the forward strand.
TTCCGTAAGTGATCTTGCACTTTCTAGCAAAGTAGGCCTATATTCCCCCCCCCCCCATATAGGACTTATTACACCAACAGACTAACATTGACGGTCTGATAACAGACATTTTATACACATCAGGTTTCTTCCAGTTTTGCTCCGTTTTGGTTTTTCTGTATCATGTCTGGTGGGTTGGCGACCGTGCTTAATCCAAAGCTGCATTACCCACTACTAAAGGGTGCCGGCTCATGCGAAACGTCTGAAGTAAATTGCTGTAATAAGTAATTCATTTTCTGTGTCGCGCCCATCTGTTCCCGATGTACATGCATATTGGGAAGGACTAAAGCTGTTGGTAAAACGTTTTATTTGATGTGAAAAGGGGGATACAGATAAAGAAGAACATCGATGATAATAAAACAAGGAAAAACATGATGTAGAAGAGAATTTGTCACTTATTCTCTTCGTTTATTCGACTGTCACATATTGTTTCGAACTGTGAAATATCGTACACGTTGAATTATCACTGTCGTTAACAAGCTCAAAACATCTCATAATGAGTGTGTCAGTCATGTGGTATTGGGTATATATTTGTTAATGAGAGGAGGAGAAGACACTTGATTCCTTCGTTATGTTTTTACACGTTAGCTTATTGTTTTTGTATACATTTGTTTTTTTTTGCAAAATGCAGTTTCTGTTTTTAGCCCGAAAGGTCAGAATAACTAGCCAAATTAAGCTTTGTGCCTAACCTTTCTCGTACTTATAAGCATGATTATTTGAAAACTGTATATATATATATATATATATTTTTTTTTTCATCGAGTCGGAAATTTGCGTAACTGGCCACACTAACCATACTTAACCTTTTTCTGTATATATTAAGACCAGCAAAAAAAAGATTTAGCATAAAAACGGTCCACATTATTTTTATTATACAAATTATTCGTTATTGTCAATGAACTTCCAATTGGCTTGGTATAATGAGGCTGTACTGTAGTTTTGGTATATTCAGGAAAATGAATAAACCGATATAAATATTTGTATAAGAGTAAACACCGAGTAAACAGACTGATTAAGGATCCAGTTATTTGTGAGCACCCAGCATTAATGAAAAAGCAAGTAGTCTCATTAATGAATAGTATGCGATCTTGTAATGGAAATTAAATTTTAAGATTTTCTGGTTTAGACTACATATGTATCTGTGTGTGTGACAGTAATAAGTTAAAATACCTATGACAGATTTTACCGTTGTGAATAATTTTATACGTTCGTTCGTTGCTTTAATCGTAATTGTTCTTATGCAGTTGGTGAGCTAGCTTAAAACATTAGCGTAAACCTGAAAGAGGTCATAATACGTTAATATGAGAAGAAGTATAAAATGACAACAAAAAATACCAGATGCATAGAGTAACAGCGTGGAGCATAAAGTGAAATTTAGTATTTGAGTGATTAATCCAACCGTACGGAACTGTTTCCCAGGAAGACATTCGGACGTGTTGCGGCTACTCTCTGCCGTGGGAGACCATTCAGTATAATGCAAATTGTGTGGACGGTCAATGTATACAGTGCGACAGAAAGCATTGTTAACTTCGATGTTACGAAGTCAACGGCGTCGCCCCAGTGAGGAATGCGTGTGTGGGAAGTAACCTTGAATCGTCGGTATCGTTTGGACAGTGTGTAGCGATACCCGTGAGAAGTGACCAACACGTGTGTTACTCAGATTTATCCCTCGCCTTGTTAAGATAATAATTGTATCAAAACGTTATTATAAAGCCACCCGCGTCTTGGCGGTGTGATAATGGTGTAGCGCCAGATATCGTTCTTTCTGAGGGGTCAAGGTCACTTTGCGTGCTCCGTCAGCCGCACGTTTCCTTTCCGCTGCACGCATAGGGAAACTATTTTTATTGCTGCAGAAAGTTAAACTTCAGGAAATGAGTAACTGACTTATGAGCCGATCTTTATGCTGTCGTGAACACGAAATATTGCATAAGATTTCTGTGAGATACGTTTTGATGGTACTGAGTATGTAAGAGAACCTGGTTCTTTTCTGTTATCGCAATGTTAATTGTTCTTCAGATCGTTCTTTCCTTCTTATTCTCACCAATCTTTTACATACACGCGCGCTTACACACACACACCAGAGTATGGGTTCTATGAGTTAGTTTTAACTGAAACAATAGATTTATGGTTAAGACCTTTAAAAACGGGGAGAAAAGGGGTGTTTGATAAGATCTTTAATACACAGCGTACCGTAAGTGAAGATCATCTGCGTAAGTGCCACTTAAACTAATTTAACATTAATCAATATAGCCTACATTTATGTTTATTACTGTCATAAAGTTAAAGTTTTGTGGAGTTATAATGGCGCCGGCCGTATTTTGAGCAGTGAGTCGTGAACATACTCGGAAATACAAACAGCGTCTGCACTCTGTCAGCATGAAGTTTTGTGAAGAGTCGAGGATTGCAGTCTGAGAGATCAGATCAGAAGTGAGGTCATGAAAAGGAATTTAGAAATATTTTGTGAAAGAGTTAAACTATATGAAGAAAATGGCTGCAACACATAAACAGAATGGACGATAGCAACCTAGTTAAGATGGTTGTACATTATCAGTCTTGTGGAGAAAGGATTTCGATAACCAACGAAAAGGAAGTTTCTCTGAAGGACAGGACAGGCTGCGAACCCAAGCCTTGAAGTTAACATGAAAGTGCTGATTATCATTAAATATATATCAACAACGACAACAACCCATTATTACTCCAGGATTATCTCAGGCTCAGTTGACTTGGAGCCTGAAAATGCACCTTAATTTTGTAGTGCGCCTGGAAATAGAATCCAGGACCTCTAGCCAAGCGTCTACGGTCCTTAAAAAGAGTAGCCTAATTGTTTTATATAAAAACATTGTTATTTACTGCACAATATATTACACGATCTACGTAAAACGTAAACTCTTAAATACCAATGAAAATTTAACGAGGTGATTGTTTTTGTATCTGTTTATCAAATTCTGGTCACTGTACGTTAGATACAATCGTAGTCAGAAAGGTGAAAGATATTTGTATTTTAGAATGATTACACTGGAAAATACTGAACTACAATAATAAGTGGATCCCAAAAATGGAAACATGCAATTCGCTGCTTTAAAAAATTCTTTCAATTTTTCACACTGCAGAACTCCAAATGTCGTCTTCTTTAATTTTTTTTTTCAAAGCTAAATAAGTTTATGTTTGATTACAGAGTGAAAGGGCAGTGTCACGATTGGCTTCATCGTCAGATTATGTATTTGAGAAACGATTACAAGAAAATTAAGATCGACTGAATGTTATGGCGACCGGTCTGTCGTTAAGAGAGAATTCATTCACTTTGCGGGTAAATTTATGTTTTCCAATGAGAGTGACTCGTTTGTTCACAGCGACAGCACTTCGAGGTGTCAATAAAAATAACTACTATGAGTTGCAAGGCGTACGCCGTTTTATTATATTAATGCTGTAAAGCAGTTTGCTGCATTAAATTGGTTGCCTTCCGCAACAGACGCGCGCTGCTCTCGTTGTACTGAATGTTTCCGTCTCTCAGTAAGTGTTCCACAGCCACGGATTTTACATAACTGTCATCATTTGTGAATTGCGATTTTACACTTTTCATTTCCACACACACACACACACACACACACACACACACACACACGGCGAGTCGAGAAGTAATATTTCTATGTCGTGATTAAAAGTGCACAGAACGGGATAACTTTACTGTTATTGCAGTTTGACTTTCAGCTGCAGAGTGCAGAAATTGTGTTCAAGATGATTTATGTGTGAAATTCATAAAAAAGAACATTCTGTTAACCAGGAATCTCCGTTACAGTTTACTTGTGAAAACTAAAAATGATTGTATGCTACTCTTCTCTTTATGGAAAATTAAGAGTTGAAACGTAAATGCACCTCTGCAAAGCGTTATAAATAGTAAACTGATATAAATTATTTGCCAGTGTAATAAATTTTTGTTATGTAATTTTGAACACATGCTATTTACGACCTTATAAGTACGATCCTATTAAACCAATATCATTTAACGTAAGCCTATTGTTTATTTACAATCTTATGTTATACGCCTTGTAATCATTTACGACACTACTGTACATTGTTATATTAAATTCACATTAGTACTGGTACTGTTTATTGACGATCTTTTATTATAGACCTATTTACTGTTTTCAACCTAATATTGTTATATCAGATTCACATAACATACTGTGTACTCATGGATTCACAGGCCTACAAACTGTTCCGACTTTTGATGTTAATTTGACAGAGGCGTACTTGAACATAAACAACTTTAACGTTTACAGAGTATTAGTTTTCCACTCCATTTCTTGCATTGAGCTGTTTATTATTACCACTATTCTTTTCTTTTCTTGCTTAAATCAATACACATAAATCAGATTTAATATTTTTGCTGTGACTTCACGTATGACATAATGTATATCTTGATGAGTTTGTAGTGTAGAGTCCTACGTATTTATACCCGTTTAGTCAGTGTACAATAGGCCTATAGACTATGTAGGGTAAGATTATAAAAATCTGAATTGTTTACTGAAAACAAAAATAATTAAGCATTGTGTTAAAAATAAAAACCAAACAATAAAAAACAAATACAAATCAGAGAAGCATGTATCTGGACATGACCTCTTATCATTAGGTCAGTGTGTTAATTACTACGCAGTTGATGGAGCTTTCAGTTTAACAGTTTTGGACGAATCGCTCTGGAAATATTTTACTTATTTTTTTCAATAGATTGTTTTAGAATGATGTAATTAAGGATGGAAACTTCTATACAGTCCAAACGCTCCGCAAGTAGACGTTGTTCCCCCTCCGCCATTTAATTGGTTTCCTGATTCTGGAGTCCATCAGCCAGCCAAATTAGATATGGTGGTAGCTTCATGATTGTATATTAATTGTACTGGTAACGTGTCCATCCAAGGATTTGATGTACCCGTTGCCCTACATACTCCTGTACATCCCCCGTCCACTTTGTGAGGAGGATCATTTATTCGTGACGGGAAGAATAATTATTTCAACGTAATTTTTTTGGCCTGTAATCAGAATGAACAGTGAGTTCAAATAGTCGTACTCTATCCTTGGCTCAACAAAATTCAATATCACACAAATTTTCATAGGGATTTAATGACTGACGTGAGACTAAAAGAAATTTCACTTGTTTGGATTTATCACTTCTGTAAACTGTCTGACAACCGAAACTATAGCCTGTATTGTTTCATCGACATTCTGTTTCTTACAACGTCAGTATGGTCTTATTCTGAAGTAATAGCGTCTTACAGTGCTGTTGATCGCCCTCCGTTTGCATTGTTTCACATTATCGATTGACACGCAGTTTCGGGCTCTGTCGATATGAGTTTTGATGGCGCAGTGTCGCCTGAAGGTTGGAATCACTGACCAAAAGCTTCTTACGACAGCACTACTTCTTTATGAGGACGGAGACCCGAAACGAGAGAAAAGAGTAAAATGGGGCGTCCTAGATTGCTACCCAGAACAACAGAACGGGAATTTTAGGCTGAAGACGATGAAAAATATTCCGTCGCCGCTATAGTACTAATAGTACACGAATGTTATCATTAAGAAAACCAATGCATTGAAAAAACAGAGCTCGAACAAAAAAAAACAACGATACAATTATTCCTATTATTTCTGGATACTTAACTCTTCTGGATAAACTAAGGCTTGTGGCTATCTGCGCACTCCACTCCAGGGACGGCCAAAGCCAGCACTACGACCGTGATTAAATATCTTCGGCATAGCCTGTTCGTCCTTCAGGTGTGAACAGTCCTGTTGTCACTTATATTAATTTTGATTGCGCCCTCACCATTCCGTTACTGGACCGTGGCATGAGTATCCCTGTAGAATGAATCAATCAACCTTTTATAATCGACTGAATGCTTTAAACCATTTTTGTAGCCACTCGATGAAAGGATTTCTTTAGTGGCCAACTCACGGCATTTCTCCTATCATTGTTTCTTAGAATACTATAGTCATAGAGTTAGTGTGTCTACTTACGTGCTTCAGCCAGGATACTCCGTGATGAAATTGTTTTTGCTCATTCTGCCTTTCCACGAAGTCCTATGTACTCTCTTCCAGCACCATATCTCTAAACTTCTAACTTCTTTATATCTTATCTGAATAGCCTTGATTGAGAGACATTTACAGCCAGTACTTCACAGTTAGGCAGCTTTTGTAGTATAGAGCCCAACTTTATTAAGCAGCTTGTCTTCTTTCGTACAAGCTATTTTTGCCCATGACAGCTTAGATTTAATGTTTTCAGTGGATCTCCTATCCACTGGGACTGCGTTCCATTTAGCAAAAACTGCTGTGAGTCTTTTACTCATCTCATCGTCATACTTTCGAGCTGAATCCTCAACTTCCAAATTATTTTTGTGATAGTTTTTGTGTAAATGTTTGTCAGAACGTTTCGCTGTTCTAAAGAGACTGGTGATATTATCCTTTTCCTGAACTACTGTCGTTACTCTTTTTTATTAAAAGGTCATTTTGTTAAGGAGCGTCTATTAAGGATGAATTATTAACCGTTTCTAAGTTGGCAGTATTTTTTACGATATATCAGTACCTTCAAAGTGACTCATAAATTCGCTTGAACAATGTGAATATGCGCATCGTAAAATAGAGTTGGAAACAATTTGTGTGCTGTGTAACTTGTTTGGACCATAAAATCTACACCTCTCTCGATTGCAGACGCCTGGCTGCACGTAAGAAAAGTTTTTACATCCAATAAACTACAGAGTTTTATTCGACAGTGCGAACCTCTTGACTTGTCTGTTACTGCACGATAGTGCTGGAAGAAAATTGTAAATTCTTCTAAAAATCGCACTCACGATCCTATTGTTTTCTTTTTTTTTTAGTACAGGCCTACATAGAAGGCAATGGTCAAGTGAACACTGAACTCAGCGCGCGCGACATTGCTTACACAGATATCTATAAAACATTTATATACAGGAGGATAAACAGTGTGTGCAGCCACATTGTTGAGTTTATAAAGTCGAACACTAACAACAATTCAATAATAGTTTGGCGGTTGTGGATAGAACGTGGATTGCCACCATTACCACCATGCGTATGAAACAGTGGGAATTGTTCCTGTGGTCAAACTGCCGGTGGGTGGGACCGAAATACGCATTTACATACCTGTGGGACAGTCTAATCATGGATGATATTCAATTCACTTTACACCTACATGAGTAAACTATTATCACTACTGCGCATGTTATTATTATTATTTTTTGTTTACTGATGTTATTAACATTTTACTTGAACCCTCTACTGCGTCTACCTCATTTTCTCTGTCTGACACACACAATTGGGCGTGGGCACGTAAGTATAAAATACTTAACTTCATCACTATCATTAAAACCTGTCTGCTGAATAAGCATTTCATCATCCATTCTTCAGTGACCGTCTGTCCATAATATAGCCCTATGCAGTTGAGTTTCCTTTGGCACAGAACTTAGTAACAAGGCCAGCCTTTAGGGCCGTTGTCGGGTACAGTCCGGAGTTATTGTTTCATTTTCGTGTTTCCATATTTCTACTCTCATGTGATTGTGGGAGTCACACATACCGATTAAACCTTTTTTTTTTACGTACAAGGACCTTCTTAGTCTCCTACCACTACATTCGTCTACCGTCTAGTGCTCGAAGGCCAGACTTGGAGACATAATAAGAAACTACGTCGCTTCCCTCAAGAGCTAAATATCATAAAAATTGTTAAGCTTGATGGCTTCGTTGGAGTGGGCATACCGCCCAAATGAATAAAAATGAAATCTCCGAGATGCAAATGTCGGATGATGATGTGTATGGAACCAGGTGTGTCGACCAAGACGACGGTATATAAACGGTTTGAGGGAGTTGCTGAGAGTTTGACTGAACGGGGAACTGAATAGTGGCATCACAGGGCCGACCAAATAGTCGGAGACTTCTTCAGGAGACGTGGACTCACTGATGAGTTGTATCCCCGTCGGATACTGATGATGATAATAGTGGTGATTTCTTATTGTTCAGAATATCATTTCGTTCTTTAAAGAGTTCGATGTTATTCCCAGCTGTCAGACCCTTAGCATCAGTTTTAACCTTCTCAGCTTGTGTAACTTTGTCCTTTCATACTTATTCTCAGACAAAACTTTATGATTAACCGGTCATCTATTTTATCTGTTTTAATTTCTCTTTCCCATTAATCATATTGAACATATGATTGGCCACTGCAAATTATAAGTAATTCTTGAAGATTACGCAACAAATCATGCAGACGCGAGATTCTATTTGGCCTTTATTGTTACTGAAGCAGTTACAGTTGCTTCCTGAATAATCTCCGGTAGTCGTAAAAAATTCGTAAAAGTTTATTTATCCTAAAATGAATCCTTAATTTCGCAGTGACCGTTAGTCAATAAATTATAACGATGAAGGGTTTTTGAGGATCGGTCAAAAAAGTATAACACAAATTTTAAATTATTTGTGTAAACGTTTCGACAACTGTAGTGTGTTTGGCGTCGTAACAACTGAACAACAATTGTCCTGATGATGACAATAAATATTGTCGAAACGTCGACACAAATAATTTAAAATTTTTGTTATACTTTTTTGACCGATCCTCGCAAAACCTTCAGCGTTAAAATTTATCCTGAAACTTTAAAAGCGTACTGCCGTAGTATAGATTATCATTGTGTATGAAGCGCAGACATGATAGCAGATTACGGGAAAGATAAGAATAAGCGGAATTGGTTTCACAGATGTAAATAGGAATGGATAGGGGAAAAAATTAAACATTTCTGTTACGATACCCGAAATGTCAGATATCACTTCCTTGTTAAGTCTACGTGTAAATAAATGTTACGTAGTTTTGAATGTCGAATAATATGAAAGATTCAGTTTAAACTTATCAAACTGTATTAGTAAAGATCTTATTGGATTGTACCTGTACATTAAAATCATTTTCGAAAATTGCGATTAAGTTAAATTATTTAGTTTTAAAGTACCTTACTTCTGCAAGTATAGTAATTGCATAGTTTACATTATAATGTTCAGTAAACGTAAAATACAAGATCCTCTCGGAACACTGTAGTTCGGCTTTATACGTACAGTATGTGTTCAAAGATATTTATGTGTGCAACTGTAGATTACATTACCTACTTCTTTACCATGTTACTACTATAAATTGACTTTTCGTACAATTTGTTTTACATTTTATTCTAATACGTTGAATTTCGTTTTTTTATTTGTTTTGTGAGTACGTACGTATTTTTACTTTCATTATTTATTTTATAGACGACAACCAAGAACCAAGAAAGTAAAAGACAGGCCTCAGAAATGGCGTTCTTGAGAGGAGTTTAAAGGTGTTCTAAACTGGACCGTATAAAGAATGAGGCCATAAGAGAAGAATTGAAAATTTTTAACTTAAATGAAAGAGTGAAGGATTATAAAAAACAGTGGAAGGAACACTTAGAATGTCAGATTCAAGACTGGCCAAACACGACTGGAAATATAAACGAATAGGACACAGTTGTGTGGGTAGACCCAGGAAGAGGTGGCTGGAGGATCTTTGAAGGCGGAACAGGCAGCTCCTTGCCTATGTCGTGATGTGAAGATGAGGATGGTGATTAGATATTTTAAAATATTTGTATTTGAAAGACTGTATTTGTAATCTCGGTAAAGTCGTTTCATAGTGGGACACTTCAGAAAGTGCTTGGAGAGAGCTTCAGAAATCGTGTATACCCACAACCATGACAGTCACTAACACTGTAATTTCTTCAGATGTGTGCCGTACATAATACTGACATCATCATTTTTATCATTATGTTGTTGTCGACCTCTATTCTATTATGTTTTAACTATAAATTACATTGTATCTTATGTGTCCCTTCAGCCAAAATAATGCCTTTCGTTTACACTGAATACGTTCGTGGTTTTGGACTCTTGAGTGCCATGAAATAACACCGGTGTCTCTTGGCCGAAAATTAAGACTATAATTTTCCACGATATAGTTGGTGTATACATTTGTGTACACACAGGAAATTAAAACCATCTGTTACTGTCGGAGTCGAGGGGAAGGAAAACGCTCTCCCGGATGCGGCGTACGAATGTTAAGTTTACTGTACGCTCGACACCGCGGCAGCTAAGTATTCTGACCTTTTTGTCAGTTTCTTTTATCCGAGCGTGATGAATTACTGTTTTGTGTACATCTGGTGCGCACATATTTTCACCTCGTATTATACAGCGTGTGCCTGAAAATATTTTCTCAACGAGAGGTGCGTCCTGTCCTGTTATTCGCGTGCCCGCTGTATTAGTCACCTGTTATTGTAATACAAACACCTGGACGAGAGACTCGCTTGATCGTTATAATTAGGCTCCCACATGTTCGCGTGTACAGTTAGTTATCTGTAGTTTTTACATTTTTACTACGTCCTCGCCAGGGCGTAACTTTTCTTTTGCGTTAGTTACGCTTAACAGAAATGTTTACAAACGTGCATTCGCATGTGTGCGACGTTTGCACAGTCAGTCAATGTTTCGCTTTCTGTCAGTGCGACAAAAGTACGCTGTTTTAGACTAAGTAATTTCAATAGTATTAAGAAAGAATGTTAGACATCGGAAGTGGATAATGGAGCCTGTCAAGGTGTCTTTTTATACAAACAATTTCTTAAGTGTGGCCATTTACGTTAGTTGTAACATGTTTAGATTCATGTGTTGCAGTTATTACCGTAATTTGATTTTAATCCTCCGTAATTTTAATTTTCAGCTTTTTTCTGAAATTTAATCTTCACCCAGGATTAAACCAAAAATGGTTTGTTCTGATCCCAAGCAGACAGACTAGAACTGTTCACTTTTAACCACACCAGCAGTGGCTTCGGATGCCCCACACCTGTCCGTCATTTAGGCTTATAATTCCATAGTTGTTTGGGGATGCGGCAGCCATCCATTTGGTTAAGATATTCCAACCATTTCAGCCGATATTGGCCAGTCCTACCAAGTATACTCATAACATTCAGATCCTGCCGTACATCGACATTTCTTTTCCGATCTTGAAGAATATATCCTGCCACAGGCCTGAGAAATCTCATTTTGGCCGCTTAAATACGACTATCCTGGAATTTCGTTAAAGTCCAATTCTCAGACCCATAGAGAAGTGTGGAGAGGGCCACAAACTTTTAGAACTTCGGGCGTGTTTCTGTACTCGTTGATTTCAGAGTTCTTCTGTAGTCCCACACATACGATTGAACTTGTGCAGGTTCTTCACCACATCATTGTTTGTAATGTAAGACATTAGAGCATAGACATTCAAAATTACTGACCTATTCCAGAACAGTACCATCTACAACAATTTTTGCTCTTATGGGATCAGCAAATATGAAATAAATATTTTCTTCTTAAACTACAAAAGTCTCTCTTAGAGACGGCCTGTCTCTATATTGTGGACGTATAGGAACATTATATCATTAACTGAGGCTAGTTAATCTGGTCTGTGGATTAACCGCAAGGTAGGAATGAGATAAATAACGCAAAGAAATAAATTAAACGAGTTATGAAAGAACAAAACGATAAAATTGGGTGAGAGAAGAGAGGGTATTTACGTTGAGGAAGCTCTCATGAAGCTCTCCTTTCGCATTCTCCTTGTTTTCTTCTTATTTGCTTATCGTCTTTCTTCCATGCACTGTCCCGGTCTTATTCTCATTCTCCTTCGGCTTGCATTTTCTTTGTTCTCCTTTATCATTCTTTCCCTTTCAGTTTTGTAACGTAGACAAAACTAGCTGCTACGAAAACAATAATATATAAACGCGCATAATTAGTATTTTATTTTAGTATTTACCTATTAATGAAATATGTATCCATGTGTCGTAACGTTATCGTAACATGTATTATCACGTAGGCCTACATGGGTGCAGAGTAGTGGCTATCGGAGTGAAAACTAATTAAGATAAAATCATTATTTATAGTGGTAGATATGTGTATAAAGCGAATGTTGTGCATCACGTGTCGTGTTTGCTTGGGTTCATGCTCCGACCGTGTTAACACATCGTCTGGCGGCCATCCGTGATCATTACGTGTGCGGGATAATATGGATGTTGCCTGTGACGATGCGTGGTGTGTTTATATACCGCCTACATCGTGAACGTCGTTAGCGTCCATTGTCTGTCCGCGCATCGGGTTGTGTATTTAAAATAATAAAACACAACAATCTGACCAGAGTCGTGTTCGTAGCGGCCTTCGTGGCTTCAATGGGTTGCCGTGTTTCCACACGCGCTGGGTAAGTTTTGAGCCTGCTATAGTGATTTACCTGTCTGTAGTAGAGCTGTGTTTGTACTGCGATTGTTCTGTAAAATCGGACTTATATTATAGTGATGAAATTTGTTTTCGTTAAAAAATTAGTTTTTGGTTTAAACAATTGCTAAGTGGCTTTACTGCTATGATCACATCCTCCTGGATTGTCCTAGTAAGCTCCCACAGCTGCAGAACTCGCTCACTGTTTTGAATTAAATATGTTGATGTATATCGCGTTTTGTGGTCTATGCATATATTGATATTTTAGCGCGGATATTTGTGGTACGAAAAGAGAGTATTGTCACCCCCCATTTTTTGTAATTAATATAGAAATTCGTATACGTCACGTGTGAACTACTTAGGAGTGCATCTTGATAGTAAACTCAATTGGAGGGAATCTACAGTATGATCTGCTTACGCAGACTCACCTGAGAATCAAAGAATTTAGACTTGTTGGTTACTCCGTAGACAATCAAAAACTGTCACTAGAAAACTAAATCAGCGTATAAGCCGTAATTGGGTCTGTCTAGACATATGGCGTAGAATTATGGGATTGTGCCAGGAAATGCAATTGAAAATCGTTCCTCACTGGGGAAGTCTCACATGCCAGAAGTGGAGCCAATAACAGTTTGTCCAAATACAGTAAATTACTTTATAGAAATTCTAATTCATAACTGTTATAAGTTTAAAAAAAATATATTTGTGGTAATTTCTTGGGAATTGAATTGTTGTCCACTTGTAAAGTCAAGTGTCACAGGCGTGAATACAAAACCTGGACAGAGGTTAAGGTGCGAATAGATTCAACTGAATTACTTGTATATCTGTATGAATCTCCACACTAATTTTAATAATCAGTGCTGACCGTTTGATAATTTTGATCTTCAGCTGCGTAATTTCAAAACATGGTGCAAAAGGAAAACGAGGCCGCTCGCGTTTGCACACGTTTGCGTATACGCTACCCGTTCTCGGAAACAATTGTTTCCTAATGTTGCCAGCCCCCGGGCGGCCTACAATCCGAGTTGACTGACTTCTTCCATATGCGACACGCCTTTCCCACTAATTTACGAAAATCTTTCTGATTTGATTTATGTTCTTGGAATTGGAAACAACTGAGAGTACTAGTGGATTCTCGCAAAACACTAATCCGTATTTTATACCTTGTATTACTTTCCAATTAGTAGCTCAGCAGATACGTGGTACAAAAGTTATGAGACACTGCATTATCGTACTGCGTTAATTTTATTTCGACATTTACACTTGACACTTCTCACTGCTCCACTCAAGTCAGAAAATTATAATTCTGTGAACAGTAGGCGTAAGGATAATTTACAAATCCAGTTCATCGACATAGGTTTATGCCAAAGAAATTACTGTAGTTTCATTGTGTGACACTTTTTTTTAATGTACGAAACATACCTAAATAACATTTACGAAAATATTACACAGTGATAAATGGCATATTTTAATTTTATGTTATTAATTAGCTGATTAATTATTAATATTTTCATGAATAAATGAATATAATTTGTAATTTAAAGTCAGATTTAAGTAGAAAGGTAATGTTTAGGGCGACCCGATATTACATTGGGTTAGGTTTAGGAAAGTAATTACCAATACCAGAAAATGCGTACTATTCGTTATATTCATTTACGGCTTTAAAGAAATGGAACTGAGAAATGTTACCAGATATGACAAATTGTGAAGCTGCGTCACAGTTATAATATGGTATTGAAATCAAAATTAGCCGGGAGTGGTATAATGGGGACTGGAAATCCGGGGACTAGAAACCTGTTTAACTGAATAGGAATCAAAGAGAGGAGACCGATGCATTCACTGGGGTAGCTGTCAGCCGGGGTGTTTGTAAGCGAAGCGAGAAGCCACCTGTCTTTGGTTAGACAGTCCTCACAGCTGTGTACAAATCGGTGCGTGGTTGATAATATCCTAGGGTAGCTAATAAAATTTCGTTACTCATAAGTCCTAGTGGATAGCCGAAACTGTGTTGTTTGCTGAGGGATGCTCAGCACGAAAGTGGACGCATTAAAAAAAATCCTTATCTACAAACAGAGGTTAATTTCCCTTTGTTAGGATGTTTTTTGAAACATTTTGCGTTTATGTGAGGTCTTTTTCATAAAGTTCAGATTTTGGTTGAGAACTTGTGTCTGAACAGGAATGAAGTCTACGCATCACCGCAAAATTAGGAAAGTTTTTGATGTTCGACCTAACGTTGTTTTTCAGATTGTAGAACAACTGAGATTTCGTTCAGAATTAGATAAAGCCGGGCCTTTCGGATTGAGAATTTTAAGACAGAATATTCAGAGTCTGGCTACATTAATTTATTTAGTCCACTGATATGTCGGAGATTCGACTACATAGTTTTCCAAGAACAATATATCATAACTCAGTGAGGGACGTTTTCGATTACGTTAGTTTTGTTTCGAGTACGATCAGATAAACAGTATACAGATGAATGACATAAAGAGTGAAAGAGAGATAGAGAGGGGGGAGAGAGACGGATATACAGACACAATTCTGTGCGCCTGGACACAATTCTGTTATACTCCCTGCATCCTGCCTGGGTCCGTCCCTAGGCTGCGGGTTGCCGACGCTGGGGTTGCACAGCGTCTGCCATCATAGACAGAAGCACCCAGTCAGCACCTCCTTTGCCGTCTCGGCTGGGTTTAAACTCAGAGCATGGTAAACCGCGAGGTGTGCAATTGCCTAATTGCAGGAGCCATTCGCCCTGTAGTGACGAGCCATCGTTACGGACGATTCGCCTCCGGGTGGTCGAGCCTATCGGTCACACCAGCGCACCTCTAAACTCCTGCGAGCGATGCCTTAAGGGGGCCACGTAGGCTAGCCTCAGGCCTGGCGAATGGCTGGAAACAATTTATTCAAGAGATATCCCCGTAGCATACACGCTTACATCGTGTATTCGTGGACCGCACCGTAACACCTTGTGCCGAGCGAACGACCGCGCTGCACTGTTGGAACTTGGCGTTCATCGGGCTCCTGGACAAACAAACCAGGGCGCGAGACGCCCCGTCCATCTTCTCTCTGTCTGTCATTCTGTTGTACATTTTATACAGTGTGTTACGTAGTACGCTATACAGAAACTCGTAGTCTTCTCCACATCACCACTGGCGTAAGTAGACGTAATCGTCAGAATACGTTAATCTCGGAGGGATTCGAGTTGTACGAGGTCTGGATTGAATCCTGCCTGTTACATGCTTGCCGTGGCTCTTGTTCCCACCAAACTTACTTCTTTTGTATACCGTCTAGTCTGATCTACCAGAAGTTAAATTCCCATTTCCACACGACACCCTCCTTTTCAGCAACCCTTGCCTTCTGACATCTAGCTGTGAATGAACCAGCTTAGTAACTGTAATAGCTTAAATGCTGTGAAGAGGAACGAATTGTGTAACCATCTTGATAAACTACTTTCCTCTGAAAACACGTGATTAGAAAAACTAGAATTACCGTTCATCGGGTAATACGTAAACTTGTTACTCGTTTACCTTATAAAATACAAAAGCGTGAGGCAATACATAAACTGAATGCGTGTGATAAAGATAAACGAATGGTATTCTGAATGAAAATGTAGGCTATTATTAATTTAAATGTGAAGGCCTAGTAAAAGTTTAGGAAAAGCAAAGACTGATTACAACGTGAGGACGTAACTTGATCTGATACTGACTGTATTCTGTACATATTGTGGTATTCCGTAATTATATGCAATCCTAAATTCCTTAGTAATTATTAAAAGCGTACTATTTTAATAATAACATGCTACATCCTGGCCTTAATGATATCCTATCCTTGTACAAAACTTTGCGTATTACGTATATTGCTCAGAACTGATGTGTCAGAGTGATTATAGAATACTGGGTATTAAACAGTGCAGTGGTAAACATACAAAAGAAATAAGCAGTCAACAACCGTTAGCAAGATCGTAACAGCTACAATCCGTGTTGGCTGTTTAATATTATTTGTGGGCGCTCGCTTTCACAGCGACGCGGACGTGTCGTGGGTTCCGTGCAGTGATTCGTTTATCACGACTTGTCCGACCTGGCCTCTGTAACCACTCAACCTTAATAAGTATTTGGCCTCATCAGCCGGTGACGTTAAAGGCGATCATACCACACTGTAACCACATGACATGACGTGACCTTTCTGTGTTGTAGCTTGTGGCGAATGACTTGCCCCTAAGTGGTGCATCTTTGAACGTGTCTTATGAAGCCAGCGTGTAAATTATAGGCCTAGTGGTGACCGTCACTCGTGTTACGTCCTATTCCCATATTAACCAACAGAATCATTGTACGTAATAAATTTCCGCTATTTAAAGATAAATACCAAAATGCAACCAACTTAGATAAAATACACAAGAGATA
Organism: Magicicada septendecula; assembly: GCA_034769895.1. NCBI lineage: Eukaryota > Metazoa > Arthropoda > Insecta > Hemiptera > Cicadidae > Magicicada > Magicicada septendecula. The sequence goes on from CM068371.1 coordinate 273,250,562, forward strand.
CTTTCCTTGAGAAAAAAAGTAAGCTCTTAGATAGGTGTAGGTGTTATCACTATAGATCGATTGTTTCACGTAAAACATTTTGCTTATGACAGTAATGTGCCTCGTCATCCCATACTAAATATCTAAAGTTATTTGACATGTGGGATCAAAAGGAATGCAGTTAACATGTGCTAAAAGGTTGTGAATTTGATCACCCATAATACTCGAATGTCTGTGACCAAGGACTAAATTTAGAGACTTATGAGTGAGATTACTATCAATTAACCTTATCGGAGAGAAGGGAAAAAAGCATTGAAGAGAATAGCCTGTGTTTTTAAAACAAGTTTAAGTGATTGCCAAAGGACTAGAGGAATCAGTCGTAATATTAATCGGAAAATACTGTAAATAAAGTAGAAATATCGCATGCATTATGTGTGTGTCAGTTTTAGAATATAAACGCGTACGTACAGGGCGTACAAGTAATTAAGTGTCTTGAAGAGCATAACATTATTATTACAGAACTGTGTTCCATGTTATGTTATCAACGTCTTGAAAATATTCAGATTCTTTCACATTATGATTTCTGACCAAACGATGACGTAGTAAATACACTTCATGATGTCGGCTAACCAGATAAGCTTTCAATATCGTGTTAGGTGTATGCTGTTCAGTTTCACCTGTCTTATATCAAGACGCTACCTAATCCATACTGGAAGAAATTCCTCTACGTACTAAATTTTAATCCAGTAAATAGACGTTTATTTTCTTGTGTATGTGTTACATATTTTATGTTACAAAAAGCGTCTCTTTTTGTGCCTTTTTTAGTTTGTGTACACTCCTGCGGTCTTAAAAGTATGAGGAAATTTAAAAGTCAAACTTGTATTCAGTAAACTGAATGGTGGAGGCAATATAATGAGGGGTTGACAACTGTGCCACGACAAATAAACGCCTATATGAGAAAATAGAAAACTCGTTGAGGCAGAACAGTAATGTAATTCCTCTGTGATTGTAGAATCTTATTGTTACGTTTTGCACTTTAAATATAAAACATTATGACAATTGGTTTTGTACGGTGTTCACGAGTGTCAGAGCATAATACTGTAAGCGAAATAACGGTCTTCAGTGACAGTAGCGTTCCTGTGAAACAACTGATGTGGTCCTGGTATCTGACGTAATGTGACAACTGACGATTGTCCTTGAATTATCACATTAGAGAATGGAAAGCCAATACTGAAATAACTAAATCCATGTCGGAGATGTTACTTCAATAAAGATTTTTGTATCATGGAGGTATTTAATTTGGAAACCGAAAAGCGACACCCTTGAACTTGTTTTGAATATGCTGTATCATGCCTGATGTGTGATTCTGTAGCAAATAAAATGTTTTTAACAGTCATATAGATATCATCTGATCGCTGCTACATATCTACCTTGTTACTTCTGGTCTGACATAAATTTCTGCTGGCTAGTTAGAGGCCGAAAAAATGGAAGTATTAGTTTTATGATGAACCGATATAATAACAGTTTTTAGGAGTTGAATATTTCTAATCAAAATAAATAAATAAATTGAACATATAGGATCTGTAAATCGTGCCCACACTTGCGTTCTGTTCGAAATAAATTGTTAGAATATTGTAGACGTGAGTGGTCCGTGTCAGTTGTCCGTGCACGACTCATTTACTTTGTCGCCGTCTCTGTACACAGACAGTTCTCTCTTTTGTATGTAAAACCTCATCAGATATCATCGAGCAAGGCCAGCAAACTCGCCCTCGCTGCTCGTTCGTGCTTCACTGTTCAGCTTAATGAATGTATTTTTTTTATTTTCCACAAAAGGCGACACAAGGGCAGCACAGTGTGCAACCACTCTCTCTTCCTCTGTTTGTGTGTATATAAACTGTATACTTTACAAGAATCGTTCAGAAACTGCGGCTATAACCTTCTTCACATGTACGTTTGTTTCATTTCGTAATTTTCGTACATTAAAATAAATAAAATTCCTTGTTATACGCGGAGAGCGTCTTCAATTAGTGGCCGTGGTATGGGGAATCCGGTATTCCAGTTTCTGTATATATTTACATTTATTTACACAATCCCGTTGATTAGAAGCGATGAATTTGCTCAAGTATAAAAGTAAGAGGCAAACCTGCGGGTGAGGGCACGCTGCTCGAGATAATTAAGAGGGTGAACGCCTGCCCTGTCCTAGAGGCACGAATCGCTGATTAAACTATACGGCGCGAATCTATCAGTTATGTCAACCCCTCCGCATACAAGCGTGAGTGCGCACGGAAATATAGCGCCTATGTAATGAAAACAATGCCGATAACATAGATGATAGTAGGCCTATTATAAAAAACTAAAAACATAGTACCAAGAATGTAAATAACATTCTGAAACTTAAGGAATTCCTCGGCCGGCGTCAACATTATTGAAATTGCTTTCTGCCATGCTATTAGGCCGTGGTCTACTGCTTCTGCTGATAACAGACGTTTCGGCCCCACCATCGGAGGCCATCTTCAGTGTGAAACGATCGACAAAATTGGCACGGTGTTCGCCATTCATATATGTACTGGGGGTGTGTATATATATATTCATATATTTATATGAATGGCGAACAACGTGCGTAATTTGTCGATCGTTTCACACTGAAGATGGCCTCAGATGGTGGAGCCGAAACGTCTGTTATCAATAGAAGCAGTAGACCCACGGCCTAATAGCCAGGATGTGTCTGTCAGTGATTTATTGTATGGTTGGTTTTATCACTGTTAGCACCGTAATCACATTCACGACAATGATAGTTAAACCGTATAAGCGTACACACACGGTTCAGTACAGACACGTCAAATGGCTGTACGTTACGTGCACACTGGCGAAACGCTTCTGATAGTTCACTTAGACGATTTCAGCAGCGATTATTCAGGGTCCAATAATTTTTATGAGTTTACTTTTATTTTCAAATAAGGTGAAAGATCTGCCCGGTTTTGCAACGAAACTATTTCAGAAACAAACACCGTAATATACTCTCATCCTAGCCTAACTCTAAGGATCGTTTACACACACACACACACTCTCTCTCTCTCTCTCTCTCCTTATATACGCACAATTGATCTGGTTGGAAAATCCTATAAACACGCTCGCGCTTACAATTTTATTTTTAACCGATACGTTTTTTCAATGAATTTGTATCTTTGAACTTAGAAATAAAGAAATAATGAATAATTATAAGTACGAAGTGTGTAATACATTATTTGTAGCATTTCTTACGCGTCATGAACAAACCTGCCCCGCTTTAATGGCCGCTGCGTTTGTACACGGTTCACGCGTTGAAGGGAGGTTCTAGTGGAAAGAAAGGAAGAAGTGAAAATATTTTCAAGAACTTGATGTACGCAACCCCCTCATGCGCAGCGGTGCCACCACATGGGATTTCCTAGCTATTTATCCGGAAAATTCTTTTCGTAGACACGTTTTTCATTTGTACGTCTGTGGCTTACTCGTCTTTCCTACTCAATTTACACCCGTCGTGCCGTAAACATGAATGGAATTTAAATCGCGTACTGTAATTCAGACGTCTGCGAAAGCTAGGATTGTCTTTGCCTTTATACTTAATTTTTGTTAATTAACGCTTTGTAGTAGAACACTGCATTTCTTCAACGTCTTCACATGAGTAAGATGCATATTTATATGAGTCGTTAGTTTTTCTTCACATTTCAGATTTACAATATGTTACGAGACAGAATTAGCAAACACTTAGAATGAAACTAACACTATAGAATGTTAATGTAGCGTATACCTACGACATACCATAGCGTTTCGACACAGTAAGCGTTTATATGTTCATAATATATTATACGTTACAGATGCTTTGTAGCCTACATAAATATCATCATATTATACATGTTTAGCGACAGGTTTTAACTGAACGGTGCCTTGTAGCTTGTGCAGCTCTGAACTCCCACTAGCAATTTTATACATGCAGACCCATCAGTATCGCTACACCTACACTGATTTCGCTATCCACTTTCACTTCAGTTATTAATATTCAATAATTAATTATTTCTACGTTCAGTTCCTCCTCGGAATGTGACCGAGGCAGTTACCTTTACTTTCCAAATACGTTTTAATAAGTAAACTGGAAATAAATAAACACATCGTATATATTGTGTGGTGTGTTGGTGTGTTGTGGGTGAGTGGAACTGTAACGTATGTATATGCTCTTTTTTTGTTCAATACACCAACACAAACATTGCGCCAACACATTTATTTTTAATAAAAGCGTTTGTAAACACGACTTTATAGTTTTTCACATTCTTTAATTATGATTGTTAAACGATAATTTTTTGCTTTACCATTTAATTTTCTTCACCAACCCACCAACACTAAATCAATAAATCAACTACATTTATATTTATTTCAACTACTATTTAAGCAAAATCAAAACAAAAGTCAGTCTACTATTTTTTTTTTTGAATCTTGAAACAAAAGTCAGTCTCGAGCGCCCTTGTCGATCACTAACAACAAAGTATACGACGTCCGTCGCCAAAGAATTATTATTATTTTTTTAAATAAAATTCGTGTTGACTGGACAAATCGGATTTAATTTGCAAACTTTGAACTTATTGGTTAACACAGATGTGATGTACATCTGTGTTAAATCAACACATGTAATTTAGTATTTGGTATTTATTTTCCTTCTTTGTATAGTAGTCGCTTGCATATTACAATTCTTTTTCATAGTCTAACAGTTTTAGAAATTGTTTACATTCTTTTTATCGGTATTTATTCGAATTTAATTTGTTTCATGATTTATTTTAATTAACACTACTTGCTTTGTGTAGTATCCTGGCTTCCGTCACTTCCGCTAACGTCATTTTTATGTGCATATTTTCGTATCTATTGTTTATTTATTTTACTGTCAACTGTATTTGTTTACTTTATGTATTTTAAATTGAATATTTATTAGTAATTTTGATTTCAGTTATTTCATTTTGTTGTATACTTATACAGGAATACAACCGATTCCTGTCGGTTCAGAAATAGTAGGCAATATGTTGGGATTGGCAACTGCGTTCAACGACTAAGCATTAGTAACTAGAGTGCACAAAATAACTATAACATATATTTTTCTTAAAATATATCTTGTACTTCCCATTTCCAATATGTCTTATATCAAAACTATTTCCACTTCTTTCCTATTCTTCTATTACCCACGATCCCTCGCAATGTAGGCCTATATAAATATATAATATATAGTTATTTTTTGTACAATAACCTATGTATTTAGTCAATGGTTACTTCGAACTGTTTATAAAGAAAATCGTACAGTGCATGAAATAAGCTATTTAATTTAGGCCTGTAAAGTAATTTATATATTAATAAACGTGATTGGTATGTAGGCCTACTATGGTAATGGTCTCAGTGAGCATAAACCATTATGCTCATTGTGTGTGTGTGTGTGTGTGTGTGTGTGTGTGTGTGTGTGTGTGTGTGTGTGTGTGTGTGTGTGTGTGTGTGTGTGTGTGTGTGTGTGTGTGTGTGTGTGTGTGTGTGTGTGTGTGTGTGTGTGTGTGAGAGAGAGAGAGAGAGAGAGAGAGTGTGGGCGCGTGTGGTAGCCTATTATTAAAAATAAAAATATAACTCAGTAAAATTAAAAGTAGGCCTATACGCTAGTGGTAACACACAGACACGCGCGCCCGGACGCATACATACATAGGTCTGCATGTATACTTCTCCGGAACGTTAAAAATTGAGGACTGACCGGCAGGAGTCAACTTCACCTCTCTCATAGCCGTCTCTCGTCGTGGTATGAAGTATAAAGTTTTAAACCTGTTTATTTAAAAACAACTTACGCAACACGTTTACACAATGCGCTTTTTTGTAATAGCACGACTAACATTTTACGTAGTACAGTGACAGTTATTGGCTCTGTACAGTTATTAATCATGAACCAAAAACTAGATAACAAAATAAAAATACAAGGTAAAATATAAAAATATTACAATCAACAAAATAGTTAGTATAAACTTTCTGTATATTTGGCATTACTATTGAAGAAACCGTGGACCAACTATAACAAGCTTGACAAAAGAAAGTAAGTGACAAAATATTTTTCTGAATATAGGATTCTCTTAAAAGTCTTTTTGAAGAAGAAAAAAAGTAAAAATAAAGTAAAAATGAAAATAAAAAAATTAAAAGTAGTCAATGTACTCAATGAAATTTCTCAGCAAAATCAAGAAATTATCAAATTAGAAATAGTTTTAAAGGGCAGTGAAACAGTTTTAAAAGTATAACGTATGATGCAAATATACAACAAAGGCAATCGGGATGGTTAGGCCAATTAAATAGGAAGGCGAAGAAGGGATAAGCAGGATGTTATGAAATATAAGAACAAGGATTCAGTAGAAACAACCAAGAAAATCATGGTAAGAAGCGGAGAAAGAAGTATTAACAGGAAGGGATTAATAAGTGAATACATGACAAGGAAAAGCGGAAAAAGAAAGCTGACTCAGCATAGCGTCTTACACCTCGAGGTGGGAATACAAAGGATTTATTTACTGCAATAATGGTAAATGAGTATCGTTAATTAAATATATAATAAATATATTATTTGTGTTATTCAAGTATATTACGTTTGTAACTTACGTATTTATTTACATATTCACAAAATTACTGTTGAATATACGAGTGAAATAAGCCTTGAGAACGCTAATCGCAGTGAGAGGGGCAGTGGCACAGCATTGGCGAGTGTGTAAGCTTACAGCCCCGCGGATGTAGGGAGGGGGAGGTTGCCAGGGGCCTAGGGGTGTGCGCGTGAGGTGCGAAGATACGAACTTTGTGATGAAGACAGGCAGCGTCACACATTCCGCATTGTTACCAAATTTTCCTCGGTTCAGTTGTCATTGTGAGTGTGTTGCCGGAGTTCATTGTACCGTGACTTGATGGGTCGAGAAAGTGAAAGCGCAGTGCTGTTATGGAAACGTCTCTGACTGCAGATTAAATGAAATTGCTGTTTCCTGGCTGTAACAGGTAAACTTATTTGGATTTTCATGATAATTGTTTTAAATCTGGAATAGTTATACGATTAATTAGTTTAACTTACTAGTTTGTACGTAATTATGTTAATTGACGAACATCATTTCCTGTTTAAAGTTATCTGCGATAATCATGAGGAATAAATCTTTGTTGTGTGATTAGTCTAATGAATCTGAATGTAAACAATATATATAATTTGTTGAGTTTTCTTGCACATTCGTATTTCCATCTTTGTCAGTGAGTCTTTCACTTAAGTTACCGTTTTATTTACTTTTTATCTTCTTATAGTATCTTCTTATAGTGGCAGTAGGTCGTCATTCTGGTGTTCGAACCTGTCACGGACGTTTTTTCCTTTTAATTTATGCCCGTAAAAGAAGTCGCAGTCATACTCATTACGCCTGTCAAGTGTATATTTATGTATGTACGTGTATGTGTTGTGTGTGCGGTATGACCTATTTTGGTTAGTGGCGCTGGAGGTCCGTTACCACGTGTTTTCATTACTACCGACTGCTCGACATGCAACACAAACACCCCACTCCGGCTTCAAACAGTAGGCTATCATGATTGGATCCTACAGCAATGGGTTATTAGATAACCGTGATTATATTAAACGGAGAAATCTTTTCTCTTTAAAGATCAGTACGTATTTTTATAAGCCAAATTACGGAAAACGGTCTTTTATAACTATTTACATCTCTGTCATATATTGTTTGGAACTTGGAACTTGAGAGTACAATCTGGACATTGTACTGGTCTGTTTTCATTTGAGGACTATTTTCATTGTAATTACTCTAAGCAGTTTTAGCTGTATAGAACTGTGTGTATGTAACTGTGTCAATAAGAAATTAGCCGTACTTTACGTATTTATAATGGAATTTATATGTTGTTTGAGATGCGAAATAAGAACTGATGCGTGATTTGTTCTCATTTGCTTATTCGTTTTTGTCTACAACACTTCTGTTTGCTGTCTAGTAACTGTCATGTTGGATATCCCATTTTTGTATTGGAGAAAGTGTAGAATATGATGCAGTTCCCGCTTTTATAGAAAATTAATAAGCCTATATCGATGAATTGAATTTTTGTAGTCACGTTAAATAAGATTGTTATTTGTATTCAAGTTTCGATTAAAGTGTGAAATTAACTGAATTCTGTTGAATAGATAGTATAGGAAGTTAGCCTAAATTGTTTGTTATAGTGGCTATAACAATCATTCTATATGAACTAGAAGCTGTGGGCTATAAGAGAGAAAGCTGGAGGAGAATCTAGCCAGTAGAGAATCTAGGAGAAGTAGAATGGTCGACTAAACCTCAGGAGGGATTTGAACATCTACTTATTTATTGAAAAGATATAAACCTGGAGGAGTATCGGGATGGTTAGGACAATTAACCATCCCTACATGAAATGTATGTAGGATATGTTACTGTGTGTAGAAAATGAGCGTTGAGCATTCGAGATTAACCTCGAAGTAGCGTTTATAACATTCAAAACAAACCAACAAACTAATGTTCTTGTAATAACAATTATTCAATCTATTAAAATGTTGAAATACAATTTGTTGGAAAACAGAATTTTATCTGTGAGCTGAAGTGAATGCTATTTGTGCTGTTTTTATAAACTAGTAAATTTAGTTTGACAGTTGCCTAGAACAGTGAGAAATAAAAATATTTTTCACAAGTTGCGTCCCTCAATCCTTGCACTGAAGGTCAGTAGTCCCCAGACATCGCTGTTTTAATTATTCGGGCGTCGCAGTTTTGCAAAGTATAAAGTGAAGTTAATTTGATTCCCTTAAAGGGGTAGACTGTGTTCCTGCGTAAGCACATATGCCCCGAATATAATTTTATATACAAAAGTGAATGATAAATGAAGCAAAGAAAATACACATGCTATTGGTTTTCAATTTATTATTTATTTATTTAAAAAAAATTTTTTTAATACCTGAATTGTTTTACATTGAAAATCCGGTTGACTCTTATGCTTGCGCTTTATATTCACCTTCTCACACACCTTCCCAATTTCTCTCTAAATATTTACCTTCTTCCCATGAAATACATTAATTGAAATTCTTGCTGGAGGTGTGTTCTGCGAGGTGTAATTTATTGAAGAAATTAGAAGAATATAAGAGTCATACAGGAGGGTTCAGTAGCACTGAATTCTTATTTTTATGCTCCTTATGTAACCATATTTTCTAAACAAGAAATTATTTCAACATTTAGTCTAAACGTAGAGAATATGTTTTAACTCCTAACAGAACACAGACAGTGCTCGCGCGGTTGCGCATCTATGATTGAGCGCTGTTGTGTATTTGAATCTGTAGAATGCGTAAACATCAAGATTATACAGAAGATAACAAACATGTGCAAGACTACTTAGTTACTTCTAAATTTAGAGTTCATTCTCGTAAGTAATTTGTTCCATACGCATTGCGTCTGAGAACGGTTTGTGCAGTGTTTAACTGAATTAGAACCGCTGAATTAAACATGACAGTACTCTGGCGCCTTAAACCGTCAATTTACATTTTTGTGTCAGACAGTAAGTGACTGTCCGAGTAAGAGATTGTCTTCAGTTTTAATGTTACTGATTTTGTATACCAAAACTAACAGTTATTAATGGGTCGAGATGTTAATGCGACGTCTCTTCGATGTTTTTTTTTCTGATTTCTGCTATCATTTGTTTTCCTAAAATAATAAATAGCCCTTTCTTTGTTCTTGACAATTATTAACGACGCATATCTTTTTGAACCGTAGCTCGATTGATTGCTTACGGTTATTTTGGAATGCTGATAAAGTTTATGCACATTATACGGAAAACGAATTTTAATGTAAGCGACTATTACTTGTGAACTGTATGAACTTAACGAGCTCCTCTGCCAAATGACAGCATTTCGCATGCGATAAGTGACGTGTACAAGTACATGCACTGACGTGTCCGCTATTTTTGTGTATTATTCTAGAAAAACATTCGAGTTTTTTCTAAGTCTGGATGTTAGTAAGATACGGGGACCAGTGTACAATACAACAACGAAGAGATAAAACAAAAAACACCAGATACAGTTCAATTTACAGGCGACTGAACAGGTGTAATCAAAGAGCAGAAGATAAGATTGTGTATGCTCAGGACCAGTAGAGATTGATGGAGTGGACCATACTCCGGATGCTTCAATATAGATTTTAATGTTATAGCTGGGAAACTGTAGTAGTTACTTGCCAGCATTAGTAACAGCTTGTGATTTATTCTAACATTAATGTATTGTTCAATTACTCGTATATGTATGTACAAGTAACACGGATATGTATGTACTGTTAAATTTATTTGGGTACGTTAGAACCTTTCTTGAATATTGTTACGACGGTCTACTTGATCGCCGTGGGTACAGTGGAAACAAAATACAAGACACCAATTAAGTCACTAATTACCAGCTTTAATTTTCACAGTTAAACAGTTCATAATTAACAACATAGTCTCTACAACAAAACAAATAAAAATTGTTCACACGCCATAGAATGTCAACTAATATTAAAACACAATTGTATTACAATATACCGCCCGATTATAAATCACAACACTTCACTATTAACTACTTGAACGCATAGCGTAATATCGCCCGATAATAATTCGAACCGCACTGTAAATATATCGCCACTATACTGAAAACTAAGCCCGCTGCCGCCATGTATTTGTACCTCCGCTCACAGACCAGAACGTTCCTAATTACGTCTTAGCGCCAGTGTGTACTACGTAATTAACTGCGCCCTTGACACAGTCCGCGTGGCTGGCGGCTTCGAGAAAACTCTCGCGAATGCGTGTAGAGTCACGTATGCTACACACATTAGAGCGAGATTCTTCTGGCACATTCGACAAACACGTAGACTGTTCTGTAGTGTCGTAACAATATGTTACGACATCGAACATTAATTCACGAGTTGTGTATTAACCACGGCCTTAGATCCCGGCAAGCCGAAGTTCTCATAACATCCACTTCCCGCTTGAATTACAGTGTTCCGTTGTGTATTTGTAGGCCTACTATGTACAAGTTTGATGTTGTTAACGCTGTGTTATTGAAAAACTCGGGAATTTTCTAACAATATGACTTCTGCATATAATATCCGTATACTTTTATCGAATATGTTTTTATTGCACAGTTTAACGGATTGGATAGTCGGATAAAGGTATTCTTGTGTATAAACAGCTTACACAGTAGTACGGAATACTTCGATGTTAGACATCCCGTCATACAACTCACTACCGTTGAAAGACTCTTCGCTTCAGTCCTACGTATTCTTGCAGCTGCCTGTGACAATTAACTCTTTATGCCCACAAGTTTAGTACTCTCCAACTTGTGTTTATGCCTTTATAAGTATTGAGAATTTGTAGAAAATATACAGTTTTTAAGGTTGTGTAACGTATAAAATTGTAACCGTTCAGTATTTAATCACTCTTGATGTGCTGGGCTCACACTTTGGACACTCAATCATCGTATATGTGCCAGATGACCTTACTTAAAGATATTACGTACTTCTGTACTGTCCGTGGCACCTAAACATTTTGAATTTCGTGTTTGCTTCTACTGAGTTTTATGTTTATTTTCAGGCTACTCGTATAAAGAAGACTAATTAATATTCTGGTTGAACATCAGTATGGAGGTGCCCCGTACAGGTCTGTATGTACGGATACTGTCGGTGCGGTAGCTTGCCGCATTGCACCCACATAAGTCTCACAGTCTGTGGTACACTAATCTACCGAGGCCACTAATTCCCAATCGGTCGTCTCCTAAAATTGTGTGTACGTTGATCGGTCACCAGCTTCTTACGGAGTGGCGAGTACCGGATAATAGAATAGCCGTCACGATCCAAAATTAGCAGTGAGTAAACCGCACGTATCAACCGTAGAGAAGGTGGTCGGTCTAGGGTCGTAAACCTCAGTCTCAAAGGACCTGATCCTCCAGTTAGCCTGACACTCCAAAGGAACTGACACCCATTTAAGTTCAAAAAGCATTGTTTAGAATACTTTTTCACACCTAGCCTCGTATATTGGGTGGATTAGAAGAAACGACTGTGGTTGAAGAAACGTCATTTTTCGACCTTCATCGCAAGATAATGTAGTTCATTGTTCTGTTTCCTGTGATATCAAAGCGCTAAGAAATTTATGGGACACTTTCTGAAGTCAAGCTCCTGTACACTAAGGGCAGTCATTAGTTAAGAAATAACGTAACAAATGAAATTTTTCCACGAAAATGTCTTACGAACTGTGTGCAGAAGTGAATGAAAATCGAAGTATTAACAGTTAAATAATCGATTAGGTTTATTTTATTGGTGATTAATAGCGTCGCGCATAAGGACCATGCTCCTCAGTTTACATGTGTAAGTTATAACCTATCTTTTTCTGTTTTTGCTTACAAATGAGTAACATTCGAGTTTCTAAGGCTTAAGTACTGGGCTATTAGGCAGTGGTCTATAGATTGTGTTGACAGACGTTTCGGTCTCATCACCGGAGGCCATCGTCAGTGTCCGAAACAATTTGTACGGTGTTCGCCAAACGAACAGCAGAAGAAAACGTCAACACAAACTATATACCACGGGCTAACAGCCCGGCAAAATCAACGCACAGCTTACTACGTTATGTCTACGTAAGTGGTAATGCTTTTACTTTCTGTTTGCAGGTTAGCGAAACCACGTGTTACATTAACTTTACCAAATCCCGAGCGAACATTCACACGTTTTTCCGGATGCTGTTTTGCTGAACACTTTAGAGAACTGGTAAAATTATATTAAAGTCTTTAAGTGATATTGGATGTAAGAAGGAAGGCGGCTTATTAAAAGTTGTGTACAATCCAATGGCGCAACACGAGATAAACTTTTTCGGATAAAACGCGGAAGATATTCCGTGGGCTGGAATTTCACGTAAGATTTACAGCGTTATATAATTACAGCGCAAAAACTTATTTCTTCAACCATTTCGTGAGAAAGTCGGTTCCGAGGGAAGTGGTGCCTGACTCGACTCCTCGTTCTTCTTTGCCTATTTAATTAATTAAACATTTAATGTGTTTAAGTAACTAATTTGACAGTTTTTGCACTGTTTTCTGCGAGTTTATCATTTCTGTCAGTTAATTAAGTAAATGTAACCCTACTACTAGCAAGTATTCTCGTAATTGTTTTCACCCTCATCATTATGTATATTATGTATTGTTACGTATGTACATATTTTTTATATTTTTGCATATTTTTATCTGTTATATAAATATATGTACATTTAATACTGTATGTTACTAGTAAATATAATATAAGGGCTTTTAATATTAACAAAAAATATTTAATAAATGTAATGCAAGAAACATAGCCTATCCAGTATAGTGCAGGACTTATTTAATAATATTATATGCAATTTATATACAAGTTTAGTAGGATTTACATAGTGTATGCAAATAAATAATATCGTGTAGGTATGTACACTGTATATATTATATAAAATTTGTAATACATGTATATAAAAAACACACAAACAAGACGTGTCCGTCCGGATAGTAAAGTTATATTGTATCCAGGCCGATTTTTTGTGGTGATGATGCTAACGCTGTGATTATTGTTAGTCATTGCCAGTTCATCATATTCAGTAAGAGAATAGACGCGAGTGTTATATATTTTGAAAATGGCAGCATCGGTCCAAAACTTCCAAAATGGGAAGTTCGTTCGTGATACTTTTATAAATGCTGAAGGGAAACAGCACGATCATGTACAGGCTATGGAGATGAGTTTATTTCATTTGGCAAAGGTCTGTAGACAGGCAGATGAATTGACAAATAGTGACATTCGGGACAGCTTGAATATCTACGCTACAGGTACACAGTAGAAGAATATTGAGAAATTCTTAATACTTCAATTTGATAAACAGTAACAGGTTACGTTGGAAAACGCGAATTGCAGATTACCGAGTAAACGGGTACAAACCGAATAGCAGCAGAAACAAGCGTTGGGTACCGTAGCACAGGGGCGTATTTACGGGGTGGTACGAAAGGAACCGGGCCCCTCTCCCCCACCAGAGAGTCGAAACAAGTTGACGAATTTTGTTAATCTCGTAATTGTTAGACTATTTATTTTATTATTATTTAAGTCTGAGGTGTAATAAAATAATCATTATTATTACCAACTATCTCAAAACGCTAATATAGTAGTAACTTTTTTAAGTATGCAAACAGGTTCATTAAACAGCATTTGCGTATACGTTTGAAATATGAAATACAGGACAATCAACCCAGTCTAAAAGTATCTTCTAAGCAATGTTTCAATAACGCATATTTTTATTGTGTTATTACCGTTTATTTTAATGGGATTGATTTCAGGATATTATCACACGTTCTTCAACCACTTTAAAGACAGTAATGTTGATTAGTCTTCACTTGTTTTTTCCTTTTGAGTGAAACCGACACGACCGGACTCCCCCTCCCAAGACCAAATTCTAGATACGCCACTGCCTTAACAGGCAATCTGCCCAATGTAGGAAGCGCAGGAGAGCAAGGATAATAAGATGTAGAAAAGAAGAAGATACGAAGAAAAAGTAGAATAGGAATAAGTCTATTCTTACTTAATTTGACTGCAATTTTGGGGGTGACGTCAGACTTTTTTTTTCAATGCTTTTCTTTTTCAGAAGACGTAAAACAAAAAGACAGGCATTACACTAACGATAAGGGAAATACCATCCGCCTTTGTGCCGAATGTGTGTTGTCTTTCGTCATATATGATACAGTTTAAGCATATTATTTGTACAGAAAATGTACAATAATACACCGCGTGTGTCACGAGCTAACGGACAGTATCGGCGAATCCTTGTGTGTGTCAGTGTACGCATATAGGCCTACTTGTGTAACACGATTGAAACAAGCAATTAAACGCGAGCAAAACGTGACACAATCGTTTGAAAACGGTAACGCCTAATAAATGAACATGTACGGTAGTTACTCAACCCAGTTCGTGTTGTTAAAATGTAAATAGGTCACTGTCTAGTATCTCTGAATTGGTTGTCTTTGATTGATGCGTCATTGTCTTGCTTTATGAATCGCATTGTCACATATATTCTCTCTCTCTCTCTCTCTCTCTCTCTCTCTCTCTCTCTCTCTCTCTCTCTCTCTCTCTCTCTCTCTCTCTCTCTCTCTCTTCTCCACATTCTCCCCTTCCTTTTCTCCTCACCGTCTTTTCTTTCAGTTTGCGTGTAATACGTTCCAACAGTCACAACGCTGGGACGCGTAGCGCACACATACATAAACTCATTTCATTATATACCAACTCTTACAATTTAAAAGTAAATAAATTAAGTTTATGATATTCATTAGCCTCCTGCTCTGTCTTTTCATTTCGTTCTTTCTCTATAACTGTCTTCACAAACCCGTAAAATGCCGCCTGTTGGCATGTAGGCATATAGGCTATATGAGTATCTCAATCTTATCTACATACAAATAGAAAGAATATTATAAAAAATTAATTTCAGTGCACAGTTTACACATGACGGATTTGTTAAATCATATGTTAGTTATAAAACATGTGTTTAATAAATTCTTTGTACGGATTATAACATACACAGTCTAGCAGCCCGAGAATTTCACCACTATTGTTTCGATCGAGCAGCCTGTATTCTGTATGTGTAGTCTACGAAACAGAGTCCATAATACTCAAAACGCAGCATATCTTTGGAGAAAATAGGCCTATGTTATGTTTGCATTCTAGCAAGGCGTCAGTAAGGCAGGAACTGACGCAGAATTGAAATATTAATTACGTTCGAAAAGTTATTTGTAATTTTACTAGTTTTCCTATTCCGTTGTACGTATTTTAATTTATCGTGTAAATCTTGTAACAAAAATCTCAGCACCCTTTGGGAGTAAGTATAAGCCAATTCCTTTAATACAAGTTGGAGCGACGTTGCATCAAGTGATTTTAATAAATTAATAAATAAATTTAATATTTGTATGCAATACGCAAAAATAAAAGTAAGTAAATCAAATGAATTAAAATGAAATAAATTTTGAGAAGAATTTCTCTCAAATTTTAATTTTTCTTTAGTGTCGTATAATTTCCCCCTTCTCTCGACAAATCCCTGAGTGTCAGATGAATTGAGTTTTTGATCACATTCTCGAAATTAAGATTTGTTGGCGTGTTAAGGTTGCAAGTTATGACCAGGTCTTCCACTATCGTAAATATATAAACGTTCTGTCCACTCAGAATCAGTGGTCGTCAGATATGCGCAAGAAATAACATATAAATTAGTCCCACTACAAGCAACGATTTTGTTCATTAACTTTCTTGAATTGCACTGTTAATAGTAACTCTGCTTTCAGGTATAAGGGAATTTTATTTTTCCGGCGCCAAACGTTCCGCCAGACAAAGTCGTATAGCCAAACCTAGTATCGGTTTTGTTTTATCTGTTTCGTATATCCACGGAGCGGGATTGGGAACGCAAAACGTGCAATGCGTCATACATCAAACGAGGGGAATGTTATGTGCAAACAGTCTATATGATGTATAACGATAGATACAAATATTCATTTTACTTTTTTAGAAATACTTTAATAAATATAAGTAGTTGTTATTTTTTAATACTTAAAAATGTTAGGTGTAAGTAATTAAAACCCTATTGAAATTACCCTGTGTTAACATGATAGTAATTGTTTTTTCATTTTTAGTAGACACGAAAAATATTAATTTAAAATATGAAAATTTGCATTTAACAAATATTTGCTGCATAGAAAACCCACGTCTCGTGTTCACACGCCCTTGAGATAGGCAACGTGCGTGGCGTGCGCGTCTTTCGGTCTGCAGGTCGACTTCCAGTGTTTTCTAGTCCTGTAATTACGCAGTCAATCTTTGCGTTATCCAGAAAGTGGTAGATTCATCTCGAACACCAGCGGGGTATAAATGTAGGATTTGGAAGAGGCCAAAGTCAGGTCGAAACTCTCGACCACACCACCGTGCAGACAGGTTGAAGCAATTCGTGAACTCTTCTCTCGTACACGCAGATCGTGTATAGGAGAACCGCACCATAATTTCTTGTGCCGAACAAACGACCGTGTTGCACTCGTTTGAACCTGGCGTACATAGTGTTCCGACCAGGAGAACGCAAACAAACCAGAGCGCAAGACGCCCCTTGTATCTTCTGTCTGTGGCAAGAGTCAGTTCTAGATCTGCGATATAGGTGTACGTCATGGGAGTTGTCGAACTTGTGAATTATTTGGTACGACGTTGTTAAAATGATGCTTCTTATTGTGTGTTATATTAGTGTGCGCTGAACATTCGAAGGCTGAATATTTATTGTATACGAGCTTTCATTGTTGTTATGTTTATTTAAACTGTAATTAAATTTCAAATAACAATTTCGTCTAGTGTCAGTTATTCAGTTCCCACGATCCGTGCGGCTGTCGTAACCGTATATTACGCGATGATAAAACATTAGCAACTCATATGATTTCGTTGTACGCGGTAATTCTCGAAAACACACGTAGCCTACCGTGAATATTGAAACTTGTTATTTTTTTGTAACAAATGTATCTTTTTGTGGCCATAGCACTGCCAGCCTATATCGTTTCACGTTCCAATGTTAATCATGAAATGGTGTAAAGAGTCACGTAAACTAACATAACATGTAGGCCTACATAATTGTTACGGGTGCCCACGTGCGGTACACGGTCCGGCCTCCACGTGTGTAATCAGGCACGGCTTCTATGTATAGCCTCTGTCCGGGATGGTTTTCCTCACTCGGCTCATTGTGCTGTGCGCGTTATTTATCTTAGCCCAAACTGTGAATACGGCACCGAACAAAGTAAAACCCGCCACACAATGTACTTTGACATCTGTAAACTGAGAACTCGCTTAATTATTACGCTCAGTTGCATTTGACTTCCCTTGTCCTAATTTAAACCCCTCTCGTGCTAACAAGGGACACTGTTTTGTGTGTGTGTGTGTGTGTGTGTGTGTGTTTGCGTGTGCGCGCGCGCGTGCGTGCGCGAGTCACCTGCCGGCTACGTTTTCCAGCAAATGGACCGTTAAATTACTTTAATACTTTGTTATGAATTAACAAACAGTATTAACATTTGAATCCATCAAAACAGCAATAAATTGGTGCAGTAAGTTCTTTTTAAGTTTGGGTATTACACAATAGAAGTGTAAAGTTGTTAGCATTTAATCCAGAGAAACTTCAAAAGTGCCATCTGCTCTGTGAATGAACGTTATAGATTTCCGTTTGAAGTTGCTGGATGTTTCTTCAGGGTCTGTTAATTCAAACCATGAGAAGAAAGTGTTTGCTGATATTTCCTAGTACATATACAGTCTTATGCGTACAGTTCTTAGCCGGCTGTTTGTTCCCTGACTATACCTGAACGCTTAACGTAAGATAACGTATAACGACTTATAAATGTATACCGTTTATAAATGTAAATTCTCCACATATGTCTCAACACTGTTTCGAGATAATGTTTTTTTCTTTAGTATAGTAATATTAAAACTAATACCGTGGGACCGGAATAACAATGTTGTTAAGGAATGACAAGATAAAGTAACGAACAGAATAAAAAACAGGACGTGAAAAGCATGTTGTTAGAAGTTTCGTGTCAAAGCTATTGACGACTATAAACTAAGATGTTGCAAAATAAATATAAACATTTATGAAACAATTTCCACAAACTAGCAATTAATAAAATTAAATTAAAATCGCCTCAAGAAACGTGTGGTGTTATTTATAATTTGTAAAATGCAGATGCCAGTAAGTCTTTCTCGATGGAGGGAGGGGGGTTTGAAATCGCATTCCAAACGATTGAATATCCTACACATTCAATGACTGAACGACTAACCTAATTGAAGTGCGAAGATATAACGCCGATTGGCATGTGTTGGAAGCAGACTCCTAGAAAAGGGAGTAGAAAGTTGTGTGTGTGTGTGTGTGTGTGTGTGTGTGTGTGTGTGTGTGTGTGTGTGTGTGTGTGTGTGTGTGTGTGTGTGTGTGTGTGTGTGTGTGTGTGTGTGTGCGTGCGTGTGCGTGTGTGTGTGAGGCTAATTATGTCATCGACTTGGTGACGTTGGAAATAAAAACGTGACATTTGGGAATGCAGTAGAAAGGCGTTTTGCTGTCATAAACTGTTCTCGAAGTAGAAGGCAAACTAAGTGTGCTATTAACTAAACGGAATTAAACTGATTTAATGAATTAAATCGTATTGCAACGTCTAGAAGCTAGCGTGCTTCGTGTAAAATACTAAAAATGTCTGTAGAAAACATCTGCATCACAGACTAAGTATCTATATAATAAGTACTGTATTTATCTATTTTATTACTTATAATAAGTAATTTGATCAATGAACTGATATACATAGCGTAGGCGTATACAAACCTATGTTGTTATATTAAAACGGTTTATCTTAAACTGCTTAAGGTCGGAATGGTATTAGCCATCCGAGGTTAAGGGTACTCATTAATGGCGATTGGCTACTCCCTTGTAGTTCTCCACCTGAAACTGGGTGATAAACTGTCGTATTAAAACTCAAGACAAAAATACCAAACTTCGAACAGTGAAAATGTAATATTCATGATTTGTAATATTTATTACTAAGTTACAATCATATGTTGAAACCAATTTGAAAACTACACATTGCAAAATACGAAACACTTCGGTCATGCCAAACTGTGTAACACAAATTTTTGAATCAATTATAAGTTAAGAAGACAAAGACAAGAAGAAGGCAAGAAGAAAAATAACCGTATTATAGGAGGGGCCAACATTAAGAATCTAACGTCAGCCAGTCCCCGCTGTTTCGTACACCTTGTTGCTTGTACTGCTGGCATGCGGTACCATAAAACTGGATTATTTTTCAGTTTTATTTATTTAAATAAATTACACACCATCCGTATAAGGAACATAAGTCAACCAGAGGGTAGACCAGACGGATGGTACTGAGCCAGAGTATTAAAGAGGAACAGTAAATATGAGTATACTAGAAGTTAGAAGGAAAATAAAAAGAAGAAGAAACGCCATCCACGGCTTAACCTTATTCATTTCAAGCGTTAAACTAGAGAATCTAGCAAGTTAGGATGTAAATTATAAAATATTGAATTAATATTACGGCAATTACAATAAATACAGACAGTTCTGTAGTCTTACAACTCGAACCTTCGATAATAGACTAATATTCGAACATAGTTCGCTGAGAAGAAAATAATATTACCTTTATGACTTCCATTCGTGCCAGTGAAGAAACGAAATATGTATCGTGTGATGCACCAATAAGCGGGAAACGTGGTGAGAATTTGTAACCGTTTACCGCGGTCTTCTTTTTATTTTATTTTATTTTTTTTGCGTCTCCGAAAAATAATTAGAAGTCGTTCCAAGGTGAATTTGAAACAATGTAGTTAGCAGTGTCCATTGAGTTATGCCAGACAAATTTTGGTTTATAGTTCCAAAGGACGGTGGAATATTGGGAAGACCTAAGAAAAGATGGTCGGATCGAGGAGTGCGCAACGAATCGTAAGGTCCACAGCCTGAAGAAGAAGAAGAAGAAGAAGAAGAAGAAGAAGAAGAAGAAGTCTGCAGTGATTGAAAAACTTTTTCAAATTTTGTATTCAATACAAAATTAAATTTTCTTAAATTAAATAAAGCTGTGATTCTGCTTTAAAAGAAAAACCTTAAATCACATTTAATGTATCGTGTATTCTGCTGGGATTAAGTAACACTTTACACTCACTGGTCTCTAGACTTTAACTTCGTAATGCGAGTATAGTCCGTATGTTTATTATATAATTCTACGGTTTGTGAATCCTGTATTTAGGCCTATATTTAATAATGGTATTTGTTATTTAATATTAATCTGAATGTTCTGAAATCGCTGGATCAGTTATTAATGTCTACCACGATCAGTGACGATTGTTTTTTTTTTGTGTCTCGGTTCTTAATTTCAATAGTTAAAGCTTCTTGATTTTAAACAAGTCTAATCTTGTTGCCATGCGATCCAATATAACTGTTTCCTAACCCAATGGCAATTAGTTGTAGGCGTACCATAATTTACCAAAATATTTTGTGGAAATATTGTTTACTTTGATGGGTTAAGGCTTGGTGCAGATAGTGTCGCATAGCGAAGGGTTCTCTGTAATTAACTGTGCGCACACTGCATTTTGAGACCACGGACTCTCTCGTCTCGGCGAACAACTGTTTTCCTCGTTTACACTACAATATTTTCTCCGTACGTGCATTACAATATCCAGCTTGATGTATGTGTTTTAATACACTTTATGACAGGTTGCTGTTTCTCCTTGTTGACGTGTATATACTTGAGAGCGTGTGTACAGAGAATGTCTAGATAAATATACTTTTGTTGCAAATGTTGTTGTACGGATCTACATGTATTTCGCAACTGAAACTCGACGCTATGTGCTTTCATGTGCGCGACAATGCAACTTTGTCCTTTATGGAGTTTGTTGTTGTGAGATTTTTATGCTGAAAGTGTGCCGTAGGAAAATAAGTTATTTGATATCTCAGTTATTTAATAATATGCATATTTACTGAGTACAATTACGCAATAGGTAAACTGAGTATAACGAGAATGCACTTAAGGAATTTAAAGTTAGTTCACTAAGTGAATAAATATAAGACTCGTAGGTATACTGCAACTTTCGTTTAAACCGGTTACGCTTTGTTAAACTGTGTAGTACCATTTTGGCTTGTTCACAGTCTACAGTTGTCTACGTGTAAGAATGTAAGGATAAAACCACATTGAAAGCCTTAAACTTGAACACACTTGGAAGTTTAATTGGAACGATTTTATCGTAAATGGATTCTACAAGTGCAACTAGTAAGCTCTGTGAGCTGCAGAACTGCGTTGAACGAAATACATTTATTATGAGATAATATTTCAGTTGCCATAAAAATTACAAGAACCTCGATTACTTTACTGCAATTTCGGTAAACGTATAACTGTAAGGCAGGCAATCGTAGTACAAACACTAAAACGTCTCTGAACTACTTCATTGGATTTTTAGTTAAATTTACAACCATACTGCCTAAATGACAAATAATATACTCATTATGGCATTATTATGACTAATAATAATACCGGCTTTTAGATGTATGTATGTTCTTATAGATATCTACAGGCCTATATCGAATACTTTACAGGAATATATATAGGCCTAACTGTTAACAATATGTAAAGGTTTTATAAAAAAAGTTTACAAACTTTTAGATGGCAGTCGTTGTAAAACGTTTGTACAAACTTTTACAAACCTTACATTAGGAGCTGTGTTAAAATACCCTTTTACAATTTTTTGGAAATTTTTGTACGTTTTTTGGGCCCCGGTGTCCTAAAATGTTTAAATTTCAAAACCTGACACTGTATTCGGATTGTGTTTAAAATTGTGTTTAATTTGAAGCCCCACGTGGAGTTTTGAGATTTTTAAAACAATTTGATTCTCTCTCATTTTTGAGTGATAATTAAAAAAAAACAATAGGGGTTAAAGGTGTACACGGATACACTTCCCAAGTTTTACGAAAATCGGTTGACGCATTCAAAAATTGTGAAGCATAGTCCCAACAGATATTTAGATCGATGGACAAATGCCAAACGATTGAGTTAAAACCGGCCCTGTGGTCCGTGTGTGGTTATTGTGTAAAGAATTGATTGAAAAATATTTGAATTTTTTCTAGGAACACGTTATGTTGTATTCACGTATTGGACTCCAGCTTTGAGCGTATACAAGCGTTAAATGTACTTCTAGGAGTGTCTGAAAACCGACAGTATGTTTGGTAATCTGGAGCGTACTGGTAACTGTGTCTCATATGCTGGAGAGGATTATGTCGAATAAGGTTATACTGTGTGTTCTGTTGATAACCTTCAACATAAACGACACACGTGTGTGCGTGCACTTGTGTGTGTGTGTGTGTGTGTGTGTGTGTGTGAGAGAGAGAGAGAGAGAGAGAGAGAGAGAGAGAGAGAGAGAGAGAGAGAGAGAGAGAGAGAGAGAGAGAAGACAGATAGATAGATAGACAGGCAGACGA
This sequence comes from Magicicada septendecula, assembly GCA_034769895.1. NCBI lineage: Eukaryota > Metazoa > Arthropoda > Insecta > Hemiptera > Cicadidae > Magicicada > Magicicada septendecula. The sequence continues at coordinate 273,273,578 of CM068371.1, forward strand.
GGACAGCTGCGTGGGTTACCGTTCAGTAAGTTCACGATGCAAGAAGATATGCTTGTCAATTTCTGTGGACTAAGGACTGGCGGCTGTCACTGTCAGTAATTATTAAGTTCCAACACGACGGGAAGAGTTTAAACGTGTTTTTACAGCTGTTTATAAAATTAATATTGCCTGTGTATAATCGGACTGACTGACGCGAATAATTACTTGTTAGTGATAATTTTCATGCATTAACATTTTTGAATGGAACAAAATTATGCATGCATAAGCATTTATGCATGCAGAAGCAAAATGTGTTGTGTGGGCGTTGTTTACAGCAGTCTGTGTGCGAGTTGTATAATTACTGTCTGTGACGTTATTTGTTACAGAAACATGACAGCGGCAAAAGGCCGAAAACTGTAAACAGACTCCGTAGTGGAATATATTTTAGTTAACTGTAACCAGATGTTTTAGAATTGGTTATAAATTAAGTCATTAGTTAATTTTGTATCTTGCCTGCCGTGTAAAAACTTTTCATGTAAGGTCAAAAGTTTTAAATAAATCAAATGTTACTGTTTTTCGGTTTAATGGTTCAATCCAATTAAGGTTAAGCTTTATTAACGCTATTGTTAGAAATCATTTTTTGTAAACATATTTTTATCGAAACTCTTACACTGTGATTTACGTCATCTTCAGACCCCTATCTAGCCCACTGGATTTCAGTTCCTTTCTCCATGTACCCATAACGCATAGGTGGTCTACTTCCAGGGTAAACTGAAAGATGTACAAGTATTTAAAGACAAAAATATTAAGCCGCTGGTGTCACATTACCTTGTGATAGACGAAGACTTCAGTGAAAATCGAATCTTGTCCGTATATTGAAACCTATCCTTTTGACGTCGCATTAAGGCCGCCCAATTTTTGAAGTCACTTGAAGATACTAGAAATAGCGGAAACAAAATGTCTGAGTTTACATTGCGATTTACTTACCTGTACAGGAGAAGGGTTATAACTTGCACTGATATAAAAATAAAGAGTTATGTAGTAGTAGTGAACAGATACTTAACAAAATATGGCAAATTGTTTTATTGTAGAAGCGGTGGATGTTAGTTGAGACGTATGTCAAGTTCTATAAGTATTTGCACAAAGTTTATTGAAGCATGTATATTACAGTGCGCGTGTAATAAAAATAATTGTTTCCTTGACGGTAGTTGTGCAAAGAGAGAAACACTGCACGACGGCGATGTGGCACGTATCCGACGCAACTGGGCCTGCATATGCCGCCTTCCTGTTTGCCAAGTCTCTTCCTGAGTCGATCCGCTGCCGGAAGAGGCTCTTTGCGTATCGGTGGGCTTCAGCGAGTTTAGTTTGCCGTTGTAGCGTACTGTTGTTGAATTGAGCGTTTTGTATTTACAATATTATAGAGAATATTATGTTTTACAGTCGTGTTTTTATCGTAGTAACAACACCAGTAACAATAGTTCTGCCAGTGAATAAACAGACAATGTTAGTATCTTATTAGCAGTGGTATTTTGCGAGCAATATTTATTATGTTTGTTGTAGTTGATAGTATGAATGTGCGAATAGAAAGTAGGATACGTCAGTATTTTATAATACAGTGTGTACGTTTACAGCGCTCACCAAGCTAGACAGAGTTAGTTAAATATTCTCTCTTTAAGAACTTATAGATTATTACGTTAGAATTTTCTGTGGAATCCACTTCTGATCGTTCTTCAAAATACGTAATGTCAGGCGACTCCAGGTGAAAACAATTAATTTGGATCTTATAAACCCGCAGTGTTTAAGATAAGAATAAGCACATGTGCCGTTGGACAGATCATTTCTTTCTTAAGAGTCATGATTTCGTAACTATTTACCTTTTCAGTTGTTTTATGGCAGGAAAAAATATGTCAGAACTAATAGTTTTTGCCCGTTTCCTATCTATTGCGTATATAATGGTACACCGTGCTAAACAACTATTTTTACAATTGCCGTATGTTAATCGTTAGTGTGTCAAAGTCACGAAAGTTACGTTTAAAAAGTATGTAGCCACCAAAATGAAAGGAAAAATGTGTAAATCTTGTCCAGATCCTGAAAAAGAAGTACCAGTGTGTTTACTGATTTATACATAATTACTCTTGCAATTGTTTTTCTGCACAAATAGACCTACGTGTTTTGCAGGTGTTCAATGAGCACCGTTTGGTGTTTGGGGTACGTCTGACGATAACTTATGAACACATCAACCCATTTTTGTAAAACTTGACATGCGTATCCTTACTTTTACCCTACAGAATCCTGTTGTTCTTTAATTGATCCCAAAAATGTAGGAAGGGTAAAAATTGTGAAAAAAACAACAAAAACCCATGTAGGATATCAAATTGAGAAGAATTTAAACCACACTCTCAATATAGTGTCCATTTTTGAAAATGAAATTTTTTGGGAGTCAGGGCCCATAAAGTGGATGAAAAGTTTTATAAAATCGCAAAAAATCATGTGAGGTATCAAATTAAAGGGAATTTTGACTAACCTTTGAATGTACTGTTAAATTTTGGAAATTTCAAAATTTTGTGACCCAGGGCCCAGGAAACAGATACAAATTTTGGATAAAATTGTGAAAAATCCAGCAGAGTGTCAGACTAAAAGGAATTTTAACTCAAATACGAATGTTTCGAATTTTCAGTGTTTATTGGTGTGCTGTGCAATTTATATATAACTAAAGAAATAGTAGACAAATCGGGATTTTTGTAACGTTTCCTATAATTATAAAATTATCTAATATGGAAAATTATGTAATACATAATGCACTTAGTTCAAAATAATAAATGAGCGAGTTCTGCAGCTCAGAGAGCGTACTAGTACATAGTAGGCCTATGTGATACTCAGGGATCGTCTTTAAATGACAGAATAGTTCATTTGTTGTGGCGATACGAAATGTAGCAAATAGTGATGTGACGCCGTATTATGATTAACTTCGTTTGTTCATTAAGAAAGCTTTTCATACAGTGTTTGTGTATCAATCTGCCGTCCATTACATTTGATATGGGCGCTAAGTTATTGTAGTTATGTTCTGTCCCTTTTCTCCGCTTTTTTACCGCAAAATGCTTCCATCGATTTACAAAAATCTCTGTTAATAATTTAATTGCCTTGACTTGGCCTCGATATTATTTCATTATAAACAGAATTTTACCGTAAAAGAGAATGACTAGCGATCACTATAAAAACTAAATTCTATAAAAGATAATCAGTTACCACTGTCAAAGTATGAACTTAAAAGTTATGAAAACTATATCAGATATTTCTTTATCTTCGTTAAGAATTTCGTAAAATGTAAAATTTTGAATGTAAGTTGGTATGAGGAAACTTAATTTATATATGTTAAGAAATATGGAACGTTTTTGTTAAGTGCTGACTTATATGTCAAGGTCACCCTTAACTCTCTCTCTCTCTCTCTCTCTCTCTCTCTCTCTCTCTCTCTCTCTCTCTCTCTCTCTCTCTCTCTCTCTCTCTCTCTCTCTCTCTCTCTCTCTCTAGTGCTATTATAAGTGGGGCGCGAATATTGTATTAAGATGTAGGCATACTTCAACAAAAGCTCTTCGAAGACTACAGGGTTACCGCAAAGTAAATTTTATTAGCAGAACAATCGAGTTATAATTCGATTAGGCCTAAACGTAGCTGTAAAAGCCAATAATGCTGTAACCATCGCACAGATTTTAATACCCAAAACGAACAATGTCTTATCGTTTGAAACTTCCAACAGCTGATTATTATTAGTTAGGTTGTGTAACAAACTAGAAACGCGCGCGCGCGCGCGTGTGTGTGTGTGATTTGTTATATAGCCTTATGTGGTAGGTTGCACGCTACGTCATGTGAGCGCAGTAATTCTATCACACACGTTGCGTCCAAGGTTGACTTGTGAGGCACATTGTAGCGGGGTATGATGTCTCTTCACTGCGCTTGTACGCCCATACGGTTTATACATGAGATACTCAGGTATAGTTTGTCGCAGCAGCGTCTTATTACACCGGTAGAACTATTCTTTGTAACAACTATTGACAGTGTTTTGTGATTTGAAATGTTTAGGTTGCAGTAGAAGGGATAGAATACCAAATGGAAAACATAAAAGTAGATATTGGCATTTATCAAGGTGATTATGTGTCAAGGTGGAAGCAGCACATCGATAGAGTGGATCCGTGCAGACTACCAAGGATCATCATGAATTACAGGCCACGGAGATACTGGACGGCCAAGCGAAAGGTGGTCCTTTGAAGCCGGGACAGGCTGTGTGTCTAATGCCTGCTGTGAAAGCATATTATAAGGGAGCTTATCCGTTATGTGTCAGCCAACGAAATTATTGAGATAAAATGACATGGCTGGGATAAAAAGGAAAACAATTAGGTAATTCTGATGAAAATTGTATCGCCTTTAAGGACATGCCGTATTTCTCTGGACGTGCGCGTTTTTCGTTATGCGATGGAACCATATGTGTATCCTCGTAGCTGTTAGCTGCGAGCAGAAACGACTCGTTAAAGGACCAATCGTTGCGACCTAATGCTTCGATGTCTGTGACAGATGAATGATGTTTTTAGTAAACCGCAAATCGATAGGCAGCCTGTGTAGGCTGCGCTCAGAGGTCTGTCACATAACTCGTTGGTGGACACAACGGATAAAATTCAAAACAAGATGTTTTGTGACGTCTAAAGGTCATACGTATAGTTATTGGTAGAATTACATACTCTCTGCATCATAGAAACTTGATAAATTTTGGGCACTAACACATCTGGCACCAAGTGTGTTCAGATTTAATCTGAGGTGACTTTTTAATGGCTTCATTAGACAGCAATGCTTCCAACACATTTATTGGCATATGCAGTACTACAGTGACAGTCCTTCGACAAACTTCAAGAAGAAATAAATCAAACCAACCTAAATGAATTGTAATAACGGCATATGGGTAGCCTAAGAACTGTATTTTAATGAAGTATTGTGTTATACACAGAGGCGGATTAAGCCGATTGGAGGCCCCTGGCGGTAAAAATTTCGAGGCCCTTTATTACTAAGATGTATATTTGATATTATAGTATACTTGATGTAGATAATAAATTAACAGTTTTAGTTACGAGTCTTTCGCTTTTGGCTTTTGCGTTTACATGTAGAATACGTGAATAATATTAAATATTGCATCTTTCGCTTTTCTGTTGTGGCAGTTTTTAACTAGGAATCTATCGATCTTGGGGCCCCTTGGAGATTCGGGCCCCCTGGCGCCCCTGGTTATACATCAGAATCTAAGAATAATCTTTTAGAACTTAGTAAGACATGACGACTGTAAACAAATAGCTGGTTATTTGTGTAATATTTTTTCCTAAATGCTTGCGATGGGGAAGATAATCGAGTAGATTATGGAAAGGGGTGATAGTTCACGACTAATGATCTTTATTAATTCCTCCGATGTTTTAGATTTAAGTATGTCTGGAACTTCACTCGAAATTCGATATACGTAAACATTCATTTAGAAAACGTACCTTAAATACAGAAAAGCTTCACGTGTTGATGGAACATGTAATATGTGGAGTGAAGACCTTTTAACATTGAATATGTTTATAAGGACGTGTCGCACATTTGCGGCCGATCGCTGGTGCGTTATCGAAAATGGGAACCGGTGAGTTTCCATAGAAACTACTTATTTGTTGTCAATAAGGTAGTACACATATAAAACTTCGCTTATGAATGCGACTACATTTAACTTATAATCTGTACATTGGTAAATGAAGAATGAATTCATTGATTGGTGAATGAAGAATGAATTCATTGATTGGTGAATGAACATAAATATATATATTTTTTAAATTTATTGAAGCATTTTCGATGCCCTTCTCTGTGCATTGGATTTGTGCAGTGCTTGTAAATTTTTTTTTCTTGTATTAATCTAGTCCCAGATAAGCGTCATGCAGTATATAAAAAATAGCGTATGGTGTACGTCTCCAAGCCTGCACACTCTCTGTAGCCACGGTAAAAGCGATGTGCACGTTTCTTGTGGTGGTGTGGTCACTCCATTCTCTGTTTTCTTTTCTCACCTCTATGTACATGTTTGTTTTCACGGTCTCTCTTCTACTTCATTTCATTTTTGCGATATAGAATTTTTTCTCACCATTCCATTACTAGCATACTTTATATATCCTTAATTATTCGATTTACATCCTACCCCCACGTAGTTTCCACTATGACATCGTTCTACACAGACGGCGTCCTTGGTTCCTAGGTATGTGTATCACTTTAGTAGCGATTAGGATCTCGTTTATGACTTCGTTTGTCACCTTTCGCCATAGATCTTCTAACTTTTGGGAAGCAAAATGTCCGTATACAATTTAAAACATCTCCTTCTCCTCCTTCTCCTTCTTCTTCTTCTTCTTCTTCTTCTTCTTCTTCTTCTTCTTCTTCTTCTTCTTCTTCTTCTTCTTCTTCTTCTGCCCCTTTTTAATTTACTTTCCTCCTTCTTTTTCTGCCCTATCTCCTACACCTTTTTCTTCTTCTTTCCATTCTTTTTTTTCCTCTTCCTCTCGGAATTAAATAAAGGTGACTGGAATTGATTACAAACGCTTAGCAGCGTATCGATCATTTGATTGATTGATTTGACGCTTACGCCTTAGCCTGTATAAAGCGTGCTGTCACAGTTTCTTGTGAGGCCGAGTTGAAAAGAAAACGACTATGAAAGTAACATTGGGTAAAACAAGTTTGATAGCTCTGTAAAACTAAAATTTTATAGCTTGTAGATATCGTTGCATAGCATTATTATTGTATGATGTTATACTATATTTCGTAGTCATAAAAAACGCAGAGATGTTTGATGAGATTTAAAGTTTGCATGCTATCAAGTAGGGCTACGTTATGCTATTACGCACTCGTCACAGAGAACAATGACCGATTCTTCTTACTCGTTACGTCAGTGACACTGAGCTGATATCACGACTTAAGAATATCGGAACAGACATAAACTGCATTTTGCTATCAATAGGCCTACAGTCGCATCAAATTCTTGTTTTATCTGACCAATAAACAAACTTGTCTGCAGAAATCATTTTTAAGATATAGGAGTATTTTTCATATAGCAGATAACATGGGATACAGTTTTATTGTATGCACTGATTTGCTGCTAACGGTTGGTTGTTATACAACTGGGAATGTTGAGTCTTCATTTCCCGTTTCTGCTTTAAATATATTTTCAAATGGTTTTAGTGCGTCATACAAAAGTTGGTTTCAAAGCTGTTTCAAACACATCGTCAAGATTGAACATTCTAATTTAACGACGAAGACTTTTTAAAACATGAAAGCGCTTAATTTGTGAATATTTGTAAGCCCTCATCATGCTTTGAGATACAGTGAAACGTTGTCTCGGCCAAATACTATGTATTTTTCAAATTAAGGGGGCAAGAATTTTAAGAATAAATACTATTTACGTTATAAATTTCATAGATTAATTCTGTCAAAATAAAAATTTAAGCCGAAACTTAATGGATTAATAATACATACATGTAGGATATAAAGATGAGTAATGTCTTAGTCTGTGCATTGTACAAAAGATGTCGGTACATGCAGCGATCGTAATAAACGAAATCCAATGAAGTGTAATGGACAATCGATTAGTGCAGATATCATGGATATACATATATAGTCATACAAAGTCTTAAGCGTATTATGATACAGGCTTACAATGAAGAAGTGATCTTTGCAAATGAGGACAAATTAGTAATGGCGTTCGGTCACATAATTAGTCTCGTGTTCCTCAGACAACAGATCTTTCCGAATAACTATAGTTGGCGGTAATAGTAGTGATATTAGTTACATCACTTATAGTAACACAAGGTGGATAAGGCAGCAGCAGTAGCAGCTAAATATGGAACTCAAATAATAGTAGTAAACAGTGGTAATAGTTATAGTGATACAAGTATATATACTAACCACTGACAATGGGAAAGCTATTATGACGATAGGTGTGACAGTAGGATGTGCGTAAAAAATCTATATTTTATCGAAAACACTTAAAATCTCTTACCGATTCACTAGAAGTTACGTGGTATAGTTACAGTGCACCTTCTGCGAATGCGTCAACTGATAATCCAAAATTACAGTTATTCGTCGAACACTGTATACGTATCTTTTTTTTTTTTACCACGATTCACGCACGCACGATATACGATATACACGAATACGATAAACTAATATGTTGCGATGTAGCCAGTAGCCAGTAGTTAGTTAGTTAGTAGGTGTAAATCTTCGACCTCACTGTTTTGCGCGCGTAACCAGTCGTGAATAAGGTGTTAACGAAAGGAGAATAAATACGTTTGTCGGAAAGTAAAAGATCTACAACTTAATGGAAGACTTGGGCATAAAGAAATTTAAGCCATGCGAAGACGTTAAGACGTACTATCGAGACAGCTGTACAACAGGAAAACCTAATTCTTTATGCGATCAAAGATATTACGGCATATGGTGCAAAATTTTATAAGTTACAAAAAAAAAATCGTAAAAAATAAAATTGGTGGGAATAAACTTCCTCAGACGAACCTCGAGAATCTTCAGACTAGGACACGACGAACCAGAAAATAGGAGAATGAACGTAAGTAAAAATAATCATTTTATAATACACATAACTTAACGGCTGGGTATTTAGTAGACCAAGTAAGTAAAGAATGCCTAAACACGTTTCTGATGACGGTGTCGTGGCCGAAGCTGACAGTTAAATTACATTTGTTTGTAATGGGCTAAGGCGCCCAATTCTTGGAAAAATCAGGTAAGGCCTGATTGGGATAGGAGACGAAGATTAGGCCTAACACAAAAGATAGTTGTCCGTCACAGGGCAAGAAGACCAAAGAGGTTTCCATTTTAGTGAAAAAACCTCTCTGTACAGAATCATTCTGTCGGTTCCTGTCGTCCAGCCGCTCCCTGTATTCTTTGGTGTTTATTGACTATTATGAAATATTAGTCTATAATAATACAATATACAACCTAATTGTTTTGTTTAATTGCATTTACAATAAGAATGGCATATCTAAAAATGGAAAAATGAGGCATTACAGGACAGCAGTGAGGCCAGAATGTCTATATGCAGGTGAATTTCTAGCATTGAAGTATAATTTAGACAAACTAGAAATATTGGAAAGGCGAATTATTAGAAAAATATTAGGCCCACGAAAAACTTCAGAAGGTTGGAAATTAAGAAGTAATGATGACATATATGAAAGTATAGAAAATATAATAGAAACAGTGAGAAAAAGAAGACTAGTATTTTTTGGACATTTATATAGAATGGACGACAATAGGGTAACAAAACAGATCAAATATCTGTGGGAAAGAAGTCAACATCAAGTTGGATTAAAGAAGTCAAAGAAGATATAGAAAAAAATAGTATAAACGCAGAAGAAGCATTTGAAAGAGAAGTTTTTCGGGCAAAAGTATAAAAAATGGAGTCCAGGGTAGGAGAGAGAAAAACGCAGCTTCAAAGTGGACTGAAAACAGGAAGAAGAGACATAGTGAAAAGATGAAAGAATATTGGAGAAAAAGAAAAGAACAAGGAATAAAGAATTGAAATTGGCATGTGGTCCTCAGATGGCCAATACAAATAGAAAATATATTGTGTGTGTGTGTGTGTGTGTGTGTGTGTGTGTGTGTGTGTGTGTGTGTGTGTGTGTGTGTGTGTGTGTGTGTGTGTGTGTGTGTGTGTGTGTGTGTGTGTGTGTGTGTGTGTGTGTGTGTGTGTGTGTGTGTGTGTGTGTGTGATATAGCAAGATAACTCACTCTAGTCACGTCACAGCAGAAATGTGTATGTGTCAAATCGGTGATACTGACCGAGTGTCACAGTTCTAAGAAATGCGACAGCAGATCATAATGCATTCCAAATGTAGCTGGAATCGAAGTTAAGAAAACGTTAGAGAATTGTAAAAAAAAAACGGCTAGGGGAGAAATTTCCATGCCAGTGCTTTTAATTTTTATGGAGAAGGTTATTCAAAAGGGTACGACGTAGTTTCAGAAATGCCGAAATATAACGACGTGAAATCTCCAGTGTGTAGGGAAAGGCGAAACTGGGAACAGAACAGAATCCGCACGACAGGCCGATGGAAGTTTTTTTCTCAGAAAACATTTTGCGTCTCGCTAACAAAGCAAATGTTCTTCGAATTGATTATACGGATAAATTAGGCCAAAGGGCTCTTGAGTTCCCAGGAGAACATGCCAAAGACCTGCTGAAAGACGGTGAATGTTTTCTTTCCGACGGCGCGTTTAAACGTTGTCCGAAACAGTTCGCGTAGTTATATACTGTGAACATTGACCTCGGCTGCACACCTCATGACACAAAGTGGATGCAGTTCAGTTGTTACTTTTACCAGGTAAAATGGACTTACATATTTGTGTTTATTTACTCTCTTCACGAAATGGTGTCCATTATGGTCGCCAAAATTAATAAAAATTTTTTTGAAGCTGCTATCAGTGCGACGAAGAATATATTTCCAGATACTACAGTAAGTGGCTGCAGCTATCGTTTTAATCAATCTGTTCGGAGACAAATACAAAACATTAGACTATTCTGTGTAGTCAAGGGAAATGAGGATATAAAACTCACGTGTAGGATGTGTGCTGCTTTGGCATATTTGCCGATTGCTCGAGTAGAAGATGGGTGGCTTCTGATCATGGAAAATCTTCCCGAAAATGAGAAATCATTACTTTTAATGGAGTAGGCTACTTCGTTTAGCAATGGATAGAATACCCAACAGTTCCTATTGAGCTGTGGAATGTTCATAGACAGCGACACAAAACTAGACTAATAACGTGTTGAGAGTTGGAACTCAAAAGTTGAACAGCATTATAGGAAGACATTACCCTAATGTTTTCCTGTTACATAACGTGCTGAAAGCAGAAGCGCAGGAAGTTTCTTTCAACTGATAGCAAAGGATTTTGGGAGAACCGGGTCAGCACGAGAGAATTATCAACGTAATGATCACTTTTGATGATGACAACAAGCTGGAGAAGGTCTCTGCAAGCTCTCAGCTATGTAAACAATGTTGGATTTATAAAAAATATTAGTTAATAAAATGCGTAATGAAAAATATGATTAAAATACAAAATACATGAAATACGTTTTCATGTAGGCTACTATAAGCGTATACATAAAGGAATTAAAAATACTAAATCAGAAAAATACACTAAATGAAAAAATACTACAAACACAGAAAAAATATATAAAAATATAACAACTTCTAAATCACGAATGTCTTTGATGTATGAGTTTTAGGTTGCAAAGTACATTGGCAGCCTCAAGTCTGTAAAAACTGTAATGGTTTACAGCCACCGGTCTTATCTTGTTTATTACAGGGTCCGCCTAGGCCATGAAACCCAGATGACCACGCATGGTTGATACAGCGAAAACCGGGATATGCTACTTGCGGTAGGAACTCGCTATGTGTATATGAAAGTACGGTACGTACTTACAAATTGATATAGTTACAAGACGTACAGAAGTAGTGTATTCCAGGTAATCATTAATTACTGTCTGGCGTAGTTTCAGCCTTATGTCTCGTCCGTCGTGTGTGTATATATAGATACTGTATCTGCCGAGAAGATTGTGTGTGTTTCCTGAACCTTACCCATGGTTGTGTTTGTTATCGCAGGCGGAATACAAACAATTACGTCTGCGTGCTCATTCGTCTGAACACGGTATCAGACAACTGGTTGCTGATAAGCGTTAGTAGTCCTATCTTTATTGTCATATTCTTTTTAAAAATCCCTTACTTACATAATTACTTAGTGCGCTGTAAATTGTACGATATCATGTTTTCACTGAACATTTCAAAGTATTCTGAAGTGTAAGAACATGGATTCGTTGACACCGTACGTAACGTAGAGAAATGGGTGCACTGTAATTGTATGTGGCAGCTGTAAGAAAAAGTAAGTATTATCGCTAAACATCGAAATTCTTTTGTTTCTTGCTGATTTTGACTGAAGCAACAGCTAAGTGAACTCTGAACAGCAAGACGTTAGAACGTCGTCCCATCGTCTGGCTGGAATATTGTATTCTGATGTTTACGTTACGTTACGTTACGTTACCCCAGCAAAAGACAATGAATTTCCTTTTTCTTACTAAGGACTCTACAAAAGCCACAACAAAACATAAGCATTCTGAAGATGACTCTTGAGACAGAAGCGTAAAACATATTCATTATCAGTAATAGAATTTAAATCAGTTTGAATCATTTAGCTATTTCTGAGTAATATGATGAAGAAAAGCCAACAATCGAAGCGTTCTGTGTGTGTGCGTGTGTGCGCGCGCGCGTGTACATACGCAGCCTACATCGTGTTTCATGTATTGTTATTATTATTATCAGTCTGTCGTTTAGGTTACTGTAGTGTAACAGCAGGAACCTGACGAGCCTTCTCTAATTACTTCAGGAGAGTTGAGTATAGTACGCGCTCGTCGAATTGTCAAAGGGTGCTTTGTCCTAATAATTATTAAATAACACTTCATATTAGTTTCATTATTATTGGCTTTTAAATTTTAAAATCGATAGCGCCGTATTGTGTTGTGGAAGTTCGGTAACTCCTAACGAATGTGACAGCCATTGTCATGCAGAGTAGCAAGCCGTATTGTGTATGATAACAGCAACATTGTTTTATCATTGGCTGTAAAACAAATATACCTTAAAACGAAACAAAACAAATCTACGCTACACCACTTTCGATTAACAAACAAAGCGGCGTCCGATGTTCAGTTTCCGAATTTGATTTGTAAGCCGAGCACCGTTTTATCTGCCAGGTGGCTGTTCACCTGATATCTGGGACGTACACCGTGTTCTCTTCAACTAAATAAGCTTTCTCGTTTTGTGCGATGCGAAGTGATGTATGAAATATACAGACGTCACACACTACAATCAAACAACATATTAAGTGACCAATTACACTATAGATCACATATACTTTTTGATACACTCGTTCAAACACACACTTTGAATCCCAGCGCCAATTCACTCCCACCAGCAACCCCCACCACACACACCTACAACCCATAACGGTTACTTTGTACTGACACTCTGTATTTCAAATCCCACTGAGGAAGACGGACACCACGTCGAAACGTTTGGGACATAAAACCAAAAGTAAGTGTTCACTAGTGAAAGTTTATACTGTATATATATAATATTTAAAAAAGTGAATGAAGAGGATGTATCAACAAGACAAATATTAATAGTAAACAATTTTTAAATTTTTTACAAGAATAGTTTATATTTATATGTAAATTTACACTGTTTCAACAGTTATTCTCTACTGTCATTTTAAGGAAATTAATACTTCTTGTGTGTGTGTGTGTGTGTGTGTGTGTGTGTGTGTGTGTGTGTGTGTGTGTGTGTGTGTGTGTGTGTGTGTGTGTGTGTGTGTGTGTGTGTGTGTGTGTGTGTGTGTGTGTGTGTGGCGCGCGAGCTTAAAATTGTACATTACATTAGCATGTATGTTTTGAAGAAAATATAAAAGTTTAAATCTAGTTTTCGGAAATTCCATATTAATTAATGAAAAAAAGAACAAAAGTTTCCTAGTAAGGAGGTCACATGCTGGTTCGTTAAGGACAGTTCCCGCCCGTGAACTGTATTATAAAATGCTGTATAATTTTTTGCTGTATTACTGTCTAAATAGCAGTTACTGGAGTCGTAATAAAGGAGATTCGCGGAAGTTTTATAAGTTCCGCATTTTTTAAAAAGTTTAATAAACATTATGAATTTAGCCGTTCATGAATATTTATAACATTTACGCCCTCGGAACGGCGCAGAAACACGCCGGTGTATTCCGAAAACTTTTAATTTTCTGGTTTAAAACACTGCCTTCCTTGTATTTTAAAAACACTGCTTGCTTACCTTCTTATGCTTCTGTTAACATATAATTCTTTATAACGCCACATCCAAGAGTAAAACCTATTATAAGTTCAACTAAGTTTTTATGTTTTGAGCAACGAATTAATGACGATATTTACGGTTGCAATGTGTGTTTTAAAACGGTGCATGTACAATTGACGCTACGAAATCGTAAATGTTGCGTCAGTCTGTTGTGCGCGTCCTCATTCCGTGAGTTATATGTCTGTCTTTGTATACGATTGTCCTGTGGTAAGATAAGCAGAGTGTGTCGAGTTTACAGTGAAAAAGAGTTTCGGAAAGCGACACAATGGAGGGAGATAAGGTAGGAACTCGAAGACCTCTTTAAATTACACCATTTCTGACAATCCAAGGAGAACCGATAAGAAGCAGAGGGTCCTGGACTGAAATTGTTTAGTTTTCATTGTTTGAGGTCGGCAGTGCAATACCTAGTTTGAGCTCATGGGTCAGTATTGGCTGCAGAAATAAAAGATGGATCGTGACCTTTGTTCGTAAAGCCTGGAGGTTGCAACACGAGAGCATGGGAAATAGTTTGGTTCGGACGTTTGTTGTGGTCGATCACGTTGAAGCACTGGCGCCGGCCTAGCGTAGATAGCTCACCGTGTCATTAAAACTGAACGACGTGAGGGCACTGATAAAAATCTCCTAGACAAGGAGTAACGAGGCTAAATGTAACGGATAAAATGTCATTTGGTGCAGTTTGGCGATTCCTAACCGTCTTATCGCGAAACGGAGTTAATACTTACAAACAATAGGTTACTGGCTTCAGAAACGTCTGCTTCAATGGTTTCTTAATGTGCGTTTGTCCAAACTAACGCCTTTATAAGACGTACGTTTTCGTTTGACTGGAGGGGGAGGGCAGAATCAACGAAACTGGTAGCTGTAGGTACCTAAGAGTAACAGGTGACTGCAAACAGAATTAAATTAATTTGCCAAGAGATTTGACAGCGCCAGTAAAAGTAATTATACTTTTAACAGTACATCATTAACAACAACGCGCGCGCGTGTGTGTGTGAGTGCTGGTTTAGTGTAATTAACAATCACGACGGGAGACAGCGATTAAATTAAAGGATAACACCGGCTGGAATGGTTTGCGTGACCGCAGCTCTATAACACGTGTCTCTCTCTCTTCGCGTACGTGTACAGTAACAGTAATAATAGCAGTAGTTTGTTAATTAGCTGTTAGTGTTACAGCAGTACTTCCGATAGTAACAATAATACTAATTAACTGTAATCAGTTTTTATTTGTAAGTTACAGTCGTGGTCAACACCGTGCATTTATGATAACGGAATCTAATACTGAACGGAAAATGTATGTCTTATTTAAAATTGCTTAACTGATATAGTGGTAGCTAAAGCCCGATTATGCTGCGTAAATATGCTGTGCAGTATCGTGGTTCGATCCAAGACGGAGCGATTGGAACTTCATCCCTCTCTACCTAGTACAAACAATATAATAGTGGAGCTTTGCCGACCTATTCGAGTTAGAAACAAAGCGCCACTTACTCTGCACTTTCTATAGAACGCCGGTGTAAAGAATACCCGGCACTTTCACTATCAGAATTGCTACATGTGACCATACAAACTTAAAAAGAATGTAGTTAGTTTGCGGAAGGTCAAACAGTTGCCCCCCATTCTTATATCGGTTATCTATACGTGTATCTTTCTTATCGTTGCATAATCAGTTAATTTCAGTGTGACTTTTTGGATAGAGTATAATAAATATACCTCGATTATTGAAGACTCCGTATGTAGAAGTCTAAACAGATAAAGCTGGTGTTGAAGTGATGATGATGACTAGGGCCCGGATTTTTATGTAGCAAAAAATGGCAAAATATGTAGGAAAATAAGGAAAATATGTAATATTTAAGAAATATGTAGTATTAAAATACTTATACGTCAACAATGTAATTTACATTGTTACGAGAACATAACAGTGACCTCTTTGAAAGGGTTTGAAAATAATAGGTGCTTCATTTTAAACTTTTTAAAATCACTTTCAAAACATGCAAATATATTTTGAGCAAAGTGAACGTAATCCATAAAATAAATACTAATCAAGTTCGGGGCTGACACTAATCACCAGTTAGATTACCACTTCTGTTACAGAAATTAAGTTAACCCTCAGAATACACAGTATCTGAAAGTTCAACTCTTTGTTGAAGAGTTTACAATAAGACAGCATGCATAAGAAATGAATTACTTTTCAATTGTTTATTGTACTTTAGAAATTTTATGAAAACATATTTTAGAAAACAGAATTAAAAAAGAAATCTTGATATTATAAAATTAACAACAACAAAAATTTTACCTATGGATTTCTGTAGTATAGGACATGAGTATAAAGTAAAAAATTGAGAATTATTAACTATTTAACAAAGTATTTTACTAGGAGAGTTGAAATTACTATAAAATTAAAGGTAGATTTTTGACTTGAAAATCTATATTGTATATATACTCTACTATAACTCTGCATAAGAATAAAGTGTCCACGTAAGTTTTTTTTACCACTGTTTAGTTGCACAATTAATTATTAAATACTTTTCTATATTGTCTGTTGACATGGACTGTCTTCGGTCTGAGAGTATGTTTTTATATATAGAAAAGGATCTCTCGACATCACATGTCGTCACCGGCGCATATTTATACAGAGGAATCGTACTTGGAAGAATATTCTCAATCGATTCTACAGTTTCGCCGTTACATATGCGATAAATGGTATGTAAAATTGAGTAACCAGGGTTTCTATTCAGCACAGCATTTAATTTAGTGGAAACTTTGTCACCGACTTCACCTTCTTGGAGAGTCAGACCTGCAGTCTCCAGTTTCTTGATACTATCGGGAAGCCAACCGAAATGCGTTTTGATGTACGAAACTGAACATATCACCTTAGAGTTGTTGAATGCAGACAAGGATTCGCTCACTGACACTGCAGAATCGGGAGATAATGTTTCCACCACAGACTTCACAGCTTCAAAGTTGTCACTGTAGAAATTTACGGCTTCGATCCAGGTTCCCCATCTTGTAATTACGGGTTCTGGAGGCAGAGGTGTGTCAGGTAGCCTTTGTTTGTAGCACTGGATACGGTAAGTAGCTTTCAAGAACACCTTTTTTGTTGCTGATATTAATGTATTTACTTCGGGGAAAAGGTCTCTGACAGTTTCAGTTACTCGATGCAATCCATGAGCCAGGCATGTAATATGTAGTAGGTTGGGGTAAAACACATTTAGAGAATTACCTGCTTTCAACATGTATGCTGCTGCATCTGTATACAACAGCAGTACCTTCTCTTCTTTAACACCATTTGGCCATAACACTTTCAGTCCATCATTAATAAATCGAGCTACTGTTGAGTGATTTGTTTGCTCCAGGGGCTTACAGTAAATCAAGTAGGGCTTGGCTGGATTCTCGGAATCTAACTTACCCACAATAATATTTGCGATGTAACGACGTACAGCGTCCGTTGTCTCGTCAACACCTATCCATATATAAGAATCACCGATGTCGGCTCTGATTTTTTCCAAAGTCTCAATATAGCAAACGTTCAAGTAATTTTTTCTGAGTGTAGATTCGTCTGGAATATTACGTTTGAAGTATTTCTCTAAGAAAGACTTAAATTGAGCCACTTGAAGTTTGTACCAAGGCACATTAGCAGCAATCATTGCTAAAGCCATGTCTTTATAAAACTCACTATTAGATGATGAAGATTGCTGCTGCATCTTTGTAAGTAGTTCCAGTGTATGTAAATTACTTCGCAAATGTTGTTCCAGTTGAGACTTCATGGAACAGCCAATATTTTTATCACAAACTTGGCAAAATACAGCTTTACCGTCAGTTGTAAAAGCACTGCCAATCTGTACCCATGATTTTAACTTAGATGACAAAGATGATGCGGTCGGTGTCATGATAAAACAAGGATATTTGTATTTTAAACTCATAAGAACTTGCGTTGAACAATACCGCACAATATATTATTTAAGACGTCTTTTGTCCAACAACGAGAATCCGCCAAGGCAAGAAACAAGCAAGCGCAGAAGTGTAGGCGAAAGACAAAACACTGACTTGACAATAACTTCAACGCACCACACTGCACACCAGATTGTTATTTACGTGTAGGCTTACACTCCGAGAGCGTCGATAATACTGGCGTCAAAAATCACATTGTGCCCTGCAATAGCATAGAGTTATATAGATATTTTAGGTTTATTTAGGTAGATGGAATCCGTTGCGAGAATTGCAAGATCTGCGAAGAGTATTTATTTACCACGGACAACACGTTCTTTCCCCACCGAGTCTGCTGAACGTGCGAACGAAACGTAAATAAGGAGTGGGCCGCGCATACCATTCTCATCTAACATCCCGTGCGAAATGCCTTACTTGTCGCTTGAGTTCGTAAAAAATTTTACTTCTTGAAAGTAGAATCTATGCGTGCAGTTGCAACAGATGCAATATTTTGCCTTTTCTTGCAATAAATTTAATTGCACCTGATTCTGATTAATTGCACATTTGCGCATCTGAGTAATGTTGTTATAGGTCTAACTATTTTTTGCCATTTCAATTTTCAAATTAAAGTAAAGTATAGTAAAATAGCTAAGATATGTAGAAATATGTAAGATGGAGTGAAATATGTAATATGAACAAAATATGTAAAATTAAACTCGCGGATAATACACCTATTGGTATGATTCGCCGATATCTGGCTTTTCCGCGCAAATATGCACTCAGCATTCAAATATGTAATTACATAAAAATCCGGGGCTTAATGATGACTACTACTATTTTCTTCTTATTATTATTATTAAAAATATTATTATTTTATTAATGTCTTTATTATTTTATAAATTAAGAAAGGTTAGTACATTTTATATTTAAAATATCTTATCCTATCATTCAATGACTATTAACTAATTGCCACTACTTGTTTAGATACGCTATTGGGAGTGTAATCCGATGGGCGCGCGCGTCGCGACTTAGAATTCATCCCAGGCCATATCGTTATCACATTTGAATTTTGAGTAAAATGTTTATGTAATCACGTTAAAATTGTTTCAGTATCACGTTTCAAGATATCAACATTTATTCGTATACAATAATTATGGACAATTTAGGAAATTATGGGAAAAGAATGGAATTTAATTCGCAACTCAGTAGTTTTCATGGACCATATCAAAACATTTGACAGAGTACAACGACTTTAACTGAAGCTGATTAAGGACACAAAAGGAATCCGAAGTATCTCATAGACTGTATAAAACGGTCATATTAGGATACTATAATTAGCCTATTATTGCTGCAGTATTTTTCTTGAAGGAGGTTGTAAGCACTCGGAGCGTCAGGTAAGGATGTGTTATTTGCCCCCAACTTACATGTTGACGAACTCCTGGAAAACAAAACTTTTGGGATAACACACACGTGACTCATTACTATTTATTTAAGTTTAATTCAGTCTACGGTGCGATACGAAGTATTGTAGATAGAGAAACGATAAAGGAGATTCAATAAATGTTTTATGGAATCATGCCAGTGACGGTCCCTACTATGTTATTTAGGTCTGAGAATTGGGAAACGGCATAAAGGGATTGCTTGAGTGAGCAGGATTCAAGCTTCCGAAATGAGGTTTCTGCTTTCTGTGAAGCAATGCACACTAACAGATAGAATACTTAATGAGGATGGAACCCGGGAAATGTCGGAATCTATGGTAGCATCATACTGATCGTTTGACATATGTAGGTTTCCCAGGCAAGTGTACTTGTGTAAGCCCAAATGGAAGTGACCTTCCCGACGACCGAAGAAGAGGTGGCTTCACTTTGCTGACCGGGACGAACGATTTCACCTAATCGTTGTAGAAAGAAGAAGAAGAAGATGAAGATAATCATGAATGGAATAATAATCATTATAGTACCATGATTCGATGTCGCTTCCTTGAAGGCCTTGAACATCTGCGTTTTGGCCGGTAGACCTTTGTTGGCTCTGGAATTCTATAGTTTTCAGTTCCCTCCGCAAAGTGTATTTGTTGAAGCTGAAAATTACGGTCCGTGTATAACGGAAAAACAGTGATGCAATATATTCAAAATTATATCTTAAAACAGGGCTGTTAGGCCGTGATCGGTTGCTGTGAAACGACATCTTGTCGCCAACGTTCCGATTCCCCCTCGTTGCGGACACCAAGCGACCACGGCCTAACAGCCCGGTTTCCAAACGACATCTTGTCGGCAACGTTCCGATTCCCCCTCGTTGCCGACACCAAGCGATCACGGCCTAACAGCCCGGTTTCCAAACGACATCTTGTCGGCAACGTTCCGATTCCCCTCGTTGCCGACTCCAAGCGACCACGGCGTAACAGCCCGGTTTCCAAACGACATCTTGTCGGCAACGTTCCAATTCCCCTTCGTTGCAGACACCAAGCGACCACGGCCTAACAGCCCGGTTTCCAAACGACATCTTGTCGGCAACGTTCCGATTCCCCCTCGTTGCCGACACCAAGCGACCACGGCCTAACAGCCCGGTTTCCAAACGACATCTTGTCGGCAACGTTCCGATTCCCCCTCGTTGCATACACCACGCGACCACGGCCTAACAGCCCGGTTTCCAAACGACATCTTGTCGGCAACGTTCCGATTCCCGTCGTTGCCGACTCCAAGCGACCACGGCGTAACAGCCCGGTTTCCAAACGACATCTTGTCGGCAACGTTCCAATTCCCCCTCGTTGCAGACACCAAGCGACCACGGCCTAACAGCCCGGTTTCCAAACGACATCTTGTCGGCAACGTTCCGATTCCCCCTCGTTGCCGACACCAAGCGACCACGGCCTAACAGCCCGGTTTCCAAACGACATCTTGTCGGCAACGTTCCGATTCCCCCTCGTTGCATACACCACGCGACCACGGCCTAACAGTCCGGTTTCCAAACGACATCTTGTCGCCAACGTTCCGATTCCCCCTCGTTGCAGACACCAAGCGACCACGGCCTAACAGCCCGGTTTCCAAACGACATCTTGTCGGCCGATTCCCCCTCGTTGCAGACACCAAGCGACCACGGCCTAACAGCCCGGTTTCCAAATATAATTTTGAATATATTGAGACCGGCCGTGCAAGTTTTAGACAAATGTGATGGTAATTTTGTTGTTTCGCTGTATATTATTTTTGACGTTGTGTAGTCCCGTAACATTACTAAATTGCTGCATCGATTATCGATATATGATTATTCCGTCGTCGTCATCACTGGTCAGTTGTCCTAAATGTGTAGTGGTCTGAACTACTGTGGAAAATAGTTGCGTGTTTGTGTACATTATAGTTACTGTAACTTCAGCATTTGTGATATGACGGCGACTGTTATGGCGATTATATAATAATAACAATATTCATAATAATAATAATAATTATTATTATAACAACAGCAACAACAACATTTAGTATTATTATATTAAGTATGCGGTTATTACGAAACTTATACTAAGGCTGTAAAAGCAGAAATAATAATTAAGTTATTATTAATTTAATTTAATAGAAACTGGAAATCGGAAAGTCTAAGACGCTATTAAAAATCACCTCGGAATGAATAGGATGTATAGATGAGTAGGATGAAGTAGATATAAAACAATTAATATAAGCAATATAATATCTGTCATTTCAGGTTTTACGCAGTAGAATCCTTATTAAAAAATTAACAAATATACATAATTATATCTGTAGAGCGGTATCATAAAACTATGTCTTCCCTTTTCCGGTATAAAATGTGACCGTAAACCGCAACAACTTTGTACGACATTATAACTAAAGTAATGTGTGACCGACCTCTCGTGTAGGCCTGCACAACTGTTTCAACTCGCAAAACATGCCGCCAATGTACGCACAAACCGTACAGCATTCTTCAAGTTTTTATTCGCTGCTTTCTTGTGGTGATCGTTTCAAGTTCCGTAACGTTCAATAAACACTACGTCCACTTCAAAAGTAAAACATCGGACACAAGAAACGTTCATTGTCTGCACGTATGATGTGTGTTCGCCTAGAACCGGTTCTCTCTATCTCTCTCTGTTTTGGTTACCGCCGTTACCACTCCTTACATAACAACGAAATCTCCAATAAATCACGTACAAAGAAACCGACCGTGCGCTCTTAGCAGTCAACTCAGTTTTCGCCCGTTAAACAATAACCCGGTCAATAAGTCATTTCGCATTTTGAACTGTAGAAATTAAAGCGTACGAAATAAGGCGGGGTTTTCAAATTTATAAAACAAAGTCCATTCCAGACGAGAGTTCTTATAAAATTTATTCAATAACAAGATTTGTTTTGATCTCAATTTACCAATAAAAAATTCGTAAATAGCGTAATTAACTTTTCCACACGCCATTACTCATGTGTCTGAAATGTGTAGCCTATCTTTATCAAACGAGTGAAATAATCTTCATTAAGCCAGAATCCAACAAATAACATTGGTCTTCAATGTCTAATTTCCATCCAACCTCTCCAAATTTTACGCTTTATATTTCTTCCCTGACTGAATTTTTAAAATGTTCAGAGGGAGTGATAAGGCGCATGAAAAAAGCGCATTTTTGATAACGTCTAGTGACGAAAGATCGCTCACAGGTAGGACACAGGTTGCTTAGTTTTGTATTTAAACAGGGTATTCGTTGTGTGAACTTGCGTCATTGTGGTTTTGCTTCCCGGTTCTGTCCAGCGGGTTTACAGGGTAAGTAGCGGTTCTTTTTCTATATAGTTTTTTCTTTTTGTAGGTTGCGGCGATTCACGCTTTGTATGTTATTTTTTTAGCGATTCACGGTTTGTATGTTTTTTTTTTTAGCGATTCACGCTTGTCAGTGAACAAACCTCGAGTAGGCTTATTAATGTATTATTTTAACTTGCACCTGAAGATGACCACAGATTTTTTAGTTGGAGAAACATTGTGTGGTAAATTCTAACGATGGTAATAGTCCGACCTAATCTTTCTGATGATGACGATAGTTATAATAATAATGATAATAATAACAATAATACGTGTCTTATAATTTATGTAAAACACAGACACACACACACACCAACAGACAACAAAGCATTCATTAAATGTGTAGGCCTGTTAAGTAGTAGGCCTACGTGTAGGTCTGTATATAGGTCATGACGCAACAATTTTGTTGAAACGTGAAAATCAGTGTTTTAAAATTGTGTCCGGTTAATGGCCAAGCCTCATGAACTGTTTTATCATTTAATAATTCACACTCACTACAAAACTAAGGATAGCTTCTAGTTTTATGCAACTTATGACCCGCTCTGTACATAATTGTGAGTGTGTGTGCTGAATTACAGACGCATCAACTACTGACTGATCTATTAACTCATACGCGCTTACTTAGATACAAATTTACAGTCTACATAATAACAATCCAAATTATATTTTAGGATCGCAAACTGCAATTATCAGATATGGTTGTGATCATACCGTACCTGTATGTTGGCCACACTTTTGTAGTTCCACTCAGCAAGTATTTCAGTATGCCATTATCAACATCTCGTCGTTAGCATTTCCGTGGCCACCCGTGACTGAACGTTTCCCTGGTCATTCTCAGTGGTGCACTGTTCATTTGCTGTTGTGACATCGTTATGGTAAAACTATATTTAAGAAGTAGAAAAACTAAAGGTAACTACAACGATTAAGGTCTGCGTTGAAAACGAAACAAGAGATTCAACTAACACTTGCCACTTGCCCCGATTTTCTACAGCACACAAATGAGGTAAAATGATGGGCTTCACAAATGCAGGGGTAAAAATAATTTTATAAATATTTCAAAATAAAAAAAATTTGATTATGTCCGCAGAAATATTTAAGTAATGGTAGAACATGCCAAGGAATTAGAACCGTTTGAACACTATACAACATCGCGCATCTACTCGTAACCTATTTGCCATCAGTGAGCTTCGACTTGATTCTTCGCTGTATCGACAATTCAGAGGTGGTTGTTTCCAGTAGATCAGGAAAGTAGAGGCGAAAAGTCCCAGTCAAGATACTGGTCGCTCAGCAGCACAAAATCTTCCTACTTCTCATACGCGAGTCGTTGCAGGAGATCGGTGGCTATCCTGCTCCTAATAAGTTTCCTAGCAGGATCTTGGTTATCATATTGATTTCTTCAGTGTTCTTAAGCTCTTCTCTGACGAACCGGCATCTTCCTAATCCTGGAACGTGTCCGAGCTCTTTTCCTTTCAAGCTTCCAGCCCTGCAGATGACGCATCGCAACTTTTCGCCTTTTGGCCGGTCTTCCAGTATCAGTAACACGTTTTACTCTCCTCTGGTCCCTCGCAGAGTGTGGGTGTTTGTCCTTACTCGCAGACACGGTGTGTGCCCATAACATCAATATAATTAATAATAGTAATCATAGGCTATATAGGTCTCTAAGTCTGTGTGCGCGCGCGCGCGCGCGCGCGTGTGTGTGTGTGTGTGTTAACAATATATAAAACTAATACATATATAGGCTATTTTATGTAAAATACATACACACACAGCAAAGACTCATTATATGCGGACGCCTATTAATTATTTTTGTATTTCCCGGTTACAGGTCTTGAGGGTGACAATAACTGTTGTTGAAACATCTACATAAATATTATAAAATTGTGTCTAGTTCGTGATCGAATCTCACCAAACCATTAAGCATCTGTTAATTTACGGTCACTACTAAACTAAGGATAACTATAGTATCTAGCGCCTTGTGGTCCACCTCTATGAACGCATAATCGTATAACATATAACAGATTGTTACTTTCCTTTATTATCACTAACCTATTATTGATTATGAAAGCGTCGGCAGATTAAAACCACGCTCTGTGACGTACCCCTTGTTCCGAGGCGGTCTTGGTGATATTTATTGAAAGGTGAAGGTCTAAGGTCAGTTTAAGTATTCTCATCTCAGCTTCAATGAGAAAAATATGAGTATTCCAGTTCTCATCTCTGGCTCGTTCTCTTCTTCATCGACACGTTGTTGACTCCATGTTTGCCGTACTACAGTCACTTTCATAAATAAATGACGAGAGAACCCCATTCTCTCTCATTTCTGGACGAGGAAACCTTTAAGGTAAACGTAAAAGTGGGAATACTTGTAAAGTGTAGCGTCACATGCACGAGTATACAAAAGCCGGATGAATCATCACAAGGCGACTCGATAGTTAGACTCGTAAACATAGGCACACTGTAAAGAGTAATTAGTATATATAATTATTAAGTTATATTAATTGTTATTTATTTATATTGTTTGTTAACAAATACGTTTTTCGATTTCATATACGACCTGTGTGTCTCGGTACCATGTAATCTGCAAACCATAAAACCATAACCCTGTAACGTACCATAAAAGGCCTGTAAAGATCCGGAATAAAAAACTAGAGCTCTTCCCTGAATTATGGTTACCGTTTTAGATAGCCTACTTTGTGTAGAAGCTTTAATATGAGGAATTTTATTAAAGAGTTTACTTGGGGATTTAGTCGACGTGAGTGGTAACCACGTACTAAGCGTGTATGTATTTGTCTTAGGGTCGGTATTGATTTCAGTTTTATTGTTATATGAACTACATAAGTTAAAATTTTCAAAGGCTCATATGCAAAGGTTAAAAACTGCTTTCATAATTTAAGGTACAATTTCAAATAAAAAAATGGTGAAACAGTACACAATGCTGTGAATCATATTATGTAGATCTGTTTCTTTTTTCTGGACTACTCTAGGCATTAGAGTTTATTTTCAAAAAGGTTAGTGTAAAATATTCTAACACTGCTTTTGTTTGTATACGTCAACGTTGCTGTGGAGTGTATTCTAACACTGTACGGGATAACTTTCTGTAAGGATATGCAAAATCAGTGGAAGAGGACGGGACTAATCTAATAATCGTATCAAAAGCAAGAGGGCTCGTGTTAACGATCAGGCTAGTGAGTCCGAGGATAAATCTTCTTTTTCCCAGTGGCAGATCCATTTTATTTGTTTTAACTTTTATTTGTGGCGCCTTTGTAACGACCGTAGGGAATTGTTTTTAATTTAGTTTACAGCTCTCTGCCCCCTTGTAGCTAAATATTGGTTAGTTTTGTGCCTAGTTACTCGTCCCAGAAAATTGTGATGGCTTTTTTACAATTGTTGTGAATTATTTCCCACTTGCTAAATCTTGTAGGTCGTTTACATATGAAGTAAATTAATAAATATTATTTATTTATTTCTCATTAAGGTCAGTAAGTTTAAAATTAAAAAAAAAAAAACACTTCTATTCAACTGTGTGAATAATCTTACGCAATTATCAGTATACATGAGAACGGATACGGTGAATGCGTGTGATCTTGTCGAATATCATGTTTTTATACGACAGTACTTGATGAAATAAATAGAAAATGTCACCCAAATACAAGAGACACAAAGATGTAAAGGGATAAGTGTCCAGTTGCTACATCCATCAGAATATAGGATGTCACAAACTTAAACGTGATTTTAAAGTAGCATAATACTGTACCCTCCCAAGTCACTGGAAACGAAGTTATTACTCAAGGAAGCTAACAAGTTTGATACTAATTTTTTTTTTCAGATTCTTCTATAGAGAACACTTGATATAGAGAATTCCTTTGAACTCAGGAATTTAATTGGTCCTCGTAATTCGTGAAAAATATTTTTGTCAGTAGTAATGTTTTTTTTCAGGTTTTGGCAAAATCGTTTCATTGGACCAGTCGAATAACTATTGATAGTCTCTTTCTTTATAGTTTTGATTTATAAAAAGTTTAATTTTGTATCGCGTTTCTGTGTGCGCAGTCGATACTAACAGGTTTCTAATAATTGATATAGTTGTTTATACTTTTAATTTATGTTAAACAAATTATTTATATTAAAAAAGACTAAATATATAAAGAGATTTGTAATATTTAAATTTCTGTAGCTGCTTTCGGTATGCATCATTCCGTATCGTAGAAAGAAAAAACATTCTCGACTACTTTATTCTCAATCCGAGATTGGTACGATAATTTTTGTATCGTGTTTTTGTATGCAGTAAATATTGATTGTAATCGTTGCCAGTTGTGTATGTCTGAGTTATTTTTGCAAATTAAAATTTTGGAAATAAACGTTACATCGTCAAAGAAATTGAGGTATATCTTAACATCCCTACGGTTCAGGTAAGTCAAATGGAACTCCATTTGAAAACTGAAAACTAGGCTTTCATTTAAATAAGATTTATGAAAATCTCACCCTTTATAAAATTTGTATTTTTGATAATGTCAGGAAGCATAGTTTTACTTTTCGTGTGAATGTACGATAAAACGAACATTTTGATTGAAAAAAATGCCGTTTATTTAAAACGGGTCATATTTATATTTAATTATAACTTAGTAATAATGGTTCACTATTATTCAAATCATGTTACTCAATTTATAATATCATTGTTCATGTCGATATTATTCAATAATATTCAAATCCTTATACGTAGGTGAAATTTAGCTTTTAATTT
The DNA here is from genome assembly GCA_034769895.1 of Magicicada septendecula. NCBI lineage: Eukaryota > Metazoa > Arthropoda > Insecta > Hemiptera > Cicadidae > Magicicada > Magicicada septendecula. The sequence continues at coordinate 273,300,911 of CM068371.1, forward strand.
ATAGCACTTAAAACATTTCTGCTTTTAATTTATAGCACTTAAACCATTTCTAAATCATTTTTTTATTCACTCTCATAATAAAGAATAATTTTTCTTTAGGAAAGAAATATTTTTCTCATAGGAAAGAAAAATTCATATGTTGATTGTAAATCGATATTAAGTACTCAGTTTTTTTGTTAAAATTATGTATACACACACTAAAAATTGCTAAGCGATAAACCGCTTTCATTCAGTATATTTTATCAGTTATCTCTAATGAGAAACTTTTCTATAGTGTTATAAAAGTGTTAGCTGTTGTGTAGCTTGATTCTGTGTAGCTTTATCTTGTGTGACGTTTGTTATAGATCTGACAATCTGACATTACAATAACACTGACTTTAGTTTTTTGTCTTTTATATTATCTATGACGTTATATGCAATTATTTTTACCTCGTTAATGTATGTTTGTAACACATCCTGTGTTAAGTGCTTGCCTGCACTACAGTGTGTGCATAATTTATCAGCGTCAGCTGGTGTATGTTGTTTGTATAGAAGTCGTTCCGTTAGCTCCGTATGCACCGTGTTGTTTCATTGCCGAAAGCTTCGGTAGGTTAAGTCACATATTCTCAAGCTTTTCAACATTTATAGCAACTTCACGCCTTTTAATAAATATTTTCGTCTTAAAAGATTTTTGTTTTACTAGAGTCTATATAATTTCTATAGGTATTGTCTCAAATGTAAAGTTTCTGAATCCTCGTTGTTCCCTTTCTACTGATTATCAGTCGTGATCGGCGTTATATTAATCATTCTTCAGAAGAGCTTCGTGTAGAAAATTCTTTGTTGTATTTTTCAGTGGGCTGGGTCAAAACCAGATGTTTTGAGCACAATGAAGTTTTAAAACTGATTTAAGAGGATAGTTGCAAGCGGTTGTATTGTTTTAACAGTAGTATCGAAAGTAATGACTGGTGGGCAACGAAAAGCTGGAATAATAGATATTTACCATATATCCGTCGTGCGACTTCGTTTTTCTCGTCTTATTTTGACGCGTTTCGGCAACAAATTTTTTAACGATCTCTAATGAGTGATTAAGATTTCTGAAGATGGCAATTCGTTGCCGAAACGCGTCAAAATAAGACGAGAAAAACGAAGTCGCACGACGGATATATGGTAAATATCTATTATATTAATATAAGCGACTTGGAGACAACTAACCTAAAATGTATTATAAAAGCTGGAAGATCAGAGAGAGAGACACTCGGTGCTAAATGTATCGATGTATTAATCTCTGAAGGTCTGAGGGTATTGTATACTTAATCTTCGATTTTTGGTGGTCTAAAATGCTTTGATCCTTTGAACCTGTGCTCTAAAGTAAACAAATCATTCTAACGTTTTGCTGTTACAACCAGCTGTCCTAAACCGAAGAGGGCGTGAAAGGATTTTAAGAGGAGCATCGTAAGCTCGTCAAAAATTAAGGTTGGTAGAGTGTAACATAGAAATATAACTTAATAACTCTTTTCTTAACTTCAGAGACAATAAAGATAAATTTCAAAAACTTAAATAATATGTTTTCTCTAAAACCTTAGATCAATTTCTCTAAACTATAATATTCTAAAATTATTGAATTTTTTATATTCACCATTTACTATAATCACCATTTCTAAAACATGTAAGCATTATAAAACAATATTTAAGTTTATTTTACTATGTTTCCAATACAAAACATAAAATTCTAGTTTGCACACACACACACATTTTAAGGTGTAGTGGGTGCGTGCGTTCGTATATCATGGGGGAGGCACAGGTTGAGAATATTTGAGTTACTTGTTATTCCTGCAAGCTGTAATATTGTTGTCATCACGCAGAGGGAATGTGGTTATTTATGTAAATGTTTGGCAACACTGATGCAGTTACATATACATGGCAATTGACAATGGTCCAGTTGTTACACCGATGTCACTAAATATTAGTGCTTACCGTAACATTTCCAGGCTAGCAATGACTACCGTGTGGACTAGTGTTTCGATATCTGCCCACCGAAGCTACAACATCATGACCTTTCCGAACAATAATTTGAGTCGTCTAGTTTCAAAACCAGTTATATTCAGTTTTTTTTAAATTTCCACTTTCTTGCGTTTTCTAACCTTTATCATGTACTACATATTGTCAACTTCACAAGTTCCAAAACCTGATCAAAATTAGAGGTAAAACCAGAACATCCTTTGGCCTCGTACGACCGTTTCTAACAGCTGACTCCTGCTCAGCTGGTGACGTGCCTAAATTGAGATAATGGTTAGGCTTGCTTACTGAAAATTTCAGTATAGGCCTTTACAGGACTATGTTCCATTAGGAGGGAAAGTTTTCTTCAAAATGTGAAGTGCCCTGCAGGGTAATGGCATCCGATTGGATTTTGTGAAAAGAATTTAAAAAAACAAACAAACAAACAAACAGAAAAACAAGCTGTGGTACATTATTGTTATAAAACAGGATTGTTCGAATGTATATGCAAACTTGGAATATTAATAAACTTAGAGTTACCGATTAGAAATTAATAAGCTGAGAACCAATCATTACTGAAAAAGGAGTAAAGGTCACCTCCAAAAAATGAACAGATGTGTTCAATTTGTAGAGGAAACATTCTGGATAAAACTGGAGATAATTACGGGCGTTATCATTTTATAAAAAGCTTGAAGTAGACAGTGTTACAGCCGAAAAAATGAACCACAAGCAGAATATTGAAAATGGAGGAAGTTTCATAATTAATTATAAAAATTATAAAATTAATAAAAGAATTATAAAAAGAAAAACTACATTCCTTTCTGTCCGTAACACTGGAGATCTTGTTTGCACGTCGCGTCGCTCCGATTTCAGAGTAGTGCGCTGCATTGTAAGTGAAAGTGTGATGGACTGTATTACCCTTACTTTTCTAATTTTTCAACAGCCAGAGTTTAATATTCGTTCTAGTTTGATCTTCTGGACGTTGTGGCTGTGGTCCATTGAGGTTCAGTCAGAAATTTCGGCTGTGTCTGCGGCAGCCCTTCTGTAGTGACTATCTTACAGTTTTTTCGACATTGATGATGAGATTTTTGATTAACAGGCAATTTGGCCAGTATTACGGCAATTGTGCGCGTTGAACTGTGTGTGTTGGTGGTACCTGTCGGGTGTAAACATCTAACAGGGGATGACGGCTTCAAACACCTGAAAACCCCAGAGAATGTCGATTGTGTCTGTTTCGAAGCGTGTAAGTATCGGCAAGTGTTTTAATTCCTGTGGTATTTCTTGGTCTGTTTGTGAAGCTAATAACATCTCTTTGGTTTGCTGGAGTGGTTTCTCCATAGTAAAACTAATGTCTTATTACAACCGGCATAATTTTAGTATCACTAATACAAACATAACGCTATTAAAACTGAGAAACCTTACATAAGCGTTCAAGCACACACCCACCCACGTACACACTATACATAGAATAGTTGGAACGGTACGTAATACAATTCAGATTTGTACGAATGGGGTTGTCCAGTGACTTTCAGAACGTATAAAACTGTAAGCCTGCTAGTAAACTGTAAGTATATTTTAATTGCAGCGACATTTAAGAACGGCGTGTTTCAGCAGTAGATGTCGCCGTGTATTACATTTCATTTCACTCTGAGATACATAAATACAAAAAAAATGGAAAGATAGTTACGGCGATGGATGTGCATGAAAAGGAATTTGTTGGCGTGACGCTCTGTCTGCAGTCTGTCGCTTTTATATTGAAATGTGAAACAAGCCGTGTTTGGTTGATTAAAAAGCTTTTCGTAAAACGTATAGTGTCGGCCCCATTCAGGTATAATGAACGCACGCCTCACCCCTGCGACTACCCGTAATACGGTGCCGTGTTCGCGTAATTATAAGCCAAGTAAATACAAAGATTACTGGTTGTAGCAGACTGCGCATTGATGGAATTCAACTTATTTCTCATTTTATTCCCTCTAGATTTGAGCGATCCGAAAACTCTTCTAGAAGTTTCTGTTTTTTAAACTGAAATGCAACCACATTGTACTGTAAATTTTAACATGACTTGAATTTTTACAAACATTCATGTTTTGCTACATTTAGTGTGTACGTTCTTGTTCCAATATGACTTGACTAGTTTTGCAATTTTTCGGAATCTTCACTCATAACGCTCAACAATTTCGAGTGCCACTGACGTTATGTCCCATCACGAACATTGACAAGACGGTTCAACTGAAACAACAGGTCTCCCAAATATTTATGAGACCGTGGAACCTTGAATTCTACATAAATGCATTAATTATCGTAAGATAATTTCATAGTAAGATAAGATAGTAAGATGTCATAAGATAATTTTGTGTTAGTAGTAAGTATGACAGCTCGAAGCACCTCAAATTTCCCGACATCTGAATATTAGAGATCACGCGTAAGTTACAGACTGCTGTCACTATCCAATGACTCACAGCTGTCGTTGGAATAATGAAAAAAATTTTCTCTTCCTTTAAAAGATGAGGTCTACAAATGTATGTGGTGATATGGCGTGACAGAACTGTCAGGAGTATTACACATTGCACAGCGCCAATAATACGTGTGATCGAGTTCTGACGGACGAGCTAAACTGGAAACTCAACGACTGATCGAATTCACTCGATTTCACGCTTCACTATCAGAAGTCGATTAGTTTGAGGGAAATTAAATTGAGGCGACGATACTTAAGACGTGTTAACATACAAAAATATTTATTAATCTCTGCTTACCGTTTTATTAAATATAAACTGCAAAGTCGATTTATATTCCCGATGACTTATATACAGAAATTATTTCTTTAGCTCAGCTTATGGATTTATCTAAATATAAACAGCTCTCTCTCTCTTTGTATATATAATTATTATATTTTTATGTTGTTTACTGTAAAAGGCAACCAATTTTGTACCGATGCTGACGTGAATAAATCTAATTCGTAGAGTTGAGAGACAGACTAAACAAAGACATATACATTTTATGTGGTATTACGCTAAGTATTAACGTAACAGTATTATTCGATGTAGCGTACATTTGTGTTGCGTTCATTGGGTATTACTATGTTCTGACCAGCCTTCTGAGAAATAGAACGACATTATTGGATCGATGTGATTAATAACACTGACCACGTGGCGTATTTATTTACATGTTGTCTCTCGTCTGTACGTTGAATAAATTATAGAATATGCTACATCTTGATAAATAGTTTGTTGAAAATTGTTATGAAAATTCCCGCGCGCGCGCGCGCGTGTGTGTGTGATGTGATAAAATGTTCAACAAATCTCTTTCTGTGTTGCGCTTTGAATCAATCGTTCGTCTGGGTTTATGTCTGTTTTGTGCACGTGAGAATTTCAGTTCCATTCTAGGAGCGATAAAAAAGTGAGTTCGCAGTTGAGAGAGCAGTTGTTTCGGATCACACTTGGTTGCGGTTTAAGTTTACCGACGGCAACTGAGGTGTACGCTCCAGTATTTCCCTATATATAGATTTTATTTGTATCGGGCTAGTAGTTTTGTGCCATACCGATTTTGCTAAAACAATAGCATTTGTTTTAAATGTTTTTATTTTGTGTTCAGTCGCTTTTTGTTAGTATTTTATATGTCATTTTATACAGTTGATGTTATGGCATTTGGTGATTGGATTCTATACAACAAACACGGTAACTAGGACAGGATTCTGTGCCTCTCGCAGTCAATAGCATAAGGGGACGTCCATTAATTACGTGAGCTCAAAATGGGGGGGGAGGGGTCCTGCAAAATCTCACCAAATCTCATTTAAAGGGAGGGGGGCCAATGAAAATCTCACGTCAACTTTTTAATTCAGAGAATATACATTATTATAACGCACCTTAAACGTAGTTATCATTTTCAACTCTAATTTCACAGAAAAAATGTAGTACATAGAAGATATGCTTTAGGTATTTTTAGTGGTATGAAGCAAAAACATGAACATATCAAATAAATTTAATTATTTAAAAATTATAGGGTAAACCTCACGTGAGGGGGAGTGGGGGTCCCACCACATCTCACCAAATCTCACCAAGGGGGGGAGGGGGTCCAAATTAAAAAAAAAATACCTCACGTAATTAATGGACGTCCCCTAAGTAAAAGGTTACGTAAATTGCAAGTTATATTAGGTGGAATTAATCTGACACGAGAGAAAGGAAAACATTGACAAGATTAAGAAACATGTACACCAGAAATCACGTCGCTAAGACATCGTTTCTCCAACGGAAATACGACCGTACATGTATCAACGAAAATAAAAACATCTAACCTAAAATCCAGTACACATTCTAATCGTTTTTCAGGGCTTACAGTATAGTTTATATATTATTATTTTATATTGAATATATGTGTGTGTGTGTTTTACATTATATTATTATATACATTATAAGTCACTTATTAATTAACGCGGTACTTGTTCTCCTTAACATATGTAAGAATAACGCATAATTAGGGTAAAGAATAACGTAAGTAATCAGCATGTAGCCAGAGATTTCGATGATTGGAGAAGGATGGAGAAACCACTTTAACATGTTTGTTCATTCTTACGTATTCGACGGAAATGTTCGGAACTTTTGTACATATTTTTAGTTTTTATGCATCACATCTTAACGAATGAGTCACTATGTTACCTGCCCACAAGGTGTTCGTGGTACATACTAGTTCTTTGTTAAAGTTTGTGACGTCGTAACGGTGAGTTTGAATGATCTGGCTAATTCTGCTTCTGAGTGGCACGTAAAAACCCAACAGCTTGGTGCAATGATAAATAATATTATGAAGTAATAAACTGTGGACACATTCTGGAATCCCTGATTAACTTTTTTGTATGAGTTGTTCCCAAAAGTTGCAAAGCTTCAAGAGTTGTATGTTTTCTTATGACGGTTCCTCTTGCTGATCTTTTCATTAATAATATATGAAGTGTTTTTATGGTGTGCTTCGAGATAGGTTTCGCGTCGATGACTCGTAAGCAGGAGAGGAGTTGCGCGAAGCGAAGGGCCCGCTATTGCGCCGCGACCTGAGCTTCTTGTCCACCGCGGGGACACGAAGTCTCAGGATATTCAATTGCTACCAGCCGCGGGTTTTCAATTGAGAACCTGTATAACTGAGCGTCAGGGTTCGCCGAGGCCCTGTCACACATGGGTTTTGACCGAGGACGCTTATGAGGGGGTTCTAGACAGAATGTCGAACCGTTTTAAGTGATCTTGAACTCGCCGCTGTACCAGTCGTTCGAAAAATTTCAACGTGGTCGACAGCAAGCTCATAGGTCAAAGGTTACCAGCGAACTTGGAGTCTTTACCCGCCTTCAGGATCATCGCGACTGTCGCCTGGCGCCACTTCAGAGGTAGATAGGCGAACCGAAAGCAGGCATTGATCAAGTCGACCAGGAAGTGCACTCTACTCTGTCCGGAAGTCTCTGTAGGACGGTGTTCGTGACACCGTCCGATCCAGACTCTTCCCGGGTCGAAATGCTAAAAGCCGTTCCCAAATCTCTGCCTCTGAAGTAAGTTTGGGTTCGGCGGTGATCGGGCGGCCAAGGTACCCAACTTCGTGTTATATCTTCTCATCAGAGTCGGGATTCCCGTCTTCAGTCTCCGCCGGACGGGATCGGAACGATCCGATTTGTTCGTGACGGTAAGTAGTGTTAGTGTGACCGATTTCCGGTCGAAACACGGTTTGACGGATTTTGAATAGTCACGATTAGAATTTATGAATCAGAAACTTCCGCAACCATAGATACCTAATAGTTGTAAATGTATTGAAACACATACCGGTATTTATTATAACTGTGACAATTTTATCTGTGACTGAAAATAATGAACAAAGTTTATGATTAGATATATGGACATCTTAAATTTCTCGTGGCCACACTATAGAACATTAAATATTTAAAACATTTTTGTGAGGCAGGAAGATTATACGGGCACGCTGTTCTCCAACTGTAATATAAAGAGTAAATAAATAAAATAAAAGAAGAGATTTCGGTATGACAAAACAGGGACATAATTTATTTATAAGCCTTTTCGGAACAAACAATTCGTATGCATGACATTGTTTGGAATGATATCGCTTCCTTGCTGATAACGTCTTGTCATCTTTTGTTAGCCGTTTTTCTGCTGGCGTGTGTTCGCATGCTTTCAATTCCACCCGCCCGGATTCGACTGATATACGCAGAGCACGCAAGACAGACAGTCGATAGAAGTAATATATGTATATGTGCATTTAAAGTGACCAAGCTCCGAGGATACGATAGATACGAATTTCTGCGTAACGGAAGGGAGACGTCTATCTACAGCGTAAGGGACATTGAATAAATCGCGTTTGGAGGAGAAACGTTTCTAAGAGAATACTACCAAACGAAACGCTTTAACATTAATGCACTGATATATGTAAATTTGTTTGTTTTATGAGAAACATTTATTTGTGTAATTTAAACGACAGTTTATTATTAATTAATGAATTACGAAAGGCGTTTCGCTTTTATCCTTCGCGTTGATGTTTTTTCTATTTTTAACTACACAATTATTAGCCAAACTGTAGCTAGGCAGAATAAATGTTCGTAGGCATAGAATAAGTTTAAAAAGACACGGCCTTAATGAGTATCGACAGATCGTAAGTAAATCTGGGGACTAAAACTTCCGACCCGTATGCAGTCTGCTATACGACTTTACACGTAACGTTGAAAACTGGAAAGTAAAAAGTGGAGTACTAATACGAATTTGAATTAAAATCCTTGAAACGTTGCGTTGTTTCATTCTTCCTTTATGTACACGAATCAAAGCTTCACACACGTAGTGTAGAAAGTATTAACGAAGCGACCAAAACGTAAACTGTTCTCGCCATATTTTCTTTAAGTTTTATTTCTGCCAGTTCAGTCAGTTTTAAAGTATCATACATTATTTTGAATTTGGGTGTCAACGTATACAGTTTGTTTTTCGACGAATATACAAGGCCATATAGGCAGTTTTGGAGGAACTAAGTACTAACATTTAAGCTGTCAGAGTGAATATGTTCACTGGCAAAATTTTTCACACCACGACACTCTAAAAATTTACGGAAAACTTCGTCAAATATTTAGTAAAATATTTATTTATTTGCAATATTTAGAAATTTTACTGTACTTTTATAGGTTTGGAAACGTTACTTTGCTGTAAACATATTATTTAATTTGAACAGTTATTGACTTTACTTCCATTTCCGTGACTGAACAAGCGAAACGAGTTCTCAGTTTTAACTCGACCGTTTGACATTTGTCTATCTTTACTTTGGAAGAAAGTCTCGCGATAAAGTTTGACGCATCAACCGATTTTCGTAGAAATTAGCATATGTGTGCATACTTTCATCTCACTGAAGCATATTGTTTTTTAGAATTATTCCTCCAAAAGTAGAGGGGTGAGAGACAAAAATGTGGGGGCCCACATTGTGAAAAAATTGCAAAAGCCCATGTGGGGTATCAGATTAAAGAGAATTTAAACCACAATGAGAAATCAGAATGTATTGTTTATTTTTGAAAATTTCAAAATTTTTGGATGTCAGGGCCCATAAAAAGGGTGACAATTTTGATAAAATCGCAAAAATGTCATGTAAGCTATCAAATTAAAGGGAATTCCAACCATAATCTGAATGTAGTGTTAAGTTTTAAAAATTCCGACATTTTGGACGTCGGGGTCGAAAGAAAGAAATAAAAAGTTTGCAAAAACTGTGAAAATCCAGCAGATGTTAGACTAAAAGGAATTATGGTACAAATCCGCATGTTTCGAATTTTTAATGTTTATTGTATGGTTGCGTGCTCTACAGTTGTTATATTAGAAGAGAAATAGGAATTTTTGTAATTTTGTTTCAGAAGTGAAAAATTACCTAATATGATAATTTATGTAATAAAAATTTAGGCCTATTTCTTTAAAAATAGTGAGCAAGTTCTGAAGCTCAGGGAGCTTACTAGTTACTTCATATTTTTTAGTATTTTACTGTATAACCATTTATTTTGTTTTATTTACTCAGTGCATTTCGTCGACTTTTTTTTTCGATATCTTCAGATTGAATGGGAAAGTTTTATTTAAATGTGAAGTTTGTTAAACTTTTCAATTTAGGCCTACTCTGAAAACGTTAAAAGAAAACAGCTCAACTAAGTGTATATTAGTAAAAAAAAAAAGCTAAATGCTTGCAGAGTTAAATTACTATATAAAGAGTTAAGTGTGTGTGTGGGCGTGCGGGTGCGTGCAGTCTTATTGGTGAAATAGAAACAAATCTATGTAGTTATCATCACATCCAAGTACTGAAAATAACCAGTATTACAAAACTGTGCAGTCAGTTGCAACACATCTCAAGGAACTGTAGCATTTAAGAGTCATCTTGCTTGAGGTGACCGCTCAAAAGTGCCCGACTCTATGTTAACAGTAGTTACTCCTCGCTTTAGTGGATTGTTGGTTCATAAGAACTGGAACTTGGCAGGTTGTACAGATTACGTTACTATCTGTAGCTATAAATAACCACACAAAAATTGTGCAGTGATAGCAGTTGTCCATTTTAATTGACCTGTGATGGTTAAATACTGACATTAACATGATTGTGAAAACATGGACCACAACGACTGAAGTAAATCCATAAGCGGTTACGTTACCCTTGTTCTAGACATAGACATCATGCTTAAACCTTGTCACCCACACACACACACACACACACCCACACACACACACACACACACACACACACACAACTGGGGCAAGGTTTATTCCGTTTACAAGCATCCATAATTCCTGGGAACATAACTACATGATCACTCCCCCCACTTCTTCAAATTTACACTTTTCAACTTTTCACATCGTGGATTTTTTTTGCGCGGATTGTCCGATTTGTGATAATTCTATAGTGAATTTTCCGTATACTTTATTTACCGTATAAAAAAGATCAGTAATTCCCCAGTTTCATATAGAACTTCTTAATTAAATCTTTGGTTTTTCTAGGTAGGCCTACTGCTTCATTGAAACTATTGTTACCAATCAAGCGTTTTTCTTCAAAGAGCCATCATAAAATTGTTGTCTCTCATGCAAACGTTTATTCGTTTCTAGTGCAAAAGATCAATATTTTGTTGTTTGTCTCAAGCTTTGCCATTAGTCTCTGTCTGGTAAACATATCGTATAGGAACGATTTCTGTTCATCTCTGATTTATTCACATCCCTACCCTAGGCTTTGCTCTTGTCTGTTTTGCAACATTACTATATACTAAGATGCACTGATCATCCTAATTCCCTTCCCCTTTTTCTTTATCTCAGTGGCCACACATACATTAATTTAAAAACGCTCCAGCTCATTAATTATTCCCTGATTCGGTAGGTTCCAGGCATTTTCTTGTGTTCCTAATGGTCTGATCCTTTTTCCAGCTTGACTTGATTTCCATTTCCTACCAGTCCGGTTATCTGATTACTATTATTATTAATCGTATTTTTGTAAAAATTACAAAGAGACATAAGGAAGACAGTACATAATAAGAAGACAACTAGGAGATGGACATGAAGCCCATCTATTCCCGGTGTCAGTGTTAGAACTGAGTAGGCTAACTCGTTGAGAAAGGCAAGTCATGTATGCATATCAAGTTCAAATACCAAGGAGGAAGGCTCTTATTGTTCGAAGACAATCGGATGGTTGGGTTTAAAGACACAAGACGTGGAAGGAATGGAATGCTCTATCAATATCAAGCTTATCTATGGTGCTAAAACTTTGTACCATATAAGCATTAACTCAATCAGCGCCTGGCCAGGTCACTCGGCTTATTACAAAAAATGTGCGTTGTAACGATACATATAATCAGCATACTTTGAACATAACATTGGACACAACATGACATAATAATTAAATGAGACAAGACCTACCAAGGCTTCAGAATGGTGTACCAAACATTAAAATCATTTAAAGAATTAATAACTAAAGAATGAACCCACAAATAAAGAATCAAAGTAGTAATGAAAACTAAAACAAGGAAGGAAATATAATAAAATGTGATTAACCCAATGACCCTAAAATGAAGAAAATTAGGTCAGTGAGCAAACAAGAAACATAAACATAAAAATGAAAAGAAATGAATTAATCAACAATAACATTCAATAAACAGAGAAAGAAATGAACAGACAAGACATCTGACAAGATCTACAACGGAAGAAGTACAACTGTGAGATAGATAAAAGAAGGCAAGTGAAATACGTAATGAGAGACTATTAAAGAAAGCCAAAACATTGACAGACTATATCAGGTGACATGATGACTATGACCACAAATCCAATATAAATGAATAAAGTAACTACTAATAGTTTGGAAAGTGAGAGTAAAAATTATGTTAGTATGATTTAAGAAAGTATAAAGAATCACAACAATATTGTATCTTGTCTACTAGTGATGTAAGTGATATAGAAAAAGTGATATCAGAAGGAAACTGATAGTCACCAGTAATGTTATAAAAATAATATTAAAGTAACGAGAAAACAATTAACAAACTATAAATAGTAATTACGAGTATTAGTACAGTTAAATAATGATGTGAAATGTGTAGAAACTAAACTCAAAGTCAACCCATTGTTGTATGTAAGAGTGGGGACACATAACCTAACTCCAGTACTTTTCACATATAATGACAAGAATTAATAAATAAAAACGTTGTTAAACCATAATCGCTGGTAATGTACAGCAAATAGATGTTATAAGGATCATACCAGTAACAAGATTAATTACCCAAAGGAAGATTTGTGTTATAATTAGAGTAAATAAACTGACTGACTAAAGTAGACAGAATGGAATGTACCAACTAACTATTCTAAAAAACATGTAGAAAAACTAATAAGAGAGAAAGAGGGCGATATCAGTATGACTAATATGATAACATATTACAGATATGTAATATGACTAACATAATGTAAAACGATAATTATTATCCTAAAGTTAAGCCATAACAATGTAATTTAAATACACTTGTCATGTGACACTAGATGTAAGATATATTAAGGAAGTGACAGCAAAGGGGAATATCCCAATACAAACCAAAGAATTGTAAAACTTAACAATAACTATAATAAGTATGTTTGTCAAAGATAAGGACTTAAAAACAACTATATAAGTTATAATTAAGATGATTCATGTTACAACCAATAGTGAAGAAACTATGGTTGATTGTAAAGGGTAAAAACCAACAAAAACAAGGTGTACCAAGAAAAACTGAGGTAACCAGAAGTTGTAATGGTTCCCTCAGAGTAATTGTGACATAATAGCAATTGTTAAAAAACAACTATTAAATTGTAAAAAGTAAATATAGTTGGGAACGTCATAGACCTGTCAATGCCTAGACAGAGATTATGTGTTTTATAAATAATTATGAGTGGAAACAAGGTAAAAAGCACTCAACAGGACTTGGAAAGCATCATCTCGATGAGATGAGAGACCCATGTGTTAATTTTAAGTAAAAATAATGTATAAGTTTATTGAAAAATGTATTAATCGTAAGTTACAGAAAACATATTTGTTAATACTGAACTAAAGTATTTCATGTGGGGATCCAAATTATGCGTCTCAGAAAATCCTGAACGATGATGAGAATGAATTGTTAATTGGAAGAAAAATAAGGGAAATATGTTAATTATAAAAATTTTATATTTTGCCAGCCCGTGGGCGTCCATTTGTAAACCAAATTTTTGTACTCTCAAAACCAGGGAAAAGACGCGCTGAAGGCTTCTGTTTTGCCGAGGCATTCCGAAGGGTCACGAAAATTAATAAAATTGAACAATCAGAAGTCATCATTAAACATTAGACGCCAGTACGGAAACCGAAGCGGACACATTCGATTACAGTACTTTACAGTACTTTGACGAGGAAACCACGCTACTCTGGCGAACAAATTGAAGAAGAACCGGCCAGCTGATTAGGAACGTTAACCTAAAAAAGTGAAAGTGGGGTTATACCGTTTGTAAAGAAAGTCGATTTAATTTTTTCAAGTGAACTTAATCGGAGTATGTGCGCATAGGCAGTGTATTTATTATTAATAAAAGTTAATAGTGCCAATAAAGGAAAAAGGCACTGAACGCAAGTATAGTGACAATTATTAAAATACTTAGAATAATTATGACCTTTTGTTCAATAAAAAATATTATCAGTTACCATTACTGACTTTATGTCAATTGAACATAACAAGGCTTGGGACCTTATTCAAAATGAATAATCTTAATAATCATTTTTAAGAAAAAGGAAACGAGATAAATGACTTTACTTATATCAAGTGTTAACTGTTTTAATAAATAACAGTATTTATAATGAATGAGACATTGGCATATGGACAATAAGAATCCAGTGAATATAACCATACCCATTAAACGATTTTAAATGAAAAGAGTTAACGACAGTCGGACATAATTTTCATAATTGACCTGAGAAACATTACTAGATAGGATATATCAGTTAATTAATGACGAACTTCAAAAAAACTCTGAATATTAGTATTCTAATTAATTTGTTTCGTTTTATTCTGTATTTGTTAAAAATATTTGATACTGTCTAACCATACTAAGTGGAAATATCCATTTACCTGATTTCATGTTATCCAATCGGGTGAATCAGATAATTTTGTTATGAAAAAATAGTGAATTTATAAACCGTACATTACGGGTATTTGTTAAGAATGTCAAAGAGTTATTAATAAGTTAAAGTAAAATGGTTATTATTCAGAACCGCCAGGCCTAACCTCCAATATTGGCGTCAAACGTCCGTTGACAATTTTATGTTAGTAATTAAGATTTGTTTTCTTATGTAATCACTCTCCTGCTACTTAATTATGATAGTAGAGTTCATCTTCCAGTTATGTATTTTGTAGACTAAAAGAACCTACATTTTTAAATGAAATAAGTTAACCAAACAACCACGTTGAATGATGGTTATGAATATCAGATTAGCAACCCTGAGAATACAAAAGAGAGTTTCATAAAATCAACCAATATTGTAAAAGTGAAATATTATCAATTACGCATTATTCAAAGTAATTTCATAAATTTTATTGAAGAATAAACCATAATATTAACAGATAAAAGGAGTTGACAAAATTTATTTTACTAGACTAGACAATTTCAGGTTAGAGATACAACTCGCAATAGTTGGCAACACTCTTAGCGGCAATTGAGACGATTTGAACAGGTTCAAAATGCAAATTGTCATCTCAAATCAGACTTGCACGCAGAACTTCACTTCAAGTAAGTACGTCGATAATCATAATCTAATTTTCAGTGAGAAGTCAACCTAACCGATTCGTCACGTCAACCGAAGAACGTCGAAGGATACAAACCACAAGGGAACATATTTTTTAATAATAAAATAATAATCGTTAATCGAAATTTTGAAAATTTTAAATAAAACGAAGAAAATAATTTATATAAACAATTAATAAATTAAAAGAGAGCGGGTACTTCGTCATGTATCAGTATTAATCATTGCGGACGTTGCGATACGTGTTTCTTGAGGATAACTGGTTATTTCGTAGTAACTGAACTTCATTCCATAGCAGCTAGTGCATTATTATTGTAATAACGAATAGGTCGTATGGCTTATTGTGTTTGTGAAGAAGAATTAATATTTGTTATTTGGATTAAGGTGATTAATAAAACACCACAGAGTACGTAACAGAATATAGTTTTACATTACAGTATTCACATGTGTTACATGTAGCTAAAGTATTGTTAACATTTCGTCGTCATAGCTCCATGAATTAGAAGATATCCTTCTGTTTCCACCTCAGATTATTGGTCGACCAGCGTCTCTTCTCCACGAGGTTGATAACCACAGATTAGCAATGGAATGCGGGTACTACCCGTCCTACGTAAATGACAATTCCGTGACGTGGCCTCTGTATTAGTATTTATCGATGAAATTTGTAGTATAAACAGCAGCAGCATTGTCAGTGCTTTGTGAGAATCGCCCGTATAAACAGCAAATCCGTTGTTCAGCATTTACAGTGTTTATAAAGGGGTCGAGACAAACAGCAAGTCGCTCCCTTTTTTGTTTTTCAGTTTCCGTGCTTGTATAGGTGGAGGATTATCGAAGCCGCTTAGTAAAGAAACAGAGCGCCGCGCCGGTACGTGTGATGAATCGGTGTTTGGTCACACAAGCGGTGCGCGCGGCTGTTTATAGACACCGTGATTAAGTATTTGTCACGCCAGTCTCTCCCATTTGTCGGAGAATTAAACGATTTTTCACGCTGCATTCAGTTGAATTATCCCAGCAGATACGCTTTATAAGAACTCCGCATTATTGTACTGTAAGTAACGTTTTCCGTTATGTCGAGAAAACAAATTGTTACAGTTTTGATTAGTTTTGGGTGCTAAGAAAGTCGTGACCTTCGTCTTCACGAGCGCTTGTTTTTATTGTTTTTAAAGGAAAAGTGACAAAACAAAACGAAGAGCTTAAGTCGAATCACATAGGTTCACGTCATGTCGTACCTTCATTTCCAACTGCTTCGTGTTTGATAGAACCCGAATTGCGTGTCTAACTCTACACGAAGAATGTTCCGTTCATTTTTATACATTCCTGTAGGTATTCTCTATGTAAATAATACTTTAATGATAAAAGATTGTATAAAGTTGATGGATAGATGGGGTTTACTATAACTGATTATAATTAAATAGAAATATTGATTTAGGTTATGATAAATCATTTTTATGTAAGTATAAAGTTACATTTAAGTTACCTTTAATTCTGTTACGAATAGCCTGTTTTCAAAATTCATAGGTCTTATATTACATGCTTTCAGAATAGTGTGTTCATTACGTGGTTAAATATTTTATTAGTCCTTTACGTTTAGACTATTTGGTATTCTGAAAGTATCTAAGTACTGGCAAAAAAGCTCTGTGTGAACGGTTCATGTCTAAAACGTCAGATTTTTGTCTGAGTCATTTTTATTTGTATAACTATTTGTAAACATTTTTATAAATAATTTGATTGTATTTGCCTAACCTGTTTGTTAACCTTTGCGTACAGTTATTGACATTACTTTCCGGCAGCTTCCTCTCGTTTTTAAAATCATTTTTCAAAACTGAGTCTTATTTTGGTAATGATTCAATAACGCAGTGTTTTACGTAAAACAACTGACCCATACTGTCAGGCGCATGAAGTGAACCTGTCATCCTACGCTACAATGATTATTGTGACATTACGCTTTCATATTGATCTCGTAAATTTGCAGTAATAGTTTATTGAGCGGCGGCGTTAAAATTTCTCCCGTACTACGAGGTACTGAGTCATTAGTTCTATTGCTGTGACTCACATCTTAATATATAGACAATAATAGATGTAGATTTAGGTATACATATAGTTATAGATAATAGTATTAGCCTTCAGTAGACAACATATTCGTTATGAATGTTTAATGCCTATGATTAGTCGCGTTAAATCTGTTTCTTTCTTCTCTTCTGGCCGTCAAGATTAAACGTTTCGACAAGTACCGTACGGCATTGCTGTAACCCTTCACATACACTGATGGAGCCAGAATTATCACTGTAGTTGTAGTAGTTGGAAAGTGTTACATACGTATTATATTTTGCTGTGTAGATGTACAGCTGTGGTACTGTAGTATTTATTAGTCTGGATTGTGAGAGGGTTTTTTTACAATTGTATTACACTGAATTGCTAGTTGGGTGCAGCGCGCTTAACAAATTTAACCTTTGTTCCCTGGGGAATTTTAAAAGGCTATTATAGCAAAAAACCAAAGAGTTACACTCACCACTTATAGAACCGTTACGTTTTTAATTAACAGTGTTGTGCCACTGGCGTTGCTTAATTAATTGCCCTCGTTTGGAGTCATGTAATTCGTGTTCGCGTATAAATATTACGAAACAGTGAATTGTATTCGCGTATTATATTCGTATTGTATGTGATTTTTATTATTTTGTGCTTCATATTCCGAGCAAATTAATCTAGTTGCTACTGAAATGTTTTCTCTCTGATGGTCCAACTCAAACTGTTCACACTCATGTACGGTTCGTTCTAACCAGTCGTGTCATCAGACGTTCACGTGTTTCGTGTTATAGAACCAAATCAACGTTTTAGTATTGGTTAAGAATCACATTGTATCTGTAAAATGTTTACAATGCTGATTATGCTCAGTCAGTAAAGGGGGGGGGATAAGACTAACTTGAACGTTGAGGTCCCACCTATTTCCTCAGGACAAATAAGCAGTTATAACGTCCTTCCAATATAATTTTATAAAAACATTTTATAAATTCTTTGCGCCTTAAAGTTTTTTAGTAAACCAGCGTGAAGTATGAGGGTTGAAACAATATGGAAAAGCGCTGAATTCAAAATATTCTATCTTGATTAACTATATTTCAAATTAAGGTAATAAATATCATGTTATTAAAAATCGTTGTAATTTTATTTTTAAAAGGTTTTGTGAAAATGAGCCTGAATGTTTTAATAACAAATAAATGCAAAGTCTCACTGCCGTAGTTGTCAAAGCTGTGTATGACACGTTACCGAGCTGTTACACTGTGGTTCTGTATTCAGATTGTCAAAGCTGTGTATGACACGTTACCGAGCTGTTACACCGTGGTTCTGTATTCAGATTGTAAAAGCTGCGTATGACACGTTACCGAGCTGTTACACCGTCGCGTCGTTCTGTATTCAGATTGTCAAAGCTGCGTATGACACGTTACCGAGCTGTTACACCGTGGTTCTGTATTCAGATTGTCAAAGCTGCGTATGACACGTTACCGAGCTGTTACACCGTCGTTCTGTATTCAGATTGTCAAAGCTCTGTATGACACGCTACGGAGCTGTTACACCATGGTTCTGTATTCAGATTGTCAAATCTGTGTATGGCACGTTACCGAGATGTTACACTGTCGTTCTGTATTCAGATTGTCAAAGCTGTGTATGACACGTTACCGAGCTGTTACACCGTCGTTCTGTATGACACGTTACCGAGCTGTTACACCGTCGTTCTGTATTCAGATTGTCAAAGCTGTGTATGACACGTTACCGAGCTGTTGCATCGTCGTTCCGTATGACACGTTACCGAGCTGTTACATCGTCGTTCTGTATGACACGTTACCGAGCTGTTACACCGTCGTTCTGTATTCAGATTGTCAAAGCTCTGTGTGACACGTTACCGAGTTGTTACACCGTCGTTCTGTGTGACACGTTACCGAGCTGTTACATCGTCGTTCTGTATGACACGTTACCGAGCTGTTACATCGTCGTTCTGTATGACACGTTACCGAGCTGTTACACCATCGTTCTGTATGACACGTTACCGAGCTGTTACACCGTCGTTCTGTATTCAGAT
Source organism: Magicicada septendecula (assembly GCA_034769895.1). Classification (NCBI taxonomy): domain Eukaryota; kingdom Metazoa; phylum Arthropoda; class Insecta; order Hemiptera; family Cicadidae; genus Magicicada; species Magicicada septendecula. The sequence goes on from CM068371.1 coordinate 273,320,208, forward strand.
TGTCAAAGCTATGTATGACACGTTACCGAGCTGTTACACCGTGGTTCTGTATTCAGATTGTCAAAGCTGCGTATGACACGTTACCGAGCTGTTACACTGTGGTTCTGTATTCAGATTGTCAAAGCTGTGTATGACACGTTACCGAGCTGTTACACCGTGGTTCTGTATTCAGATTGTAAAAGCTGCGTATGACACGTTACCGAGCTGTTACACCGTCGCGTCGTTCTGTATTCAGATTGTCAAAGCTGCGTATGACACGTTACCGAGCTGTTACACCGTGGTTCTGTATTCAGATTGTCAAAGCTGCGTATGACACGTTACCGAGCTGTTACACCGTCGTTCTGTATTCAGATTGTCAAAGCTGTGTATGACACGTTACCGAGCTGTTACACCGTCGTTCTGTATGACACGTTACCGAGCTGTTACACCGTCGTTCTGTATTCAGATTGTCAAAGCTGTGTATGACACGTTACCGAGCTGTTGCATCGTCGTTCCGTATGACACATTACCGAGCTGTTACATCGTCGTTCTGTATGACACGTTACCGAGCTGTTACACCGTCGTTCTGTATGACACGTTACCGAGCTGTTACATCGTCGTTCCGTATGACACGTTACCGAGCTGTTACATCGTCGTTCTGTATGACACGTTACCGAGCTGTTACACCGTCGTTCTGTATTCAGATTGTCAAAGCTCTGTGTGACACGTTACCGAGCTGTTACACCGTCGTTCCGTATGACACGTTACCGAGCTGTTACATCGTCGTTCCGTATGACACGTTACCGAGCTGTTACATCGTCGTTCTGTATGACACGTTACCGAGCTGTTACACCGTCGTTCCGTATGACACGTTACCGAGCTGTTACATCGTCGTTCCGTATGACACTTTACCGAGCTGTTACATCGTCGTTCTGTATGACACGTTACCGAGCTGTTACACCGTCGTTCTGTATTCAGATTGTCAAAGCTCTGTGTGACACGTTACCGAGCTGTTACACCGTCGTTCTGTATTCAGATTGTCAAAGCTCTGTGTGACACGTTACCGAGCTGTTACACCGTCGTTCTGTGTGACACGTTACCGAGCTGTTACATCGTCGTTCTGTATGACACGTTACCGAGCTGTTACATCGTCGTTCTGTATGACACGTTACCGAGCTGTTACACCATCGTTCTGTATTCAGATTGTCAAAGCTCTGTGTGACACGTTACCGAGCTGTTACATCGTCGTTCTGTATGACACGTTACCGAGCTGTTACATCGTCGTTCTGTATGACACGTTACCGAGCTGTTACATCGTCGTTCTGTATGACACGTTACCGAGCTGTTACACCATCGTTCTGTATGACACGTTACCGAGCTGTTACACCGTCGTTCTGTATTCAGATTGTCAAAGCTCTGTGTGACACGTTACCGAGCTGTTACACCGTTGTCTGTATTCAGATTTTCCAAAACGCCAGACGTTTCGGCAGCACCAACGTTTTTCTTAGTTTTTGTATTTAGCGGGTAGTACAGCCTTGTTCCCGATCCACTGAAGATGGCCGCCGTTGTTACGGCCGTAAAATCTGGCGTTTCTGGAAATTGTAATTTTGGACCACGGCCTTATAGCCTGGGTAACATGTGGTACAGCTATGTTTTAATAACACATTAAATTGTATGTTTTAATACATTTTTATTACCCCTTCTAAGTATGTTGTCCGAAGAATGTTTAAGCAACTTATAGTTGGTATTTAAGGACTTTTGTTTTTCTAAAATCCAGCAATAAAATCTCATTTTTCCGATTTAATGTCAAGACATTGCTAGCTAGTTTACTTGTGCAAAGACAAGGGACCAAACCATAGAAATATTGTACTAGAGGAGTCACGACACAAGCAACCCTGTATGGGAAAGTGTGAGCGAAAAAGATAAAGGTAGATTAATAGGCTCTGTTTTCGTTTTTTGGCACGTGCTTAATAACTTTTTAATACTATAAATTCGTACGTTATTTACCAAATGTTGAGTGACTGTCAATATTAAGAAAACTCTTAATTTGATGTTATAAATTAATTAGATTATTTGTAAATTTTACAAATAATCTAATTCAGTTTATTTTTACAATTATGCATAAGCCTTGTTTTAACACACACAACTGGCTTAGAAGTAGGTCTGCGTTAAATGATTATGGAATTTCGATGAAATTTTTAATAACTTTGGTGGGATTGATCCCCTAACCCCCTCCTGACCGTAGTTACCCCACTGCATCATCCTATACTACTGTCCCGCAATAACTGTCGTCAACCCTTTTCAATGGCCACAACGTCAGGCGTTTAATTTGGTGAATATGTAATGTCTAAATCCTAATCATTAAACTTACGTTTGGTGTTTTATTTCATGACTTAGGCCTACTAGCTTTTGGTGTATCTTACTAGTTTTAGCTGTACCAATTCGATTGCAATTTTAAACTTTCCATAAAGAACCCCGGTGAGCAGTGAGAAAATAATACTACAGCTATCTGTCTACTGTAACTCACACCGGAAACAGATAAGATAACGGAGCTTTGTACGTTCAACCCGATCTTTTCATTTATAACTTTTTTATCTGCGTCTGTTTTACAAAGAGGAAAATGTATAGTATTAATGCATATTATTTTTAGTATTGTCGTAGTTTTAAATAAATTTGCTTTCCGCTGTGTAGAACGTTAACTGAACGGTAGACACTTTTCCTACCGGTAGCTGTTAATTTAATCAGTGTTGGATTTTAAATTAAAAATTTGGGTTTTTGTAAAATTATGAAGAGAATCATAACTGGCCGCGAGCCGGATTATTATAATCCCCACAGTAACCGGTTTGGATCAGCCCGGTTTCCAGACTGTAATCACAATTGGCGCACTATCGGATGGGAAGGGAGTGTGGTATTGACAAGTGAATGGTTCGCTCAATACTGTAACGTCGTTAATCTAACTAAAGGAGAGAACAGTGTCCGGCCTGTAATAAGGAGGCTGCGTCTATTGATGTGGACAACTCGTCCCCGTCTTGTAAGACAGTATTGTTTGTTTCGCTAACAGTAATATTTTTTCGGTTCACATATATGCTTCCCGGTGATAAAAATTAAAATTTGTATTGTTTTGATACGGTGTCACTACTATCATTGTAATTCTTTCTTATATTGTTTTGTTTCCGGCTAGTACGAATTATGACTTATAGGGATAAGTATGAGGTTCCACGGTGTAGTCTAGGGGCAGTTCCAAAACGAATCGTGGTGATTACGAGAGTCCGTCTAAATGCGCATAGGCCTATGAGTTCAACGCCTGGGTCTACAACACTACCCTATTTGCAGGCGTCAGTAATGTAATGTGAAATGTACGTGTACATTGACTGGCTGTGGTATGAAACAAGTTATCTTAATATATTACAACTGTGTTTTGCAATAAAGAATTTTTACGTTCCGAGAACGCACAAAAAGTGTACACAAAATTAATTGGATCGTAAGTCTGACTAGGTACATTTTCCCTTCATAAAATGTCTTCCTAACTTGGCTGTTTTCTTGAAAATAAAAATATCAAACGAAAAGGTGTAAAACTCACCACTCCACTTAGGCGATATCGAGGGTTAACACCACCATCTCTTACACTTTATCGTTAATCTATTTTCTTAATTTTTTGTTAACCGGAGCCGAGAAGTAAAAATATGTAGTTAATACACAGAAAACTAGTTTTTCCTCCTCGCTTCTCAGGTAACTGTTACGGTGGGCAAGACGATGTTTCTGTATCCACTGAGTTAACAGAGTGTTTAGTGTGAACATCACTACACGGTTGCTTTTAAGTCTCGTTCTTTTCATCCTGTATCTTCACGTCAGGTGGTTGCGATGTTTATAGAAAACTACGCGCCGTTTGTAAGGCTGCGTCCATAGTTCTCAAATAGTACAATTCACGGCGTGATATTGTGAAAGAGAATACGTCCGCTTGTTTATCCAGAATGGTGGATCTTCATTAGAACACTATTGTCCGTGTCGAATAGTAAAGCATTCACCACAGAAATCTCAACTTTGTGACGACAGAAATCGGGCATCTCCAAGCCAAGTATTGTTATTAAAAGTTTAAATAAATTATTTTAGATTCCGAAATGACACCGACATAATGATTGTTAACAATAACGTAGTCATTTTAAATGTCACTGTTAGCAATGTGATACCAAATTATGCCAACAAGGTATGAAATAGCTTCGTAGATTGCATTAAAAGTGAATGTTTTAAAGCGTATTTAGATATTTTCAAAATCAGTAGTGTGGTTCCATACAACTTTTAGTGCTTTTGTCTGTAATCATGTGCTGAAAAATCCATAAATCTAAACATTCACTTCTTGTATTGTATTATCTACTTTGCAGCGGAAGGTTCAGATTATGTTGCCATATATTGAAAATGATAATAATAAAGGTAACGATTATGAGTTAGTACTGTAAGACAATGACACAAATAACATGACACGTATATTATGCGAATACATGTGTTTAGTATTTTAATATTTCACATCTTGATAAGTTTTCTTGTTCATTAAAACAGTACCTTATCGCTCGAATTCATGTTAAAAATATATGGTGTGTTGTGTCAAGTATATAATAGTTTTTAATGCTTTCAATTATCATATTACGTTATACGGGGACAAAATCAGTTGTAGCTACAATTGTAATAAGATTTATTATTTTTATTTATTCATTATTAATATTTGTGAATTTGTTTGTTCTTTGTACTTTCATCAAGGACGTCTTTATAGGCCTACTTTCATAACTTTAGTAACTGTATTTTAGGTGCCTGTGTTATTTCATATTCCCGTAAGTGATGACGTTTTATTCGAGGCCTGCTGACTCTGACATCATACCAAACATATTACCATTTTAACAGTATACCTGAACAATTGTAAACCTTACTGACAAGTTTCATGTTAATTTAGATTTTTATGTTTTCATAATTATTTTGACTTGATATGGAGCCTTCGTAAGTTTAGACTTATAGATCTAGTTTAATCTATTTTTCTCTACAATAAATACTTACCTTTTATTCTGCTGCATTTATTATTTGTTTTTACATCTGGATTTACCCCCACCTTGGATGAACCGTTAAGAATTATTTTTAAGCTACATTTAAGGACAAGTAAGCTATGCCATCGCTAAATTAATATTGTTACGACGGTCTCACGGACCGTGCGTTGTACAGTGCAAACAGAATAACCGGCACCAATGAAGCCATTAATTACAAACTTTAGTTAGACACAAACAACAGTAGAAATCAACAAAGGCACTCTCATACAATAATTCGAGTTAAATTTGTCCAACACACAACAATAAATGTCACCTTAATACAGTTTTGAATTTTGTAATTAGCTGAATAATCGCTTCCACTGAACAGCAACAGTAACTCCTAACCGCACTTGTAATATCCCCAGGTCTAACTGAACTGCCTGCTTCGAAATCCAGTATCCAGCCGTCTTGCACTGTAGGGACACGGCGTGCCTGGATGCCGGTAGAATAGTCGAAAAACGTGTGGAAGGGGCATCTCGAATTATCTGGAGCGTTACGTAATTCTACACGCAGAACGAAGTCCAAACAGCTACGTGCATTGCCGCGTGTTCAAAGTCACCAGGCACTTTTGTTATTTTTCAGCTCAACGTAGTATATGTTAATTTTCAAACTATCTGTAAACGGTAACCATGGATGCCTATTTTTACTTTTAATTAGTCCATCAAATACATCGTTTCCTTTTTCTCCTTGTCTCACCATGTCTGCTTTTCGTCCTCTCCCAACAGTTTTAGGGGTTTCCCTATTCCGACTTCACTATCCTAGATACCCGCTATATAAATTCTTCCTCTGAATATTCGTAAGAGTCGTAGGTATTGTTACCTCTTCTGACTTCCTATATTCTTCCCATAGTGTTAGGCATTGCTGTTTGCTATGAGTTCCCCAACTTCACTACTACTCCGTACACTACCCCTTCTTCTTGCCTTTTTTTTCTACTTCATTATTCAAAGTGTTGTCTCTGCGTACTTGTGCTTGTTTCTGCTTCATTATTTCAGTGGCCACATTCTTCCTATATTATAGCGTTCGGTTCATAGCCACTGACATTACATCGGTTTCTATTTTCTTAGGATTCTTGAAACACTTAGCTAAGGATGTATTTGCATGAGCTCACAATGACCGCTTGACGAAATCTATCTAACGATAATCATGCGATGATGACTATCGTCATTATGATTTACTACTTTCGTCATAATTGTACACCTGATGTGATTCTGTGAACGCTACAAAGTCTACGAAATGCTATTATAAAATACTCGTTGAGACCGACAGCACAGCTATCCGAGCTTAGATATTCGGTTAGGCGTTTTAAAGAAAACAATTTCTAGACGCTTTTGACGGTCAACAGTTGAACGTTTGTAATGCATTTATCTTTAAAATGTACGGTTATTGCTAATGCTGTAAAATGCTCTAAAAAGTTTCAGTTTAAATGACGATATGTTTACAATTATATGCTTTAACGTTCTTTATGCTTGTAACTTACCTTCACTTGAAGGCAATTCTCGAACCAGTTGATCTGTTCTCGGGAATCCAGAGTATCTCATATTCTAGGAGACAGCTTATTTTCGTTCTACTTCTCACTTATGCTTGTACGGCGGAAGGTGTTCGGTTCGTTTCTTGAATTTTCTTATTTTCTGCCAGTTATAACAATTCTGTTTCTCCTCTTTTGACAATATGTTTAGTATTGTCTTCCCGTAGGATTCGCAGTTGACCTTTACTCCTTCTGTTTGTTCTTATTTCGAAAATTTTGTAAGGTGTTTTCTCGTATTCATTACTAATTGGCTGTACTGTTTTAATTGTTTACTTTTTATATCTTGTGTAAAAAAGTAGATCTCTCCTACAGAAAGAATGCCCTCTGTTTGGCGAATGGGGGAAATCAAATAAGATGGTTGCGTATAACTATTATAGGCAGCCGTGAAAGAAATGTCAGTTGTCCAAAGGTAACGGCTCTCTCGTCCGTCTGTGGACGAATCACCCACACGAGATACCAGAGATCAAAGAACAGTCCTAGAACAGAGAACAGAGCGGATTAAAAGTATTCAAGAGATGCCAATAAGCAATCAGCATATAACTCGGTAATAATAACCACGAAGCTATCACTGCTAAACTAGTTAGTGGCCACAGCTGTTGTATGGATAAATTAATAAACAAGACAACGGACGAGAAGTGACGTGACTATAGAAATACAGTAATACAGCTGGAGTGCAACAGCTCAGCCAGGAACCGTTACTCGGTGCCCTCTTCCCCCTCAACGTCTAACCACCACCTACGTATACTTCGTGCACGCTGCTCGCGTACAATGGTCCTTCTTTCTTTGTTGTGGGAGTCATACCGAACTGAACTGTTAACCCAACCGGTTCGAGTCAGCAAAAAACTGGTTCCATTGTTTTTATTTTGTCGCCAAACTCACTTCCCAACTGGACTGTGTTCGTGAAATACGCACAGTACAAACAACGAAGCAAGCGCGCCTGATACGTGTTGATTGAACCACGAAGTGAATTATTCAGTTTTGTCTGCGTCAACATGAGAAATTTGAAGTATTTATGTGACTACGAGCTTTACCATTCAGCGGTTATTTGGCTTTACATCTGCATTAAACTTAGTTCAAAAATATAATTAATATACGAAAAACCTGTAAAGCGAGTATTTTCAGTTTAGCTTTAAAACGGAGAAATATTATGAAAAAGTGTTACAAGTTAATGTTGTTTTTTATGTAAGTTGTAAATAAGACTGTTAAATTCATAATGAATTTGTTATTATTATTTTATTAATGTTTCTGAATATTAGTAATTATAGTTCTGGCGAAAGTTTTCTTTAGTTTTTAATTACGTCGCAACGGATTTGTTGTTTCTGTTTAACTGTAAATTCTTCTTTGGCCCTCTTCGTACGTAGATTGGTTGGCCATTTGTATGTTCTCTGTTGGGTCGCTTAAGTATGTTCCGCCTCGTTCCGTCTTAAAAATGCCAATGTATATAATTTATTATTTGATTAATATACTGGTCTTCCCTTGCATAAAGTTTCTAATTTTCCGTAAGTTAACAAATAGTGTAAATTGTATACCGTAACGCATTAGGCCTACATACAGACATGTTACATAATACAAAATATAAGTGCATTAAAACAATCGATATTAAAATGTGTGAATATATCAAGGAAACGGTTGTACAAAGTTTGTATAAATTATGTAAATTCGAATTGTTTCTTCAGATTTTTTAAATAAGAAACAATAAGTGATGTAGGAAAAGAGCAAGGTTAGCCAGCAGGTAGAATTAGCACGTGTAAACCAGGAAATCCGTAGCAATTTCTCCTGAATAAATCAGAAATAAGCGAAATTATTGTATAAAAACAAAGTAGCGCTTCAGTGAATATCTGTTTCTCTGTTTTCTAAACTAAGTATTAATGCTTTTTCTGGATCGAAGGGTTTTACTCTTTCTTAAAGCGACAGGCCTTTGTCATAAAAGGGAACGTTTTCATGTGGAAAATGGGAAAAAACGGTTCAACCTCCTTTTGAGTTCCATTTCGTTAGAAGGAGTAAAAGTTTGAAACGAGATTTAAAACTGATGTAATGCTATTAAATCGTTTTCAGAGTAAACGTGAAAGCCGCCCGTTTTTGAAAGCCGTGTGAAGCATAAAATAACCAAATTACGAACGCTTTGGATGTAGTGACTGAATCTGAATCGTCAGTCATTCATGTTTGGGCCAAACATATCTTCCCCTCTGTCCGTCCGTCTCTCTCTCTCTCTCTCTCTCTCTCTCTCTCTCTCTCTCTCTCTCTCTCTCTCTCTCTCTCTCTCTCTCTCTCTCTCTCTCTCTCCCGCCTCCTTCACCACAGATCTCTCTCTTTCTCTTTGTCTGCCTTTTTATGCTGATGATAATTAACCTTTCATTTTGTTTTATTTGTCTCCAAGTCACGTTTATTAACTAATTAGAATTAATATTAGGCATTACCTGTATTAACTTCCCGTCTTGTGACTTATCTGTTTTAATTTCTAAAACAACGCGTTTCGAGGATAAATCCTCATCTACCATATTCCGTAGTACCATCCATATTCCCAAAAAATGGCAGCCTTCAACGCGTTTGTTCATAGAATGCTTGCTATTCCCCTTGAGCAAAAAGACAGAGTAGAAGAGACTAATATCATCAAAAGTATAGCTATCGCTAATGTGTATAACGGTGAAATCGTAAACAAGCTAGTAAGAAAACACTCAGTAAAAATCAATAGTAAAAGCAGATTAACCAGCCCAGCTAAAAAAGATACTAAGTTTATAGTAACTGAGTACACGAATGTACTACCAATCATTGTAAAGAATGAGTTAAAGAAACATACAATAACAGTGGCTTTCAAAACCACAAATAACATCAAAAAACGTTTGGGACAAAGAACTCACATCCCGGATGAAGAGAAAACTGGAGTATACAAGCTTGAATGCGATGACTGCGACAAATTTTATATAGGATAAACGGGCAGACAATCAGCCGAACGTTTTAAGGAACACCTACCCAAAAGTGATATCTCGAAAACAAGATCTAGTTACGCTCAACATTTAATGCTGTATAATCATAAGTACTCAGACTTCCACAAAAACTTTAAACTGTTTCATAATTGCAAAAAAGGTGCATACATGAACGCTGTGGAGGAATATGAGATATGCAAGGCTTCTAAGTTACAAGCGGACCAACTACTTAATGATAAAGTTTCGTTTCGATCTAATCTACTGTACAACACAGCCATCGATATCGATGTGTCCACGGGAAATGATAACGGTCATACAGGATAAAGTACAACAGTTAATCGTTGGCAACGAGACGATGCGCATCGGACTGTGCCGAGACTATATCAATGTAAAATTATGTGTGGTGTTTTTATGTGTTTTAAGTAACTGACGACCCCGTTCGGGTGAATTTGATGTTTTAGTAATATTAAAACCTGAAGATGAGGATTTATCCTCGAAACGCGTCGTTTTAGAAATTAAAACAGGTAAGTCACAAGACGGGAAGTTAATACAGGTAATGCCTAATATTAATTCTAATTAGTTGATAAGTAACCGTACTCTTAACTGTTTTATACCTGTTCACAATGAACTAACAATAGTGAGATCATGTGAAAACTGCAAAAACGTGTTTTGTTGTTGTTGTTGTTAGCATTAATATTACTTAGTGCTGCAAGAGAGTTACAAGAGAGACGATGGTACTGGAAATGGAGCTCGGGGAGTTCAACCCCGAGAGCGTAGTTGTGCTTATGCTTCGTGGCAAGGCGGTGTGGGGTCGCATCTCTGCATTTACTCAGTGGGTCCTACTAGAAAAAGAGAAGACAGGCCTAACTTGCACCCTGCACCCAACGGCCAGTAGAAGATAAGGGACGACTAGAAGGAGCCCGATAAGGGCGTAATAGGCTCCATCCTGAAGTAACACGCTAAATGTTTCCAGGATGAATGTCGATGCCTGAATTAGAGTAGAGGTGGGTGTTTTAGTCCCACATAGACGGTGCATAAATCATTTTCCCCCGTTAAGAAAAAAAATTATTGCTACTTAAAAAGTGTTCTCGAAAACATAAGAAAATTGCATCCACAATATGTATTAGAAAAGTTACTGATACTTATTGTTGAGTAAATGTAAATTATCTGTTCAACTTAAAAATTGCTTAGTGAAAGATGAACGATAACGGAAAAAGAAAACTAGGGAATGGTACAAAAATACCAATAGCATACAAATAGTTAAATAAAGTTTTGGAGGTGAGTAAAAGATAGGCTTTGATCGGAAAGCAGTGAGACGAACTAAATAGAGGCCTATTTAGATGAATAATAGAATCGAAAGAAGAAAACAACAGGTGTGCGGAGAACTTAACAATATGGAAGATCAGTGAGTAGTTACGCTGACACTAGACTACAAAGCTATTGGGAAAAGATCTGTGGGCTTGCGGAGGTGGTTGCAGGAAAGCAACGTACAGAGCAGACTTTAAAACTGCAGAGTTATAACACGATGTAAGAACACAGTATAGACCTACTCCCGGATTGATAAAAGTCGGATTTTTAAATCAGAAATACGCTACATAGTCTCCGTATTTGTTCAGTCTACATAGTTAAAAAACAAAAAGGTTTTACAAGCTCTAGAGTTTGTACTGAATCATTACAAAGTACTTATATTAAATCAATAGAAAATCGATATCAATAGATACAGAAGGGTTACTCGATGCCTGATATCCCGGTAGTTTCTGCTAAAGAAAAAAAAATAACTGAAACTATGGTAATACGCTTTTTGTTTTAAGCATTCTTTTAATCGTTTCTTTATCTCTCCGTAAGCTAGTGTAAAAGAAATGTAGCAAACATATAACGTTTCGAGAATTGCTTTGCTAAGTTAAGTGATAATGTTTAAATTGTTATTAATTACTGCTGAGGTGCCAGACTAATTAGAGCAGTTCGCCTGGTACAGTGACTGGTAGAAACAGGATACGGCGTTCAATGCAAAGTAACATTAATTCATTCACTTCTCCTTCTTCGAACCTTCCGTAGGCTTTATCATGAAATTTAACGTTGTCTGTGTAAAAGATGTAAAACAGATGTAAGACCATGAAATCGTTTACGAGGCAAATTGAAATTCCGTGATAATGAATGCTTTGTGAAAATAAAATAACCAAGTTAAATACAATTTATTTAACACAGTATAAAATTTAACTAAATAAAATAAAGCCAGTTACATTGTTTTTTTAATTACCAGTCTTACTGATTCATGTAACCTCTTTCTCTTTCTCTCTTGATATCCGAAAGTAACAAGCAACTTATAATCTATATGAACGGATTGACGTACGCCTTCAGACATGTTTTTGTTTTTTGTTTAGAGAAATTTTTTTGAAGGTATTAATTGAAAGAAAATATTTTTTCAAATATCGTGTCTATATACCCGACGGTGTTAACTGTTGTGAGCTTAAAGCATCGTGAATCGTGACTATACTTGTAAAGTCAAGCGTCACGTTGTATACAAAGTCTGGATAGCGGCTCGCGTGACCCGTACACTGGTAATTTTAGGCTAAGAATAAACATTTGATTGTGTCTCGACAGTACTGCAGAAAACGAGAAAAGTTAATGGCACTACACATTTTATTTATATCAATTCCGGTGGTATATTTTGTAAATACAGATCTTAAGTAGAGAATAAATTAATGGGACTGTAAAATATGTGTAATAAGATTATAGACTACAGACATTGTTTGAACTAAATATGACCGTAAATTATATAGTAATTTCGTTTAGTGGTTTTCAAAAAAAAAAATTTAACATCGATTCTCACATTATAATTAAAAATTCTTATGTACTTTTCTAGATTCGTTGACACACGTCTCGTGGATGTTTGAAAAAGTGACAGATTATTTTCTTACAGATTAGTCTTTCACTTTCTAACCTTGTTTGTGCATAGCTTTTGAACCATTTAAATTCTTATCAGCAAATGTTTGAACAAACAAACGATTCGTGTAAGCATTATCTTCGTTATCTTTCTGAGTCTTGTTTTATATAAGTCCTAGTCTCTGAGATTCGGAGTAAGGAGTATCGAACGTTTTATGAGTATCTTTTTCCTCTTTGTATTTGAACAATCGGAAAAGCAATTTTTCACGTATTATTATTATTAATATTACATTTGCCGCAGCTTCTGAAGACACACAAATACGTCCGATCCTATTTCCATAAAATGGGTAAAGCCTTGTCTGCAGACTGCCTGGTGCCCGGGTATAGAGGATAACGCGGAGCACACGTTCTTCAACTGTTATAGGTAGCCCACAAGAAGAGCGTCTCTGGTTGCGGATATAGGAAAGATAGCTCCAGATAACATCATCGGAGCTGAATGCTGAAAGTCCAGGACGTCTGGAATCATGTGGCACATTACGTAGAGGGCATCCTCAAGTTGAAGAAGAGAGACTTGGATCGTCTATAGACTAGATCAGTGTAGATGTGAACCCATTGGGCGCAGGAAAATTGCCTAGTCTGAATTAGTGTGATAAATGATCCCAGGCTAGTGCTCGTTCGACGGAGGAGGGGTTCAAGCGGGTAGTCCACTTGGGAGTCCCAAGTAAATGCATTTCTCCTCCTCCTTCAAAAAAATAATGTAGTATTATTACAGTTGAATTAGCGTGGTACGTACCTGACCGAAACTTTATTTATTTTTTTTTTTGCAATCTGTTTACAAATTAAACATTTGGCAAAATTGATGACAATATATATGACATGTAGAGAGTGGTCCATTGATCACTCCTCCTTAAGCACTAATATTACATAAATCTAGCCGGAATGTCCACTTGTTTGTGGCGTTTGAGTCTTCTTGTGTTGGTGCCTGCGTCTTCCATGAGCTTTTGAGCTAGTTCGTTGGGGTGCGCTGCGAGTCTCTTACTGTAGTTAACGAAGAATCGTTTGATTTCATGACGGACAGAAGTCACTTGGTGGTCGTTCTCGATGACATTATTCGGTACGTACCAAGGAGCGTTGACCATAGCTCGGAGCACCACATTCTGGAATCGTTGTAAAATCTCGATATTTGAAGTAGCCTACTCGCTGTCCCCCACAGCTGTTTGCCATACGTCCAGGTTGGCTTAAGTATGGCTTTGTAGATAAGGAGTTTACTTTCCAGAGTTACAGGGGATCTCCTTCCGAGTAGCCAATACATTTGCCTGTACTGTAGTCTGAGCTGTTTGTTTTTGGTAATTATGTGTTTTCTGACCGAAACTTAAAAAATTAATAATTAAACGAGGGAAACGAGTTCTCAGTTTGTTTTAACTCAACCTTTTGGCATTTGTCTGTCTATCTGTGTGTTTGGAGTATGTCTCATAACTTTTGAACGCATCAACCGATTTTCGTAAAACCTGCCATGCGTATCCATACGTTTAGCCTACATAATCATTGTGTTTTAGATTGATCCCACCAAAAAATAGGGTGGCGTGGCATAATGTGTGCGTCAAAATAGTGAAAAAAATGCAGAAGCCCGTATGGGGTATCAAATTAAAGGGAATGTTAACAAAATTTGAATTTAGTCTTAAGTTTTGGAAATTTAAAAATTGTTTGCTGCCAGGGCCTAAAAAGTAGATTTAATAAAATCGTAAATTCCGTAGGACGAAGAACTAAAAAATTGAAGACAATTTTAACAAAAATTTTAATATTGAGTAGTTTTCGAAATTTCAAACTTTTTAGACCACAGGGCCTAAAACAAGGATCAAATTTTAAAAAAAATTGTAAAAACCATCCGGGTGTCAGATTATGTAGAATTTTCACACAAATCCGAATGTTTGGAATTTTTGAGGTTTATTGTACGATTTTCAATAATTGTTCTGCTCTATAGTTGTACTTATTTTATTAAAATAAATTATTAGTTTAATCGGGATTTTCGTAATTTTTCTGATAATTGAAAAATTACTAATTTCGGCATTATTTATCTAATAATATAAATAGTCTAATAAAATAATTTATCGACTTCATTTAAAATAAAGAGAGAGTTGTGCAGCTCAGGGAACTTACTGGTAATAATATTGCATTACATTTATCCCCAAATATTGGGGATACTTGAAAGGTAATAACTACGAAAAACCAGTAACTACAGTCAAGTTTGGCACCGTCGAACTGAGATTTCATCTTGTTCGTGAATTTTGCTCGTACAGGTGGTTGAGTACCGTTTGGAAATGCTAACCTTACAGTCTGTTATTTTAACAAGCAGAAAAATCCACAGATATTATCCTTTAAAATGTAGTTTTGAACAAAAAATAGAAAATGTGAAAGTGTAAGCAATAAACGATTACTAAATATGTGTTTAATGTGTGGGACATACTGTGCGACTGACTGTGAAAAATATAAACGCGTCCCTGTAAACGTGATCGCATCTGAGAAATAAGATTGTTGTTATAAGCAAGAATGTGGGTGGATACTCAAGTAAAGTTTTTGTAACGTAAAACAAATTGAAATGGCCTGCTAGTACGAGCGCATCCTGTATTGTATTCTACGAACATGTCTGATGTGACACCAAGGTATCCATCAACTAACGTTAATATTCAAAATTATGACAACTTAAAAGAACGGTAAGTGTACAAAATTAATGTATTAATCAATAATGTTTACACAAAATATTAATTAAATTCGTATTCAACATAATAATTATTTATCCCATTTAACATAGTTTTTTCCCAAGCGACACTAAGCTTTTTCAAAAATTCCGACAGTTTTCCCCGAATTTCGGAGGATTGCAGTTGAATGGGAGAATGGAATAAATCTAGCGTTAGGTGACATGAGCAGCACTTCAGCATTATTTAAAGTGTGAAAAGATATAAATGATGTGGTGCTAACGTTGTTCAAGAAAAATCCAGTAATTGTAGGTAGAACAAGTGGTCCAAAAACATAAACTTGATCTAATGTTCGTGTAACGAATAGTAAGCAATTTTAATATTGTAGGACACTTATTTTAAAAATTGCATTACACTTATTAAAATGTACGTTCAGTTATGAAAAGTATGTTAATACTCAGCCACGTGTGATTATTCTGTGACACATTCTTTGCAGTCGCATTTAAGTAGCTCATATAATACTTGAATACGTGCGCTAGTTACTGTTGCAAAGTGTTTGCTGTGTTGACAGCATTCAGCTGTACACTTTATTTGATGGATCGATACAAGTCTAATGGCGACACACGACGTTAGAACAATTACTGCACGGTTCATTAAGGTCAACCCGCCACAACGTCTGCAAGAAAACAATGCGCCGTTAAAACTTACAGACTGCTGGAACTAACATATTTAACGTTTTAATGTTATGTCGTTAAGCAAATGTATGCACTGCTTTGTGAAAGACGGTCAATTATAAATTGAAATGCTGTCGTTCCAGTACTGAATTTGGACCGCACGTATTTCCTGTGAATTCTTACCGAATTGAAAACAGTCTAGACCAGTGATTTTCAATCTTATTAAGTCCGAGACCCACCTTGAAGGATATTACTCTCCATGGGACTCATAAGTATGGGCGCCGGCAGAATTACTTGTAGGGGTATGCTCCCAGTTTATAAGCATATTTTTTACTAACCTCGATACTTGAGCTCTCTTTTACGCTTAAACAAATTAGACATACTTAATTCTACTTAATACTAAAAGTAATAGGTTTTTAAAACATAGTAAATCAATTTCACAGCACGACTCCGCGACCCACCAACCGCCCCCTCGTGACCCAGCAGTGAGTCGCACCCAATAGGTTGAGAAACGTTGGTCTACTGCGTATACTTGCGTATGTGCACACGTCTTTGTTTATTGTATTCATATGTACCCTTGTTGAAGGAAAAAAGTGTTAGACCATTCTTTTCAAAGTACTTTTCTTGTGAAAGAATCACTCATTGCAACTATGTAAAATTCAGAGCAAATATTATCTTTGCTTTTTTGATTTGCAGGTGTTTCAGAACGCTTTGCCCGAATAATATAAGCGCAGTTGTTACTGAATAATATTGAAACGTTTTTTTATATAAATTTAATAATAATTTGTAATAATAGTACGTAATTTGTAATTTTATAATATACCTAAATTTCGTTGTCTACTTTTCATGTAAATGTACGTGATATCACTTATAAATTGTTCTTTAGTGTGCTTATGAGAACCTCTTCTATTTAATGGCTTTCCGTATGGCATGGAATATTTTATTCTTATCGCGCTGTATAATCTCAATCCTAGAATGTTTTATACTAATGGTATGAAAGAGCAACGTTTAGGAGAAAAGAGTGGTTGCAGCGTCAAGCCTAGTCTTCAGATGATGACAACGACAACATAACAATGACGATGATGATGATGACGATGTCGACAGTAATGAAATACAAAATGTGTCTGTTCCTGTACGAAAGCCAGTAGCAATCGAAAATCCAGACCAGGCCAGTAGTGAATCGATTCGAAAATGTCATTCGAATGTTTTTCACTTTCTTATAACTCTCTGGCTTTCCGTCTGTTTTATAATCCGTTTCGCTTATACTTTATTAATTAATATTAAATAAGAAAGTTATGTTAGTGGTTATAATTACAAACAGAATTATCACTGTTGTACACCACTATAGAAAATTTATTCCGATTGGCGCTTTCAAGGTTCTCAGCTCATCGTCAGATCGGAAATAACAACAGTAAAGTGCGTCTTACGTAAACAGTAAAGATCCTGTTGTTATTTCCGATCTGACGATGAGCTGAGAAGCTTGAAAGCGCTAATCGGAATAATTTTTCTATAGTGGTGTGCAACAGTGATAATTCAGTTTGTAATATTAAATATGTCACTTTAATATTAACTTCTTTTACTGTTGTTATTAACTAATTTTTCGTTTTATTCTGTTTGAAATTAAATTCGTTACCAAGTCGTGTTCTGTATCATCAGATCAGGAAGCAGTATTTCTTTGTAAAACGTAATTCCGTTTATTTTCTTATCCCCTCTTGATTTAAAACGATACACGTTACAAGAGATACCGTATAAATTGTAGACAGCCTTCCTTGCGCCTGAAATGAGTGCCAGTAACATTAGTGGGTCAAAAGGTGTGTAAGTTGGAAGCCTGTAAAAATATCGACTACCGTTGATCGTTTACTCCTTTCTGTATTAGTAAACTTATAAAACAAAACCAAAGTCTACACGATGGTCTACTCTATACGTTTATGCATATTATAACCAGTATCTATTAGCATATGGACATTTCAAGTTTTTAGGATTATGTTAAATAATCCTCCGAATGGCCAAGCCGCACGTTTTGGCTATAAATCGTGCTTCTGTAACTGTGGTGACCATTTTAATAAGAACGGAATTCCGTCACTGTCGCTGGAATCGTCAGAACAAATGCTGAAGAAGACTGCCGAAATTTGTAGCTGAAACGTCCAATGACGAAGTAATTTCGGACATTTGACCACGAACATGTTTCTGCCCCAAGTATTAAACGTGAGAGATAAAATTCTTTGAAGGAGGATGTTTGAATGTTTGAAGAGTCGAGTAGAAAATTTAGCGATGATAGAATCTTCAGGCGCGTAGTCGATGTCGAGTGATTGTCACACAGGTAATCGTAGATTAGGCCTACACGTCTGACGCTTAGCAGAGTTGCATGGTTTTTGACTGTCAGCACTAGGCCTATTATCCAGCGTTTGGAAATTCAGACAATGTGACTCAGCTGTCAATTACAATAAACTGATCTTAAACATGAACATGCCATCGTTTCCCTTCATTACAATATTTGATTTTACCGTTTGTTACGCACCAACAGTCATGCCTGTTTATTTTGAGTGAATGCGACAGGGGGATGGACAAGTACATGTCCACTTAGAACTTCACGGAACCTATACATTTATGAGAAAAATATAATCGTCTCTTAAAATTTTGACAAAGATTGGAAGGTGGATTACGGAATTGTACTTGGTCCTGGTTAAATGTCTAATTAAAATGAGTTTACTGGAAATTTAAGTAAATTAATACATATTTAGTGAAGAAGTGTGCCCAGGTATTAACTACTAGAACCTGGCATGTGTTAATGTACTGTTTACAGTTTGTATCGGTACTTTATTCATTTTGCGAGTTACATACGAAATATCTGTTATGACGTCAGTGGTCTGCGTGCGGTACATATAATGAAATAGTTTTCACGGAAGAAGAATGCGAGTGACGGCGGCGGTGGTGGGCACAGCGCTGTATTTACCGCTACGAGGAGGCTGCAATATCCGTCGCCAGTGTACATAACATCAATATTGCAAGCCCATTCCACTCTATAGTAGCAGTAGTAGTAATAGTAGGTGCAGCAGTCTCATCTAAACACAATCTCCTACTCCCACCATCTTGTCTAGTGCTTTAATACGTACACAGCTCTCTCAACCGAACGTGAGACTTTTCACCGTGTCATTAACTGCGAGTTTTTTTTTGTTTAGAAACGTGTATTCGTTAATAACTGTACTTTACGGCTGGTTTTAATGTCTCGTTTTTTTCTATATTTTAAATGCTCGTTGGTACGTTCGTCTCTGTTGCGTACTACGAAATGGTTTTATTGTGCTCCACGTGAATTTATACAGTTACAGTCAAAGGAATATATGAATGTATGAGTACACGGCTGTAATCTTTGAATTTAATAAAGACGCTTTGCGCATCAGGAAAACTTCATACATCTCAGTTGTGGTCGTAGAGGTTTGCCCGTCTGCTTAGTTTTATCCTGTTGAAATGTTCCATTTTGTTATTATGAATGTTTTCAGTGGGGGATTTTGTTTCTGTGGTCCAACATTCAATGCGTAGGCAATATATTGTTAATGCCAGGATACAAAAATAAATACAATATGATAATATGTCCGTCCAGCTTTACGTATAGTAACTGTGCTCTTCTAATATGACTACAGCTAGTGAAGTGAATGAAGTGCTGCAGCTCCGATACATTGAGATATTGTTTGTAGTTATTAAATTCCTAGCTTCCCGAGAGTACAGCGTACAAGCAATCCACCAAGGGATGCAACAACGTAGGGGGACAGGCAGTGATGCATCTACCACCCTAGTAATAAGAAGGTATTGCTAAAACCGCTGTTATCTGGACCCAGGCTTCTATAAGGTTGTACTTTTTGTGTCTTTGACAAAGCATAGGCACCCATTGGAAAGCGGCTGATGTACGTCCCTTACGCCAGCTCGACGCTACACTTCTACGTATGAACTCCAGGAGGCGCGGTAGAGACTGCCTCAGACGCGGGGATTTCGCAGTGATGTATCCCCGGTTGCACACTAGTTCGAGCAGCGAAGACCTTCGTCATAACTTCCTTATTCATCAACCACGTGGCCGAACAGGAACGGAAGACGGAAGACACTGGCCGGGAACACTGGCTCTCACAGGACAGCGCACACAACCCCGTGAACAGAGATACCAGGGTACAGTCAGTCGATATGTACTGTCCGTTCTATCACTTTATTAGACTTTGAAATGACGCCACATGGTAGAATAAAAAATGTCTTATTTCATATAAAACTGTAGAATGGAATAAAAAATGTCTTCTTACTTCATTCTTACAATATGGTAGAATGGAATTTTGCCTTAACTTCCTGTCCAAAATAACACATTGGAGTGAAAATATTTTCCTACAGATTTTGATGTAAGCAAATGCGAAATCTTATTAATAAGATATTCACTTTAAGGTATCTGAAACAGGTTTTTCCATAAGCTCCTAAAACTTTGACGTTTTATGTCAATTTTAAACATTATCAACTCCTCCCACTAACGATATTGTAATTTTAACATATTCTGCGACTGCTCCTGATTGCGTTTACTCGAAAATTAATTTCTTTCAAAACCGATAAGAAGAAAAAAGTTTCCAGCTCAGTGAACTATGATATGAGACCCGAGCAAAATTCACGATTCGCTGCTCGTTCATCCCCTCCCCGCTGGTACATGTCTACGCTGTAACTGTCACATTTAGCTGGTATACGATGTCTTCAAACACCGTGAAACTGCTTCGTGCACGCCCAGTCGTAACACTTACACTTTGCGTAATAATTTTCACGTTATTAGCTCTTACAGGCCTACAGGCGTAAGTTTCGCAAACTGACGATGACTTTACTAGTGCTGTTCGCATCGGAACACAGAGTGGCGGCCAGTAAACTTAACAAACTCCAGAGTTACTAGTGATCACATACTTAAGAAATTGTAATTATTTTAACTTTGCTTCTAGTAGTAATTTTATACAAAACACTATGTTGTCTTTGGTATTGACGAGCGCTTTCGGCAGTCAAGCCATCTTCAGGTCATTTACCAACCTAAATGTCACCTAAACGTTGGTAAATGACCTGAAGATGGCTTGACTGCCGAAAGCCCTCGTCAATACCAAAGACAACATAGTGGTTTGTATAAAATTACTAGTAGAAATATTTGAGACCACTAACACTCCAATACAACAATAAATTTTAACTTTGACTGTGCGCGTCAGTTATTCTGAAATATAAGTGCAGTATAGGCCTACCTAGTTACATGAAGTCCGCCAGACTGCTATGTACGGTACTGCTAAAAATTATTCCTGCTAGACCAGTGTATTCGTATGGTGTAAATCGAAACCCTTGATGCTCTGCGTTTTACAATAATATTGCTCGAAACAGAGGTCATTGTCCTACTTTAGAACATTAATGTTAATTTCCCAAATGCTCATTATGGTGCCTTTGTGTGGTATGTGTTTTACTAGTGTCATGTTGGTTATGTCTGGGAATTTATGTCCAGTGTTCATTGCATGTGTGACCAAATTAGATTTATATATTTCTGTTGTTTTGTATGCGTTTAGATGTTCAAATTAACGTTTTTCAGTTGTTTTGTGTTCACACGCACGCGCACACACACACACACACACACACACACACACATTATAAATGGAGCTTCTAAAAAAACAGACTCACGTAAATCGGTTGCTGGATCAAGTTTAAGTCAAATTAATCTGTCCTAAACCACTGTAACCGTCGAACGGTACGGGGTTATTCCGGTATTTAAAAAATGTTGAAGTCCGTCATTTTTGTAGATCTAGAGTTTGGTAGTGTTTTAAAGAATTTTAATTGACTTAACCTGCAGTTATTTACGGTTACTTAAATCATTAAATTCCTCCTACTTATTCACTTGAGACGTATTTTACGTTTCTTGCATTACCGATTACAGCTATAATAACTATGCAGAACTAATCTCACAGTTTTATAATATCCCATTTTTTTTGCGGTCTATAAATTAAAGAAGTTATAAATAACTGATTCCAAAATGAAAGTACACATTTTTGAGTCAAATAATAGAATCACGTAACAGGTCCAATAATGATTGGTTTTATAACAATGTAATTAGCTTTCCTCAAACTATCTCCATTAACTGTGTAAAGTCGACGAGACGTCCGCCTCGTTCAAGCCCCGCGATGGAAGCCAATTTGTAAAGTAGACGTGTGTACGGCTACCGTTTTACTCTGTAAAATGTGGATAATGTACAATTTGTGTGTAATGGGTGTAACGTGTCTTCTCTATCCGTAGTTCAAATGCGTGCAACTTCCGCAGATTTCGTCCGTTGCGAACGTACGAATAACCAGGTCTCGATGTTCTTACCTGTTGTTCACTAGGGGTGAGAAAATCCCGGTGGCGCCAAATTGTTTTCTTAAAACAATTAAAATAAAATTCAAAGGTGTATGACCAGCGCAGCTCAGGCGGTTTGAATAATTCAAATATTTCCGCCCGCCTAGGCCAACTGTAGCGTTCTGCAATTCGTTGCGTGGGCTGTGTAAATCGTTAGTCGTCTGCTGAAATATACATAAAATATTGTGCACCTCCTAATGAAATTATAACACCGTGGTTACACTCAATACTTATACATTTTTTATTAGTGATTAGTTATTCATTTAATACAAATTATTCTACTACAAAATGCTCCGGTTATTCATATGAGACATCTACAGGGTTTGACAAATCGATATTTGAATTGATAACCAGACGTTTAATAATGGCGTCTGTTGTGAATCGTACACAAGTTATTAATGTTTGTTTGTCATAGGTTCTTGAGATTACGTTAAAAGGATTACAAATGTTTAAAACAATAAAAATACGCACCCTTACATCAAGTAAACTTAACTAACATATTGTGTAGGTATAATTTGTTTAGTGTAGTGTAGTAAAAGTGTTTACAAGTTATGGATAATTAACAACAGTTTATATTGGTTAGTTTATAAATTGACAGTGACTTAGTATTCTTTTTAATCTTTGAAAGTAATTAATTTCAGTTTAGTGAGATTTCGACCTTTAGTAAGAAATAATTAACGTGAGTTTATTTATAAATTTTGGGTAATTTAATAGGTACTTATCACTTCCGTAGTTATGGCGAATTCACACGATCTGTGATTAATGGTTATACTGCAGTCCTCTTTAATTTGCATTGGTTTGGGACATCAGGCAACTTTTCCAGTTTAATTGGTAGTAATTTATTTTCTTTTTTCGTTAATTTGGCCTCAACTTCAGTAATATGGTTCCAGTCCTCGTCTTACGTCTTGGTATTCACTTAGTAGTAACTTCTTCTGATATTTTCTATGTTTTAATTGACAATTTTTGGTCACTCGAAAATTAGCGTCTATACCATTAAAGCGTCATGCATTCAGTCAAAAAATCTAACGGTATTTTTTTCTTGTCACTCCACAGTTTCCATGGTAACGTAATTATTCTCCTTGGTTGATCTCAAAATAAACACATTGTTATCAAATTTTGAATTTTTTGTTTAATTTGAATAAATATTTTATAATGGCTATATTTACTTGGGGATAATTTCAATGGTTGTAATCTTTACATAGATGTTCCTATTTTCTTTCAAAGATTAGTTTGATATCTTACAAGATTGGTCTAAGCCATGTATTAATGTTTTAGTCCAAAATTGATAATACTATGTTAATACATAATTTACTTATTTCTAAGGTTTAATATAATTCTGCCATGTTATTTTTGTTAGTTGTTGGTAATTACATAATTTACCTTGTTTTGTTATTTAAATATTGTCTTCAATTGTTTACAATTGGGTTTCTTAACTTCGACAGCTATGTCCTGTATGGGCATAAGTTGTTACATCTTATAATTTCTTATTTTATACATTACTTTCAATTCATATTACTGCTATTATTTTGCGGTTTTTGTTAAATTTATGTCATTACTATTTTTATCCCTACTCCCATTTCTCACCCACATCGTTAACACTTACATCTATTAATAAAACATAACATATAATTAAATTACTGGTCTGTACATAGTTCAGCCATGTTCCCTTTCGTTACACATAATTATTATATTTTGCCTGTTATTTCTTATAAAGGTATTGCTATTATTTTCTTTATAAATTCCTTACTTACTTAAAACATACTAACATATTACTGTAAAACTATTTCTTCTGGTATTTATTGCCTTAAACATTAAGCCAATAACTTCTTTCTTTAAATTAACAAATGAACAAATTTGGTGAGTGTTATACCTACACCATCTCTTTTATAACAATAATCACCCTGGTGATTTTTATACTGAGATAATATTTTTTCTGTTTTTTACATTCACAATTATTCTGTGTCTTTCAGTCTAATATGCTTAACTTAATTGCTCATTTAACATGTGCTTATGTTTTGGGTTTGTCACACTTGTTCAACTCTTTTTTCTTAAGATTATATGTTGTTTATTTTATTACACTTATCATGTCACTGTTCATCTTTGTCACTCCCTACCTATCTCTAATTACCCTTATATTTCTCACTATCTCACTATCATTACACAGTTTTTGTATCTAATGAGTTCATGTCTCTTTCATTAACTTCAGACTGTCACATATCATTTTATAATATTAAAACAACATGGTATTGTAAACACATCTTTCAAATAAAACATAATTTTGTATACATTGTGTCATTAAAGTGATAAAAATTGGTTTGAAATGTCATAATTAATAATAATAACAACAATTTAATAATGTTAAAATATATTGTGTTAATTGAAACATACTACATCTGTAGCAACAGCAATAATATTAGCGAATAAATAAACTCTCCAAAACCTTATACCTTCAAACACATAATGCTGAAATAAAATACATACTGCTGAAATAATCCTAGTAAAAGTTTCAGAGTATATAGTAGGCTATACAATTTGTTCTCTGATTGAAACACGCACACATTTCTATTCCCTGCCTGTATGAGTGTACTTTTTTTTCTTTTTTCTTCACTGTCTTCTTGTCTCGCTTTATTTTGGTTAATATCTGGCCAATCTCTGGGGTTGGGTCAATGTCAGTTGTCTGTCAGTCTAGTTCGTATTTCTTCTTTAATAATCACCTTTGGTTTACTATTCACTCTTAATTATATTTACTACTCTCATTCTTGTTATTATTTACTTATCAAAATATATTATTTCTTAGCCTTTTTTTTTTTTTTTTTACATACTTATTGGTATCAAATGTGATCAGAGTTTGGCAATGTTATAACTGGCTGAACGACATCACAAGTACGTTTTGTATGCAAGGTAGCATACCATTGGCGTAACTTAGTAGCTGCTCTTGAGGGGCATGAGACTATCTTGAAGGTTCGACTCTCCTTTATTTTATTCATTTACAAGTATTGTGATTCCTTTCATCATCGTCATCATCATCTTCTTCTTCAACGATTAAACCATGGATGGTTTGTTCCGATCTCAAACAGGCAAAGATTAGAGCTGGTCACTCTACCGCTTCCTAGGACGTCCCACACCTCTCCGTCCCCTCGGGTTGTAGTTCCATGATTCCTTTTATATCTACAATTATTTATATATATATAATAGGGTTGCTACAGCTAGTGCCGTATCCCTTCCTTCAACCTGGCTTTCCAATTCTCCCGATGTTCCCATTGTCCTTCCTCAAGTCGTATACGTTGCATAGATTCATCCACTTCGTCCCTCCAAGATCTTCTCGGTCTTCCTCTTTTTCTCCTTCCTAATGGACTCCATTCCGTTACTTTGTTGACCCACCTATTTTGGCCTCTCCGGGCATGACCGTACCACACCAATCTTTTTTCTTCGATGTAGTCAATTACACTTCTTTCCTTTTCCATTCTTCTTCTGATCTCCTCGTTTGTCATTCGGTCTGCTCTCGTTATTCCACAGCACCTCCTCCAATATTCCATCTCTGTTGCAAGAATCTTTCTTTCATTCTTTTTGTTAATAACCCATACTTCCGCTGCATACATCATAATGCTTTGGACTATGGTCTGATATATCATTTTTTTTGTGATTTTTCTAATATTTTTGTCCCATATATAACTGTGTAATTTTCTAATCCCTGTTCTAGTCTGTCCTAATCTACTTTTTATTTCCTCTTCCGTTCTGCCTTGTTTACTCAGTGTGAATCCTAGGTACTTGAATTTGTCTGTTCCTCTACACTGTACTGTATAAATAGTGTATGCACTGTTTTGGTTAGGGTGCCACGATCTAAATAAAATTAAGTTGAAATAATGTTGTTGAAAATCAAAAATGGTTTTGTTAATGATAACTAAAAGCAACGTCCGAGTGAGTACATTGCGGTCTTGGACGTTTTTTATTAATATTCGCGTGACGTGGCGTTAATGTAATGTTTGTCGCCTGAATTTCTTGTATGAAAAATTATTAAACTATGACGAGCTAAACATGTTACCGAGAGAGATCGAGAGGGGGGATATGCAAATGCCAGAACAACACAGGAGGCGTTCTTGTTAGCCCGTTATTAAACGAACGATGGCTGTATTTATTAGTGTGTCACGTACGATAAATGCTGAAGTCGGTAATTCATTGGTATAATTTCCTGAGGCTAATAGAGCCGCCGCGCTTCATGACGGTGGGGGTAACTCGAGTGTTCGTTATCACCCTTACTTATCACCGTGGGATGCGAAAGAGAGAGAAATCTCAATTACCTTGATGGATGCCAATCGCCTCTTCTTGGAGCCGCAGAAAATAACCGGTCGTTTGATCAGTTTAATGAAATCCTATTGTTCTGAGGAAAAGTATTAAAAAGGAAACCTCTTAAAAAGAAAACGATATAATTAAAGTGTAAGAAAAATGTATTGGCACTTCGTATTGTCATTACAAAAAATCGTGTAAAACAAAATTAACAGTGATTATATAGTATTTTGTACACTTACTTGTACGAAAATCAAGAGATTTCATAGTTTTTTTTTTTGCTGACATACTTGCTTAATATAAATGTTTCGTATCTTACATCTAATCATTAGCTGAATGTATTATATAATTCAGTTTTCTTCCAGTTTGCTAGCGTACAGTACAATTCATTGTGTATGTGTGTTTGCGTCTATTTTTGACTCTAATTTATGTGAGAAATCAGAATACACTTTATGAGGTAATCGTTTGACATTAAACATGGCTGGTCAGGAAGGGACCTCATTTTGTCGCTTTAAAATTCTCACAGGTCTGTTCAGTCCTTCAAGGGGTCAATTCTTTTTTAGTCTTCGATAGCGGGATTGTGTGTGTGTGTGTGTGTTGGGTGAAATATTTGTCATTGAATTTCATTATTTTTATGTGAAGACTTGTTAATAACGATGTTGAACCATCTACTCCTTCTTTCCTTTAATGTTCCACATTCGTTATTTTCTAGGAAATTTATACGTTCTGTTATTTATGAAGTGTTTAATTTTTTTTAAATGTAATTCTTATATATTATATAGTATCTTCATTTGGTAATAACAGTCTGTGTACATGCGTCTTAATTGTTCTCCGTACTTAAACCGTCCTGCTGCTTATCACATCACATTACGAGTATAAAAAAGTAGTGTAAACATGATATGCCCTCCCCCCTTAATTCACAGTTTTGTTGCAGCATAATTTCTGTTGTTTATTAGGAACATTTGTATATAGTTTTAATTAATTTCGTATGTTATTTTCATTTGACATGTGTGTACTCACAACCTACCAAAGTTATGCCTTTTCCAAGTGTAACATTATAAAATTAATTACACAGTGAGACATGCGGTTCGTGTAAATAGATTTTTGCCCATGCAAACAACGTACACGTTATTATAAATCACCTTTCCAAATCAATTTTTATGTCTTTAAAAGCATTTGTTTTTCCCTTTTTAAAAAAGAGAAAATTTGAAGAGAAAAAGGATGTTCCCCCAATTTAACAGCTTTTAAGTAGCATCGTTCTTGGGGTTATAATTTACAGGCTGTTTATAAAGCGTTAATTCTTAAGTAGTTATCTTTATGTGTGACGCGAGGAGAGAGACTTAGTTGGTGTGAGTCGGCAAATAGTAAATTTTGTATGAGAGGTCGGGTCGCGCCACTAGAGATGTCTATCAACTTTATATGCTAAACTGTGGCTGCTGGCGGGTTTTTTGCTTGCGGAATTTTGTCCGCTGTTTTCACGTCTACTCAATATGTTTAACTACATTTATGTAGAATATTGTACACTGTGAACAAACGAATTATCGAAACTACTTTTGCCACAGTTGTAGATAATCTGTGTGTGTTTGTGTGATGTGTGATACAGTACACTCTCTGTAATTAAGATTCATATTTTTCTTGTAGTTAGCAAGTTCGGGAGCAAAAATTGGTAATTGGTCAATAACTGGACAATGGCATGTTGAAATTTTCAGGTAGTCGTAGTGCGCTGTGTGATTTTCCTCAGCGATTTGTTCAATATTATTGTGCACTAAGCGTAGTAGCATTAGATTATTTTATTTGTTAGAATTAAGTCTAAATTAAATTAAAGATATTAATATGACTTGTAGTGTTTCTCTATTCTTGATATCCATTTCGCCGGACCACTGTAAGTGTGACTACCGACATATCAGTATAATAAAATGTAGTATTTTGTAATTTATTCCAAACAGTTTGTGGTCCACTTAACAGAACGTATGATAAAGAGGGTAACTAGAAAAGATAACTAACGACATGAAAAGAAATTTGCCAAAGAGTTAATTCAAAATTGTTTCCAATTTTGCCAATTTTCCAATTTTTTTCCAATTGAAGGGCTGTCGGAAAGAACAGGCTCAGTCCAAAATTTGTGATGTTTGTTTTAATGGTTCACATCATAGCCTATCATGAGTAGCACATGTTGGTATAATAGTTTTGGGAAAAAACAGGCTCAGTCCATTGGAAAAACAACAAAAAGAATACGTGCAGGGGGAAAGAACAGGCTCAGTCCCGCCATTGTGGGAAACAACCGGCTGAGTCACAGGCCTTACTTTGTGTACAGGCCACACGGAGCGCTAGATCAGGTTCTGTTTGTGCTTCCATTGTTTACGTTCTGTCATACTGTCTGTGATTTCATCATGTTTTAGCTAGTGTTGTGTTAATACTTTTTAACTAAAGAGCTGTACGTACTTCAAAGTTCACACAGTTCAATGGAGGCTCAAGATCAGTCAGACATTACTCCAGTGAAGAATGGAAGTAGTAGGAAAAGAAAAAGGCTAGGCAGGATGTCTGAGGTAAAGAAAAAACTTAACCTAAGTTCACATGAAATGGGTGATGATTGCCAGTGTTCTTTAAAATGTTTTGATAATGTTCCTGCAGAATCTCGTAAGGCTATTTTAAAAGACTTTAACTCTATGGCATCTGTTGACATGCAAAATACCTATTTGAGCGGTTTAATAGCTGTTCTACCTGTTGCTCGCAGGCGGCCTAGGAAAGCAGAAGGTGCCAGACAAAACAGAGCAGCTTATAAATACCGAGTAAGGGCACGTATTGATGTTATTGTGAAGGAAATAGATGTTTGTCGCAAAGCTTTTATTTCAATTCATGGTGTTAGTAAAGGGAAAATCGAGTATCTTGTTTCGAACCTTTTGTCAACTGGACATTCTCCTCTAGACAAAAGAGGAAAACATGATAACAGACCGTGGAGACTTCCAGATGAAACTAGAGAAGCTGTTAGAACTCATATAAGCTCATTTAAAGGTCGTGGAAGCCATTATGGCTTGAAAGACTCTAAGAAAGTGTACCTACCTGAAGAATTAAATGTTATGAAAATGTATAATATGTTTAAAGAGAACTACCCAACAATAAAAGTATCTCATGGAAGCTACAGGCAAATATTTAACACTGAATTTAACATTTCATTTGGCTACCCACGCACGGACACCTGTAGTCAGTGCGATGAATTTAGTGCTAAATTAAAAGCAGAAGAGATTAAAAGAAATGAGTGCACAGATCCAAATGAAATAATAAAAATTGATGCAGACATAAAACGTTTAAAAACTGAGAATCGTTTGCACAAGAAAAAAGCGAGTCAGTTTTATGAAAATAAAAAACAAGCTAGATTGAAAGCCAAAAATGACAGCGAGTTTGAAGCCGTTTGCATGGATTTTAGTAAAAACTTGTCGTGCCCAAATGTGCCTACGAACGACGTTTACTACCGTAGGCAGTTGTCTGTGTACAGTTTTAATATACACGTTTTGTCAAGCAGTGAGAGTGTATTTTTTATGTACCCAGAGTGTAGTGGCAAAAAAGGGAGTGATGACGTATGCTCAATGTTGCATACGTTTTGTTACGAATATCTCGACAATTCAGTAAAAAATCTTGAAATATTTTGTGATGGCTGCTCAGGGCAGAATAAAAATTATACCCTGATTAGGTTCCTCCATAACTTGGTACACATTGAAAAAAGATTTAATTATGTCAAATTATGTTTCCCTATAAGAGGGCACTCTTATCTAGAAACAGATAAGAACCTGGGCATAATAAATCAAAAATCTCGGGCTGAAATTCCCGACGACTGGCTTGACGTTTTTAGGCATGCAAGGACAAAACCATGTCCATTTACTGTTCATAAAGCGAATATTGACTCTTTCTGTCAATGGAAATCTCATTTGTCACCATATTATAAGAAAAAGTGCCCATTTCCAACCCGACCAGTGCGACAAGTTCTTATTGAGCGAGATGAAGGCTCCAGTGAAATTCAAAACTTTGTAAAATACAGAAATACATTCCATGGAGCTTGGGTAAAGATTCAAGTGCTAACAGCTGTTCCAACAGAAGTTTTCAGAGGAGAGTTTTCTTTGCCAGATTATTCGTATGATGGTAAGTAAAGTTCTAAATCGTAAAACAGGCTGATTATGGATTAAGTACATTCATAATATTAGGTAGTTGTATAATACAGAAAAATAATTTGTACGTTTCTGTATTAAAATTAGCTGAAAAAACACTCACAGAAATCACAGGCCTAATTCACTTTGTTTTTTGTTTCGTAGGAGACTTACCAATTTCAAAGCCAAAGTACGACGATTTAAAAGTTCTTAAGAAGTTTTGTCGACCAGAAGCGCAAAGATACTTGGAAACCCTGACCTACCAGAAGACGTCTATCTTTGTAGCTATTGCTTTTAACATTATTTTTTAATTACTTACTTATGTTTTGTGCTCTGCTCATAATAAAGTAATGGTTTTCATTGTGCTCTGTGAGTTCTTATTATTTATTGTTGGGAAAAAACAGGCTCAGTCCATGGACCAAGCTCGTTCTATCTCGCAACGTGCCCTTATTTTAACAAATATTTATGCAAAACTAACTCAGGAACTTACTGAAACATGTTTGCTAACTAATTCGTTAAGAAAAAGTTAATTTAAGCATTCTTGTTTTGAGCCTGATAAGATTTAAGCACCTAAAATGCTCTCCTGAAAAATTTGCAAAATGTGACTGAGCCTGTTCTTCCCGGCAGCCCTTCAATTGTTTCTTACGTTTTATGCCTAATTCAATGGAAATTCACAGAATAGTGACTGATGTCTTTATTTGTTGGCAGATATTACTTTAAATTTAAAGTTTTAATTTTTATAGAATTCTTCGCAGCCTAACTGACTTTTTAGAGAATTACATTTTATCTTTAAATATAAAAGCCACAACAGATTGTTTTCTTTTCTCTGTTGCGTGGTGTAGCAGCTGTCATTTGATAGGCTTGAGTAAAACCCGTTCGCGTGATTGTAAACCGCGGAGTTCAGGTACAACCTTTTCAGCGCACTTCTGTATTACGAAGTACCATTATATTTCCTTAAAGGGACTAAGTGAATAAATTTTATTGCGAAAATTCGATTATCATAGTACGAGATATACAGCTGGAGTAATCGTAGCTGGTAAAATGTCACTGGTCTGTTTCCTACATCTGACACGTTTCAAACGACGCTATGTCCCATTTTCCCATTCTCCGCCTGAAGGTAAGAAGCAGCTGACTCTCACGGTAGGTAGTCTTTATAAAAAGAAATTTCTGTTGAAGTTTCTATGTAAGACGGAAGCAGTGTTTGGTGTAGCCTAGTGGTTCCCAATCTGAAGATGACAGCGGACCACTCAACGGAAAGATAGGTAAAGCGCGGACTCCCTTATTAAGGGCTTCAGAATATTAAAGATACTAAGTACAATTTATTTTATAAACGTTTTTATTCACCAAAACGAGTTTTGCTAATTTAATTGAACTGTTTTAAATTAACTAAAATTAAACCATTGAAAAGACAGTCTTACGTTAGATTAATCAGCGTGATTTTGGGCTTACATTTATTTTGCGAGTTGTGAAATTTTGAATGATACTGATGTTCAGAGCTACTACGTAGTAGGCCTATTTCATCGTTTTTCGTCCATCCGACATCTCTTGTCATACTCTCAGTTGTTTCTACATACCGTAACGTGCTCGATTAATTGAATGTTTCTATAAACTTGTAATCGTCGTGGTCCCACGATCCACTGTTGAGCTTCTCGCGGACCGCCGGTTGGAAACCAGGTGTAGGACTATTTATTGTAGTCTCACTATTCTAATATTTGAGGTCACTACTAGTTCCTAATTTTTTTCTTTATTCACACCGTATCAAGTGCTGTAGTTGGTCTCGACGCATGTAACTGCAGCAGTGAGTGTTAATTTTGTCATTATAGGTTCCTTAGTAATTGTATTGGAAATATCAACTTATTTTGTGATCGGTCTGTGAGCTCTTCCATCTTCCTTTTCTTCTGACCGTAGTTGTGTGTACCTGTGTACCTTATTCAAGAACCAAAAGACCTTGAACTATACTTTGGAAAGAGACAGTTGTTCGATTAAGTTATCTGACTTCACGTGGAAAACAAGTGTTATCCGGTGCATTATTTATAAATTTTGTAGTTCTTTGTAGCGTATATTCTCCCTGCCTTCAATGTTTCTGAGCTGTTTGTGTACTTCTCTTCTTTTTCTTCTTGTTTATCGAACCCTGCTGCCTCTCATCGTCGATTTATGTGGAGCTCTCTCCGTCTTCTTCACCCATTCCTGTCTGCACATACAATCTTTGCTTCTTCTAAACGTTTCTGTCCATTTGTTTCAATATACTCTTGATATGTCATCTTGCCCTTCCTGTAGGTCTCTGGCCCTCAGGCTTTACTTACATGAACTTTTTATTTTTCTTCTTTCATCTGTCCTACTTGCGTTCTTTAGCTCCTTCATTTCCCAACACATCTAGTAGGCCTATAGCCATCACTGGCTTTACGTCCAATCTCCTCATTTTTACGATGATCTTTCTCTATTGATGTTATATTGTTTGCTTGTTTATCAAGTAAGGTTCTGTTCATACATGTTTGACGCTAGATATACAGACTTAATTTTATGTTTTAGAGGGATCTGAAGTTTTTCTTTACTTTCTACTCCTCTTTTCCTAAACAGTGTTGTTTCCTGTTTAGTATATGCAATTTGCTTTCTTCAGAGTATTTGATGATACTTCTCGATCTGTTCTCCCATTCCTTTCAAATATCGCACCCAAATATTCATACTCCTTGATATGACCCCTTTGTTCTACATTCTGAGCAGTTCAGTTGTCTTCAATGCAACCATCTTCAGTAGTCTTATTCGTTGGAATTAAACACTGTCATAGTCTTCCTTGGTGTTGCAAGTAATCAGATCTTTATACGAGAGTCAACATCCAAACTGACATATTTTTTCATGATGAGTCTCTTGTTGCTCTCAGTAAGCTAAACTTCTAGTGTGAACATATTGTCTTCAGTATTAAACAACTCGTTCTGGAAAACAGGAAAAGTAGAACTACTCGCATCACATGTATTATTCGTGGACACATGAGCACGTGTGATATATGTGTTTTGGGAAGGGCGAGAGAAAGAGAGAGGGAGAGACAGACAGACAGAGATACATTGGCAGACAGATGGAGAGTGTAGAGACAATGGAAAATAAATATATTATTTACAAGAATTTGTCTTCAGAGTTATTTGAAATAGAAAATTTCTCCTTAAAATGTTTTATAAAGAGCTCTAGTTTTTGTATAGTTGTTTTTCAGAGTACTAATTGTAGTAAATATTTTATTCCGCTATCAGATTTTGATAGGCTACAACAACACGAAGAGAATTTTTCGTATTAGATCGACTGTTTTCATATCAGCTGTAGCACAGTTATATTGTAATACGTGTTGCAAATGTGAGGCTATTTGTCCGGCGTTATTGGTTGTTCACGAATCGCGCTTTGATAATCAGTGGTGATTTGAGGACTTTTATTGCCTCTGACCTTGTTTGTTACACGGTATTTGTGGTATACCATGCGTCGTTAGAGATTTCAAACATACGCGTTTTTGCACTTTTATTTATCGGTCTGCACCGTACTTTTACACGAAAACATTTAACGATTTTACGAACTTTCATTCAGTTCGTGGTTGATATTATTGACGCTCACGTACACTCTACTTCGAGACGTGTTTTTTCTTTATTAAGGCACAGTTTTGGTAAAACATAAAACTAATCATTTTAATTTTGAGGTATAGGCCTACAGTTACGTACGCAAGCCGTGTTGGTCATAATATGATTCGTCATTACAGTGAGATAAACTACAAATCCAAGAAAAGCAAATCTTGTTGACCTAGCTGTAAAAAGGTTGATTAGTGTGTTTGCTACTAATGTAACGTAAATTTTAATATTGAATCATGTCCGTGGTAGGTATATAGACTCCTTACTATGTAATTTTCCTCTGTATAGTAAGTTATTGTTTGTGACATTAAAGAATGGCGTCTACGGATAGTGCTGTGTCACATCATATTCTATGGAAGACTTCATAAATAAAGAACAATGCTGTGCCCTTATGTTTAAAATAATTTCTTGTCTGTTAATAAAACATTGTAAAGAAACGCCTGATCTCGGTTCCTTTTTGTGTGAAGCAATATAATGCAATTCAGTTCACACACGCGCGCGCATTGTGTCATCTACGAGTTGTGTTAATGACTCGTGTTTTATGTATGTCCCCTCAATCTTCGTGCCATGATAGTCTTGGGAGTATGAATGTATGATTTACGCCCTCAATCTTCACACCACGTTAACCATATTGTGCGGTTACTTTATGCAGCAGGCAAAAATGTGAACGATTCTACCTGTTGTCACTACCTGTTGTACAAAGATCTTACCTGTTGAAATGCGTTGCGACGTCTAAAAAAAAAAAACTTTTTCAGCTCACTATAAACAGCGTAGGAATTATAGGCTACGTGTTCAACTCGTTTATGCACTGTGCCACTGGTTCATGCATGTTATTGTCGCAACCGGAAGTTGATATAGGCCTATGTTGTTAGCTTTTTCGGTAGTTTGAAGGTCTAGTTCGTTGAAGTTATTTTTCAGTGATCTGGTGTCGAGGATATTATGTTGTGTTCAGTATCGACTGTTTTTCAAAAACCATAGCCTTATGTATGGCTATGAATGTTAGCACCCTTGTGTGCTAACTTCTAACGATGGTAATTGTACGACCTGACTCTCCTGAGAATGGGTATATGTTATTTGCATACTTAGATATAAATATTAAGGTATTAGTTGGGTTGTGATTTTGTTTCTTCTGTCCTTTTATCGTTATAACGCTGCGTTTCCAAGAACTCCTCAGATAACGTTCATAAACAGAACGTATAAACATGTTCTCGAGCTACCAGTCAACACGCGCGCTCAAATCATATCACCCATGTCATATCGCACTTTTTTTTTAACTTTAGAAATCTGTTTTAATACGGTGAGGATCATAACTTCTAACGTCTTGTTTTACGCACGTCTAAGCAGAGCAAGTTATCTACAATTTATTGCATATATTAAAAGTGGAAAAAATTACATAGACGGTGAATGTTTAATCATTCACGTTTTATAAATCTCAAGAAACTTTCTTCATCCTTTACTTATTGGATAAATAGCCTGAATCCCCACGAATTGGTGTTTGATTCTATGTTCATTGTACTTTAATATCAACATTTCCTCTCTTTTCTTACACTGAAATTTTCCTTATATTTTATCTTTATAAAATGAACGTAATAATGTTGTAAGCCCCTTCTGGAAAGTTATTTGCTGACTAAAGTGGTCATTGTATCATCATTTTTTTATCAGTTGTAGAGTTTCTTTCTCGTGGATGAGTAAATTGGACTGCGTAAGTGGCAAATGCGGTTTCAACATCCCCTCTGAAAAAAATAACGGTTTTCTTTTTTTACGTCTGAGGGTTAAGTACATATACTTGTGCTACCATTGGATCGGCTACTTCCCTCATAAAATAAACGAACGCTTTTTGGCTTCCGTACTTTTCAAATGCCTGCTTTCATAAGTCGTTATTGTGGCGGTAATAACTGCTGTACTTCTAACGGAATACCTTCAATTTCCTCCTACTGTGTACTACAGTTGATAACCACTACAAAAATAATGACAGTATATCCTCTTATAACTTAACGCAATTTTTCCCTAAGTATTGAGATGTTTTACTGTATTATAAATACCAACAGGAATATGTGACTACGGAATAGGCCTATTTGTGCATTCATCTTTCGGGGGTTATAAATATTACTATAGTTATGTATTAATTTTTATGTGAATCCTTTCATACCGGCTTTCTTATATAGCCTAGGTATAGGTATAGATATATATTTCCGATGTAAATATCTTCTTGTCTTCACGTAGATCAGTTAATTCCTAATGCAGTTAGGAATTGAATTATTCCTCAGTGTAACATTCTCTGACGCTCGTAGAAATAGTTTTAATTATGTTATCGACTATGTAAACTTTGATAACGGCTTGGAGGAAAAGTTGCCTGGACTAAGAGGAACGCATTTACATAAAAATAGAGTATACCTGAATAGTAGG
The DNA here is from genome assembly GCA_034769895.1 of Magicicada septendecula. Taxonomy (NCBI): domain Eukaryota; kingdom Metazoa; phylum Arthropoda; class Insecta; order Hemiptera; family Cicadidae; genus Magicicada; species Magicicada septendecula. The sequence continues at coordinate 273,356,755 of CM068371.1, forward strand.
CCTACTACTGAAAATGCGGCTTCCAGATATATAAGCCAATGTAGCAAAGACAACTTAGAGGTTTCTGCTACCGCTGCTGTTGCTATTTCTGTTATTCCTACACTCTTAAGTGTTTTTTTTTTTTAGTTTTCTTAATTGTCCTAGTACAAGTTTGTCATTTGTCACAGGCTGGCAGTGTCGCTCTGACAATTCTGACTCGATAACCCATTCAGTCTAAACTTCAAAATGTCTTATTAACCCCCTGTAACTCTGTGCCAGTTATAAAGGTTATTATTATTTATAAGAAAGCCGCCTGAATGTTTTGTTTTCAGATAACTCAGTTCGAAGGTCATGGTTATCGTTTTAAATAATATTCCACTAATTAATTAAGAGATTAATTGAATGCGATATGGCGATACTAGTGAAATGGGGCGAGTTCTTTTTTCTAGTTTTAATTTTCTAATTTATTACGTATAACATAAAAAGAAAATATTTATGTATTTGTGTAGGGAGGGAAAGAGAGAGAGAGAGAGAGAGAGAGAGAGAGAGAGAGAGAGAGAGAGAGAGAGAGAGAGAGAGAGAGAGAGAAAGAGAGCTTTACATTTATGTACCATAATATTCACGGATTATTGTGCTAACTTTTCTGTGTTTTGTTTTAGGTAATTCAAGTTGACGTGGCCTGTTATAAAACTATCAGTCAGGTAAGTTCAGTTGCGGCGTGAATAACGTAAAGCTATAATTCACTGTGCTGTTGATTGTAGTTTAATATCATATTCAAAAATTGTTGTCGTTTGTTGTCCTTGATGTTTGATTAGATCCTGCATCTGTTCCGAACTGAAGTTTATACAAAATTGTTTGTGTCGTTGGCATCCATTATAATGTGCTGTTAAAAGGCAATAGGTGGTTTACACGGGAACTAAAGCTGAGCGATCACAGTTCGATATACAGACTGTGTAATCATAGTTTGATGGAGTTCAAATTTAATGCATAGGAGCTACGTTAATGTGCAACACAAACTGGGCAAGTTACGAATTCGTGCAGCTCGCTAAACAAACATATGTTGTTTAGGTGTGGAATAGTGATGTCGATTATTTGATCATATTGCGATTGCAATTACTGAATCAAATTTTCAGCTATTCAGCTACAGTGAAAACACCCTTATCCAAAGACTGTACTTCAGAAATAAAAATTTCTGGGTACTCTAGACATGGTTACCGAATTAAATTTTCCCGTATTCAGAAACTATTACCTGTGTCAGACCAAAAACCGACGACAGACTACAGAGGGCTATTCGTCTCCAGAAACACAATCTAATAAGAGACTGTGAAGTGCAAGAAGTACATATCGGTAGAGAGAAGTTAACATTCATAGCATTAAGTTTAGGGAAGTTACAAAGGCAAAGGCCTCCATTCTTTTCTACGGTCACAAAGAAGACTACAACTTTTGAAAAAATTCTAAGTGATCGTTTTGGAGCAAGCGACTTAATTGTTTCTGTGTCGGTCACAAGCCGTGAACGGAGTAGTTGTACTATCAGAATTATACCGTAGTTAGGAAGATTTATTACGCCCACATATAACTAGTAACTGCAGCGTGCGGTTCTGCTCCAGTATCTACGTCACTGCGAAGCGAATACTGTTAACCCCAAAGAAGCATATTACAGCTCTTGAAAGGCGAGAGAGTGTAGTTTCAATGCAGAAACAGCTTTGGAAATTTAAGCGTAGTATTTTTTTTAACGAATGCATATTATGCAGTATGACATACACTAAGAGTCGCTTGAAAGTATATTTTTGCTATTATGAGCGGTGAAAATTATTAGATTGTAAGAAACGAAACTGTAAAAAGGGAAAAGTACCAAAAGAATAACTGAGAACGAATGCGTCGTTAGCGTAACTGGAAAAAAAACGCTATCGTCTTGCTGAAAGAGGATAGCCCACATTATTTAAGGAATGTGGGTTTAAAGCAGTTACGAATCGATTCATATTTTTATTCGAATAAGTACATGAACTTTGTCAAATTTTGTTGCTTCCTGCTATATACACTTTTTCCTGGAACGAGGCCTTTCGGTTTCGCAACCATTATCAAGTTCTTCCTACAACAACCTTGTTGACAAAGTTGTGATGAAGACTGCTAACATAGAGAAAATAACTGATAATAAGTAAATGATCACAGCGGGAATTAAATATTGTGTGATTTACATTTACGGTATAATATTCGCCTTGACTAAAACTACAATTTTCGATAAACGACTTTTTACAAACTTACAATGTTTTATGGTTTGTAATTACTTAAAAATAAACTGGTTATTCTATTAATAGCCTTCGTGAAATTACGGATCTTTGTTAGGTCTAACATAGATTAACGAATCGAACCAGTTATGGTGTCTCTTCCAAAATAATGTTGTAGATCTTATAGGCAGTAATAAATAAAAGCATATGTATTCACCCCTTCCTCAGATTTTCCACTTCATTATTGCATCTCTACTGTTCTGCAATGCACGAGAGTAGACACGGAATAAGAACCCAACCGCTGAGTACAAAACTACATGACCCGCTATAAGCGGGCTGCAATTTCCGTCGCTATTGCGTCTCCAACATCAATGTTGCACATCCATAACATTCTAGTAGTACTAGTAGTAGTAGTAATAGTGGTTGGAGGAGTCTTCTATAAACACAGTCTCACACTCGCGCCAGCACTATTGTGTCGCTTTCCTTCTCTAAGAGTTTTGAATACACTATTTTCAGCTGGACATGGTCTATGTATCAGACCATTAAGGAACGTTAATTCTCTTTCACCATTATTCTTCCATACTTGTTGGTATTTATTTTTGTTTAGGTGAGTTGTATACCGGGATCTTGCTTTGTTTTGACAAATAGATATTAAGTGAGATCCAAAAGAAATAACATCTCAGCTAGTGACATTGATTAACATGCAGATATAATTTATATGATAATGTTTATCATATATAGCATAAATCAAAAGGCCAATACGTAGTACTAATTTTTCCAACTTTGAACTAACATTTTAATACATTTGTACAGGAAATTAAGTTAATTTTATTTTTGCAGGTCGGTAAGGTTAATTTTAATTCGCAGATTTATTCCGTTTCGATTTATTTTAATTAATATTAGTGTATGTATGTATAAAACGCTAACGTAGAAAGTAAAATGCCTTATTAGTGTCTACAGTTTTGTGTGACCAAAGATAAAAAAAAATACAATCTAACAGTCAGATACTCCTTGGAGGTAGATCGTATCACCTTGCTCCTTCAGAAGGCAGAAATCTTTGTTATCTTCTCAATTTTATTTATCCTTGTTATTGTTATATAATTAAATCTAGGCGAATATGCCTAGAGTTCTCAAAGAGTTGAAGATTATATGCAACTGCGCAAATTAACCTTGATGCACGCTAGCGCCTTCATTTAATTTGTATACTATCATTGTGGCAGACGGTCTTTGGTCGCGAACTGTAGTGGGCGTAAGATAGAATGTTTGCATGATTGATTGCAAGCCTGTATATTTCGTCATTTTTTCTCTTTCATTGTCAGCTGTTTCATACAAACGATTTTTTTTTACATTTTATTTATTAAAATTTAAAAAATTCGGGCGGTAGCGCCGTTGTTTAATTCTTCTTCTCGTTTCAAACGTTTTGACTGCGACTGTGCAAATTCGACCAGGTGTGAACATAGAGGGCTACCTCTATGCATCCGCAGTCGGAACATTTAAGCAAGAAAACGAATCGGTCCACACTTCTTGAGTAATCTAACAGTCTAAATTTTAATCAATGTGATGCCGGCCGTGAAAGCCTGAAAGCTGTTATACGTTTTATTCTAAAATGAAAATCATTTTTCATTGTCATAATAATTATTCAGAGAAAATTATTATGAATTATTATACTTATTTTCATGAAAATTATTAAGAGACGTGGGTCGTCCGAGGATGAGATTGGTGCCGGAATAGGTTTATTTAACCTAATCCTTGAAGACGAGAAGAAAGTGAAAATTATTCCCCCCTTGTCAATTGGCCAAGCAGTATCTGTACAATTTAAATTTGGCGCAGACTTACAGCGTAACACAAACTTAGCAGACTTCAATAAGTGACTGTTCCCCCCCTCTTAAAAATTGGCCAAGCAATTTCTATTGGCCAAGAGATCCTAAATTTGATGCAGACTTCAGCGTTACACAAACTTAGCAGATTGCAATAAGTGACTGTTTCAGTTTCAGTGCAGAAGGATTCGAGTAGATCACAACACACACCTTTCTAATTAGAAAAAAAATTGTATATGAATAGAAATACATTTACTTTCTTCGTTTTAATGGTTTTAGTTTAGGAACCAGCTTTTGAACAAAGCTAATGTCGTGAGACTTCGGTGTCCAGCACTACGAAAATTTCCCAGTTTATTTATTACAATGTCAAAACTTGCAATCTTGTCTGTTTTTCTTGTATCGTAAGTGAATAATCAGTCACTGAACTCGTAAGTAAAATTACGAGTGTTGTTAATGTCAATAACATGACATTACTGTTTGATGTAACGATGACAAAATATTATTGTTTTATGTGATAAAATTATTTTCTCTGTGTATATGTGCAAATGCTAACCAAAGGATCAAACGTTTTCAATTGTAAAAACAACGAACTTTAGCTAGCCTCGTGTATGTAAGTTTTGAAAGTAAAGAGTACAAATTTCTTATTCCGAACACGATTTATTGGAACCATCAAAAACTCCCGTCTCTTACGGAAAGTGAAAATAAAGGACAAACAAACCTTGGAAAACTGAAAAACTGCAGTAGTTATGTACAGTCTGACGCATGCACGAATATGGATTCGAAATGGTGCAGAAATACAATAAACAATTTATTAATTTACTTCCGTAACTAAACGAAAACCAGCAACCAACGATATTCACTTACTTACGGTGTGCATCAGAAATACTCTTTTTAATAAGAAAATAACACGTTCGTTCATAGATAATCAAGATTTAAGAATTTCAGTTAAAGCATTTCTAAAAAGAAAGTTAAAGGATTCTCTAAAAGGTGATAGGTATAAAGAAAAACGTTATAGCCTATCCATCAATGTAACTGTGATTTAGGGAACCTTTCTTCTCCCCCACTCTCCCACAGTGATAAGTAACAATGATAACGAACACTCAAGCTACCCCCACTGCCAGGAGGCACGCAGCGGTTCTATTAGCCCACAGGAAATTATACCAATGAATTACTGCCTGAAAGCCTTCATCACTTATCTTACACGATACACTAATAAATACAGCCACACTTCGTTTAATAATACGTTAACCATAACGCCTTCCTCGTGAAAGTGTTCCAACACTTGCACACTCAGAAATGTAGAAAGTATTATTCACATTGCATGGATTCGGAGATGGTATGGGTCTGTTAAACGTGAATCAACTTCGGGTAGACGAGAGTGTCTGGATTCACGTCTTTTAAAATCTGCATGTTTATATAATGTGATATTTACAGATTAATAGCTACCGAAGGCGTCGATAAACTTGTTATAAAATTTAATTGAGAAAACAGAAAGCGGCCCGTTTAGCCAATTTAAAAGGTTAGCGCTACTTAAGACAATGCTGCGCAGCACTCTGTACAGTGTTCCAATTCAGTGACTGGTCCAAGATTGGAAAAATGGGATATAGATTAAATAAACCGTACAACTGTATAACGTGCTAATGCAAACGTCGTCTCTTCCTGATGACCAGGCTTCCACTGTGAACCAGAACTTCGTTATTTCCAGAGGAAGGGCCACAAAATCTCTTCCTACACGTGTGCACTCCGACAGTGTCTTACATTCACAATGCTGCTAGCTGTGTTAGTTATCCATCACTTACGAATACTAATATGATGGCGTGGTCACTTACGGAAACCATGGTTACCTTCTCATCGTGCCCCAACTGTACACATTACTGCACGCTACATAATGTTATAGACATATAGCGTAAAGTTTTCCAGTATTATTGACGGTGCTTTATTGGGTGTGGCGCCTGGCTACTATAATCCACAAGTCCAGAGTTCGATTTCCGGGTGTACTATAAAATCGAAGTGTGTTTCTCAGTCCCCAGGTGAATACATCCTGGTCAAATCAGTACCTGAGATAACGTCCTGGGTAGTAATGGGCGGCTGGTGCGTAGTGCTGGCCACACTACACCTTCCGATGGGTCACATAAGGCACCTACCCTGCCTAAGTCCTAGACTGCTTAGGCGATAAAAAATAAGTCATTATTATTATTATTAAGATTTATTAATTTATTGTTCTTTTATATCCTGTCTTCTGAAAAGATGCCTCTTACATCCAAAAATAAACATTGCCATGATAATGACAAACATACAACTCTTATTATTTATTATCGATCTCTTACCAAAATATAATAAACTCTTTAGAAACACAAAATAAAAATATTTTGTGATACTTAAGCCTAGGAAATATAATCATAATATTAAATGCAGCATTTACGAAGAAAATGGATCGTGTAGAATACGAAACCCCCAATGCATTAAATTTTATGAAGAACGCATCGAGAAAGTATATCAGTGTTATAACAATAGGGTTGATGAACATAGAAATGATTAGAAACAGCATCTCTATAAGTTAATTAAGGGACACAAGCGTTTATTATAAACTTTTATTTCCTCATATAGAGACTGTTAATTTATTAAGTACTTACAAAACACCGTTAAATGAATAAGTGGAACAACCTAAATATATCTAAACACAATAACAGTAAAATATTAAGTAACTAAAGAACAGTAGCCTAAAGGATTAAACAAGACGATTTATTGAGAATTTTATGTTAACAGTCTACCAGAGCAAAATTGATTTGTTATTTTAGCAGCAAAACTAATATCAAAACTCTCGGGCGTCTGTTTTTTTTTTATTATAAATGTTAAAATAGTAGGAGTCTCAATAATACAAAAAATCGAAATGATAGATCGAAAATTAAATCGATAATTCGTTTATACATTAAGCACTTGAAAGCACAGAACGAGCTTCCGTAACGTGTGAGTTAGGAAATTACTTTTTAATAATTTCAGTTTAAAACAATTATATTCTTAACAGTTAAAAATAATACTGTTACACAGATGGACTATTGATAGCATGCTTTGCCTACTTGTAACTAGAGTACATAGCACTGAATCGATAAGTAGACGCTATGCTTCAGCACTGCATAGCGATATGTAACATTATGCCATAGGTAACATTACATATATAAAAGCGACTACAGTTCAGAGACGAATTCTCCGATCCGTTACAGCGAATGTTGGATAAGTGGTTATGTTTAATTTTCGTGAAAGACATCGAATGTTACTGTATGGCGTACTGAATTTTATTTAACTTTGTGGTTTAATTAGTTTTTGTTAATGATTGCACAATCTGCAATTCAGAGAGAGAGACCGTTTCACAGATACGGAAGAAATCAACTGAAATTTTAGCCAATTTCTCGAACGTTCATTGGTTCCTTTGTAAAAAAACCTCATATATTTAGTTCTTTAATTGACAAACAAATATTGCCACTCGATAGGTCTTTTTATTTTGCGTATTCTGGTGCATGTCTCATGTCAAAACTTTTATTTTCACGATAGTTGGTTAATTTAATATGTTTTTTATCATTATTCCATAACATAGTTACATATTCTCGCACATGCACACTCGCCACATGCCTACTCATATTTTCGGACCACTTCACAACACTAATTTTTTTTTTTTACTGTCTAAAATTTACTTAAAACTAACAAATTAAACACGTCTCTTATTGCCTATTATACAATGTCCAAACCTGCAGACTTTACGTATACAACTTTCATTTCAACGTGCTGTCATATGCTCAGAGTTGAATTAATAATTCATATGCATATTCTACCCATTACAATATATTACGTATAAGTTTACATAAATAGTTTGGTGATTTATAATAAATTACCATAGAGCTGGATACTATTTCGGTGTAGCGCAAACAATCTGTAAAAAACTAATAAAATTACGAATGATGGGACTCGTTATCACAAATATATATTACAGACACAATCGCCTAGGGGAAGATACGCGTATTTCACATTCGTGTCGCATTTTTTGCGTAATTTTTAGAATTGTTAGAAACCAGTAATAAATTTATATAGTTGCGTCGTAGGGGTGGTGTACACACAGCTGACTGATATCCGATAGCTTCACATTCATCCTGAAGGTTAAAATTAGGTGCTCAGTGTTTAAAACTTTGGTTACAAATTCTACCTTTCCTCGTTTTTTATTTACAGCCAAAGTTATCAATGCATTATTTGGATTGGATCCTTTTCCATGACGTTATTGAAACTACACTAGTTAATTGAAATTGCGTAACGTATTGTGAAAATAAAATATTAATAACATAATAAGAAAAACTTACACGTTATATTGCAATATGAACTTATGAGCCTTATTCTTGGAAACCCAAATAAGTTCATACTTTCAACAAAAATGTTTTTTACTTTGAAAGTAATTTCGATATCAACTCTTTTTTCCAAGCCATATAATGCTTCATACGTAGAAAGTGTATTAAAAGTCTGTACAGGTTAGTACAAACTCTGTGTCGACATTCTTTAAAATGTCGTACGCAGACTCGTATAATTCTCTATTTAGCGACGGATGTCTCGAGTTTATTTTTGTACATGGCCGCCCAAAAAGTGCTGTACGTGAATGTTTAGCGAGTAAAAGAAAACAAAGTGATTGGATTCCTGATTGCAGGCCATACATTTTCTACAGCTTTCAACCTATTGGTCAAAGTCAATCAGTATATTTGTAGTCATTAGTCTAAGGTAAGTAACTAGCATGCCTAATCCGTTTATGTACATGTACATTGATTCTAATCAATTCAGTGCTTTATGACATGTCCAGTGAATCAGAAGCCTGATTATTGCATGACGTAAACACGAAATGTATGTTCCATGTAGAACCTGTACTATGAGAAACACATAACAAAATTCCACAAATTCTGTAGAATGTCGGAATTCCTTCAAACATAGATCGAATTTGTCCAAACGATAAAAATTGTTCAGTGTTCCCATCTGCGAAATGATCAAGAATCAATGTGAACTGAGATAATATTAAAGACGTTAAATTTAATATTAAGCTCTAAATTATTTAAACACTTAGCTAACAATTTGATTAATTTATTTTTTATTAAAATATTTTATATTTGTTTATAACATTAGTAAATTATAGTATAATAATAATTTACTAGTGGTCGCCCAGTGGTCGAAATTCGACCGTAATTCATTAAATTTTTAAGTTTGAACGTTATTGAGGTTCTTTTGTCAAAGAGTATACCTCTATAATCATTGCATATAATTTTTTTGAATTTTGTTCTATTACGTCAGCTGCGAGCGTGTACAAATACGTCATTAGCGTGTGTTGTTTGCCTTAATTCCCTGCAATACCTATGAAATTTAAAATTTAATGTTAGTAACAGTTGAAAAAAAAAACACAATTACAGCTTGTATTCGTATTTATTTTTTGATATAATTCATTGTCAGTTTCAATTTTTTCATAGTATTATTGAATCAAATAAACGCTAATAAAAATGAGACTTGACATTCATAGAAGTATAAGATACATTGTTTTCAATTCCAGTGGATTACATTTCATTTTTGGTAAGGTACAAAATTCGAAAACAGTTTGAAGATTATCTGCTACAAAGCTTATATAATTTTTTAATTTTTTTTCTATGCATTAATTTTCGAGTTATTTGAAAAATATGAAAGATAGGAAAAATGAGGTTTAGCTTGGCTAAGACATATTTAAAAAGCAATAACGCGTTTTTTGACATTTCCTTGGGTTTTTTTTATTGCCATACTGACCAGGTTTCGCCAAGGCTACACAGTTATTTTGCCTATCTTTTTCGAATTATATAAAATTTAAATAAAAAATTAATACAAAATAAAAAATGAAATAAAAAATACGTGCCTCGTATTTTTTCATATATTTTTCATTAAATCAAAAAAATCGGGCGGTTAAAAAAATAAATGTTGTCCATTGAACTTAAAATAGTTTGAAAGTGAATTTAATGATTCAGAACTTCTGTGTAAACGATGTTTTTTGTAAAAACTCTTTCATCATTTGCTAAATGCCCTTGGCCATTATATTCGGAAATATAAAATCTCAAACCATCGAATGATCGAACTCTACTTGCTGCGACGTACAATTGACCATGTGTAAAAACTGGCTGCCTCAATAAAATTCCAATTTTTTCGAATGTTTGCCCTTGAGACTTATTTATTGCCATCGCAAATGCAGGTATAATTGGAAATTGAGTTATTTGAAAGTTAAATGGTAAAACAGTACCGGAATATGTTAAATTTATACGTGGAATCAAAATTCTCTTATTGCGTGCGGTTCCAGTTAAAACTTCGCAATCAATAGCATTACGATGCATACACTTGATGCGCATTCTTGTTCCATTGACTAATGCTTCCTTTGTATTTAAGTTTCTGATCAGTAAAACGATGCAATTAACTTTCAATACTAACTTATGTGGTGGCAAACCACTAATAGTCAAAGAATTCAAAAACTCTACTGGATAGTTATTTATTTCATTGTCATCATCACAAATTATTTTATCGTAGCTATGATATGTTTTCTGTTCACCTGGTATTCGATTAAGTATATCAGTATTAATAAAAGTACAATCATCATTTTTAGGTGCTAAAATAACTGACTTCAATATGTTATCTGAGAGTATGTTTTCGGAAATATTTCCATACACCTCATTAATAATATTATTTTCATCTCCTATTAATTGCTGAGGTATTTCAATAATATTTTCACCAAACTGAGGGAATTGTGGGGCTTCATCATTACCAATTTTTTTTCAACAATTCGACAAATTCTATTTCACTTGGTAAGGCTCTCATATTTTGAGTAAACGTTACTTTATGAAAATAAACAAATTTATGCCAACTCGTGACACAATTTTCAATTAAAGTTGCACGTGATCCATGTGGGACAACTGGTAAGATTTGCCGAAAATCACCGCACAGAAGTATCGTTTTCACTCCAAATGGTTTATGTTTATCATTTTCATCGCATAGATCCTGCAATAATCTATCTATGATTTTCAACACTTGCAGTGGGCACACAGAAATTTCATCAATAATTATCAATGATGATGAATTTATGTAACGTCCATAGCTACTATTTGCGGTAATATTCGCTACAGAATTTTCGAAAATGGGTATAGGCAATTTAAACACATTATGTAAAGTTCTACCTCCAAGTAATAGAGTTGAAGCTATGCCACTGAACGCTGTTGCGATGCAACTAAGATTAAGCGAATTTAATTTGTGAATGATTGCTATTTGTGTGAATGTTTTTCCACAACCTTCATGAGCGGTTAAACAAAAAACATTAGATCCAGTATCATGGTGCAAAACTTCACGAATCACACAATCATTTAGATTACGCTGTTCAATATTTGCAGTTTCATAATGCTCACAAAACAGAAACTCTTGTTCTATTGGATCAATAGCATTTGCTTCGTCTGTTCTCTGCGAATACGTGGGAACTGGTAAACCAAGTTCTTGACATGACAAATTATGAACATTCAAAATATCTTCAATTTCTAATAGAGCTGTGTTAAAGGATACTTCTTTGTTGTAATCTCTCAAAAAATCTTCACTAAGATATACTTTAAATTCATTCCATAACGCCAATGCATGGCTGGCACATTTAATGCACAAATGTAACCAAATAAATTTCGCATTTGTTTTGGTGAATGTAATTCTTTTGCTTCATTTAAACATTCGCGCCATTCATTATCATTTGAAGCAATGCCGCGAGCATGGCACGCTTCAACAAAAGAAGTGTGTATAATTCCATTGTACGTTCTAACATCCTCAAATGATTTTGGACCACAGACATGTAATAAAAGCAATCGTAAATGGAAAAGTTCGATGTCTTTTGGTGATACTACATATATGCGTGTAATGATTTTATCACCTCCACGCCTTCTCTTCTTCCATTTTTTTCGGGAATCTTCCCACACATAATGCAAAGGAATTTCAATATACTTATATTTACGCTGATGGATCTGATCGATTCAATTCAAAAAATGTTAATAATTTTGTTTGTCTTGCATTTTCAATTGCTTGACGTTCTTGCCCTTCTCGAAAGTAAACATTCTGTCTACGCGGTAAATGAATGTCAAGTCTAACGATGACATGTGATTGAAAATACATTGGTAATTCATAGATGCGCCATACAGCTTCAGTTGATCCGACATAACGGCCATTTAAAAAAATTTTAACTTCATCAATTTGTATTTCTTGACCTGGTTCATTTCTCCCTGAACCTAATTCAACAGATGCACTGTCATAGCCTTTATACACGTATTTATAAATGTATTTAACACTTTTAACTGTAGTGCATACTTCAACATTTATATGGCAATTAAATTTGGCAAGTAAATACGGATTGTATGGTACAACATAACGATTGTCGAGGCAACTACCGCGAACTTCAGCATTAATACCATTATCACGCCTTCTGTATAATGGATATCCATTTAATGATTCACATGTAAATTCATTAAATCGTTTTGGATAACCTTTTGTGCATTTTCCATCTCTCATACATACAGAATTTGGATTAAGTACACCGCATGGACCATGCATCATGTGTTTTACAACATATTCATGTAATGTAGGATGTGTTTGAATGTTAGGAATCTCCGCAGATACAACTTTATCAATATCGGTAGCGTTAACAATTTTATCTTGCTCATTTAAAGAGAGTAAAATGTGAGCATGAGGCAATCCTCTCTTTTGAAACTCAATTGTATAAATGAGTGCTTCAACTTTACCGAAGATTTTTTTTAGTGTAAGGCCCTCAATTAATGCTTTCAGTTTGGACTTGAATACACGCACAACAATATCAGGTCGAAAATTAGCTGACTCACCTACACCAATATTGGTAACTATTTCAGGCCAACTTGGATTGCAAGTCATTGTAATAAACAAAGAAGGCTTTCCGAAATGTTGTACAATTGACATTGCATCTAAATAATTCTGATACATATTTCTTGGAGATCCATTGAATGAAGATGGTAAAATTACTCTACGGCCAACATTATTGGCATTGGGGTTCAATTCTAAATAATCTGTTAAATTGTTGTAAACTTCAGACCTAAGACTTGTTTGATTTTGTCGAATGAAATGTAACCTTGTGCCCTCTATTCTCACATACATATCAACTATCCACTGCAGAAATAATTTTTGTGAATGGTGCAACATGCTAAAATCTTCTCTAATTGCAAGTCGATAGGCTGCATACTGAAGCATGGTTAATTTATTTCTGGGCGCTCTTGAATTAGATGTAGTTGGTACATTTTGAGAAATATTGATATGCCACCCAGTATCACCATTTGGAAAAAGTAATGGATACGCTAAAGGGTCCAATGATGAATCCAAAACAGAGATATTTTTAATGGTACCATTAACTTTTGAAAACGAAACCATATTTCGTTCAAAGGGTGGCTCACCATCAACTGTACTAAATATTACTGCTACATCAGTTTGAACTGCATCATTATAACGGCGTAGATCTAAATCACGATTTACTTTAATGAGCATACAAATTTCTTTATTTTGATTTTCAACTCTCTGACAATGATCTTTCATTGCAATGAATGACCGAACGAAAGGATTAATGCGTTCCAATTCAAGAGAGATTTCGCGCATTATATTGTTATTGCATGTTTGATTATAGTGTTCACGTAATCTATAATTGACAGCAGTGTCAACATCATAAAAATATAATTGCGCATAACATGGTGAGCGACCATATCCAGCAGTCATTGGACCTGATCTGTGATAAAAAACATCATGTATTTTAAAATGATACACTCCACGCGTAACTGTATCCGAAATTTTAGCTTCTGAGCTAACCGTAGCAAATGATGAATTGTATTTACGAATGTTTTCAAAATAATTTTTTGACTTTCGTTTTATTGAAGGTTCATTTGAAGTAAGTCCATCATACAATGATTTAAAGTATTCATTTTGACTTAAGGCCGGTAATATTGCTTTACCCTTATGACAACATGAAGTGAATGCAGTCCTTTCACCTAAAGTGACCTCAGATTCGAAATGTTTTGCATTGCAAAACCTGCATTGTAAATGCATTAATCCACAATCAAAAGTATTAAAATTTCTTGGAATGACATTCAGTGCGCATTTAAATGTATCCCTCAAAATAATTTCATCATTTTGTATACTGTTTACACTATTTAAATTTGCATTTGGTCTATTATCATTTTGACTTTCACGCGAATATATATTCCTTCTTCTTTGTCTCTCACTCCGACCCGTCAATGTTCTATGTCGAGGCATAATGGAAGTAGGTGCGAATATCTGAATGTAAAAAAAAAAAAAGTAATGAAATTACTGAAAGTAAGATTAGACAGGGTTTAATTTAAAAATAATAAAATGTACTCACTTTTTTGAAACCACCAATAATAATTAGGCGAGAGTAAGTCAATTCAAATTGCTGCTACAAAATTTTCCTTTTGCAACAGGTGTATATTAAGCAAGCTGTATTTCACTTTCAACTGCACATTAATATATAAAACACAGATATCTAATATACAAAATATAAAATAAACGCTTTTTTGCCTTGACATACACTCCACAGACTATTGAAAAAGGAACATTTGAAATCACACAAAATTCACAGCTCATTCAGTCAATCTGTCAGTAATTAGTTGTTGGCAACATTTTAAAATTCTTTGGCGACAATCTCTACTCTGTGCGACTGTTTGACCACAGACTATTATGTGTTTGACATTGGCAGTATGAACGTACACTAAAATGAAAAAAATTTTAATTTTATTGCCTGGCAACAAAATTATTTTATTTTTAACAATTACCATTGTTTGAAAAAGTTTAAATGAATTTTCAAGTGCAAATGAATGTTTTATTTTATTTTATTTAATGTATTTGTAATACATATTATATATAAATTTTAGCTTTCTGCACTCCTTCTCCATATAAACTTTAACTATGCCAAATCTCACACTCCTCCGTGCGCGCAATATGCTTAAAAAGGGGTACAAAGTTTTCTCTTCACGTATTAATATATAGAATATATTAAATATATCGGAAACATAAATATCTGAAATATTCATATATAGATATATATTATTTGATTACCTGCGTTTCCTCCTAGTATTGCTGAGTTTAGGCCTACTCACTGGCTGAAAAAATTGTACATAAATAACACGTGATGTCGATAAGTATATTTTCTGTGTGTCACTCCAAGAAGTGAAATTTCTCGTAAATTTTATTTTCGGTAGTGACAGTGCCCCTTCACTTATTCTGTTTCTTATACTGGTGTACGTGATCGTTGAATCACGAGGATTTTTCCAGTTTAATGAAGCGTTAATTTTTAAGTAGTGACTTTTTATCGTGTTGCGCGAGGAGACAAACTTACGTGGTGTTAGTTGGTAAACAATAGTAAATTTTATATGAGAGGTCGGGTCGCGCCACTAGAGATGTCTATCAACTTTGTATGCTAAACTGTGGCTGCTGGTAGTATTTGCATATGGGTTTTCTCATCTTCCCTGCGCTCATGAATACGTGCCTGTGGACTAAGATTTCTCAGACGGAATTTGTAACTTTTTGCTCTCCTTATATCATATTTAGTAATTAATATTCGGACCCTTGTAGTCTACCGTACTGTTGGCTTAATGCAACCTTACTTACCATTTACCCTAGAAACTCGGCATGATCGTTAAACTGTATTTAATGTAGTTGTTTATAGCGTATATTATCATTATGTAGGCCATGTGTATGTATGTGTGGTGGGGACAGAATGATATAACTGTTATGTAGAGTATATAATAGGTACTAAATTAATGATTGTAATATCAGTTGTTTGTTTTTACTTAAAATAATTTCAGTCGAAGTTAACGAATTACTAAATATGATATAAGGAGAGCAAAAAGTTACAAATTTCGTCTGGGAAATCTTAGTCCACAGGCACGTATTCATGAGCGCAAGGAAGATGAGAAAACCCATATGCAAATACTACCAGGAGCCAGAGTTTAGCATACAAAGTTGATAGACATCTCTAGTGGCGCGACCCGACCTCTCATATAAAATTTACTATTGTTTACCAACTAATACCACATAAGTATCTCTCCTAACCCCACTTGGCAGTGACAGAAACTCAACGACTAAGGATTGAGCGGAACCAGAACCTTCAGAAAGATGAAAAGTTTATAAGAAAGGGTAGGAAAAGGCAGATATAACTTTATATTTTTCCAATTATCGACTTCAGACATTAACTTAGAAACATCTTCGTAATCCATTTCAGTTCTGGTAAATTAAGCTTTGAATACAAAACTGCTTCACAGCCCACAGCTCACTTGTACACCTTACAAGTTTTTGTTCATCCAGTCGTTCACACAATCGTTTCTTGCCGTTTTAAAATGTATCAGTGAAGAGAATACAGTTTCGTGTCTTATTATGCGTATGGTACATAAGGATACAATAATAAATGTAACGCTGCTTCCTCTTTCATTGAATTCGTGTGTGGAAGTATCCGCACAAAATATTCAGACGTCTGCCAAATATTTCTGCTCGATTATTAGACATAAAACGTGCCAAAGGGGGTTTTAACGTAACAAACTGTAGTAGGCTATAATATAAAAGCAGAAACATTCAACATTATACATTTTACCGGTTGTAATACCCCCGCAATATTTCATTTTTATGTTGTTCGTTAAATTTAAAAATATAGATGGTTTACGAAATTTGCAGGCTGTCATTTCGTTTTTAATGATGTCCCGCAGCGTAGGGTCCAGTAGACGCAACGTTCATTTCATTCCTATTACGTCCGCTGTAGGCACGTCCCATGTTTCCAGTTTCAGTGTTTCAGAGGACACTATATTTTATGCTTGGCTCCTAATGTTTATTAACAATTTTAAGTGAAAATGCAAGTTCGGTACTTCAAAATAAGAATGGCGTTTTTTAGTTTTGTCAGGAACTCGGTTCTTTTACTAAAGTGCGATGTACTAATCAAATACTGATATTTTATTTTGCTTTGTATAGTATCCAAGTCACTATTTCAAAATAATTTAATTACCTTGTATCCGTCAGTGACTTCGTTTTAGCGTTTTTCATGTAGACGCGTTTGTGACATGTGTCACATCATCAGTATCCCTCGTTAAATGTTAAAATTCACATAAAACACATAAAAACACATTTGCACATATTTACTAAATCACAATAACGACACACACATAATACGATGTAACTTCGGCTCCGTTGGACCGGTCCGACCGCGCGTGTAGTTGCCGAGCCACTAATTTAACTAAGTCAATCCTTATCACCAGTCATCGCCGTCATGCGCGATTACATTTAGGGCTGTATCATATAGTGAGTGAGATTGAAACTTTAATTGTTCGTTTAATATACTGTAACTGTTGATATTCTTGTCTTTAAATGCTTTATAAATCTCAAATTCCTCGAGAGCGTCCATTAACCTACCCTTACCGCATACATGGATTGCTTTGAAATTAGTATTGAAATCTGTGTAATTATGGTTATGCATCATTAGATGGCGCGCATAATTAGATTTGGTCTTGTCTAAATCATTCCTTGGTAGATGTTCTTTGTATCTTTTCAAGAAAGACCTGCCAGTTTGACCCAGATAGAAACAATCACAATCATCACATGACATCCTGTAAACACCTGTTTTCTCTTCTAACGGGAATGGTTGTTTTATGCGTAACAAATTAGAAATATTATTATTTGTTTTAAAAGCGACTTTTATATTAAATTTAGAAAACACGTTGGACATAATGCTAGGTAAAAGGCTGCCGTACACTGTCGTTATATACTTTTTATTATTATTTTTATTTTTGTTAACTTTATTATCATCGATAGTATTATGGTGGGATCTAGTTTTATATAGGTGTCGCTTAAGAAGTCTATCTATCATCGAACTCTTGTACTCATTCGGTATTGCTATGTGCCTTATTATATCCAACTCGTCCTGAAAGTCCTTTTGGCTAAGTGGAATCGTTACCAACCTATGAACAAAACTGTTGTAGGCCGCCATTTTCTGACTACTGTATATGGGTGTTGAGAATCGTCGTGTATTGTAATATCTGTGGTGGTGGGTTTCCTATATATTTTATATTGGAATTTATTAAGACTTCTTTTACCATTCGCGCCGTTCTCAATTTGTGAACACGATTATTCTAATTGCTTACACTGAGACTTACTGACTGGCAAATTTGCAGTCCTCATTACTTTGTGACGTGTCATACATTTGTAGCTTCATTATGGCCTACATTTTGTTTTAATAAGTGTGATGTGTAGAACTCGTTAATAGAATTTGTAATCAACACGTCTTGTGACGTCTTGTGCTTTGAATTAAGAAAGAGAGTTTCCTGTTGTGACGTATATCAGTTTGTCTGAACTCATTAAACAACCGTGGTAGGAAGCAGACGGCGGGAGTACGTGCTGGGTAGTGTATCAGAATCAGTATTAATGCAGAGGGGACTGCGTTCTGTAATCCGCAGCAAGAGTGTAGCCCTCATAACCCTAGCGGTTTGCCGTAATGCTTGTTTTCACAGCGACCCTTTAATAACGTCATTTCGATTGCATTGTTTGTTTGCCGATTGGCGCGCTACTTCATATTTACAGCCTGTCCAGAAATGTTAGTCGATGTTTGTACGAGACCTGACTCGATTGAAGAGGCCGTTATACTTACAGAAAACGTCGTGATATTTTTCTTTTGTCTTCACGTGTCTTCAGGCAATTTCGATGTAGACTAATAGTTATGGTTACACATAACGTACCAACAACAAAAGCTTACAATGGTTCCCAACGCGTGGGCCGTGGTCTGTGGGACGACCAGTATAGTACTAGTACGCTCTATGAGCTGCACAACTCTCTCACTACTTTCAACAAAATACATTTATTATAAGCTAAATTTCAATATTAGATCATTTTCTAAGTATCAGAAAAATAAAAAACCACAATTCTTCTACTATTGATTATTAATATTATTACTTTAGTATAATTCTTCTACTGTTTATTATTATTATTATTAAAATAATATTATTATTTAGAGTAAAATAACGATTGTAAAGCAAACACTAAAGCAATAAACACTAAAAATTCCTAACTACCGCATTAGTTTTCTAGTTTTTGTAACCATAATACATGAGAAATAATTTAGTCCTAGCTTTCAAATTTATGTATGTTTCCTGATTCCATATACGGCTTACTTATTACTTTTCACAAATATACATAACTGATACCAATAAGTAAAGGTTTCCATAGATATTTTCAGCACTGTGTTCGAAGTTGGGTTAAAATTACCTTCAATCTAATACGCGACATAGACTTTTACAATTTCAAAAAATGTTTATAACTTTTTTTCGGCCCTGGTGCCCTAACATTTTGAAATTTCCAAAACCGATTAGTATAGTCAGATGTTGGTTAAAATTCTATCTAATTTGACATTCGGCATAGATTTTTTAAAATTCTGGTAAATTTTGGGCCCTGAACACTACATTTACACCGTGTTAAAATTTTCTTTAACTCGATATCTGACATGGAGTGTTGCTATTGTTTGCAAATGTTGACCCTTTCCATTTTACTCCTGCCCCTACTTTTGGGCGATCATCTCAAAAACTATAGGGTTGTGTTGGTTAAAGGTACGGACAAGCATACCACGTTCTACGAAAATCGGTTGATTCGTTCAAAAGTTATCGCGAGACATACCCCAAATAGATAACTACGCAGACTGACAGTGGCAAACGGTCGAGTTAAAACTGAGAACTCCCTTCGCTCGTTCAATTAAAGAAACATGTTCATCTGTTTACCTGATTATGTGCAGTGTAAACAAACTGCGCGGACCAGAGTGAAAACGACCGAAGTCGGCTGGACGGAAGTAAGGACGTACTTTTAACTCTGAACAGCGGTATCAGCCACCCAAAACTTTCACAGCTGTTGAAACAAATATAAACGATATAATGACAATTTCAGTTGGAGTAGTTGTCTCAGATGTACTTTTACTAAATTAAAATTTCATGAATTAGACAAAATTCGTTTTAGTTAATAAAAATATTTGGAAAATATATTTTACTTTTCCTTAGTCGTCATGGTGATGGGAAGTACCGCGTTTCATCTGCTTTTCGACGTAGTGGTCCACGGTCATCTTAAGGTTGGAAAAAAGGAAAACACCTAAAACTAAAGACATATTTAGTTGTAAATTACGGAAATTTACTAAAAGGGAGAACGTGATTCTGAATTCATGGATGCAGTTGTAACTGACACGGAACAAGAAACTGAAATATAGATTGTACACGTTTTAGTTAAGGGTAGAATGTCACTTTTCTGGTAAAAAAAATAAATTTTTCTTATCTTAATAAATATTTTTCGTTTTGATTAGGAAAGTGTATACTTTCGTGTACGCGTGGTAAGTTAAAATAATGGTTTAGAATTTACTACCGTGTTACTTTCCAAAATGATTTTTCTAAAAATCGGGCGTAATATTTACATTGTTCTTTTTATTGTTCTAAATAATGTTCCCAAGATGTGATAACCGATGCACGCATAATAAAGCAAATAATAAACCTATAGATTATGAAGGTAAAACCTCTACACCAGAAGTAGTATGAAAGCTACGAAGCCTCTATAAAAGATTTGTTCAGTTAATGAAGCGGTTCCGGTGTAGAAAGACACAAAATCTAAGGGAGTGTTTCAGTAACTGCATACGAAAAAGACTACAATACTGGTTGTAGGCAAAGCGACACTAAAAACTGGCATTTATACATACACTTTAATGTTCAATGAAGTCTTCATTCCTAAAGCAAATGTGTTGAGAAGATTAAAAATAAACCGGCTTACTTTATGTTCGGAGCTTTAAAAATATCAACAGCGACATTTCATTATTTTAAAAGCTGAGAATGAAGTACAAAATAGATTAAGAGGCAGAAATTAGAATACAGTTGTTAGAGAGGGCAAGAGAAGTCATATAAACTGAAGCCTGGGGAGGATACACTGCACTGGAGGATTTTAATGCAGTTTTAGGTTCCTCGTATTTAGATAGTGTTCTCAGGAATGAGAGAACATGTTGATTTGATTTTGTTAAGTGTCTGATAAATTAAACTTAATAAAGTGAACAGAATTAGCTACATTCGTCTGAAAATCAAATTATTAAAATCTTCCTCTTAATAGACCAAACCTGGCGACAAAAATGCTTACAGTATTCCAGTAGCTTGATACTTTGTATAGTAATTCAACTTGTTGACTTCGTAGAAACGGAGTGGAGAGCCTGGCAACCTACTATCCGGTTCCCTTGCCGCACTCAACGCCTTACAAGATTACAACATTAATAAATAAAACGTTATATCAGTATGTCTGGTTTTTAATATATTGAATTTGATAATATAATAACTAAAAAAGCAATATTACCAAACTTTCTTTGGTTTCAAGTAGATGACAGACGATTTTAAATTGGTGAAGTAAATGTATTATTAACGTTATTGCAGTAAGGCTGAATTTTATACATGTTTTTCGAAATGTATTTTTATAACTTCTTGCAAGTAAGCCACACAAATATTCCGGTTCCAGCATCCTGCCAGACCACGTGAAAGGTCGGCAAAGAGTATCAGAGTATTAATGATTCTGTAACAACAACAAAATTCTTTTCACACTAATAAGTATGTCTCGTGTTGTTTCTTGTCAATTCGTATTATATTTCATTTTAAATCTTTTTATCAGTTCAAAATAGTGATGTGGTTTTTTACAACATTGGGCTTTTGAGGTCGTGACCAACACACCATTGTTATTGATGGTTTGAAGTTATGATTTCTTCATGTAGGAGTGGACCCATGTTGTCGTCTGTTTGTTTGAAATAACTAAAAATGTTCAGAATATAATTTTTAGTAAAGTATATATAGTTTTAATATAGTCAAGTTATACATTAGTTGGTATTTCAAATTGACGGCCATTTATGCGAATCTTATATTGACAGTTGTTCCAATTAGAACTAGGCGAAAGATTGTTGATTTACTCCTGTCACAAACCTGACGACTCGCAACAGATTTATGAAGTTACTGAAGGTTAGTTTCAAAACGTCTGCTCTCGCTCTGTAACGGACGTTCTGAAACAATAAACAGAAATTAACTGACGTGTTTTTAAAAAGCATTAAGACCCGTATATTAAATGGTTTACAGCAGTTGGCTGCGTTCTGAAGTTTTCGCAATTGTGAAGTTTTTGACAAGGTTTGCTCAAACAAGCCAGAGTAGGTTAAACATTCTACTTTGTTGAAGGTTCAGAAAGCTCTAGCTGCGAGTTTATAGGAGGAATATTTATGCAGACTGAACGAATGGATTAGCAATGGTAGATCATGTGACTAATTAGCACGAAACACATATTCCACCGTTGTGAATTTGTTACCAATAATGTACACTTATTAATACGATACATTGTGTTATGGCACAATTTTGAAACGGTGCACTTAGGCCACCGGGTTCGTTTACACGGAAAAGCGGAGAGGCGTGAAATCTCTGTTCATGCAGGCGAAACAGAGGTCGGTAGCTAAAACTTGATAAACAGACGTGTTATTTAATACGAGAGAATTTTTTGTGTACTGTTCGCAGCAACAAAAAGAGGAAAGTCGTGTATACTAGTTTACTGCGTCGGACAACTAATTGACTGTACACCACACGTCATTCATGTCTGAACCATTCTCCACAACTATAAAACTTGGCAGCTCGTGTTAAAACTAAGATTTGTTTCGACCACACGATAAAACGTTTTTGTTTTTTATTTCAGACGAAAAAAGACAACAGTGAAAGGAAGCCGCCACAATTGTATTCTGTGTAATGGGCGGAATTGTGCATACAAAGTTGGAAACAATCTAAAAAATTCCATTAAACGGTACGAAGATAAGCGGAGCCTGCCAACAAGTTGTTTATAACTGAGAATACGATTTTTGATAATGATAAACAAATTTAACGTTGCGTTAGCTTTCATTTTATTTGGAATTATAGATTAACTTTTCTATTACATTGTGGAATGAGTAGAATTACTTTGTACGCTTACTGTTTTCTAACATTGGTTTATAATAACTTTGTTATTATTAATAAGAGCGTCAGAACAAATGTACACAGAATCTTTTTCACGCCTGACAAATAGAAACTCTCTTAAACTTACAGTATCTTAATAAAGCCACATTGATGACATATGCCAGTTCCATTGTTCCTCTTGTAGGGGGCTAACTTGGTACTTTCCCAATCATATTTTTTTATTAATATTGGTTATTAAACTTTCACTTGTGAACTTACTTAGAAGTAAGTTCACAAGTGAAAGTTTAATAACCAATATTAATTTAGTGGTGTGAAAAAAGAAGATGAACTATCAAAAAAACCATATTTTTTATTCTGGCACTCGTTTGTTAAAGCTTGGACTGTGAAAGTAATCAATAAATTTAATAATATGAGAATAACTAGCCCACTAATGTGTGGCGTCTGTGGTAATATGGACGCCAGGTATGAATAAATCGATCACGAACTACTTTCCGTTTACACGCGTTAAATGTTGTCCTTGTTGTATAGATACTTACATTCGTACAATTCATGATATATGAATTAAAGTACAACGAAAAATTAGTTATTTTCTTAACAACAATCCCCGGGCACATCAGGGTGTGGTTTGTAAGCCCCCGGATCGATTTAGATTTAGACATGATACCTGGGGTAACGTATAGCGTATATGTAGGTGGCTGAAGCTTAGCGCTGGCCACATTGCCTTCCATGTTTGCCGTACAGCTCATGTGGACAGATACCTTGGCTCTCCTAATCCATCTCTGGGAATCATAAAGGATTCTGTTATTTACGAACGATAATTAAATATGTCTATACAAAATCAGTCTGCATACTTAACATGTGGAATATTTTTAATGTATCCGACGTATATGACAAATGCCCGAAGTTTTGTGTGTTCGGAAATTAAATAGGTGACTAGCACATTGTCAGGAGGCAACTGATGTCTTTCGTTCAGTGATTACACATCGCGAACGCTGCAAACTTGTTAGCAACCCGTGCACTTGGCAAAAAAAAAAAAATTGTAATATTTTAAAAAACGCCAGCAAATAGCGGATGGACTTGACGTTATATTTTTCCACACTTACCAGTCCATAGTGTTTTCATTCATTTTGGTATGTACATCTGTGCTAGAGCTGGCGTTTAATGAAGAGTTGCGTATTGATCTGCGTGTTCAGAAAGCGTAAATTTACTCAGAACAATGTCTTGACTGACAGCCGTTCGTTTGTTGTTGCTACGTGTGTCAGATGTGTTATTATTTCTACAGACGATACGCTCAGTTGCTATTGCTGAAAGTGACAGCTCAGTAGGCTGCAGAAAGCTGCGCTAATTGAATACGCACTTTCAACGCATTGGTTAAGTTTCATGCTGTCTGTAAACTATTAAAAATGAGTCTGAAATATGCAGTGAAGGTCATTTCGAAATCGCGTTTTAAAAATTATATTCTACGTGCGAATAATGGTACGTAAGCGCTGTTGTATGTGTAAGGCTTTACATATTGAGTAAATGCAATTTCATAGCTGTGAAAAATAGTAGGCCTGTCCGTCGCACTAATGAGTAGCACTATTCCGCCTGTTTGTGTCTTGATTTTTCTTGCTATCTTAGATCTTGTATTTGATGTAATCGTCAGCAATCCCTTCATTACAAGTTCACTGGTTTAATTATAGACATCTTTATTCTGCTAAGAGAAGCACTAGTTGTTCAGGGTTACTGATTTCTCTTTTGTCTTTTGAAAGATTTCGTCCTTCCACAGGGATTTTCACACTCACAATCGATTTTTGTACGAGTCCTAAAGATGTCAGTTAAGATAAGGTCTTATCGATCTTTTCTGATAATAATTTGTGAGAAGAAAATAAATCGGCGATAATTAGCCTACCATCACATATAGTTTACCAAATCATAGTTTGAACTATCGACCATTATTAACTTTAGTAAAAAGTTGATTTCATTGATATTGATATCTGTGATCGGATTAGCTTACTGGTGTTCTAAGAAATAAGATGACTCCGTGGTATACATTCTAACTTACCACCGACACTCACGTCCTTAAAAAAAGAGCATAAAAACTAACACAAACAGACTGAGAGAATTTCTTTTATTTAACCTGAACCCGATTATTGTTTGAAGAGAACGATTACTGACTTTTATTTCTTACGCATGGCTGAGTAAATGCTTTATTTTAATGTAAACCTCCCGTCGCGTTCGTGTTATCAAAGTTACGCGTGCCTGCATACAATGAACGTAGTACAAACGCAGCCAAATGTTTACTTAATACGTCATTCAACTTGATGTAATAATATTATCAGTCATTCTGTTCATTCTCCATGAATGAGCAAATTTGACTAAATAAATAACAAATGCGGTTTCGGCTTCCCCTCGGTAAAAAATAAGGGGTTTTCTTTTTCGCTTCGCGTGGTTGGGTACATACACTCGAGCCATCATTTGGTTCGCCCTTCCCTTCTAAAATAAACGAACGCGTTTTGACTTCCGTGGTTTTTCAAATTGCTCGCCTTTCAGAAGAAGTTATTGTTGCAGTAATAGCCTCTGACTTGTATACTTGTGCAGAGGGTTTTGCTTTCGCACAATGTCTGCGGATGCTATAATGAAGTCAGTGAAAGCTTTAAGAATGTTTTCATTTTTCAGTAGGTCCTTTATTAGATTTTCAGCGTTATTTTTAAACGATTTTCACAATTATTTATTTTATTCAAATTGCTGGTTTCCTCTTAAAGTCATGGTAATGTCCTCTTAAATGTTTTCAAACATGGCAAGTATTTATGACATTACCCGTTCACAAAATGCAGTGGCCTAGCGAGAGAAGGAGGATGAGAAAGTCCAAGATGTGTAAAACCCGTGTTTTCGGGTATTTATAATTATTCAATTTATATATTTTTTCAGTATTATGTTTTTAAATGGTACACATTTCTGGTGAACAGAAAACGTATGTAACGTGTATATAGGCCTATGCATATATAAAGTGCGTTCTCTGTCAAAAACAAGCAAGACACCGACCTCTCGGTCAGCAGGGCTGTGTGATGCGCGTTATCAGGGTTACGTGTTCCCACCTACCAAGAGCACAGACCGCTCAACGACAAGCTAGTGTAGAAACACCCGGTCGGTAAAACACTGGTGTAGGAAACCAGTCAACCAGACGCGAACAAAAATCACTCCACAGGAAATAGGTAAAGTATCGCAGCAGTAAACATGAACAGCAGTTTTGTCTTGGATCGAATTTCTAGGCAGGGGCTCGTAATGGAAGCCCTGAACTTGGCTGTCTTAAGCGAATTGCCTCTGGCACATAATCTACACGGCCCAGAATCTTCTTCAAAACGCCTTCATTCCTTAATAAAGTTAATAAAAGATACGCAAACGTAGATGAGAGAATAACTCAAATACATAGGCGTCTTGACACAAGAACCACATTTATAACACGTTTACACACACACACACACACACACACACACACACACACACACACACACACACACACACACACACACACACACACACACACACACACACACACAGTGCTGTAAATTACACAGTTGCAAAGTTGATAGTAAACGTGAAAACAAACAAAATAGAACATGAGAAACGGAAAGTACAAGTATATTACGGAAATAGGTAAATTTCAGCCACTGCGACCCGTAATTGCATTAACCATGTTAAACCTACTATTATCTGACTGCACGAAGTATCCGTTGTGCTGGAACCACAGGAATCATGTGCAATCCAATCCCGGTAATCCGAATCAAGAAATATTTGACTAATTCGCATTAAAAGCTTCCGTGGACACCGTATTTTGTTGTAAGTATGAATACGTAATTTATTATTATACTGCGTGCTAATCTACGACTGATGTAAAATACAGTAGGCCTACTCACCACGTGAAAATTTTTATCGTATAAAGTTTTGTTGTTTTAAAATACCACACTAAACTATAAAAACTGAACTAGGTAAAATTAGACATTATTAGTATTACATATAATGGAATTAAACAAGCTTCACAATAAAATAAAACATAAATTATTGAGCTTAAGTCACTGGAACTTTTTCTTTTTTTAAAAATAAGGCTACATAAATATACAGTATAGCAACTAAGCAGAGGAATTCTTTTAACTGCAGTAAAATTTTCTTTAAAAATTTGTCTCGCATTACTGGCGTTTCGAAATAGCAGAATTCGGATTATGGGTATTTGACTGTACATTGCGAGCGCACAAGCTCAAAAAAAAAAAAAAAATATCGATTGTTTAGCTTCCTCATAAAATTGTTTATGCATAATTTCTTTTCTAACTGAAAGTAAATATAAAAACATTTTGGCAAATTCAAATAAGGTACGTAACTTTATTCCTTAAAAGGGTGAAATAAGTGAAGAAGTTCGAATACGAAATGAGAAACAACAAGGATTGAATAATCAAGTTTATTAAATTGAAATATTTATTTAAATTGCCAAACGTGTTTCATTAAAAAGTTTTCAACCATCAAAAACGCGTCGTCTGAATACAAACTTTTTGACGTTTTTGTGTTATCAGTTGTTGTTTTTGCATAACGTGAAGTGAGAATAAATTTTAGCGCTTCTTCCCACGCAGTTTAACCGTTATTCCAAAGAGACATTCAGATGTGTCATACTACATTCCGCAAGCTTTTGGTATGTGTGTAGAGTATGAATATGAGTAATGAATTTCAATTATTGTTATTAAACTAGTGTATTTATTTTATATGTCCTTGAATTTGATCCATCCAGTCATTCCTTACTTGAGACAGATTAGTAAGTAATATGTCCTCTGAGTATGTTACTAGCATATCGCAGGGAAGACGATTGTGCGACTGTCACACCCTCGCTTAACGTCCAGACCGATTTTTTCTCTGGGTTGTCTCCCAATGACTACCTGCCTTACCAGACTAAAGAGACCCGTTTTCCCTGTTAGAGATATCCGTAAGGATCTTTAATGAGGTGGTTTCTCCTTGCCTCCCACATCCTACTCCGTTGACCAACCCGCCTTTAGGGGATGTTTCTTATCCCAAGGGCAAAAGCTACCCTAACCTCTACTTGT
The DNA here is from genome assembly GCA_034769895.1 of Magicicada septendecula. Lineage (NCBI taxonomy): Eukaryota > Metazoa > Arthropoda > Insecta > Hemiptera > Cicadidae > Magicicada > Magicicada septendecula. Next base: position 273,384,888 of record CM068371.1, read on the forward strand.
TGACAATTAGAGAATGGACAGCTGTTGGTGCTTTGGATTCAGGAGGAACTAGAAGAAACGAAATTTGCGGACATTAGTGAATATGTGGATCCGGTAGCAATGGATAAATTTTTATCTGTTGTACAATCCCGTAAATATAGACTACCGGGCACAGACGGGATGAATTTCGAGCTGGTAAACTATGGACCAGCCTTCGTGCTTTATCAATCTGTTCTGGACGATTGGTCATATCCCCGAAGGTTGGCGAATGGTAAAGGTAGTCCCCATATTCAAGAAAGGATATCGTAGTGACTTAGATAACTACAGCTGTGTCAGTGTACATAACACGTCTTACAAATTTTATGGATCTAGCAAAAATTTAATGCAATAATTGAGACCGTTTTTCCGGAAACTCGTTATGGTTTCAGGAAGGGCAGATCATGGTTAGATTGCAACTTCACAGTAGCTCAGGTGATTGAAAAGCACAGAGACTATGATTTGCCCACATACATAGCTTTCACCGACTTCGGAAATGCATTTGATAGCGTGAATAGGGGCAGGCTGTGGGCACTTTTGCCAAAGAAAGGGGTCTCGCAGCACCTGATTAGAGCCATACGAAGTCTTTTTGTGGGAAACAAAATTGAGACAGGAAGACGGAGCACAACTCTGTGTGTGATGTACGATAACGGTCCCGATTATCACCTTCTCTTTTTAATTTATATATACGTAGATGATCTCTTACACAATTGGTAGATGAAAAGTCCTCAGCGTTTTGTGTTGACAACTCTACACGGCCAGCCGTTTGTTACCATTGACATGATGTTTGCTAATGCCCAGGTTATCCTGTCGAACTCGGAAATCAGCTTGCTCATTCACACGGCTGTTCACTCATTACATCGAATCTGCAGGGTTTCGGATTATATATCTCATATTGAAGACAAAGGGATGACAGATTTTCATGGAGCTGATCCTGTAGGAGGAAAGGTGTTGTAGATGGTACTGTTCTCGAGCAGTCAGCAAATTTGAATTCTTGGGCTATAATGTGTCTTACATTACACACAATGAAGTGGTGAATAAGCTGCATAAGTGCAACCATATGCGAAGGACTGTTAGAAAAACTCCATAATCAACGAGTAAAGAAACACGCCTCAAGTTCTACAGAGTTTCAGAGCTGCACTTTAACGAAACCCCAGGCGTATTCAAACAATCAAAATGGGATTTCTCAGGAATGTGGTAGGGTATACTGTCCAAGATCTTAGAAGAAATGCAGATATACGACAGGAACTGAATATTGTGAGTATACTCGGTAGGATTGCCCAACATGGGCTAAAAGATTGAAACATCCTAACCGAATGGATGAATGCCGCATCCCCATACAACTGTCGAATTATAAACCGAAAAGAGGAGAAGTGTGGAACGTCCGAAGGAGCGCTGGAGTGACCAGCTCTAGCCTGTCTTCTTGGGACGTGAATAAACCATTTTTGATTTAATCCTGGTAGAAGATGATGATGGTCTTTGAATTTTTAAATTGTCTGTGTACATTCAAACCTAAACAAGTTGCCTCACTGAAATATTTTTAATTTACAATTCTTGGATTCAACATTCACAAACAGCATCAATCACTTACTTTCTTTTATTCAAGTTCGATTTTTAATGCTTTCACGAGACCACCTTAAACAAGTAAACATCGAATAAGTAATCCGGTCGGAGGATTAACGCGATATCACAGTTTCGTTTATTCTAAACTAAAATGGTTGGACCGAAGGAATGCTTAGGCTCTAAATCTGGTAGTTAGTGACGCTTTGAAATCTTTTTCATTGCCTTTGTAAAAACAGTAAGTAAAAGGCATTGCTTTTTAAAAGAAAGCGCATACGACCTGGGCGCGAGTCTCAAAGAGAAAGGGGGAGGGCAGAATATTCCAGTGTTGCTTAAAAGAGAACTGTTTTTGAAATCGTATTCCCATAAAGATGAAGAACGAAGCTTATGAAAGCAGCTAAATCTTAGATTTCAGTTGCAGCAGTTTCTGTAAATGAAAATTTCTGGTTTTTAATTTTTTATTACTTTCGCTTTGGGAAGTGACTGACTTGATTGTTTCTTTGTTTCAGGTACACCTATAAGTTATGAGCAAACATGAAAATGAGTCGAGTCTAACGGTAAGTATAATAATGCTGAAAATGATCAGTCAGGTGCTACGTGCAGATTTGCGTATCGAGAGTTTTACACTTCTGACCTTGTGGGTGAAATGTCGATCCGAGAATACACTGTTTACCGTCGCCGTCAGTGGTCTTACCGGCCGTAGACTGTCCTTGACAAATAATAAGCACACTGTTTTGCCGAACAACAATAACACTACATGGCCGGTGCTTAGCACAGTCTAGAAATAAACCCATCGCGGCGTATGTTTAGTAAAAACCTACACTCACTTAAGTATATAGACAGAGAATGAGTTGTAGCCTCTGTGTGAACATATGCTAGTAAATGGTCTCTGTAAGCGTGTATAATTGATCTTTCTTAAATTAAACTTGCTTTTATTAAGGTTAAACATTTGGCACACGGGAGTAAAAATATTTCCTCTGTTCAGTTGATGTTTCAGAATATGCAAACGTAGTTGCGAATATTCTTAAAACATCTCCAAAAAAATATACAGCCAGAACACGAAAATGTGGACACAAAGTAAATATCTTAACGTTGAATAATAGGGTAATTTTAATTCTCTTCGTTGTTCAGTGTTCATTTCGTTTTTCATTAATGAACTTTTTATTTATTGTTTACACTAGATGTGATAAAAATGCTTCACGCGAACTTGCATTGAGGCAGTATGCACAGAAAATGGAAATTTTATATTGCACCCGTGATACAAGTGAAACTTCGCATGGTAGTGAACTATAAAGAAAACGAAGTACTCAACCAAACTGATTGACAATTCTTCTCTTTACGTTTACAGTCACAGGACTTAACGTGTGGAAGCGAAGGTTTTTAAATGTTTACGTAAAATCGTAACACATGCTTTTTCGTAGACCCCTGGATATGAGTCTTAGCGGGGGTTCTTAGCGCCCTGGAGTGTATGCACAACAATCAAAATGAAACAGCAATAATCAGTAAATTTATATACGTTGAAAATAACTTCTGACACTTTAAATTATTGAGGCAGTGCGGCCAAGAGGTTACAGTTGTAACAACCAAAAATTAAAAATTTTTAGTATGACTGAAAAGACGTTACATTCAGCATGACACACCTACTCAGGCCACGAGCAATAAATAAAGAACTGTGTGTCGAAGTGTCAAGTGAACGTTTACTTCAGACAATGCAAGTACGTTTCACATAGCTGTACAATAGGGAACAAGGTTGGCCGTGACAGACTCGACTCAAACACGAGATTTACAGCCTGCAAATGTAAGATAAAGGAAACTGTGTCAAGTACCAATTTAGAGGAGAAACTGTGACGGACACACTGCCGGTTAATTTGAAGAGTACCAGTAATAAAAAAAAGGGGTGTAAGACACAATAGTATATACCCTATACGAGGACGGACATCGATACCTAAAATAATAGAATCGAACTTGTAAACAGCAGGGGAACGACTTACTGGCGACAACGGATATTTACGACAGGCAGAAGGTGTGCCGTTTTGGAAACGACGTCACGCTGCGCCAGGATAGCGTTCAGGAAAAAGGGTCATGTACAACGAAACAATAACAAAATACGACACATTGTTTGCGTGAGAACTGCAGCGAGATCCGGAGTACGCTTAGACAATAGCTTGATAGACGACCATGAAATTGCTCCTGCTCTAGGAAAAGAGTACGGAGGCTTTCGACGCGAACCCGTGGGGAGACAGGATATCCAATCACAACCCAGCATCTACCCAGAGAACTGGTGGAGAGGACCGTCGCCAGCATAGCAACGGGAACGTCGAATGAGAAGTGAAGAACGATGGTCTGACAGAAGAGTAGGAGTTTTTCCGTCCTATCATGTTCAACTTGAGGCGTGTTTTCCAGAAGGGTGCATTGTGGTACACGATGTTTGATAAAAACCGTTTGCAGAGCACGCGGGAGGACAGTCTTTCATAAATTTTCACTCATATACTTTGAACAGTCTTCACGTACTTTTAAAACAGTCTATTTATAACTTTCAACAGTCGGTCGTCAAAGTTCGATTAACATACGGACGGCAGTGGGACTTTGAAACTTTGCCACGCGACATATAACTAAGAGACTTAGACATTTCGATATTGCCGCGTATCCGGTAATAGTGTACTTTCAGTGTCTAAAAACATGCGACATACGCCAGTGCTTAACAATTATAGAATTCTTTATTATACTCTAATTCAGAATTGAACTAACCAGTCACACTTACATCAATAATCGACGTCTAGAACTATCGTTGATGTAATACCGGACGGCGAAATCATAACATTATACAGTGCGGCGGAGCGATACAATATCATTTGGAACAATTACACCGCGGCATCAAAACACTAACATTAATGAACATACCAGGAGTTGAACAATAGACAGACATATATATATATATACACACCATAGTTAACGATGAACTTATCTTCACGACACATAATTTCATGACTCGAACAATAACAGCAGAATCAACAGAATACACACACACAGCGCGAGTGAATCTGTTTCGCGTGTGTTAAGTGTCAGTGACAGCACAGCTTCCCACACATGGACCACCAGAGAGGAGTTACGCCGATGGAAATATCGGATAATTCATCTAACAAGTAATCTTTATGCTATTCTTATCATAAGGAACTCTACTGTCCTGTCTCTTTTTCAAGAAACACCCCTTGAGCATTTAAATTAAACATGACAAACATAATTAACGCCATCCATCTGAGGCATACGATGAACGCATTAGTATAGGATTTATTGTTTGAATATTTGTGTTTCTATATATCGATTGCATTATATATGTATGTGTATGTTTTTCAGCAAACAACGTATTGGATTTACCTTGTAATTTGATGTATAAACATGTGTTCTTTTATGTTCTTTTCATGAGTTTATGAATGTATGTATTTACAGGGAATCATCCATATTTTATATATTGAATTTAATGAATGATATAATGTTAATAAATAAGCGTTTATTTTATCCATATGCGTTCATCATTGTCAAATTACCTCAGAACAAGAAAGTAATGGCATTTGAGTGATTTATAGTAGTTTATTTTATTTTATTTATTAATACAACAACTAGAGTCTCCATGCAATAGTTATGCTAACGTAAAGTAATTAACGTGTTATTTAATTTTAATCAGTTTAGTTGCTATGAGCAACCTAATTGATTACACGAGCTCATTATGCAAATTAATATATTCAATAATTACTTAATCACAGATTAATTAATTCAGTAGCGTAATAGCATAACACCCCACAGTGTTGTATTTGGCGCCCAACGTGGGGCAAAGAGCAGGCAGTAGAGATAGGATAAGCGTATATATTAATATTTCATGTTAGTAGTTTGTAAGAACAAATATTATTAGTGTGAAGCTAGTTGGACTGGGACTGAATGTTAACGCGGAGTAAAGCTGCAAAAATGACGACCATTTTGTTTTTTGTTTTTGTTTTTTTGGCGCCAAACGTGGGGCAAAGAGCAGGCAGTAGAGATAGGATAAGCGTATATATTAATATTTCATGTTATTAGTTTGTAAGAACAAATATTATTAGTGTGAAGCTAGTTGGACTGGGACTGAATGTTAACGCGGAGTAGAGCTGCAAAAATGACGACCATTTTGTTTTTTGTTTTTGTTTTTTTGGCGCCCAACGTGGGGCAAAGAGCAGGCAGTAGAGATAGGATAAGCGTATATATTAATATTTCATGTTAGTAGTTTGTAAGAACAAATATTATTAGTGTGAAGCTAGTTGGACTGGGACTGAATGTTAACGCGGAGTAAAGCTGCAAAAATGACGACCAGTAGTACAGATTCCATGGATTTCGACATTAATAACCAACAGGGAGTACCTGGTGTCGAACGAGAGGAATCACCAACTTATTCACAAATGACCGAGGAGACGTCAGACGTCAGAGCGCGGGGACAGGAGTCCCAACAACAACCGCAGGAAGAGGTGACGTTGCGCGCATTAATGGACTTTATGAGTAAGAAATTTGAAAAGCAGAATGAAAATTTTAATGAAAAATTCGAGAAACTAGAAGAAAAGTTTGAAAAGCAGAAGGAAGAGGCTAGTGAAAACCTTAGAATAATTAATGAAAATTTCGAGAAGCAGAATGAAAATTTTACACAAATACGCGCAGAAATGCGTGAATATATAAACAATTGTGACAAGAAGATAGACGAGGTTCAGAAGCAGCAGAACGAGTCATAAAAGAGTTAAAGGAGGACACCGACAAGAAATTCGAAGAGGTGCGAGAAACAAGAGAATTAGACCGACAGGAACTAAAGAGTGTTGCCCAAAATACTCAAACGAGCATCAAAAAGATCCACAACAGAGTGGAAACACACGCAAAAGAAAATCACAAGAAGCAGGAGGAATTGAGAGTCGAGCTATTCCAAACAGTAAGACAATTACAACAGGAACAGGGAGACGTAAACAACACAATGCAACAGAAGATCAATGAAGTAGATGGGAGACAGAAGTCGACGGAACTAAAACTAGATGAGAGCACCAGAGAGAAAACCACTCGAATCAACGAATTAAAATCCCAGATAGAACGACTACAGCGTCAGCTAATTGAAGGTGAGTCGGGAATAATCAGTAGAATTAACAGACGCACACATACAGAGTTAAAGTACAACGGCACTGACAGGTTCCCAATGGAGTTCCTGAAGGAATTGTCAGAGATCCAGGAACAGTACTACAACAACGGTGACATTAAATAGATCGGGAGACACTTGGAGATGGACGCTGGAATATGGTGGCGCGTCATACGGAATTAAATCTCCACGTACGAAGAATTTAAAGAAGCTTTCACCTTGAAGTACTGGGGTCAAGAACGCCAGGACAATATACGCAACAATCTGGAGTACGGCAGATATGAGTGGAATGGACCAGTCACAGCTGTCCAGTATGTAGAACGGATTTTACTGGAAAGTCGGCAACTGTCACCAGCATTAACCGACACTCAGCTGATACGAAAACTAGCTCGCCACTTTGGTAAGGACTTGCAGCTCGCCGTGGTCACACGTGGTATCACGAGTATACCAAATTTCGAAGCGTTGATTACGGAATTTACAAGTATACAGTCGAGCGGAGATAACACTCGCAGGCCACATTATAGACCTTACAACGAAGGGAGGAACAACCCGAGAGAAAGGGAGACACAATACAATAAAAATGAAAGTGACCGACAGCCAACGAGGGGTCGGTATGACAACAAACACTACGTCAATACAGTACAGTTTACACCAGCTGAGGCAGGACCCAGTAGGACGGTCGTTGACACTACCCCAAGGGCGAACGGTAACAGCGACAACAATAACAAAAAAAAAAAAAATACGTCGAACGAGGGGAGGAGATAGAATTTCTAAGCGACTTCTTTCCGAGTGAGAATGTAAATATATTGTTACCTGATTTACGAAAGGACCTACTACAAGAGGACGACGAGATTGTAAATAAACAAATATTGAAATGTCCCGAGATTACTATTAAATTTAATAATGATGTAATTGTCGAAGCCTTACTTGATACTGGTTGTATCGTTAACGGGTTATCGGAAACTTGGTTTAATAACCATAAGAAGAGTATAGAACCATATGAGACACTACCCGTAACGAATACGTTTATAATAAGTGCTGTAGGAAATAAATCCAAATTAGTTAAGAGACAAATATTGTGTGACATTGAGATTGATAGTATCCGATATGAATGTGTGTTTTTGGTAATACCAGAATTAGTGAAACCGTGTATACTAGGAATTAGTTTTTTACAAGAAGTTGGGTGTCGCATCGACATCGGAAACAAAGTAGTTAGTTTAAAAGACGATACTGATGATGAGGAGCACATTATACCAATCATGAATATTGACGTGATAAACAGTGAAGAAGAAGAGGAAGTACTGCGATGCATCGATGAGAAGATTGGGAGCATAGACTGCGAGGATGAAGGAATACTGCAACGCCTGAAGGAGATTTTGGTAAGGAACCGGAATGTTTTTAGGGAGTGCCCGGGAAGGATAGAGGGTTACACGCACGAGTTTCACGTTACGGACAGGACACCTTACTTTCAACGAGGGTGGCCGGTGCCGCTTGCCTACAGAGACAAGGTGAACGAGGAGATTAACCGGATGTTACGATATGGAGTAATCGAACGTTGCGCCAGCCCGTACGTCAACCCAATCGTGACAGTTATCAAGAAGGATGGGAGGGTTCGCCTATGCCTTGATGCAAGGAAAGTGAACAGCGTGAGCGTGCCCGATTACGAAGGAGTGTCCCCGGTAAATGAGATATTGGCTAGATGTGGTGATATGCAGTACTTGTCGACAGTCGATTTATCCAGTAGCTTCTGGCAAGTCCCATTAAAACGAGAGTGTAGGGATTTCACTGCGTTTATGCATGAAGGGAGGTGCTACCGATTCACAGTGACACCATTTGGACTCAGCACCAGCTCTGCGGCGTTGACACGTGGATTGGATGTGGCCCTCGAGGAGGAGATCAAGAAGAACACGATCATCTACGTGGACGACTGCTTGTGTTACTCTAATAATATACAAACACACTTAAATCATTTGGAAGCGTTGCTAAACAACCTCAATAAAGCAAATATAACTGTCAACCTCACCAAGTCACAATTCTTCAGACGAGAAATCTCCTTCCTTGGTTATCGCCTTACAACAAAAGGGATACAAGCAACCGATGACAAGGTAAAGGCGATTATGGATTTCCCAGCACCGAAGAATACAAAACAACTCAAAGGTTTCCTTGGTCTTACCAATTTTTATAATAGATTCTCGAGTAAATACGCAGAAACAACGCAACCTTTACATGAACTGCTGAAAGGAGGACGAAAGTTTCCATGGACAAGGGAAGTGGACGAGTGTTTCCAGAGAGTCAAGAATTTATTTATAGACACAGTAACTCTACGGTTCCCACGGCCGAACCAAAGATACTATATTCAGTGTGACGCTAGTAATTTTGCGTATGGTGGCCAGCTTTACCAGATTGATGAAGATGGAGAAATCGGCGTCATCGCTTTTACAAGCAAGACATTTAAGGGAGCAGAACGCAATTATTTCACGACGGAGAAAGAGCTCCTAAGTATCGTTAGATGTCTGGATAAGTTTCGTATGTACATACTTGGCCAACCACTCACGACAATCACCGACAATAAAGCATTAACATTTATGCACAAATGTCACTTAAACAATTCCAGAATTACAAGATGGATTCTCGCCATACAGGAGTACAATTTCGACATTATCCACTGCAAAGGAAAGGATAATGTCGTTGCGGACATACTGAGTAGATACCCGGCTGACACGGAACAACACGAGACAAACGAGGAGACGCACGAATATTTGATTAATCACCTAGTTATTAAAATGAGTCAACAATTAGGTAAAATAATTAGAGGTATCGGCAAATACCAAAATGAAGATGCCAAACTTGGAACGCTCATAGATAAGATTAAGAATAACGATGTAGATAGTAAATTAAGTAAATTTTATAAAATTGTTAATGATAAGTTGTACCGACGACGACGCGGCGAATGGAAACTATACATTCCTGACAGCGTGTCGAAGGATCTAATTGCAGAGATACACCAAATGTACGGACACCTAGGCCCAAAAAGGTGTATAAAAATGTTACAAGAGCACTTCACGATTGACAGCTTGATCAAGAAAGTGAAAGTATACACCCAAACTTGTGACTCTTGCCAACGGTACAAGGATACGAACAACAGGATGCTCTTTGTCGGAACAAAGGCCATGATACCATCAACTAGAGGTGACATAGTAAGTGTCGATTACTATGGACCCTTACCAACAGGTACAGGAGGTGTCAAATACTTACTTGTCATGGTGGACAACTTCACAAAGTTTGTCAAACTATTCACACTAAGAAGAGCGACAACCACCACGACACTACGACGGATCAACGACTACTGTACGAAGTATGGACGACCGAGAGTCATTTTAACCGACAACGGCACGCAATTTACCGCCAAAAGATGGGTTAAAGGTCTCGAGGAGCTGGGAATACAACCAAGATACACCGCGATAAGGAATCCCCGAGCGAACTTAGCGGAAAGGATTAACCGCCAACTGGGAAATCTATTCAGGATCCTGGTACACGACCAGCATAGCAAGTGGTCAAGATACATCGGAGTAATTGAGACATGTATCAATGAAACGTACCACGAAACAATAGAAATAACACCCCACGAGGCGCACTTAGGAAAGAAGCCGACCCGCGCATGGGAGAAGTGGCTGGACAAAGATGTCATCAACAATGAACACAATCCCAATATTAATGTGTTTGTAAAAATAAAAGACAAAAGAGAGAAATATGCTAAACGTATCAATGATGGTAAGAATATTACTAAATTTGCTACCGGCGATAAGGTGCTGTTGAGGAGCTACCACCAATCCGACGCCGCAATGAAAAGGATTGACAAGTTTTTCGAGTTATACACCAGACCATACAAGGTTAATCGCGTCCTTGGTAACGCAACATACGAGCTCACTGAGTGCGATAGCAATGAGAAACTGAGGGGTATTTTCAACGTACGGTTGCTGAAGAAATACTTTGAGACGAAATCACAAGTCTCAAAGGAAAATGAAAGTGCATCGGCAATCAGTTAGACTAGTGGACTAGGAGGAGACGGATCAACACATAAGGTGAATGAATGTCCCGCGAAAACCGTTCCAACTAGCTAATCGGTATGATGTATATCTTATTAGTGTATAATGTAAAGATTTTGTACAAGGAGTTCTTAAGTCACGATGTGGCAACCTAACGACATTAATTACATGTGTATAGCCAGTGTTAATAGAAATTTAAATAGAAAAGACACTTATGATGTGAAAAGTTCAGTTGAATGTGCAGCAATAAATTGCGAAAAGACGTTATAACGAGTTTTATAGACACCCGATGATGTTAGATTAATCAATCAAATCTGAGTGATATAAAACAAAGTTATCTATAGTCATAATGATTTCAAGTGAATTGTTAATTGTTCCTGAATAATGTATATAAATTTATAATCAATATAATCAGTATAGATGATAGTAACACGTATTGTGAGTGATACTCAATAATAATTAGTGAATGTATCAATGTGTATTTACAGGTCGTAAATTGTAATTTAAATGTTCAAGATAGACTAAGAACATTAGCTATCATAATGATATTTAAACGATACATGAATAATTGTATTTCGTGTCGAAAATCATCATTTCATGTGTTAGATTATAAGCGGACGGCACAGCCATCCACAACTATTATTATTATTGTACATAATCCCATATCTAATTAGATATGCAAATGTGTAAAAATGCGTTCATCCTTCCTCAGATGCACGGCAATAAATTCCCAGAGGTAATTTACAACCAAATATAGGGAATATATACCCATATACCTCAAGCAGAGGAAAGTAGGTCATTGACCGCGACTTTATCAGAGGGGACTCCCACAACAAACACAGAGCGCAGAAATCGGATTAGAGTGTCTTCCGCTAATCCAACATCAAATCCGATTTGGGGACCTATGTAACAACCAAAAATTAAAAAATTTTTAGTATGACTGAAAAGACGTTACATTCAGCATGACACACCTACTCAGGCCACGAGCAATAAATAAAGAACTGTGTGTCGAAGTGTCAAGTGAACGTTTACTTCAGACAATGCAAGTACGTTTCACATAGCTGCACAATAGGGAACAAGGTTGGCCGTGACAGACTCGACTCAAACACGAGATTTACAGCCTGCAAATGTAAGATAAAGGAAACTGTGTCAAGTACCAATTTAGAGGAGAAACTGTGACGGACACACTGCCGGTTAATTTGAAGAGTACCAGTAATAAAAAAAAGGGGTGTAAGACACAATAGTATATACCCTATACGAGGACGGACATCGATACCTAAAATAATAGAATCGAACTTGTAAACAGCAGAGGAACGACTTACTGGCGACAACGGATATTTACGACAGGCAGAAGGTGTGCCGTTTTGGAAACGACGTCACGCTGCGCCAGGATAGCGTTCAGGAAAAAGGGTCATGTACAACGAAACAATAACAAAATACGACACATTGTTTGCGTGAGAACTGCAGCGAGATCCGGAGTACGCTTAGACAATAGCTTGATAGACGACCATGAAATTGCTCCTGCTCTAGGAAAAGAGTACGGAGGCTTTCGACGCGAACCCGTGGGGAGACAGGATATCCAATCACAACCCAGCATCTACCCAGAGAACTGGTGGAGAGGACCGTCGCCAGCATAGCAACGGGAACGTCGAATGAGAAGTGAAGAACGATGGTCTGACAGAAGAGTAGGAGTTTTTCCGTCCTAACATGTTCAACTTGAGGCGTGTTTTCCAGAAGGGTGCATTGTGGTACACGATGTTTGATAAAAACCGTTTGCAGAGCACGCGGGAGGACAGTCTTTCATAAATTTTCACTCATATACTTTGAACAGTCTTCACGTACTTTTAAAACAGTCTATTTATAACTTTCAACAGTCGGTCGTCAAAGTTCGATTAACATACGGACGGCAGTGGGACTTTGAAACTTTGCCACGCGACATATAACTAAGAGACTTAGACATTTCGATATTGCCGCGTATCCGGTAATAGTGTACTTTCAGTGTCTAAAAACATGCGACATACGCCAGTGCTTAACAATTATAGAATTCTTTATTATACTCTAATTCAGAATTGAACTAACCAGTCACACTTACATCAATAATCGACGTCTAGAACTATCGTTGATGTAATACCGGACGGCGAAATCGTAACATTATACAGTGCGGCGGAGCGATACAATATCATTTGGAACAATTACACCGCGGCATCAAAACACTAACATTAATGAACATACCAGGAGTTGAACAATAGACAGACATATATATATATATACACACCATAGTTAACGATGAACTTATCTTCACGACACATAATTTCATGACTCGAACAATAACAGCAGAATCAACAGAATACACACACACAGCGCGAGTGAATCTGTTTCGCGTGTGTTAAGTGTCAGTGACAGCACAGCTTCCCACACATGGACCACCAGAGAGGAGTTACGCCGATGGAAATATCGGATAATTCATCTAACAAGTAATCTTTATGCTATTCTTATCATAAGGAACTCTACTGTCCTGTCTCTTTTTCAAGAAACGCCCCTTGAGCATTTAAATTAAACATGACAAACATAATTAACGCCATCCATCTGAGGCATACGATGAACGCATTAGTATAGGATTTATTGTTTGAATATTTGTGTTTCTATATATCGATTGCATTATATATGTATGTGTATGTTTTTCAGCAAACAACGTATTGGATTTACCTTGTAATTTGATGTATAAACATGTGTTCTTTTATGTTCTTTTCATGAGTTTATGAATGTATGTATTTACAGGGAATCATCCATATTTTATATATTGAATTTAATGAATGATATAATGTTAATAAATAAGTGTTTATTTTATCCATATGCGTTCATCATTGTCAAATTACCTCAGAACAAGAAAGTAATGGCATTTGAGTGATTTATAGTAGTTTATTTTATTTTATTTATTAATACAACAACTAGAGTCTCCATGCAATAGTTATGCTAACGTAAAGTAATTAACGTGTTATTTAATTTTAATCAGTTTAGTTGATATGAGCAACCTAATTGATTACACGAGCTCATTATGCAAATTAATATATTCAATAATTACTTAATCACAGATTAATTAATTCAGTAGCGTAATAGCATAACACCCCACAGTGTTGTACAGTCCAACTGATGTGGCGGCCACTCGTAATAAGTTCAGTTGAAACTTGTGTTTATTTTGTGAGTTAGACTGTAATGCCCTTCCCGCTTTCCCACTGTCAGTATGAGGAACAGGTAATACAGTATACAGTAGTCCATGTGGCCTTCCAGAAAACAAGACTCCACTACACGAATCTGCGTATTGCTTTCCGCTTACTCAGGGGTGGATATGAGTATGCAGGGGTCCTTAGTGCCCTGGAGTGTATCAAGGCCACACTATACTACCTTGTGGTATAGTACCTTGTAGTATAGTGTGGCCTTGAGTGTATGCGTTGTCCGTGTCGAAGTCCGATAAAACCATTAGTATTAAGTACAGCGCGCACAAAGATATTAGACTGCACGCCCTTTTTGCACGATTTAGCGTGACAGTAAAAATCTACTTTTTTTGTCATGACTGGGATGTGTGGTTTCGTGGTTCTCGCTCAAGTTTACCCGCAAACGTTTAGAGCCACACCGGCGTTATCCGGAACGTTGAACAGCCACGCCGATGTGGACGGCTCTCGCAAAGTGGCATTTGCCCAGTCTCGCTGAATCCTGAACCTGGACGACAGACGCTCGAACAAGTGCGTTCTATTGTATTTTGTTTTTGTGTGCCGGCTTGACCCCACGACTGAGGTGTGGTTGCATGGTTCTCTTAAGAATTTAGAGCCGTATTGGCGTAGGCGGTAGACGCAGCCACCAAAAGGCGTCTGCCGGAACGATGAGCTGCCACGCCGAGGTGAATAGTCCCTTCAAACCTTCAAAGAGGCACTTCCACATCTTGCGGCTTCCCATGCGTGACGCTACGTCTTTGCGCAGACGGGAGACCGCCGCCTTGGGGTGTTACGGATCACGGGAGATTAGGAGGGTGGGTTCACACAGAGTTTATGAGAAGTATGACCTATAGTACATCGTCAAATAGCGTTCCAGGAAGCTTAACGCGAATCGAGGGCGTTGTATTGTCCATACTGTTTAGCTTACGGTTATGCGAGTAGCTTCTCGCTAGTCTAAACATCCACGAATTTAATACGAATTGTAAATCTCTTGGGTGCAACATGTCTTAGATATAATTTTTAAATTTCAAGTGTTATTATAAAATTTATAGTTTGTTCTTCTTTCTGCTAGAAACGAAAGAAGCAAAGTGGTTTTTGTAACCCTTCTTTAGTGTGGCTATGTATCTCATTTTTGCTGATGTTTTATCCCTGGCTATTCCCTCGGCTCTTTTCGTCCATTCTTTAAAATCATCCCATTGTTTTACTGCGGATCCACTCTCCTTTTGCTTTGCACTATTGTCTTGTTTATAATGTTTCATAATGTCTGATAATGTTTTCATTACAGATGTCCGAAGAAAACATTTGATTTATTTTGACCGCTTCCTCTGTTTTATTGTTTACGAATAATTTTAAGTTTCATCAAGTGTCGAGCGTAAAGCTGAACAGCTTAACAAAGTAGTGCATAAGCCGACTGATTTCTGTTGCGATTAAACCAGCGGATGGCGTGTGAGATTTTACTGAACCAACCTCACTCAAATTTAAAAAGGAAGGAGTTTAATTTTTATGAAACAGTCAAAGAATATGCCTACCTTTAAATAATGTATAAAGAATTTTTAGTACTTACAAGTACACTTCTAGGTATTCCAGTCGGTGATTTTTTAGATTTTCATCCAAGATGCATTTCGGAACAGTTGTGTTCCATCTTCAGTTGGGTCATTTAGTAAACTTACATAACATTTATAAAAAAATTCCACCCAGGTGAGCGTCGTCGACACAGGTACATATAACACGCAACATAAAACACAACACTTAAAAAAAAATTTTAATTTTAAAAATAACGTTAATATTACAACGAAAACCGAATCCAAACGGACAATTTAAAAACCGAAGCTGGCCAGCACTTGTTGCCCGCACGTCATACGGAAGCCGACTCAACAAGTGCTGGCCAGCTTCGGTTTTTAAATTGTCCGTTTGGATTCGGTTTTCCTTGTAATATTAACGTTATCAGTAAAATTTAAACAATTTTTTTAAGTGTTGTGTTTTATGTTGCGTGTTATATGTACCAGTGCCGACGACCCTCACCTGAGTGGAAATTTTTATAAATGTTATGTAAGTATACTAAATGATCCAATTGGAGTTTAATTGTTTTTTATTGCTAATTGTTGGGTGTGATAAGAAAAATCAGAACGCACGTTCTACCCGTGCAACGACGGAATTGATGCCTGGCAACGTTCTCATAATTACCACAGAATTGGAGCACCGTTTCCACTGGTTTCATCCAATTACTAACAATTGTTCGGTTTCTGTTGTTTTATAAATTAGAAAGCATGAGAATGAGATCGACGACATGATAACAGGGTAGAAGCTGCATTGTAGTTATATTTGTACGGAATTTAGAATTACAAAATGTGGGAAATTGAAGCGTTCTCTGTTCCAGTTTTGTTTGCGAGATTGACACAAATCTCTTTCTCTGAAGTTCTTATGTTCATTGTACCACGTTATTTTGTTGTATATGAACAATTGAGTACAACAAGTTACCGTGGAAAGCTCCGTAGCTGAGAGAATATTTTGTATTTTAGTCCCTCGTCCACGATCCGAAAAATGGTACGATTCAGTCATACATGTGTAAGTTCCATAATTTAATTATATCCAAATATGTTGAATATATTTTGGGATATAGATTAAGTTTAAATACATTGACTAGCCATTGTAGAGTATATGAAAGCGACGTATGTTGAATTATGTTTTCGCTGTTGTTTAATAAAATCTACCTAAAATCAACATCTGCTAGTTTCAGGCTGTTTGTCTCGCCTCCATACAGAATTACTGCTGGGTTAGCCGTTGATGAGTACCAATTCAGAAATTCTGTTGTCCTTCATCACCTTGCGATCTATACAATATATTCTTTGTGCTTTTAGAATTTAATCACGTTTTCGATGTTTAGTAGACCTTCAGCTCCTAATTTTGTCGTATTTCCCTATACTAATAGGCCTACTTCCTTTAATAATACTCGAAGATGCTTCTTAATATTTTCTCTCCTTTAATGTAGAATGTAGAACTATGATATTAAAAAAAAAAAATTCAAAATGTTTGTTTAGCTTAGACTTTAGAGAAAATATTTTTTTGTAAGTGAAAATTTCCTTTTACAAATTAGTAATTAGAATATATTCGATGAAGGTAGGGGTAAAATTTACTTCGTTGAACAAAGTATTTTTAATTAACTCCGAAGCTAAGGTTTTAACTGAGCAATGCTCACTGTAAAATTTGAAAATTGATTAGAGTTTGAAGACAATCAAAGTAAAATAATCAGAGCGTTTTTATATCTACAACTTCTGTAACATTGAGGGTCAGAAACACGGCGAAACGAGTGTCGTAATAAGTCATTCCGTGTTTCCTTATATTTAAAATGCCTGACAACAGTAACACTTAAAAACGAAATGCTATTAAATAAAGGTAAGCCCATTAATGCTAGCTCGTTCTGTTATAAGTTTTTACTAATGGAGAAGAATATCGTTCTTGCCCTGGAAAAATTTAATATCATCTTTTGACAAGTAATAAAGCTGAACGTAACCAAGTTTTCCACGAACGTAATTTGGAAGTCACAGTCGATCCTTTTCCATTTATGTTTCTACATTAGAGATACCCTTTTCCATATCCAGGCATTTTGCTTTTGTTTATTTCAGTGATATTAGCGTAATTGATTGTTGTATCCTATTATTTACACGCGTAATGTTGTCATGTATCTGTATACGTAATCACAGTTTGTATAGCCATTAAACGGTAGGACCAGTAAGGTGTCGCTTTTACCAAACGGTAACTATATCACGAGCACGTTCAGCTGTAATCTGTAATGCGTTTGACATGGACGATGTGATGTGCTCAGGTGGTCGCTATTGCGCTGGGACATGACAACCATCCAAGTAATTGTATTACCCAGTTTGTTAATTAGGCGGATCTGCAGATGACAGGCTAGTGTGTGTATAATTACCGACACGTCTGACCGTAAACAATCCGATTTTAATTACAGTTTTCATCGGGGGACGCGATGTTTATTAACGCATAACAGTCGGATAAACGTTACTCACTTGCGACGCAGTCTAAACTACACGCTTTGTATGTAAACGCGAATTTTGGAAAATCACTTGCCGAAATATTTCTTCTTTAGTTTTTTATTAAAGTTGGATAGCTTACATTTTCTACAAGTTAAAATCCAGGTGATTCTGTCTCACCTCCTAGTAAGGTTACTGTTGAATCACCTTTTCTTAACCGCGCTATGAAGTTCGCTGTCAATACGCGAAACATATTATATTAGAAGTTTTATGTTATTAGAGTACATAAAAACAATGTATGATATACTGCGTCCTAATGTCTGAAACAGAAGTATTCGGCTTCTTCAGTTTCCAATAATAATGGATTAGGTGATGTGCCCAATTATTTCATTGTGCAGTAAGTGTCCACACAACGGATTCATTTTGCCTCGGTTCACAGGCAATTATAACACAGGTTATAATTATCTAAATCCAAATGTAATTACATTAAGAATATAGTCAACGTATTCCGCAACTGCAAACGAAAAAGTACAATTACAATTCTTCCGCTGTGTTACAGAAACGTCGCAGCGGCGGGTCGTTTGTTTAATTGCAAACAAGGAAACACAAACGAGCAGACAACATAATGGACTGCGTAAATTTTTTATTACGTAAAAGATTGCAGTTGCAAACGCACGTCGACTACGAGAAATTTCTTGAACGAGCGTCCGTCCTGTGCAGTCGAATAGTTATTATTAAACATTTCACATTACACAAAATACCCAATTACAAAATCGGTGTTGTTACTCCGGTTAGAAATTTATTTGATTGAAACTATGCCAAAAATTAATAATACCAACGAAAAACGTTATAATTTTTCAAACTTGTAGATAGTTTACTCTTGCAGGCCAGAATGGAAACTAAGCTATATGGCTGCATATGCACGTCATTTATATACTCTGTCTGCAGTTCTCTCTCTCTCTCTCTGTCTCTCTGTCTGTCTGTCTCTCTCTCTCTCTCTCTGCCTCTCTCTCTCTCTCTCTCTCTCTCTCTCTCTCTCTCTCTAAAACCCTCCTACTCTTTGTTTGTTTGTGTGCGTGTGTGCGAGCGAGAGTTCCACTTATATTAATTAAATGGAAATGCTACAAATATTACGTCACCCTAAAAGAAATTATCAACTCAGAATGATACAATAAGCGGGTAAATATGCAGCGACAGGTTTCTATCAGTAAACCTGTGACGTAAGGGAAACGTAGTCTGTGGCATATGAAACTGAAAAGTTATCATCTCGAGTCGATTTAACAAAAGCAGAGTATCGACTTATAATATAGTGCCGCCCAAAAGGGAACATTAACTTTTTTACCCAAAAATAACTATAAATGTTACATAAACACAGGAATTATACGGACGTTACATACATTATCATCATATGTGTAATATTTAAAAATAAATCACAATATTTCTTTACAAATTATATTTAATGTGGGAACCTTATCAGTTGGTATAGTTTAAATCGAAATATAGTATAATATAGCCTACGCAATATGTTATAAATATTATATCTGTGCATTATTAAAATTTAAACAAAAAGTAGAATTTTGAAAATATTATCTTTTTGTTTCTAATTTTAACTTAATTATATAACTTATTGTAATGAATCAAAGTACTGTGTTATATTAATTAAGAAGTAATTATGTTTACATATTACTAATTTTTCTATACGTTAATTTATATATGCAGGCTATATTAAAAATGATTAGTAGACCGATTAATGCAACACAAATATTCTACATTAAAGCCGTAAAATTTGTAACCTAACATAGAACATTCGATTGCAAAAAGCATTCTTTTCCAGACTCTTGTAAATATGACTACATTAAAACATATAAAAATATCGGTACGGAGAACCATACATGACTTCCATGTTCTAAGATTTATATTTAAAATCATTTACGAAATGAAATGTTTCCATAGAAACTACTTCTTTCCACTTATTGCTTCAGCCTTAACCACAGTACTGTGGTCACTAACGTATACCACCGCACTCGATTTTCACTATGATGGCAGTCGACGGCACTGCCGAAACGTCTGGTTTTGCAGAAAACATTAGACTACGGCCAAACAGGACGGGAAGGAATTTTAACAATAAACTACTTCTTTGTTGCCGATAACGTAGTACATATATAAAATATCGGTATGGGAACCATACATGACTTCCATGTTCTAAGATTTATATTTAAAATCATATTCGAAATGAAATATTTCCATAGAAACTACTTCTTTCCACTTATTGCTTCAGCCTTAACCACAGTACTGTGGTCACTAACGTATACCACCGCACTCGATTTTCACTTATGATGGCAGCCGACGGCACTGCCGAAACGTCTGGTTTTGCAGAAAACATTAGACTACGGCCAAAAAGCCCGGGAAGGAATTTTAACAACAAACTACTTTGTTGCCGTTAACGTAGTACACATATAAAACATGGAAGTAAAATTAACCCCTCCCCATTCAACTGTAATTTTCATTTATAGAAAATTACCCCCACACCGTTCAACTAGCCTCTTCATTTATAGATATTTCATCTACGTTCCTACAGTGAATTATTAAGATCTTCTTATCAGGATACTTTATTTATCAAAATTTACTTTACTCTTGTTACAACAAAAAATGTTTCAGGTAAACTACCCTTTCACCGTAACCGATCTTCACCAAAATCAACAGGCCTAGAGTCTTCTACAACTCAGGCACATATATAAACAATTATTTGATTCTGTTTGAATTTACGGCAGTTATCGTTCGTCATGAAAAAATTTCTCTTGTTACAACATAAAATGTTGCTGGTAAACTACCCCTTTCCTTTAACCGATCTTCACCAAAATCAATAGGCCGTGAGCTCTCTAAAATATAGGGATGCATGCAAAAAATTGTTTGATTATGTGTAAATTTACGGCAGTTATCGTTCGTCATAGAAAAAATTAACCTTGTTATCACATAAAACGTTGCAGGTAAACTACACCTTTCTCTTTACTGATCTTCACCAAAATCAATAGGTCTTGAGTCCTCTACAATTCAGGGATGCCTGAAAAACATTATTTGATTCTGTTTGAATGTGCGGTAGTTATCGTTCGTCATAGAAACAATTACTCTTGTTAAAACATTAAAGGTGGCTGGTAAACTACCCATTTTCCTTAACCGATCTTCACCAAAATCAACAGACCTTCAGATCGTTACAATTCAGGAAAGTATGCAATAATTATTTGATCCTCTTTGAATTTACGGCAGTTATCGTTTGTCATAGAAAAAATAACCCTTGTTAAAAAATAAAACGTTGCAGGTAAACTACCCCTTTCCCTTAACCGATCTTCACCAAAAACAATAGGTCTTGAGAACTCAATTCAGGGCTGTATGCGAAACATTATTTGATTCTGTTCGAATGTGCGGCAGTTATCGTTTGCCAGAGAAACAATTACTCTTGTTAAAACATTAAAAGTGGCAGGTAAACTACCCCTTTCCCTTTACCGATCTTCACTAAAATCAGTAGACCATGAGTCTTCTACAACTCAGGCAATTATGTAAAAAATTATTTGTTTCTGTTTGAATTTAGGGCAGTTATCGTTATTCATTAAAAACGTTCTCTTGTTACAACATACAATGTTGGAGGTAAACTACCCCTTTCCCTTAACCGATCTTCAACAGAATCAACAGACCACGAGATATCTACAATTGAGGAAAGTATGCACAAAATTATTTGATTCTGTTTAAATGTGCGGCAGTTATCGTTCGTCATAGAAACAATTACTCTTGTTAAAACATAAAATGTGGCAGGTAAACTACCCCTTTCCCTTAACCGATCTTCACCAAATTCAACAGACCTTCAGTCTTTTACAATTGATGAAAGTATGCAAAAAAATATTTGATTTTGTTTGAATGTGCGTCAATTATCGTTCGTCATAGAAAAAATTACTGTTGTTAAAACATAAAATGTTGCAGGTAAACTACCCCTTTCCCTCAACCGATCTTCACCAAAATCAACAGGCGTTGAGCGGTCGATAATATAGGGATGTTTGCAAACAATTGTGTGATTATGTTTAAATTTACGGCAGTTATCGTTCGTCATAGAAAAAATTAACCTTCTTATCACATAAAACGTTGCAGGTAAACTACCCCTTTCTCTTAACTGATCTTCACCAAAATCAATAGGTCTTGCGTCCTCTACAATTCAGGGACACCTGAAAAACATTATTTGATTCTGTTTGAATGTACGGCAGTTATTGTTCGTCATAGAAACAATTACTCTTGTTAAAACATTAAACGTGGCTGGTAAACTACCCCTTTCCCTTAACCGATCTTCACCAAAATCAACAGGCCTACAGTTCGTTACAATACAGGAAGTATGCAAATAATTATTTGATTCTCTTTTAATTTACGGCAGTTATCGTTCGTCATAGAAAAAATTACCCTTGTTAAAACATAAAACGTTGCTGGTAAACTACTCCTTTCCCTTAACCGATCTTCACTAAAAACAGTAGGTTTTGAGAACTCTAAAATTAAGGGTAGAATGCGAAACATTATTTGATTCTGTTTGAATTTGCGGCTCTTATCGTTTGCCATAGAAATATCGGTATGGAGAACCATACATGACTTCCATGTTCTAAGATTTATATTTAAAATCATATTCGAAATGAAATATTTCCATAGAAACTACGTCTTTCTACTTATTGCTTCAGCATTAACCACAGTACTGTGGTCACTAACGTATACCACCTCACGTTTTCGCACTCGATTTTCACCGATGATGGCAGTCGATGGCACTGCCGAAAAGTCTGGTTTTGCAGAAAACATTGAACTACGGCTAAAGAGCCCGGGAAGCAATTTTAACAAAAAACTACTTCTTTGTTGCCGATAACGTAGTACACATATAAAAAATTCTGCCCTCCACCTTCAACTATAATTTTTAATAATAGAAAATTACCCCCACCCCGTTCACCTAACCTCTTCATTTATAGATATTTCATCTATGTTTCTACAGTGGATTACTATGAGCTTCTTATCAGGATACTTTATTTATAAAAATTAAGTACTTTACTCTTGTTAAATCATAAAATGTTTCAGGTAAACTACCCCTTTCTCTTAACCGAACTTCTCCAAAATCAACAGACCTTCCGTCCTCTACAATTCAGGGAAGCATGCAAAAAAATATTTGATTCTGTTTGAATGTGCGGCAGTTATCGTTCGTCATGGAAACATTTCTCGTGTTACAACATAAAATGTTGCAGGTAAACTACCCCTTTCCCTTAACTGATCTTCACCAAAATCAATAGACCTTGAGCTCTCTGCAACTCAGGAAAGAGTGCAAAAAATTATTTGATTCTCGTTGAATTTTCGGCAGTTATCGTTCGTCATAAAAAAATTACCCTTTTTAAAACATAAAACGTTGCTGATAAACTACCCCTTCCCTTAACCGATCTTCAACAAAATCAACAGACCTTGAGTTCTCTTTAGTTCAAAAAGGTATACAAAAACCTAGTTGATTCTGTTTGAATTTACGGCAGTTATCGTTCGTCATATAAAAAATAACCCTTGCTAAAACATAAAATGTTGCTGGTAAACTACCCCTTTCCCTTAACCGATCTTTACCAACACCAATAGGTATTGAGAACTCTACAATACAAAGCTGTATGCAAAACATCATTTGATTCTGTTTGAATTTGCGGCTGTTATCGTTTACTATGGAAAAAAATTACCCTTGAAAAAAAACCGTTGCTGGTAAACTACCCCTTTCCCTTAACCGATCTTCACCAAAAACGACAGATCTTGGGTACTCTACAATTCAGGCTTGTATGCAAACAATTATTTGATTCTGTTTGAATTTGCGGCTGTTATCGTTTGCCATAGAAAACACCCTTGATAAAACATAAAACGTTGCTGGTAAACTACCCTATTCCATTAACCGAACTTCACCAATAACAATAGGTATTGAGAACTCTACAATTCAGGGCTGTATGCAAAACATTAGTTGATTCTCTTTGAATTTACGGCAGTTATCGTTCGTCACAGAAAAAAATACCCTTGTTAAAACATAAAAGTTGCTGGTAAACTACCCCTTTCCCTTAACCTATCTTCACCAAAAACAATAGGTCTTTAGTACTCATCAAAACAGGGCTGTATGCAAAAACGTATTTGATTCTGTTTTAATTTGCGGCTCTTATCGTTTGCCATAGAAAATACCCTTTTAAAACATAAAACGTTGCAGGTAAACTACCCCTTCCCCTTAACCGATCTTCACCAACACCAATAGGTATTGAGAACTCTACCATACAGGGCTGTATGCAAAACATCATTTGATTCTGTTTGAATTTGCGGCTGTTATCGTTTGCCATAGAAAATACCCTTGTTAAAACATAAAACGTTGCCGGTAAACTACCCCTTTCCCTTAACCGATCTTTACCAAAATCAATAGATCTTGAGAACCCTACAATTCAGGGCTGTATGCGAAACATTATTTGATTCTGTTTGTATTTGCGGCTGTTATCGTTTGCCAAACAAACAAAATTACCCTTGATAAAAAAAAACCGTTGCAGGTAAACTACCCCTTTCCCTCAACCGATCTTCACCAAAAACAATAGGTCGCGAGTACTCTACAAATCAGGGCTGTATGCAAAATATTATTATTTTCTGTTTGAATTTGCGGCTGTTATCGGTTGCCATGGAAAAAAATCTACACACCCACACACACACACACACACACACACACACTTTTCGAAAAATGACTTTTTTCATGTTTTGAGTGTAGTACAATCATATTCTGCAATAATCTCGAACACGATTTTTTTTGCCATCACCATACTTCCATTTCCTTAAGGAACATGGAAGTAAAAATTACCCTTAATAAAAAAAAAGTTGCAGGTAAACTACCCCTTTCCCTAAACCGATCTTCACTAAAAACAATAGGTCTTGAGAACTCTACAATTCAGGGCTGTATGCGAAACATTTTTTGATTCTGTTTGATTGTGCGGCAGTTATCGTTTGCCATAGAAACAATTACTCTTGTTAAAACATTAAAAGTGGCAGGTAAACTACCCCTTTCCCTCAACCGATATTCACCAAAATCAATACGCCATGAGTCCTCTACAACTTAGGCACATATATAAAAATTTATTTGATTCTGTTTTAATTTACGGCAGTTATCGTTCTTCATGAAAAAAATTACCCTTGTTAAAACATAAAATGTTGCAGGTAAACTACCCCTTTCCCTAAACCGATCTTCAACAAAAACAATAGGTCTTGAGAACGTGACAATTCAGGACTGTATGCAAAACATTATTTGATTCTGTTTGAAATTGCGGCTGTTATCGTTTGCCATAGAAAATTCCCCTTGTTAAAACAAAAAACGTTGCAGGTAACTATCCCTTTCCCTTAACCAATCTTCACCAAAAACAATAGGTCTTGAGAACTCTACAATTTAGAGCTGTATGCAAAACATTATTTGATTCTGTTTGAATTTGCGGCTGTTATCGTTTGTCCATAGAAAAATATCGGTTTGGACAACCATACATGACCTCCATGTTCTAAGATTTATATTTAAACTTATTTTCGAAATGAAATATTTCCATAGAAACTACTTCTTTCTACTTACTGCTTCACCCTTAACCACAGTACTGTGGTCACTAACGTATACCACCTCATGTTATCGCACTCGATTTTCACTGATGATGGAACTCGATGGCACTGCCGAACCGTCTGGTTTTGCAGAAAACATTGGACTACGGCCAAACAGGACGGGAAGGAATTTTAACAATAAACTACTTCTTTGTTGCCGATAACGTAGTACATATATAAAATATCGGTATGGAGAACCTTACATGACTTCCATGTTCTAAGATTTATATTTAAAATCATATTCGAAATGAAATATTTCCATAGAAACTACTTCTTTCTACTTATTTCTTCAGCCTTAACCACAGTACTGTGGTCACTAACGTATACCACCTCACGTTTTCGCACTCGTTTTTCAGTGATGATGGCAGTCGATGGCACTGCCGAAAAGTCTGGTTTTGCAGAAAACATTGGACTACGGCTAAACAGCCCGGGAAGGAATTTTAACAAAGAACTACTTCTTTGTTGCCGATAACGTAGTATACATAAAAAAAATTCTCCCCTCCCCCTTCAACTATAATTTTCATTAATAGAAAATTACCTCCACCTCGTTCACCTGACCTCTTCATTTATAGATATTTCATGTACGTTTCTACAGTGGATTATTATGAGCTAATTATCAGGATACTTTATTTATCAAAATTAAGTACTTTACTCTTGTTAAAACATAAATCGTTAGAGGTAAACTACCCCTTTCTCTAAACCGATCTTCACCCAAATCAATAGACCTTCAGTCCTCTACAATGCAGGGTTGCATGCAAAAAAATATTTGATTCTGTTTGTATGTGCGGCAGTTATCGTAAGTCATGGAAACATTTCTCTTGTTACAACATAAAATGTTGCAGGTAACTACCCCTTTCCCTTAACCGATCTTCACCAAAAACAATAGGTCTTGAGAACTCAATTCAGGGCTGTATGCGAAACATTATTTGATTCTGTTCGAATGTGCGGCAGTTATCGTTTGCCAGAGAAACAATTACTCTTGTTAAAACATTAAAAGTGGCAGGTAAACTACCCCTTTCCCTTTACCGATCTTCACTAAAATCAGTAGACCATGAGTCTTCTACAACTCAGGCAATTATGTAAAAAATTATTTGTTTCTGTTTGAATTTAGGGCAGTTATCGTTATTCATTAAAAACGTTCTCTTGTTACAACATACAATGTTGGAGGTAAACTACCCCTTTCCCTTAACCGATCTTCAACAGAATCAACAGACCACGAGATATCTACAATTGAGGAAAGTATGCACAAAATTATTTGATTCTGTTTAAATGTGCGGCAGTTATCGTTCGTCATAGAAACAATTACTCTTGTTAAAACATAAAATGTGGCAGGTAAACTACCCCTTTCCCTTAACCGATCTTCACCAAATTCAACAGACCTTCAGTCTTTTACAATTGATGAAAGTATGCAAAAAAATATTTGATTTTGTTTGAATGTGCGTCAATTATCGTTCGTCATAGAAAAAATTACTGTTGTTAAAACATAAAATGTTGCAGGTAAACTACCCCTTTCCCTCAACCGATCTTCACCAAAATCAACAGGCGTTGAGCGGTCGATAATATAGGGATGTTTGCAAACAATTGTGTGATTATGTTTAAATTTACGGCAGTTATCGTTCGTCATAGAAAAAATTAACCTTCTTATCACATAAAACGTTGCAGGTAAACTACCCCTTTCTCTTAACTGATCTTCACCAAAATCAATAGGTCTTGCGTCCTCTACAATTCAGGGACACCTGAAAAACATTATTTGATTCTGTTTGAATGTACGGCAGTTATTGTTCGTCATAGAAACAATTACTCTTGTTAAAACATTAAACGTGGCTGGTAAACTACCCCTTTCCCTTAACCGATCTTCACCAAAATCAACAGGCCTACAGTTCGTTACAATACAGGAAGTATGCAAATAATTATTTGATTCTCTTTTAATTTACGGCAGTTATCGTTCGTCATAGAAAAAATTACCCTTGTTAAAACATAAAACGTTGCTGGTAAACTACTCCTTTCCCTTAACCGATCTTCACTAAAAACAGTAGGTTTTGAGAACTCTAAAATTAAGGGTAGAATGCGAAACATTATTTGATTCTGTTTGAATTTGCGGCTCTTATCGTTTGCCATAGAAATATCGGTATGGAGAACCATACATGACTTCCATGTTCTAAGATTTATATTTAAAATCATATTCGAAATGAAATATTTCCATAGAAACTACGTCTTTCTACTTATTGCTTCAGCATTAACCACAGTACTGTGGTCACTAACGTATACCACCTCACGTTTTCGCACTCGATTTTCACCGATGATGGCAGTCGATGGCACTGCCGAAAAGTCTGGTTTTGCAGAAAACATTGAACTACGGCTAAAGAGCCCGGGAAGCAATTTTAACAAAAAACTACTTCTTTGTTGCCGATAACGTAGTACACATATAAAAAATTCTGCCCTCCACCTTCAACTATAATTTTTAATAATAGAAAATTACCCCCACCCCGTTCACCTAACCTCTTCATTTATAGATATTTCATCTACGTTTCTACAGTGGATTACTATGAGCTTCTTATCAGGATACTTTATTTATAAAAATTAAGTACTTTACTCTTGTTAAATCATAAAATGTTTCAGGTAAACTACCCCTTTCTCTTAACCGAACTTCTCCAAAATCAACAGACCTTCCGTCCTCTACAATTCAGGGAAGCATGCAAAAAAATATTTGATTCTGTTTGAATGTGCGGCAGTTATCGTTCGTCATGGAAACATTTCTCTTGTTACAACATAAAATGTTGCAGGTAAACTACCCCTTTCCCTTAACTGATCTTCACCAAAATCAATAGACCTTGAGCTCTCTGCAACTCAGGAAAGAGTGCAAAAAATTATTTGATTCTCGTTGAATTTTCGGCAGTTATCGTTCGTCATAAAAAATTACCCTTTTTAAAACATAAAACGTTGCTGATAAACTACCCCTTCCCTTAACCGATCTTCAACAAAATCAACAGACCTTGAGTTCTCTTTAGTTCAAAAAGGTATACAAAAACCTAGTTGATTCTGTGTGAATTTACGGCAGTTATCGTTCGTCATATAAAAAATAACCCTTGCTAAAACATAAAATGTTGCTGGTAAACTACCCCTTTCCCTTAACCGATCTTTACCAACACCAATAGGTATTGAGAACTCTACAATACAAAGCTGTATGCAAAACATCATTTGATTCTGTTTGAATTTGCGGCTGTTATCGTTTACTATGGAAAAAAATTACCCTTGAAAAAAAACCGTTGCTGGTAAACTACCCCTTTCCCTTAACCGATCTTCACCAAAAACGACAGATCTTGGGTACTCTACAATTCAGGCTTGTATGCAAACAATTATTTGATTCTGTTTGAATTTGCGGCTGTTATCGTTTGCCATAGAAAACACCCTTGATAAAACATAAAACGTTGCTGGTAAACTACCCTATTCCATTAACCGAACTTCACCAATAACAATAGGTATTGAGAACTCTACAATTCAGGGCTGTATGCAAAACATTAGTTGATTCTCTTTGAATTTACGGCAGTTATCGTTCGTCACAGAAAAAAATACCCTTGTTAAAACATAAAAGTTGCTGGTAAACTACCCCTTTCCCTTAACCTATCTTCACCAAAAACAATAGGTCTTTAGTACTCATCAAAACAGGGCTGTATGCAAAAACGTATTTGATTCTGTTTTAATTTGCGGCTCTTATCGTTTGCCATAGAAAATACCCTTTTAAAACATAAAACGTTGCAGGTAAACTACCCTTCCCCTTAACCGATCTTCACCAACACCAATAGGTATTGAGAACTCTACCATACAGGGCTGTATGCAAAACATCATTTGATTCTGTTTGAATTTGCGGCTGTTATCGTTTGCCATAGAAAATACCCTTGTTAAAACATAAAACGTTGCCGGTAAACTACCCCTTTCCCTTAACCGATCTTTACCAAAATCAATAGATCTTGAGAACCCTACAATTCAGGGCTGTATGCGAAACATTATTTGATTCTGTTTGTATTTGCGGCTGTTATCGTTTGCCAAACAAACAAAATTACCCTTGATAAAAAAAAACCGTTGCAGGTAAACTACCCCTTTCCCTCAACCGATCTTCACCAAAAACAATAGGTCGCGAGTACTCTACAAATCAGGGCTGTATGCAAAATATTATTATTTTCTGTTTGAATTTGCGGCTGTTATCGGTTGCCATGGAAAAAAATCTACACACCCACACACACACACACACACACACACACACACACACACACACACTTTTCGAAAAATGACTTTTTTCATGTTTTGAGTGTAGTACAATCATATTCTGCAATAATCTCGAACACGATTTTTTTTGCCATCACCATACTTCCATTTCCTTAAGGAACATGGAAGTAAAAATTACCCTTAATAAAAAATTAGTTGCAGGTAAACTACCCCTTTCCCTAAACCGATCTTCACTAAAAACAATAGGTCTTGAGAACTCTACAATTCAGGGCTGTATGCGAAACATTTTTTGATTCTGTTTGATTGTGCGGCAGTTATCGTTTGCCATAGAAACAATTACTCTTGTTAAAACATTAAAAGTGGCAGGTAAACTACCCCTTTCCCTTAACCGATATTCACCAAAATCAATACGCCATGAGTCCTCTACAACTTAGGCACATATATAAAAATTTATTTGATTCTGTTTTAATTTACGGCAGTTATCGTTCTTCATGAAAAAAATTACCCTTGTTAAAACATAAAATGTTGCAGGTAAACTACCCCTTTCCCTAAACCGATCTTCAACAAAAACAATAGGTCTTGACAACGTGACAATTCAGGACTGTATGCAAAACATTATTTGATTCTGTTTGAAATTGCGGCTGTTATCGTTTGCCATAGAAAATTCCCCTTGTTAAAACAAAAAACGTTGCAGGTAACTATCCCTTTCCCTTAACCAATCTTCACCAAAAACAATAGGTCTTGAGAACTCTACAATTTAGAGCTGTATGCAAAACATTATTTGATTCTGTTTGAATTTGCGGCTGTTATCGTTTGTCCATAGAAAAATATCGGTTTGGACAACCATACATGACCTCCATGTTCTAAGATTTATATTTAAACTTATTTTCGAAATGAAATATTTCCATAGAAACTACTTCTTTCTACTTACTGCTTCACCCTTAACCACAGTACTGTGGTCACTAACGTATACCACCTCATGTTATCGCACTCGATTTTCACTGATGATGGAACTCGATGGCACTGCCGAACCGTCTGGTTTTGCAGAAAACATTGGACTACGGCCAAACAGGACGGGAAGGAATTTTAACAATAAACTACTTCTTTGTTGCCGATAACGTAGTACATATATAAAATATCGGTATGGAGAACCTTACATGACTTCCATGTTCTAAGATTTATATTTAAAATCATATTCGAAATGAAATATTTCCATAGAAACTACTTCTTTCTACTTATTTCTTCAGCCTTAACCACAGTACTGTGGTCACTAACGTATACCACCTCACGTTTTCGCACTCGTTTTTCAGTGATGATGGCAGTCGATGGCACTGCCGAAAAGTCTGGTTTTGCAGAAAACATTGGACTACGGCTAAACAGCCCGGGAAGGAATTTTAACAAAGAACTACTTCTTTGTTGCCGATAACGTAGTATACATAAAAAAAATTCTCCCCTCCCCCTTCAACTATAATTTTCATTAATAGAAAATTACCTCCACCTCGTTCACCTGACCTCTTCATTTATAGATATTTCATGTACGTTTCTACAGTGGATTATTATGAGCTAATTATCAGGATACTTTATTTATCAAAATTAAGTACTTTACTCTTGTTAAAACATAAATCGTTAGAGGTAAACTACCCCTTTCTCTAAACCGATCTTCACCAAAATCAATAGACCTTCAGTCCTCTACAATGCAGGGTTGCATGCAAAAAAATATTTGATTCTGTTTGTATGTGCGGCAGTTATCGTAAGTCATGGAAACATTTCTCTTGTTACAACATAAAATGTTGCAGGTAACTACCCCTTTCCCTTAACCGATCTTCACCAAAATCAATAGAAACATAATTAATGCGGTCCAAGTCACTGTATGATAATGATATAATTTACCTTATAATTTCCGTCAAGTGACTTCTAGCGTAATTTGAGCTGGGTTACGCGTTTCAGGCCATATGACCCATCTTCAGACCTTCACTCCAAAGGAGCTCGTTATATATTAAAATCCATGGTAAAACAAACACACAATAAATAAACACGTAAAATACAATGAACGAACATATTATAAGCGTACTAGTAAGCGACACGGTGCACCGCTTGTAGCATGTCAAGACTGTGTCGATGGGCACTGTTATTTAGTTTTATCTTTAAGCGATCGCAGCGCGGTATCATACAGTGGGTTGGACCTGAAGTTGAGTTTATCATTGAGTATGTCGTCACATATATCGGGGTTATTATGACCTCTATATATCTCGAATTCTTCGAGTGCATCCATGTAACGGCCCTTACTACAATAATGTAGAGGTATAAGGTTAGCGTTGAAATTGGTATATGAATGATTGCTTGAAATTAGATGCCGTGTAAAATTAGATTTAATATTTTCTAGGGAACAATCACCCCTGTTAAAGTGGCTGTGTGGTGTGTGTTCACGGAATCGTTTGATAAAAGGTCTACCCGTTTGGCCGATATAAAAATGGTCACAATCGTCGCATATAAGCTTATAAACACCGGTTTTGGATTCAATGTTGGTCTGAACGACTGGACGAACCAAGTTCCGTAGACGGTTATTTGTTTTAAAGGTAACGGTGTAACCTATTTTACTTACGGTGGATGTTAGGATCTTAGGCATCAACTCGGTGTATGTTGTTGAGATGAATTTGTTATTAGGTGTATTATCTTGTGTCTGTCTGGAACGACGGGCTTTGTGTTTTTTAAGGATGTTGTCAATCATTTGGCACTCATAGCCGTTGGCCATAGCTATGTGTTTAATTATGTTGAGTTCACTCTCGAAATCATCATTATTTAGGGGGATCATCAAAAGCCTGTGAATGAAACTGTTGTAGGCCGCTAATTTTTTAGAGAAAGGGTGGTGTGAATCTGCATGTATGGTCACGTCTGTGGTGGTAGGCTTTCTGTAAATTTTAAAATTTAAGTTGTTAAGTCGCCTAGTAACGGTAAGATCGAGAAAGTTGGTTTCAGTTTCCGTAGTAAATTCATTGTGAGTAACAGTATTCATATGGTTTTTAAGATTACCGATTTGGCGTAGAGTACCATTAAAAATCAGGAAAGTGTCATCAACATATCGGCCATAGAAGATAATATTATTGGCGAAGATGTTATTATTAAGGATGTAGTTGTTTTCATAAAAATCAAGATATATATCAGCCAATAGGCCGGATAACGGTGAACCCATAGCCAGGCCATGTGTTTGAATATAGTAATTCCCGTTGAAAGTAAAATAGTTTTGTTGAAGGATGAGCCTTAGTATGGTAATTAGTTCTTTAATGAGTTGTGTGTCCAGTTTGTTAGTATCGTGGAGATTGTCGTTCAAAATATCCAAAGGAGATTGTCGTTCAATAACCTTGTTTTGATTTCATAAACAAGGTCAGCGACATAAAATTACAACCCAGTTACAAATTAGCCTCATTTTACATCATCAATTTATACACGAATATACCCGTGAACCAAACTTTGGATATTTTGAACGACAATCTCCACGATTGTCAAATTGAACACTGTGGAACGAAAAAATCAAGTTTGGATTTTTAATTTGTAATAGCGCGGAAAAGTTGCCATTTGGTGTAGATAAGATAAAAAAAAGATATGAAAAATATTGGAGCACGTCTTGAGGTGCCGCAAGGACGATAAATTTTCATAAAATTGCAATTTTCGCTACATTTTAAAGTTTTTTTAAGAAGTTGTCAAAATTTTTTTTATTTCAAATACTGTCAAAAAAGCAGTTTTTATATCAAAAAAGACATACAATTTTTTTTTAACTTTTTGGATTATGTCTTGAGGTGCCACAAGAGCGGTAACGTTTTATAAAAACACACTTTTTGTAACTTTTTCAAAGAATTTTACGTGTCTCGATTATGCAATCAAAAGTTTCAAATAGGCGTTTTAATATGAATAGAAAGATAAAAACGTTATCCCAGAGGATGTTGGGAGGGGGAAGGGGGCGGAAGGCGGAAATTTGTTTGCGTGCGGTGACAAGCTCAAATCAGGTGTCAGTCGCTTTGCCGAGTTCAGTTGAGTTGGCGTCTATTGTGTAACAGATTAACGTAATATTTTGTTAGTTTGTGTGCTACTTTATTGTTGTGAGTTAAAATGGCTCAGTCTAAACAAGTGAAGACAAGACAAATTTCGGAATGTCCTATTTTTGGAAGATTTAGTGATTTGTGTGAAATTGTACTGCCTACTTACGAAGATATAATGAAGTGCTACTGTTTTATTAGACATAACCTCAAAGTTGCGTCAGGGAAAGATCCTACTGTAAGTGAAATATCTGAGACTTTAGTTCCAAAAATAGAACAAATATGGTCAATAGCTTCTATTCCCGTTGTTTCTAACCTTAGAATTTCACAAATGATAAAAGTTTATCATGCTAAATATAGGAATTTATTAAGGTCTAAAAGTAGAAAAGGGTCAGATAAGTTTGACTCGAACCTCGCAAAATTTAGAGAAGAAGCTGAACGTTTATTTGATATTGCTGCCTGCAAGTGTCAAAACTTTGATACTTGTAGTTGTATAAAAGAAAAAAAAGTACCAGTTTTAGAACAAGAGTTTCTTAAAGATCAACGCTCTACCAGGAAAATGGTTATAGGTAATGTTGATAAATCTACCACAAGCGCTTTGAAGAAGAAAGAAGCAAGAAAAAGTAAAGAACTACAGAGAACAGTTAAGTTTAATCAAGAACGGACAAAAAATACTAGTGTATCAGAAACGGTTACTGACGACAATGACAGCGCTGAAGAGGCAAACCAACCAGTTCCTTCAAATATACAAGAAGAGATAAATCTACCAGGCCCTTCAAAACTGAAAAAAGAGAAAAAGATAAGCACTCAAATGCTTATTAAATTGCCATCTGTAGCTTCCATTTGTGACCGTACCGGAATATCAGATAGAGCTGCTGCAGCTATAGCTAGTGCTGCTTTACAGGACTTGGGTGTAATCACAGGGGAAGACAAAACCAAAGTAATAGACAGGATGAAAATTAGACGAGCAAGATCAAAAAATCGAAGAGATCTCATTAATGACAGTCTTTATGATCAGATAACCGAAAATAGAGGATTGTTTTTTGATGGAAGAAGAGACAAAACAATTGTTCAAGAAAAGAAAGGAATTAAGTTGTACAAAAAAGTTATTTCAGAAGAGCACGTTTCACTAATAGAGGAACCAAACTCAAAGTTTTTAGGTAACGTAACACCTAAATCTGGCACTGGAAAAGACATAGCAGACAGTATACTGGAGTTTCTTGAAGATAGAGAACACAACGAACAACTTTTGAACTTTACTGCTATTGGGTGTGATGGAACCGTTGTAAACACTGGACATAATAATGGTGTGATTTCTTTGATGGAAAATGAAATAGGAAGACCTTTACAATGGTTAGTTTGTTTGTTCCATGGAAATGAGCTACCTTTGCGACATCTTTTTTGTCATTTAGATGGTAAAACGAAGGGACCCAATGAGTTTAAAGGCGAAATAGGTCAGCAGTTGGAAAACTGTACTAATCTTCCTGTGGTTACTTGCCAATTGAAAATAACCTTCCTCTTTTGGAGAACATAAATGATTTAAGTACAGATCAGAAGTATTTATTGGATATGTGTATCGCTGTATCAAGTGGAAATTGCTCACTAGATTTATCTTTAAGAAACCCTGGAAAACTTGCTCACTCCAGGTGGCTTACATTAGCAAACTGTATACTTAGATTGTATGTGGCAACTGAAAATCCAACTGAAAACCTTAAGACTCTGGCTGAGTACATTGTGAAAGTGTATGCACCTGTATGGTTTAACATTAAGTTAAAACCTTCATGCACTTATGGTTCCAAACATCTGTTTAAGCTTATCTCATATTCACGCTATCTCTCTGATGATTTCAAGAACGTTCTAGACCCGGTTATTCAAAGAAATGGGTACTTTGCTGCTGCAGAAAATCTCCTTTTGTCCATGCTATGTGATGAGCGCAAAAAATGTAAGAGAACTTGGTTTACGACGTGTTTCAAAAGCAAGAACAGAAAGTAGAGGCGGAGTCAGGAAGTTTAAAGTTCCAAAGATAAACTTTGACGCAAAGGATTACATCGACATGATCTCATGGGCTGAAAATGACTTAACTGAACCCCCCTTGGTAAAACATGTTTCCATTGACTCTCTCAAAGACTTTATACGGAAGACATCTGAAGCTCAACCAATTAGTAAAGTGGACCCGCTTATCGACTTTCCCCGGCTTCCTTGTCACACGCAAGCAGTGGAAAGAGCTGTGAAACTGGTGACCGAATCGGCTCAAAATGTCTGTGGTTCAATCGCAAGAGAAGGATATACAGCTGTATAAGAGCAAAAATTGACTCACGTGAGAACATGCCAAAATTTGATACAAAAAAACAGTTTAATATGTCAATGAAGTAGAAACAAACATTTTGCAGCTGTAACATTTGTAATTATTAAGGGTTTTTTAAATCATAAAAAATGAACTTTCAATGTCTTTAAAAGTGTATTATGATATTTTTTTACGTGTGCTCTAATAAAAAAAATATATAATTGATTTGACGAGCTTTTATTTCAACCTTATTTACAACTATTTGTAACAACCAATATGTTCGCAAAAGTTTCAAAATTAGCAAAAATACAAACTTTTTGACATTAAAAAATATTTTTTTATTATTATTATATTTTGTAATTAATAATTTTTCCAATTCTAATGCTTATATATGTATTTACAACTATCTTTTGTAACATTATATGTACGAGAAAACCATAAAAAATAATTTATCAAAGTTTATAATTTTTCAATTTTTTTAATTTTGTTACAAACTTTAAGTTCTTTGCGGCACCTCAAGATGTTCTAGTATAGCAACCAAATTTTTTTTTCTTCTTTTTGAACCTAAAAGGCAACTTTCCCCACTATTACAAAACTAACAAAAAAAAAATTA
This sequence comes from Magicicada septendecula, assembly GCA_034769895.1. Classification (NCBI taxonomy): domain Eukaryota; kingdom Metazoa; phylum Arthropoda; class Insecta; order Hemiptera; family Cicadidae; genus Magicicada; species Magicicada septendecula. The sequence continues at coordinate 273,421,637 of CM068371.1, forward strand.
AATAAAGGCCATTTTCGTTCTGAGGACTCACCAAGATGAAATTCTTCTATGGTCAATAGTTACGGGTGTGTTTACAGATTCTCTTGCAGGTACATGGGACCTAGAGTTTAACATGGCTAAGTACAGAAGTATCACTAGTATGCCACTGCCTTGTAAGAGGAGAGTAAATTGATAAAGCAACATATTATTTTACCCATGATGGGCAGCAAACTCAAGATGCTTGGTGTTGAAAACCAACACAATACCACCTACACCACAATTATTAAATAAATCAGTATTTACATGTACGCAGCACCCAGAAGAAGTTTTCATAACAATGGGCAAGAAAAAAAAAACACATTTTGCCAATAACATAAAACATTGTACTCAGCATATTTGGTTTCTATTTCACCACAATAGATTTTTTTTAGATTTATTTGAAAGAAAAACTAACAAAACTCGACGTGTGTCATATTTTTATTTCGGTTTTTATCTGGAGAGTGTACAAAAGTAATTTTACTGCTAAAAACGTAACAAACTTAAAATTAATTAAATCTATTCCTATCATTTCACTTAATCCAACATGAGGTTGATTTTTTTTACAGTCATTTACTTTTTTACAACTCTCTTAACTTTTAAAAAGAAAGTAAAAAAAAAAACTTGGTCAACCATAAAATGAATTTATTCACAATGTTTCTTATGGATTTCAAAACAAAAAATACTGGATATAGTTACGTACTTGTGTGTACAGCGTCTCTTATAGAATACACAGGTGCCAACTTAAACACTGCCGCATCTAAGATGGTATGAAAGTTTCTTAACATAGTCAACATTCTTTATTGCAAATCAAGTTAGTTTTACGTTTTTTTTTACTGCAAAATAACATGTAACAAATAACGAAACAAACAAAGCTAATATAAAATAATCAACATAATCTCCAAACTGAGTTCCAATCTCTCTTCCTCCTCTCCAAACTGTCTAGGTTCCAACCTCTCTTCCTCCTCCACGCGAACCCCGGAGACCTCCTCCACGCGAACCCCGGAGACCTCCTCCTCTTCCAAAAAAAGGTTGGCGGTAAGCTCTCCTTATATAAACAGCTCGATCTTCAGTTTTGACTATGTTATTGAAGTCAATTACTTTCTATAAAAAAAAAAGAATAATTAAAAATTAGAACCACAAATTCTAATATTTCAAATAATTTTTTATTTGCCAGGTTTTTTTCACACGCACAAAGAGATAACATTCGAAAGGTTTATACTGTAGTGTTATAACAGAGGAACTGTTATGAGCTTTAATTTTTTTGTCTCACATCAGTGTAGTTATGTTGCTGACATGTTTCTGAACATTATTAAACAACAGCACAATGGGCCAGCTCCACTGAAGGTGATAAGCTGTGATCGGTGTATACTAACTGTGGGTAACAATGGCTAAGTGGTTTCAGAATGGTAATCTCATCTTACTAACTATCCAATCTGTTTGGTGCGCCGAGACAGAATTAAGAACACATTATTATATCAAATGCTTCTGATCAAGGCAGTATTATATGACATGCTCCAACATGTTAAATTATACAAATAACAAATATTGAAAAGATCCTTGGTAATTCTTAAACCACTTTTGAATCAAATAGTATCTGATCAAGGCAGTATTATATGACATGCTCCACACATGTTAAATTATACAAATAACAAATATTAAAAAGGCCCTTGGTAATTCTTAAACCACTTTTGAATCAAACAGTATCTTACCTGGATTGTTTCCTCATCTTCAAATTCTATATATCCATATCCCAGTTGCAGTTTAGTCCAGCGCTTACTTGGAGTTCAACTGTGAGTATGTTTCCTACAAACGGAAAGGCTTCTCTAATCATTAGATCGGTTACACTGAAAAGAAAATACAGAAAACAATGTAATACAAAATTATTGTTAACTAAATCAATTGTTATAAAAGAATTAAAAATTATTTATGACAATCCATATCATATTCAGTTTTGACACACACATAAGGCATGGCTATTAAATAACCAGACTGTGTTTGTGTGTTCAGTATGGAGCTCGTCACTGATCGGAGAGGAAGGTTATTAACCTTTAGTCACTCTGAATTGGAAGAATCTATTTGTAATTGCCATGGGAGAGGGGGAGTGTGGTTACGAAAACATCGTTTTTACCTGTTAGCAGAATAATGGTTAGCCTGAACAATGTGTTAACCTCAGATTTCCAGTGAAATTAAACAAGAGTGTAACAATGTTTTGTTTGCTGAAAGAAATGTTTAAAGAAGAATTTATGTCACATACTCAATCTTTTGAGTGGTACAAAATATTTGAAGGTTGCAACGAGGTGGAAGACAATGAGCAACCAGTCAGCCAACCACATCAAGAAGTGATGGAAAAAAACGTGAAATTGTATGAAATGACCGACCTGAGTACTGGGGTGATAAATAATGAATATTGACAAAGAAACACTCAGGCAAGTATTGCGTTAAAATTCAAACATGAGTAAAGTCTGTGTAAAACTGTTCTGAAAATGCTAAAAGTTGAACAGGATATTCAAAAATGCGTGTTTCGGCTTTTAAAAAGACTTTAAATAAGCTGAACTTCCTTGATTCATAACATGTGATAAAATTTGTTTCTATTCCCTCTGATCAAAACTAGCATAAAAGGGGTCCCACTTTCAACTCCATGGAAGAAATTAAAAGCAAAACAGCAAACCTACTAAAAGTATGAACAACTGCAGCAGCGCTCTTAACAGTTGAAAATTCAAATGGGGCATTGTATGAAAATAGAAGGGATGTAAAAAGAATAAAAGTTAAAATGTAGTATTTTGTAAATAAACCATATTTTTGTAGCCAGTCTGTTTATTTAATAGATACTAGAAGTTTATTTAATAGTCTGTTTATTCTATAGAAAATAGAAGTTAAAATGTAGTATTCTGTAAATTAACCACATTTATGAACCCAGTCTGTTTATTTAATAGATACACCTCACGTGCATGTGTGTGTAAACATAAAAATTTTAAATTCACAATTATTTTGTAGTAAACAATTTACTGTAAATAAACAATAAGAACTGTATGCTCAGCCAATTTCATTGCAGTAATATACTGTAATTCATATACAGCTGTGTGTTTGTGTGCATAACTCTTAGTTCATTACTTCTTGCAGTCAAGATGTATTCAGCGGTTTCTCAGCTTTTTGAATATGCTTTTGTGAATATATTTATAAATCTCTCATCATACAGAATCAATCTATCAAACTGGGCGAAGAAAAATAAAATAATCGTACTGCATTGCAAATACTGTATAGCACTTTTGAGGCAAACCTGGCGATGCTGAATTTAGGAGTGGAGGAGATGGGGAAATCTCCTATTCCATGAGGTTGAGCCATTGTCACTTTACATTTAAGTACAGAAACCTATAATAATTGGCCCCCTTTTTAAATTATCATGAAAGTAACCTCTCCAGAAGTAGGTAGGCGGACAGCTACGGACCCATCCAGTACACATAGACTTCCCTACTAATGAATCTTGGTGAATTTCATATTTACAGAACTGATTAGAGACTGGACTTCCCAGTACATAGGACCATCAATAATGTCATCTTAAACACTTCAAACATAAGAAATACAATGTAAACAAATGTGACAGGATCTGTATGAGGAAGTTTAGTGTACATCATGTATGTAGGGACGATTGAAGCACTTTAGCGGCCACATTTGGAAATAGTATTTACCTTCTGAATACATTTTGTATTTTAGTACTCTAGGTTTTGTGAGAAGTAACAATAAAAATGAATCTCAGAGACTTGAATAAATGTAGAGGTACACATCTAATTTAATTTTTATAAAGTCGAAGACTTTCACAAGCGGTGTCAGTACTATTATATGGTATGTCTGGCCATGGTCTAACGTTCGAAACTACATCTCTGCTAACGCCTGACCTTTATTGGACATTTAGCATCACGCCATCAGTCCCACCTCTGATGAAGATGACTGCTCGAGAGGTCGAAACGTTGCAATAAGAGAGATGTATTTTTAAACATTAGACAAGATGCTAAACAGCCCTGGTTTTTACGATCTAACAATAAATTTTATAAACATAATAACTAAACAGTTAGAATTAAAATAAATTCCTTAAAAAATAATACAAGAAAAGTACAGCCAACACATACATGTCTTGCAGGCAAATATAATAATACAACCCTTAAATTCGTAGTGACCGTCGATCAATGAATTTTTCGGTGAAGGGTTTGTGAGGATCAAAACCCTCACATTAGATGATTTGATCTCCATCGTCTTGTATTTTCATCATCAACACAAATAAGATAAAATTTGTGTCATATTTTTTACCGTTCTTCAAAAACCCTTCACTGAAAAATAATACAATATTTTCAGCTATAATATAATTACAGTACAGTGCAATAAACTTACTTTTCTGCCAGATTCCAAATAAATACTTTGTATGGGGGTCCTGTTGCTGTCAAAATTGGACCCTTTTTAATTTTTTCTTTAACAGGCCCCTCTTCACTTTCATCTGAGTCATCATCAGTATCATCGCTATCTTCTTTTTTGGCAACATTATTCTTTTTCTGTAGAGTAGGGGTGAATGTTTTTGTTGCAGGTTTTATGGTATCTTATTCATTCTCTTCCTCAAGTTTTATTTTCTTTGATGCAGCACTTTGATTTTTGTTTGAAGAGTCCGTTTTTGTTGCAGGCTATTCTTATTTTTAGATGAATTTTTTTAGCCAAAATTGGACCCTTTTTAATTTTTCTTTAACAGGCCCCTCTTCACTTTCATCTGAGTCATCATCAGTATCATCGCTATCTTCTTTTTTGGCAACATTATTCTTTTTCTGTAGAGTAGGGGTAAATGTTTTTGTTGCAGGTTTTATGGTACAGTATCTTCTTCACTCTCTTACTCAAGTTTTATTTTCTTTGATGCAGAACTTTGATTTTTGTTTGAAGGAGTCCGTTTTTGTTGCAGGCTATTCTTATTTTAAGATTAATTCAAATCTTGTTTTAGATTTTCCATACTGAACTTTTTTCTTTTTCTCTACTTTGCCTGTTTGATAATGACTGATTCTCAGTCTGAACTGGATTTTTGACCTTCAATGTTTCTTTTCCTAGTGGCCTGCTAGCCACTTGCAATCTGAAAGCAAAAAAAAAAATAAATATGTATTATTTATGTTCACATAATGACAACACACATACTGAGAAATTACATACTGAACATACAGTAGGAAGTGACAATATCTGCTTTGTTCCACTGTAAATTATATATTTTTCTAACCCGTACTCTAGGATTTACAATTTCATGGTATTTCTTACTGCAGCCTAAAAACGAATTAAAAATACACAAATGTGGTAAAAAAAAACCACTAACAAACAACAAAATTATGATTACACAGGTTACTACGCTAATGGCTGCCTTTCACAAATTGCTGTTTATGTTGCAATATTATTGTAGTTGACAAAAATTGTTCAACTTTTTGGAATCAAAAACAACAATGAAGTATTGTAAGAGTAGTAATTACCCCAATAGGATACACACACAAGATGCCTTTTTGCACTCCTTTCCCATCTAAACCAGACTAACTAAAAAAATTTACGATTAACTCTGAATGCAGTAATTTTGAATACCTGGGCTACAGTGTCTTATAATACAAGCAACAACATTATGAATAAGTTGCATAAGTTCAACCTTCTGTGCGGGACCATTAAGCGAACTCTTTAAGTCAGCAAGTAAAGAAACATACCTAAAATTCTACAAGGTGATGGCCCTTCCCACACTTCTTTATGAGTCTGAGAATTGGACACTCTAACGAAAGGCCCGGCCAGTTGCATCCAAGTAGCTGAAATGAGATTTCTCAGTCACAATCATAGAAGAAACACAGATAGATGCCAGGAACTGAATATTATGAGTATACTCGACACGATTGCCCAGTATTGGCTGAATTGGTGGGAACATCTTTGCCGAATGGATGACTGCAGCATCCCCAAACTGTGGAACTATAAGCTGACGGGACGGAGAAGTGTGGGACATCCGAGGAAGCGTTAGAGTGACCAGCTTTAATCTTTGCCTGTTTGAGACCGGAACAAACCACCCTTGGTTTAATCCTTACAAATGATGATGATGATGATGACTCTGAATGCATTATATCTGGTTCTAACCAAACACAGGTTGGATTTGAATCAGGATCTGCTGGAATCATATAGTATAGCCATTAAGGGGACCCGGAGGTGCCATTTAATGCTATGTTAACATAAGTCAAATAAAAAATGTATATTCAAGTGCCACAGATACCATATTTGGGGCCTTGTTTATATAACTTAATAATCCGTCACAAGTATTATTACACTGCTACGAATGAGACTGTAACTATCCTGATCAATATTTCTAAAATCAACAGTTCAGAAACAGTTTCCTTCCTTCAATGTTATTTACTTATTCAATTACAGTAGTTAACGAGTTTTGAAATTAAAGGTAGTAGTGAAAGGGAAATCAACTTGGGTTTTTGAAACAGTTATGACAAGGAAACATACAAAATGTTTGCTTTGTTTACTTAAACTCTCACTTTTTATCAACAAAATAGCAAATGCGATAAGAAATAATTAAGAATTTTAGTTTTAAATTGGTTTGTATGTCCATTTTGTATATTTTTCTCTTAGTTTTTAATAAAGTTTTTTTCTCAAAATTAATTCCACATTAAACGGTTGACTTAATGCTTAGCACAATACAGTATATTACAATGAAAGATATTGTGGAAGAGATACTCCAAAATTAAAAAAGTAAACATCAGATACAGCTGCTCTTATTGCAGAGAATGTGACTAACATAAAGGCAGTACCAAAAAATACACCTCGTGTCAATTCAGACCATTCCCAATGCACAGAATGCTATAGTAGACAACATAAAAACAAATGTTCCTTGCATTAAACGTAATGTGGTTATCAAGTGACTAACTATGAAAAAAAATTATTGGAAGTGTATCCACTGAATGGAACTTGACTATAAAATATTGCAATGGTTCATAGTACTTTTCCCCATATCAACACAATTATTAATATGTACACCTGCCGAAACTATGGTGACTGTTACTGTGGCAGAACACATTTTACAAGTCCACGAGATTTTTTTATTTTTGTCCACAAGTGCAATAAGTTTTAATTACTCACATTCTTAAATTCTTACTCACATTCAAACATGCAGATCGTATGTATGGTACCTTTAGGGTATGAAGAATGAATACACTACAATAGAAAATTGAGATTATAGGTAGGCCTACCATTAGTAAACAATAAGTGTGTGTATATTTGTATACATCACATTATCATAAGTCTACAAAGGTTTTGTAGTCTCCTGATACAGTAACAAACACGATACGGAGGGAAATCTATGTAAAAAACTGAAGAAAGGTTAGGTAAACTATTGTAAAAAGTCAAAGTAGTGATAAAGTCTCAAATAGTGCCAGATGTTAGACATAGTTACAAGTCTAAAAAAGGGTGAAAATTGTTATCACAGAGATAAAATTCTTGACAAATATCTCTCAAAACTGAGCCTGTTCATGAGTAAATAAACAATTAATTAAACTGGTAATTTAAAATCTTTTGTTTTATTACTACATGTATAACAAAATCAATTATTATTTAATTAAGGAGCATATGCTATGAAAATTCAACAAATTCCACTGATATTTTGAGCTGCATGTCGACAACGTACCCATTTCTCATAGAAATCACACTAGTCTCCTAGATACCCATCCCCTTTGCATCCTCTTTTGATTTTAAGTGCGGATTTCTTATTACCTAGTCTTAATCTATTTTTCTATAATCTATTCCTTCGCCTTCATGTGTTCCAAATATTAAGAAAACTTAACTGGCAATGATAAGCCAGCAAAAATGGCTATACTATACCATACGTACAATAGTTTTGCTGCCGAGATGCCTGAGGGGTGGGGGGTCTATGAATGATAGTGTGTGCTAGTGTTGGTATGGTATTAGTGGTTCTGAAAACATTGTTCTGACGTTCAGAAGACGTATTTAGTTGTAATTTTGTGTGCGTATTAGATTGAACGTTCGTACATTATATGTCAGTGTAATGTTTTGAATATATTGTTAAAGTGTTTTTTATTCGCTACAAGAAATACCGTGCGAGAGACAGTCAAGTCACACCGAAACTGTGTTAAATGTATTTTAAATGTGTAGTATTACGTGATGCGTGCAGTGGAATGGCATACGTCACCACATTCCTTCTTCGGTAGCAAAGGTGAACTGCTGATAGTAGGTCTACCACCACTGGAAAAAGCGTCTATGTTTGAAGGGTGGCGGGGGGAGGGGAGTTCTACACCTGTAGTCAGGCTAATGGCTGTCAATGAAACAGCTACAGGAACACGTGAACAATGGAAGTCAATGTTGCTAGTAGAACTGCTTCTAGCGTTAAAGCAATCTAGTGAAAAGCTGGAAAAGCACTCTGTGTGACATGACTGAGAATATAAAGTGGCCTTATTATATTTACGGATAGTCAGGAATAGCTTGCTTGGTCACACCTTCACAAACGAAAATAGTGATATAAATCAGTGTCAGGTGGCCTGTGGCAACATATACTGAACAATTAACAATATTAATTGAAAATTTTAAATATTTTCCAGAACAGGCATTAACATAAAACAGGTCTGTAAAGCTGAAGTCTGTGCACCAAGTTTCAAGGTCTCAAAACCGCATCTTTTGTCCTCACCCTTCTGGTGTCTGTATGGTGAACACCCCGACTAGAGGTGGGCCGATATACCTGTAACAGGTATTTTGAAACGATATTTTTGTGGAATGGATGTAACAGCGACTGAAAAGTTGAAAAACCTGTTATTCGCGGCCTCGCTGTTCCGAGTCGAGGCACGCCCCCTACGCTACTATAAACGACTAGGCAAAATACTAGGCGTACAAAAATATCACTGGTACGCAAGGAACAACCAGTACACGAGTATTTCAAATACTAGGGGTATCACCGATACACAAAGAACAACAAGTAAACGCGTTTTACAAATACTAAGCGTATCAGAGGAACAGTAGTATTTTAGGAACAACTAGTATCAAGCGTATTTCGAGTACGAAGCCACTTTTTCGTCCTGAATACTTCATTCTGCGCAAAGAGGCGAAGCTGTTTTTAATAAAGGAAAAAATTCATCCTCATGTTACATTTATTCTCGTGTGATATGCAGATATATAATACAGATTATATGCTAATAAATTATATATTATACTAGTCACCAACTTGTAACTAAAACCGGTTCAGGTTGTAAGGTAACACTTTATGTTTTTACTCATACAAACTTTGTGTTCCGAGTCGTTAGTGAAATACTGTAGTTGTGTTTAATTATATTGTGTTATAACCTATAGAGTGGCTGATGTTGATAGGCTATATTATACTTTTTATTAATGTGATTTTAACTTCACTACACATCTCATGTAAATGATGAGATTGTTGTTATGGACATTTATACACTGTATCTAGTCCTGTTCCTTAAATATCTGAACGAAGAACACGATTAGCATCAAGGAAAAGTGCAACAGCTGATATTTTTGAATGCGAATTTAAAACAGTGTTTGAATAACTGAAATCCCAGTATTTTAAAAACAATTCCATTGTTTAATTTTATTTATAATGTGTTAAGTGAAGCAGATTGTAATGTAAATAGGTGTGACATTTCATGACTTGTATATTCTGTGTACATTAGTGAATGAATCTGAAGATTATCCAGATATGTAATGCATTTAATTTACTTTTGTTGTTGCTTATTATTTATAAGTTTTTATTTATTTATTTATATTTATTTTATTACAGTTGTTTTTATTATTTTTATTTGTAAAATTTTGTTTATTCTCATTCACTCTTGTGGCTTACTGTTATGTTTTTATTACATGTTTCTGATGGTTATTTTTTCACATTATTTGTTGTGGTATTACGTGTAGGCCTACTCTAAATTATTTCATTGCCCCGAGTTTCGCAACTGATTTGTCTAACCAATGATAGTTTGTTTACTCCTAGTGAAAACTTAAATTGGTATTCCCAAAGGGGGATAGGCCTATAAATTCTCTAGTTTCTTATTTTCTTTTAAACAGTAATAGTTTAATAAAGTCACAGTGTAAAGTAACACTGTTAATACCTTTAGTTTCAATTTATTTCTTATAACAAATTATATAGTATAGGTTATATCTTCAAATAAATACACTGCAAGTAGGTTTATTAATATATTAATAGGTTTATCTAGGAGAAAATAAACCTACTTGCAGTGTATTTATTTGAAGATATTACATAGGAGACCTGCAGGAAACTCAAAACGAGTTACTTACAAAGGATAATATAGGTTATGTATAAGTATGTAATACAGGTATTTGTACCTGTTACTTTTTTGGAACAGTATTTTCATACCTATTATTTTAAAATAACAGTTTAGCCCACCTCTAACCCCGACTCTCTTCTGTTTGCCCGTCTATGCGCTGAAGCTCATTTCTGCACCAAACAGTATTTCACACACATTGTACCAAGGAAATACAGAAATGGTCAAATGATAATACCCATGCACAATCAACACGATATTAGAAGTTATGGAGAATGACCAAGCCTGAGTTATTTGTTGCTGGCAGCGATTTAACGTTGTTTAACTCTGATTGACATACAAGAAAAAGCAGTGTGACCAGTGTTACAGAAAATGTTATTCCTGGCACTCCTTTCTGCACGCTGAGTCAATCATGGCGCTGTCCAATGCACCTTAATTTTATGGTGTCACTTGGAACCACTGAACTAAATCAGTTTACTTTAATTTAGGTTTTCAAAACTGAAATCAAAATTTTCAGCTACTTAAAAAGGTTTTAATATTTTCTTTCATTTGAACAATGCAAATAAAAAATATGAAGACTTGTATTTTACATTTTGGCTTTGTTAAGTTTCCCTAACCTTACTTTTATAAAATGTTAATGTCACTGACAAAGTTGTGTAGGAACATGAATTTGCAGTTGTCATGGGAATATTGTAATCTTACACACAATTATCTTCACAACAAAAAGAACTATTTCAAAGCTGAAAAACATTTAAATATAAACACACTAGTCCCTGCATCATCTGATTATGGATTCTCGCGCTTATTCTAATGATCAAATTTCTCGCACCTAGAAAAAATGAAATGATCAAATGACAAACTGTATATTGTTCTGTATTATATCCTACTACTACTACTACTACTACTACTACTACTACTATTACTACTACTACTACACATACAATTTCTACTACATTAACTCTTCTGCTTTGGCTCTGTTTCCTATGATTTTTTATACGTTTTTTTAATAAAAATCCATAGTAATATATACAGAATACAGGTACATATAAGTTATTTTAAAGTTGTAATGTTTTTAATACATTTCCATGCACATGTATTTACATATTTTAATTCTTCTAGAATTTACAAAGACCAACACACGGTGTTAACTTGAACGAACCTGTTCAGAAACATTATAACGTGACATCGAATTTCCCAAACGTAACACGTAATAATTAATTTCTTAGAAAATATAATTGTTAACTCTTCAGTATAAATTGGGAAATTTAACCTCAATTTTTCGAAATATCTTAATTTCAATCCGTTTATATATTATTCATCCGAATATTATTTATTCCGGTCTTTTAAAATGTCATGCAAAACCGCACCGGGCCCGATTACTGAAACACGCTGCAGGCAAAGGACTTCACACAATTAACATAACATAAAATATGTGAGGGTTGTTATAACACAGTAAACCGCACACAAATACAGAACTATAACCTGTACTTTTATATTGCATACTTTATCAATACTTTACACACAATCCCTACAAACTTCCAATTTGGTGAAGGTCCGCATTTCACACAAATTAAAGTTTTCATTGACTTACATGGTAAATTTTTAACGAGAATTCTGATATACAGAAACACTCGTATAACAATTATCGTTTGAATAAATTCAAATGTGATACTTTAACACGCATTCACGCAAAGATGAGGTTATCGCTTTCTCCTTACAACGCAGTTATGACTGTTTTGACACGTTCTTGATTTCACAATATTAAATAGTATGCACTGATATATATATACAGCAATCTGTGTGGTGTAACATTTTGTGAGCTAATTTTATGTGGAAATGTATTTTGCCATGTATCATTCAAGTCAACTGTTTAAACAATCAATGCATCTCCCACACGCATGGCACATGCCGGCCATCGGCCTTTATCGGGCACTAATTAAATTCCAGCAAGTATTAAAAATGATGGAGGCGTAAATAAGTAGCCAGTCTCCATTAAATTAATTCTCAGAAATTAAATGATAAAAATTCAATGTATAATTACCTTCAAATTGTATGACAAAACAACCACTATCTTCACCTAACAACAAGTACAACTAGGCCGGAAACCGTATTTAGAATTTACAAATTGTTTTAAGAGTATGAGGTATGGTATACGTCTTTGGAAGTTACCCCAAAATGTCCATACTTCTGGATCGATTTTACAACTATCGTTAAACAAACATTTGATATAAAATTTACCTTTTAAATATTAAACAGTCCACTAATGTAAAAACAGGCATGGAAATGATCGCAGGCAACATATAAAGTACATGCGCCAGGTATTCGAATATTCTTTTATAGTGAAACTAAATTATAAACAAAAATTATTTGTACAGAATCTCATAATATAATGAATACTTTGATAAAATATGAGAACATTAGCAACTTCTTTTTGCCCCAACCACAATTAAATACTTTTAATTAGAAATAATAAAATATTAATTGTTATCAATATTACAAAAATAGTAGAATATTATTAATATAATATACAATATTTTTTCTAAAGAAAATCTTATAAACAACCATGCACGTGGAAACAGTGGAATATAATTTAATACTCCACGGCTGCAACATAGAGGTACCCCAAATGTTGCAGAAACCATTAGTAAAAATACAGAAAGCACTGGCATCTGCAGCATAGGTGTCATTGGTGGTTAAAACAGGAAGTAACGTTAATAAACGTACCACAAAGTTAAAAAAAATTATGCGCAATAGACAGGGAAAATTAAGTAATTTTATTTTGTTACTATGAGTAACAAGTATACTCTTTTAAGGTGATATGAACACAGTTCATCTGGTCCAGTTAATTTTGATATGTTGTCTTTATCAGGATCAACATTATGCATTGCCTGTCAAGTGAAATTTAAACAGAATCACAAATTGATGAATTATTTATTTTCTGTAAACCTTCTTTTTTTACAGGAGAGAGTTTTACAGGCTGTAATAGTTCATTGCATGGACTATAGTTCATTGTATCATGGAAGCTATGATATTGTAGAAATTGTGTTTTCGCATTTTTAAATATACTAAGGGTGGCATAAAAAAGGCGACGTTATGAAACATTCTGTGTTTTGTTTGCACATTGTGGGAAAACTGGCTTTGATATGACTGACAATCAGCATTAAATTATACCAAATCAGTCTTTCAGAACAGACATAAAGTCATCCAAATTCCAATAGTTTATCCAGGTCTCAGGTTCAGGATGTGCTGTATACATTCAGTATAGTTAATAAACAGAGTGTTCTCAAAACATGGTGTCAAACTTCGAGAAATGATTCTTATTATTAAACTGAAGGAAAGTGTTCAATAAACATATGATGAAAAGTGCTTCATTTTCTATCTGTATGTAGGCCTATGTGTAAATTTTTATAAAGAAAATTAATTACTGCTGAACAGAATGAGATGTGGCATTCAAATTTGGTACACAAAGTACTTGTGCTGTTTCTTATAAGTAAATACAAACCTAAATGTTATCTCAAAAAATTTTTAATTGCAGCTGATGTGACATTTTTATAAAATTTCACTAAATTAAAAATTTAGCGTTTACCAAATTCCAACTCCACATCTCATTTCTTTCGTGACTAATTAATTAAAAAAGAAAAAATCGTATAGAAACATACTGACAAAAAATAAAGCATTTTTCTATATATATTCATTGGACACTTTCTCTTCAATTTAATGAGGAATCACTTCCCAAAGTTTGGCACTATCATTGGGGAACATTCTGTATAAGATATATGATGCACTTAATTATTAATAATACAGGTGATGTTTGGCACAGTTGACACTATTCATGTACGATCATACTTGTATATAATTCTTTAAAATTAGCTTTAAATAATGGTATAATGACATATTGTAGATTATTTATTAAGATTTGAGTGCAGATTGTAAACCTAAGTATTTTTTATACAGTATTTTACATTTTATAATGACATTGGTGAGCACAGTACTAATATTTAAAAACAGTAAACTTATGTAAGTATTATAATATACTCACTCTGTACGCACTTGATTTTAGATTATTATTTTTAATCTCACTTCTCTTGACTCTGAATTTAATTGAACACTGTTTCGTTAAATATTTTTTTAATTAATAATCAATCATTTAATTGGTTCGGTTTTAATACGATATCTTGTTTAAATAATTGTTGTTTATATTTGAGTAATTAAATGTTGTAATCCCCGTTAGTTGAATGTAAACAGATTTGGAGACCTCTCGACGTTCGTTAGCACTTCCGTTGAATTATATCGTCTGTATATGTTAATGTGTAGTTTAGACAAAGTTATATAAATAACTCAAACCTTCACGTACCTTTAGTGTCGTACTGGAAGTTCAGTTGGTCTCGGTTTGTTTGTAAACTGTTCAGTTTTCATAAAACAGCATGACTGTACTGTCTGTTTTTTAAGTGAGCACATTTAAATTTTACCTGGGCGCCATATGGAATTTCTTGAGAAATATTCCATAAAAAAGAATTTATTTGAATAATAGAATAATTAATTTTGACTGAAGTTAAGTTAGAAGTTGATTGAGTGATTAAAATAATATCAGGAATTAATTTCCCTCTTAACTATTTATTTGTTTCTAACTGTTGGCGGTTCACTTGTCTGAATAGTAGCCAACTTAACTGGTTTCTTGCTTTGAATTCGCAACTCATTAATTGTTAAAAAAGAATCAATCACTTGTTTAAATAATTACTGACAATGTTTGTTAGTTCACAATTCATATGTTTATTGCTCACTATTTACTTGGTTCAAATAAATACATTAAATTTAATACTACTAACGGATTACAAATCATCCGGCTTTTAATTATTTTAACCCAGTTGGTTTGCAATGATAACTCTAACAATAATCGATTGTTTGTTTATAAATATTAGATACCTCAAGGGTGACTTCTTTTAAATTACAGGATAAAATGCCAATGCTTTACGATACAATGCTATTACAAGAAACTAAATTACTACCTTTAACTATTGAAATTAATTGTCGAAAAGTTTGTTTAACCTTGACAAATTTGATGTTAGTTACGGTAACGCTAATAGGTACATGAATTCTTATGTTAGGAATATTATGATTCCTCTAAATAAAGTAAAGACAGTGCTTAGTACTTTTTGTATTATTGTTTTTTGCGTCAGTATACAGGTGTATTATGTTATGCTAATAGCTTATTCATAAACAGTGTAAATATATGCACAGTACTTCCTGAATTATAATCTCTTGGATTATTTATTAACACACTTCACGATCTGGTACACTGATCGTGATTTCACAGCACTTTTTACGCGTATGAACGATTATACTTTCTTCTTGAATAATAATTTGCTTGGTTAGGTATTGCACCTAACCTCGTTCTTTTAAACCGCACTTCTGGTAAAGATATGACTACTGGTTTCGATGCACTTTACAATATTTAAACTTCTTCCTTCTTGTTGATTATTAAATTCTGATGATAATTTGGTCTGGATGGGTTGTTGCTGGTTGAGTAGAAATTGACAAAATGTGGTTTGTTTACACGTGCGTTTGTATATATACTTTTCTAAGATCGCCGCTAGGCAGTGTTAACTGCTTTCTAAGGTAATTCCTGATTGGTTGAAAATGATGTCATTTTGAAGTCATTCTATTTATAGCCATTACATAATTGTATTGGAGGCGTCTGTTTTTATTGTTAATATTATTTCTTGCATTTATTCAAAATTCACAAAATTTATGATGCTAACGCTTATATCTCAGTTATTTTAAGTACAAATTAGGTTCTATTATTAACATTGTATAGCTTGTTTCTTTCTCATTATTTTGACATGACTCGATGCCAGTTTGGTTATAGTTTTCATTAATAATTTCTATTTTAATAACAGCCTATTCGAAATAATGGAAATAATGCATTGTTTACATGCGTCCGTCGTCTGCTAAACGTTGCAGATCCGACTTTTAACTTTTTTCTTAATATTTATTTAACTATCCTTAATTTCTATTCTGAACATAATTATTGGATTGAAATGAACATATTATTAATTATAAATGCTGTATCCAGCTGAACAATATTAATTATTAGTACACATTTGTTGATTATTGATTATAAACTTCCTTACTTGACTACTCTTATTTCAACATTTTTTCTTATTTTCTATACTCATATTATTACTCATAGTATGGTGATTTACACCTTTATTGTCATTTATATTATAATATCTCCCTATGTTTTGTAGGGTCTCTACATGATTCTTATTTTCATGGTTTATTTTTGTCATCATTGATTTGTTATTATTTCATTATAAGGTTTTACTCCTTGACTATATCACATTTCTTTACATATTTTATCTTCTTATAACATTGTCTAGATACATTTAGTGGTTACATTGATTGTTACCTTTAGCTTATTTCATTATTATAATTTATACAATTGGTTCTCTTATTATTTCTCATAGTTCATGATTAACAATAATATCTTTCTTTATATTTGTCTTTCTAATCACTACATTGACATTATTCAGCTAATGTGCTGTTTCTAATAATACTACATGTTACAAATATCATTCTTGTCATCTTTTATCTTATTTATTTTATTTTATTTGGTTTATCAAATGTTTTACTAGGCTCACTTAACAGTGTATTTGGAAAACTTTGTCTTGTCAATTCATCTCTGTCAAATTGTCTGTTTATGTTGTAGTGTCATATTATGCAGATAGTGGATTTACCACTGTTCACTTGAATGTCTTAACTCCTTTCATTCTTTAATGGTTTATGATTTTATTTATTACCTTCTTCCTTGTTACCTATACTTGGTTCTTATTTATATATATTTTAGTATCATTCACTCTTCTGGTGGTTTTAATATTATGGAAGTTTTGTGACGTTACAGTATTTAACAAGTTAATAAGATTTTATGGTTTTGTTTTGTGACTGAAATGATGGATACCAAAGCTGAAATCGAACTTTAAGGGTGTAAATTTGAACGTGACCTGAATAGTTGTTCATATTTAAATACACTTATCTCATGTTCAGTACGAAGCCCAGTGAATGACATAGTACAGCAGATGCAAGGACAAACGGCACTGGATTTTCATCATTCTCTAGATTTACAATCTTCTGGAAAGTTAACCAATTACATAATGTAACTAACTATGAATTTGCACTTGAGAGAAATAATTAAAAAAGCGTAAAGAGACAAACTAAATAAGATGTGTCTTTTAAAACAGCATCGAACACAGCAATAATAAACATAAGCTTCAATATGCAGAGTTTGTGTAATAACTTTCACTGTACACAGACCAGTAGTGAGTGATGGCATCCCTACCATAAAATATGTTTCACTGACTAATTATTTAATATACATCACATAATGGCTCCCATGTGTAACACTGAAGCAGCTTAGGAGTCAGGCAGGGTAGGCTGCCTTATGCGAGCCGTACGGCATACAAGGAAGGCAGTGTGGCCAGCACTACACTTCAGCCGCCCATTATTATTCCCAGGATGTTATCCCAGGTACTCATTTTCAACAGGCTGAGTCGACCTGGGGGCTGAAAAACGCAGCTTGATTTTATGGTGCGGGCCCGGGACCTCTAGATTAGTATCCAGGTGCCATACCCACTGGTCTACTGAGCCACACACACACACACACACACACACATAAATCATTTATCTTTGAATTAACACATATACTCCTAAACTGTTATATAAAACGATGTTAATCTGTTGTAGGATGTGGTATACACATAGCACCTACGGAGCACTCACCACTGCCAAATTTGATTTAATTTGGCATTACCAATAACATCTGTGATAATTGTTTCTTTGTTTGTAAGACTTATCAGAAGAATAGTAATGTGTACAGAAAAGCAAAAGGTCTAGGCATGATTAGTGTGGGTTAATTATATTCATTTATACTATAATGCAGGCTTAAATTGGTTGCACATACCCAGTAAAAGTACTCGAGTATTGTTCGGTTAAGATCTGCAGTACGTGTGTTCTCTGTCGTTTTGCGGCTCTGAAGAAGATCCCCGAGAACAGCAAACGTAACCAAACTATGTTGCTAGTTACCATGAACAAACCATGGCTTAACAGCTCAGATTCATTTCAACTTAATAATGTTATACTATAACATTTATAATATAATATGCCTTAATAAAAGTTATGCTAATTTCCATTTTGATTTTCTGAAAGAATCAGTAAAAAGGTGTACTGGAAATTAAAAAGGATACGTATTGTTGTTATGTCTGATCATTCAGAATTTACAAAAAAAAAACCTCTAATTTGCAAAGAAAAGTGTACAAAAATGCATTGTGTCGAGTAAATTTCATGTAAGAAGTTATAGTATGTAAAACTGTAAACAAAAAACAAATCTTGTTTGAAAATAATAGTATAAACCAAATATACAAACATACAAAACTTATGTAAGTTTAAAAAAAATTGCCATAGACAGTTTTTGAATGTACAAGTAAATATCGGTATGGAGAACCATACATTACTTCCATGTTCTAAGATTAATATTTATAATCATTTTCGAAATGAAATATTTTCATAGAAACTACTTCTTTCTTCACTATCGTATACCACCTCACGTTAGCGCACTCGATTTTCACTGATGATGACAGTCGATAGTACTGCCGAAACGTTTGGTTTTGTAGAAAACATTGGACCACGCCAAACAGCCCGGGAAGGAATTTTAACAACAAACTACTTCTTTGTTGCCGATAACGTAGTACACGTGACATATAAATAAAAATTATCCCCCCCTTCAACAATCAATTTCATTTATAGAAAAAATACCCCCACCTCTTCATTTATAGGTAATTCATCTACGTTTCTACAGTGGATTATTATGATAGTTCATTTATCAAAATTAAGTACTTTACCGTTGTTAAAACATAAAACGTTGCAGGTAAACTACCCCTTTCCCTTAACTGAGTTTCACCAAAAGCAATAGGCCTTGAGTTCTCTACAATATAGGGATGTATGCAAAAACTTATTTGATTGTGTTTGAATTTACGGCAGTTATCGTTCGTCATAGAAAAAATTAACCTTCTTATCACATAAAACGTTGCTGGTAAACTACCCCTTTCTCTTAACTGAGCTTCACCAAAATCAATAGGTCTTGAGTCCTCTACAATTCAAGGCTGCATGCAAAAAATTATTCGATTCTGTTTGAATTTACGGCAGTTATCGTTCGTCATGAAAAAATTTCTCTTGTTACAACATAAAATGTTGCAGGTAAACTACCCCTTTCCCTTAACCAATCTTCACCAAAATAAACAGGCCTTGAGTTCTCTACAATATATGGACGTATGCAAAAACTTATTTGATTATGTTTGAATGTGCGGCAGTTATCGTTCGTCATATAAACAGTTACTCTTGTTAAAACATTAAAGGTGGCAGGTAAACTACCCCTTTACCTTTATTGATGTCACCAAAATCAATAGACCTTCAGTTCTTTACAATTCAGGAATGCATTCAAAAACTTATTTGATTATGTTTGAATTTACGGCAGTTATCGTTCGTCATAGAAAAAATTACCCTTGTTAAAACATAAAACGTTGCCAGTAAACTACCCCTTTCCCTTAACCGATCTTCACCAAAATCAACAGACCTTGAGCTATCTATAATTGAGGAAGGTATGCACAAAATTATTTGATTCTGCTTAAATGTGCGGCAGTTATCGTTCGTCATAGAAAAAATTACCCTTGTTAAAACATAAAACGTTGCCAGTAAACTACCCCTTTCCCTTAACCGATCTTCACCAAAATCAACAGACCTTGAGCTATCTATAATTGAGGAAGGTATGCACAAAATTATTTGATTCTGCTTAAATGTGCGGCAGTTATCGTTCGTCATAGAAAAAATTACCCTTGTTAAAACGTAAAACGTTGCCAGTAAACTACCCCTTTTCCTTAACCGATCTTCACCAAAATCAACAGACCTTGAGCTATCTATAATTGAGGAAGGTATGCACAAAATTATTTGATTCTGCTTAAATTTGCGGCAGTTATCGTTCGTCATAGAAACAATTACTCTTGTTAAAACATAAAATGTTTGCGGTAAACTCCCCTTTCCCTTAACCGATCTTCACCAAAACCAACATGCCTTGAGAACTCCACAATTCAGGGCTGTATGCAAAACATTATTTGATTCTGTTTGAATTTGCAGTTGTTATCGTTTGCCATAGGAAAAACATTACCCTTGATAAAAAAAACATTGCCGGTAAACTACCCCTTCCCCTCAACCGATCTTCACCAAAAACAATAGGTCGTGATTACTCTAGAAATCAGAGTTGTATGCAAAACATTATTTGATTCTGTTTGAATTTGCGGCTGTTATTTTTTGCCATAGAAAAAAATCTACACGCACGCTCACGCACGTGCACACACACACACACACACACACACACACACACACACACACAGAGATACACACGCTTTTCGAAAAATGACTTTTTTCATGTTTTGAGTGTAGTATAGTCAGAATCTGCAATAATCTCGAACACGATTTTTTTGCCATCACCATACTTGCATTTCCTTAAGGAACATGGAAGTAAAAAGTAAAATTACCTTGATTAAAAAAAAACGTTGCAGGTAAACTACCCCTTTCCCTTAACCGATCTTCACCAAAAACAATAGGTCTTGAGTACTCTACTATTGAGACCTGTATGCAAAAAATTATTTGATATTGTTTGAATTTGCGGCTGTTATCGTTTGCCATAGAAAGAAATCTATAGACACACAGATAGACACACAGACATTTTTCAAAAAATGACTTTTCTTCAGGTTTTGAGGGTAGTACAATTAGAATCTGCAATTATCTCGAACACGATTTTTTTGCCATCACCATACTTCCATTTCCTTATGGAACATGGAAGTAAAAGTTCGTATATGAAAATATTGAAATTTATCAATATAACGGGAATAATAAATTAATTTTAAAAGTTTAAATTGGAAGTCAAAATACGTGTTTCATAACAGGTACCAAATCTAATTTGAGATGATGATAATAATAATAATAATAATAATAATAATAATAACAATAATCAGAAGAAGAAGAAGAAGAAAATGTCATACAAAATGATGTAGGCTACATGTTATTTCAACTTAAAATATAACAAATATAAAATATAAAAGTTTTTTAAGAATTATAACAAATTATGACAAAAAATTGTTACACCTTTCAAATTTTGTTTTTATAACCACAATCGTTCTGACGCGACGATAATTTATAACCACTTTTTGCGCGCGCGCGTGTGTTTAATGATAACTTCAACGCGACTGATGATGCAGTAGGAATCTGCGAAACCTCAAAACACCGCAAATCAAAACAATAAAATTACATTTGCAGTAGGAATATAATAATGCATAATGGAATATTTAATTCTCTATAAGCAAAACACACAGAGTCACGAAAACAATCTATTTCCTCTGTAAATAGGCTTATAATGTATAGCCTACTTCCGACAAAACAGAATTTAACGAAAATACGTTTTTAATATATAAAAAATTACTACATACAAACAAATAATAAACACACTAAGAGTAACTCTAGGCTATTTTACTCATATTTCCACCGTAATAACTGTGCTGTAAGATTAACAGAAATTTTCTAGTGAAAAGGATACGTTTCTCCAAATAAATTAGAAAAGGAGAAGAAATAAGGGAGAGAATGAAACCAGCCAGTAAGACAACACGCTGCTGTGTCCAGGAGACGGCGATGCCGCGGGTAAGACGAAACAAAAACGGAAAGCTCGACTCAGTGTATTAGGATTGCACATACGCGTACGAAACGGGAGAACACGACGGCGACGACGACAACGCACCAAATATATAATTACTGGACGGCTACCTCTCCCATGGTTTATGTTACGCCACACCATCTGTCGGTGCATATTTTTAAAACATCTCCGGCGTACCTGCGTGAACGAACAACAGTAACGCAGCCGTGTGATGGAAGTTAATGATCGTTAAAACAGGCCATTAACCTCCGTGATGTACACTCCCAACGCGACTAATTTAATCCAATTTGTTTACTCATCTGTTTTCTAATTTTGTCAAACAATGATAGTGATAGTTGAATTTAACCTAATTGCCGGGCTGTTTGGCCGTGGTCCAAGGTTTTCATTAAACCAAACGTTTCAGGAGCTCCACTGGCTGTCATCTTCAGTGGATGTGTCGAGTCAACCTAACGCGGGGTGTCGTACGTTAGGCCCACAGTACTGTGGTTAAGGCTGATAGTTTATAACATGACTATCCTAATCCATATTTGTCAATTTGCTGGTTATATAAAATTAATACAATCTTACTCATGAAACTAATATTTATGAGAGTTTGTGCGCGCGTCTCATGAATGTAATAATTATAATACTATAGGCTACTGCATGAGTGTCGATGAAAAAGTAATGCCTCCTGTGTTTGTGATATAAGGTTTCCTAAGGGGTTGACGGTTCACTATTTGTGGACGCGGGGTGAAGACTTCAGACGCTCGTGGAGGCAACTGAAGCTGAGAGATAGGACTTCTTTAAAAGTGTGGTTACTATAGGAATGAAATCTGGTCACACCTGTATGACCGAAAAGTAAGGTTCATCGAAAGAATAGTAGTTTTCCACATCTCAAAAAATTCAAGTCTACTTGTCAACATAGTCAACCATAGAAATGCAGTACCAAAAATGCCTTTTACAGAAATATTTAAATAGAATCGCGCTATACAAATTTTAACAGCGTTGTTAGTTGCAACCTTGCGTGGTTTGACAGTACACAAACGCGCGCGCGCGCGAACGAGAATGTGGACCAAGTAAAGAAATTTTATAAATTTTATAGAATGTGGTACGAAATTTTGTAAAATAGGACAGTCTGTGTGAAGCTGTCACTGACATGAAGCCTGCGGCAGAGGAACTCATTAATCTGACATAAAATTATCGTGTCGCCTACCGTGCGCGGATTCACAAACGTTACGTAACTTTGTGTCACCACTGAACACTGAATGCGTAATGTCACTTGTGTAGTCGCAACAAAACACGGCACACGCCTCGCACTTCCACAACAAATCACTCACATACCATTTTAGCGGAGTTTTAAACCGTACGACGTACCAGATGTAATTTCTCCAGTGCTGCAATTAATTAATTACAAATTTTATATAAACCACCTATTAACTAACAAGTTTAGGGAAACGTTATAGTCTCTATCTATCTCTTATCGCATATATTGAGATACAAATGCCTCGAAGTTGTTTATATTATTGTTTACCAGGCTATCAGTCCGTGGTCCGATATTATCTAACGCAAACGTTTCAGCCACTCCATCGGTGTCCATCTTCTGTGCTTGAGGACTGATAGACTGACATGGGTCTACAGTCAGTGAACCACAGTACAGTACAGTGTGGTTCACTGACTGTAGATCCGTGTCAATCTAGCAGTCCTCAAGCACTGAAAATGGCCACCGATGGAGTGGCTCAAACGTTTGCGATAAATAACATCGGACCATGGCCTGATAGCCCGGTAAACAATGATATTAACAAGTTCGACGCCAGTCGTGAAATCCTTAGAGAACAATAAATGCCTCGAGTTTCTAATACTGATGTGTAAAATAAATACAAATACTTATAATTCAATCTTAGTCGGCTTTTTTACTTATTAGTTAGTTACACGTCTCTTTAGTTTAGTTTTTTATTCCGGAAAAGTTTGTTACAAAATTACAAAAGTAAATAGTATATAACAATAAGCAGAGAATTTTCTTTAAAATAAGGAAAACAGAAATATTCATGCTGTTTGAGTCCCTTCAACATTTATTTTACAACGAATTACGAAACAATTTTTAATTTTGTCAACGCGACGACAAATTTATGCGTTATAACTGTCAGTTTACCTATATGTGGTTGCTTCAGATTGGACTGGTGGTCTTCTGGTGTAACACCATTTCAAAGCCCTAGCCAGAGTTGAAATATATAACCACTAAAAATGACCAGAGGTTAGACAAGTAACAGTGACTCAACAACATTAGAACTGACACTGTTAAAAAATTAAAAGAGGCACCACTGATAATAATATAACTCTGGCTACTTATTGCGACGATCTAATAAAGTATAACACACATTCGGCATACAGTACGTTAATAACGTGTTATCACATATAGCCTCTATATATACGGTATATATTGCGACGATACAAATAAATATTTTCCCATAGGATAGTTTTGTGTGTTTAAATTATGCACAAGTCTATATTGGAGGTGTAGAAAAATTATTTATTTATACCATATTATCCCATTTAGTCAATAACAAGAGTAGGTCCTCTAAGGATTTAACCCCTTGTGTAATAACCGCTATTTGAATTACGCGTCCAAAATGGTGAGCTAGCTTACTTACCATTTCTGCTTCTGTCACTTCAGGTTTCAGATACTTGGCTCGAGATATCAGCTGGATTAAATAGTTTTCTTTTGAACCTTTCACACTCGAATATTTTCCAAATTCCAGCTGTACCCGGATCTTTCTTTGTATCTCGCTGTGGCAGTATCTAGCCCAAAATGCGGCACCAGATTTTCATACGTACATACCTTGTCCTGTATGACGGTGAACCATTCAGCCGCGGTACCTTTTAACCTTCTCACCACCCAGTTTATTTTGTCCATTTCGCTAAGGTGGTCATTTACCGCGTCCATATCCCTCTCGCAGTTTTTGAGGAAGTGGAGGGGATTTTGTGTCTCTCTGCCATAGAATTTTAATTGCGAATTGGGATCATCAAAATTTTTATAAATATATGTGGTCTGGTTCGCTGGTGTCGAGGTACTCTGGAGTCGGGTCAGCTGTTGTTTTAACTCTTGTATCCGCTGTTCCTGCTCAGGCACCAGTTCATTTACCGTCGATGTATGATTTACCATTCTTTCTTCTATGACACTGATCTTAGCTTCACAGTCGCTAAGACGTGAATTATTAGCTTCTAGTGCTATCTCAATGTTAGTACGAATTAACTTGACTTTCTCTCCGATACGCTTTTCTGTCAATTCTAAAAGTTGTTTATTTTGCTTAGCTTGATCATGCACAGCTGTATAAATTCTCTTATTCTCGTCATGTAGTGACTTATTCTGTTTTATTGCTTCCTCTGACATTTTCTGCATATTAGCTTTATTTTCTTCTGACATTTTCTGCATATTGGCTAATAATGCAGCTAACGTATTTTGTAATTCAAGTGTTTCAGCCATATTTATAGTTATTTTATATATTCAAATAAATACTATAGTCCTTATTTAACGTAAACGGCACTATTATTAACTCTTATTATTATAGTATTAATGTTCAGTTTAATGTTGTATAACGTCACAGTCTAGTATCGCAATCAAATGTTTACAAAACTTAACCTAATACAAACACAAATAATAATTCAAACCTCCAAATAAACTAAATTAATAATACTGTTGAAATATCTGCTTACAGAGAATATTCAACAAATTATATACACTCCCTGCTTACAAATAGAACACACACACAATAGTCCAAATGAATCTAGTCTTTACACAATTAAATATATAATATTAATAAATTACAATAAAATCGTGCTCCACGTTGACAGGCGCCAAATATCTCTATGCGACGATACAAATAAATATTTTCGAATATGATAGTTTTGTGTGTTGAAATTATGCACAAGTCTATATTGGAGGTGTAGAAAAATTATTTATTTATACCACAATTAAATAACTGTTTATGCGATATATTTAAATTACACAAAATGTCATGTATAGTATTTTATTTATTATAGAAAAGTTTATATAGTTCAGTTTTGGTGAATTTTACTTGGATGTAGAATTCCTTTACACTAGGCATGACGTCACTCGCTCCGCCGCTGGCTCCTCTCTCTCTCTCTCTGCATTGACCGCCGCTCTCCCCTCTCACACTCTCCCTCTCCGCGCTGGGGGTCCGCCGAACAACTGATAACACTGATACTGCTTTTACGCACAATTTGTCACTTTCCGAATCGTTAGTTTATCGCTCGGAATTGGGTATTATTAATTATTAATTCTCAGGGTGATAATGCGAGATAATTTTAAAAGCGGTGTATCGTGTTTCAACCCGTAATTCAAACTATTAAAATTTCTATGTAATGCCTGTTAATAACAATCACTTACATAATAGTTATAACCATCACTTAATAACCATCAGTTACATAACCATCACTGAATTCTAAATATTTTTTTTTAATCTTGTAGCGTGTGTTACTGTTTTTACTCAGACACTGTAACCAGTTTATATTTGTCAATCGAAATGTTTTATTAAACAGATTTGTAGTAGTAGACTAAGATAAATATTGAGCAGCCTATGACTATACGCGATTTTTCTTTTAATAGTCAATAAACATTGACGAGTACAATCAAAGCATACAATCACAAAATGCTGACAGTTATGCGTGTTTCTGTGTATCATTGGTTTCGGTTTGAAAATACTAATTGCGTTCTACTGTAGGCTATATGGAACGTTTGACTGCAGCGATTCAAAACGTGTTTGTAGAAATGGACATTTTGCCTTTTTACGGCAATATACGTGGAGTTACGCAAACGACAGCGTTTAACGACAGTGTATACAGTACCTATATTTCTTTCCCCCAATATATTCGTAACAATTACTCTACAGAATTTCTGTTTCATCAGCGTTTCTACAGCGTGTAGTTTACATCTCCTCACTTTACGCTAGGTTTAAACACATTTTTATTGTAATTTATTAAAATTATTACAGGATCTCACGCGATTTTGGATACTGATTTTAGATTATGGTAGGCTGTGAGGATTTTAATTTCAGTGACTTATGGGATATACTGTAGATAGTCTGTTTCAGATGATTATGTTTCTCCCATATGGTGCTCAGTGTCACATTTATAATAAGGTGTTATCGCGCGCGCACACGCACGTACACAATTTGATTTT
Organism: Magicicada septendecula; assembly: GCA_034769895.1. NCBI lineage: Eukaryota > Metazoa > Arthropoda > Insecta > Hemiptera > Cicadidae > Magicicada > Magicicada septendecula. Next base: position 273,448,869 of record CM068371.1, read on the forward strand.
TTTGCATTATATATATACATAGTCTATATATATATGTATATTTTTTTATTTCTTTAGAAAGTATTCAAATGGGAGGATTTGTTTTGCTTACTTGCTACCACGCCCATATTTCGACAAATTTAGATCAGATCTAACTAATATCTTATGTTTTTACGGCCGACATGAACTCTGATAAAGCTATGACTCATTGCCGGGTTGTTAGGCAGTGGCCTAATGCTGTTAAATTGAAACATACTATCACGCCCACAATTGGTGGAGGCCATCTTCAGTGTAACGACTGAAAGGTAACTGGCACGGTGTCCACAGCCTTGTTACACCCTGGTAGTTACCTTTCAATCGTTACATTGAAGATGGCCTCCAATGATGGGGTCGAAACGTCTGTTCAATTTAACAGCATTAGGCCACTGCCTAACAGCCCGGCAATGAGTCATAGCTTTAACAAATCTAGTTCTCTTCAACATCCTTATGGAGGTTTTTTAATAACTTATAAACGTTATTTATAATTTATTCGTAAATACGTTTATACAATTTGCTTGCAAATAGGCTATATTTAGTTCATAATTTACTAGTAGCAGAAACTGATTCAACGGAATATGCACATTAGCAATGAAATACATTAAAATTGAAAACTGTCTAAATAAAATGCACACATGGATGCACACTGCATATGTCATTACATCACGCATTAATCTCGTAATCATTTCACAGGCTGTGGCATCGGCAAAAATCGCGAATACCATCTAAGAAATTCAAAACTTACTGAACTTAAAGCCTTCCAAATATTATGGCAATAAACGATTTGCCTAGTTTCCTGTTTACACGTTTATAGACGGAATTACGTCACGTAAAGAATGTAAAGAATGGCAGGTCTTCAGTTGTCTACACGAACATTCCTATTTGCAGAAGTAGTTTACTTTTCCATTCTGATGAGAAACACGAGGAAAAGTGTGTTCACTTTATCCGTTATTTTAAGTATCTACTAACTATGAGTGCTGGTAGTTTCATTAAAGACTAAGTTTGTGAAATGCGTAGGTATGGAAGATCTTGTCTTCCATTCAATTCGTTTTTATTACAGTTTTTGCTAAATAAAACGTAACGCAACCGAGATGACGAAATCAGATGCACACTGTACGACGACATGTATTGGACAATTTTAATTGCGGATAAAAATTTCGTGTCCGCGGTGCCAGGTGGTTTGTAATGTATTGTTTATCCCCAAGCTTCTGTGTGAGTCTTAAACTTTGATAATTTGGTAACTACCGACAAAAAGGAATCAGACAGTCGTAGAAGCATTGGGGTTGATGTTGCTATGCCCATTAGCACGACATACGAGAATGGGTCGAGACATAAACACGAGTAGAAAGGTACGTAAATATACAGGTGTGTTATAAACATTCGAGGATCTAAAGATATGGTGTACAGCAATGGTAGACAGACCAATGTGAACGTATTTCTGAACGGAGACAAACAGTTGAAGCGTTCACCTAACTAGCCAGTAAAATCAGTAAGGATGGGACGGGGTAGGCAAGATATTTTGAGTACGAGTCAGACGAAAGCCAGAAAAAGTAAAATATTTCTAGACTTATATATGGCTGTGAAACCTAGACATAAGAGACAGAAGATAATATGAGACTAGAGTCGTTTTAAACCTGATATTGTAGGACGTCATGAAAATATTGTGGATTAAGAGAATGTGAAAAAGTATTATAAGGAGAAATTACGACTTATTGGCCACATTAAACGGCATTAGGGAATTATACAAATATTGAGACTTGTAATGAGGGGATCGATACAATGATCCAGGCTCATACGGGTATAAATCAAATAATAAGTGATATAAATTCCAGTTCCTATGAAAAATATAGCGGAAGGCACAACAGCGCAAGATATGAGACCCAGTCTACGAGTTGAGGACCGGGAAAGAAGAAGGAAAGAAGGTGAAGGGCGTACTACATTTGTATGGAAGGAGTAGGAAATAGTAGTTCAATATATCTTGGTAACCCACCACAAAGGATCTCTTTCAAATTGCTAATCACTATCAAGCATTTTATTGTAGTGTAAGAATCGGAACAAGCCTTACGTTCTAAAAATATGGGTACATATTGCCAACCACTAAAATGAACTCAAAAACTAGGGGATTGCATCGGGTTCAAAAACTGGGACAATCTCGGACATAAAACCTGTAGGTCCTACATCTAAAAGAAAAAAAAAATAATAAACCTATGTGACATAGCATTTCTTTCATAATAAAAGTACCGTGATGTTGAAAAAATAAAAATGATTTTTAAACTGAGCTTTTGGAGTGAATAAACCCAATTATTAGTTTATACAATATACTTGATATTTATTAAAAATTAAAAAATGTAAAGAAATAGGTCTACAATACGCTACTGTTTATTATAAAAGAAAATGACTTACTTAACAGAAACGATATTTTAATTAAAAATGACACCGTTTTAAATAAAAATTTTAGCATTTATCGGAAAATTAAATGAACAAATGAAAATAGTCTACACGATTGCTTTTTTTGAGTGACAGTCTATACTTTTCTCAGCCGCTCTTAGATCTTTTTCAGTTTTCATCTTCCCGACGAGTTTTCTTTTGTTGAAGAGACATTTTTTGTTTTGTAACACATCAATAAATAAGCATTTGGGCTTTGGAATTTTGTAATTACTAAGGTTAATAATAAACGCTTAAAATAAATGACACGCCGAAGGTAAAGGAATTGAAACGCAAAAATACAACTTGATAAACAGGATAAACATTTGTCAATTGACTTTGTGGACTTAACGCCTAACAGGCGTCTGTAAATCAGTGTGACCAACCGTTTCTTAAAGATCGATGAAATCGCGGACTTAGAGAAAAATCTTTCCTAGAAGTTCTCCCCTCGCACGAAAAGAAAATTTTGAAAAATCTGGAATGATGGCAACCCTAAAAATTCCTGACGACTGTGATAGTGATGGTGATGATGATGATGATGATGATGAGTAGTCATCATTATTACCGTGATGCTGTTAATAGTAATATTTATTTGAAGATATACTGACAAAATAAGAGGTATCGATTGAAAAAGTCGTTACTTTCCCGAACGTGTGGAAAGCGGTATTCTGTATGCTGTGAAAATTGAATACGTTTGTAGTCAGTCACCGGCAATAGTCGACGTTGTTTGGCCTTGTTGCACGTAAATATTTACTTGAATAAATTAGTCACGAACCGGTTGCAGTAACCAGTACAATTGCGTTCCCGACGAATAGTCGTGCTATGACGAATTGTCTGCAATGACACGAAACCGGTTTGGATTTGGCACTTGCGCAATTGGCAGACACAGCTCCTTACCTTTTCAAATATAAGACAAGCAGTCTGTTTAGTTATTCAAATTATTTAATCCGATTAACTAGGCATTTATCAAAATTGGTTAACTGAAATCGTTTTATCGATTTTACTTCGCACAATGCAGATCCTCCGGAACGCACACGTACACGTCCTCATATTTAGGTACGCAACACACGGACGCTTGATTATGGTGCCATTGTTCGGTTTCGTTTTATATAATTTATTTTTTAATACCACAAGGGTTAACAGCAGCGTTGTTAATAAATAGAATTGTTGCTGAGCTGCGATATTGCCATTTGTGTCACAGGAAGCTTGTGAGCTTAAACACGGCTGTGCTGTTGTTTACTTTAATCGCTATGTACGTACGTCGAGAATGGCTTCTTTGGCGAGGATCTGTGAACGAAGTGGAAATGTTCACATAACACACACACGCGCGCGCGCAAACGGTAGTTCATAATTAGCAAACTTTATTGATTTCACGGTTTCTTCAAAACCACAATTATAGTAAATATAATTCGAAAGTCGATACCGTCGCCAGCAACAAGACGGACAGTGCTACCAGTGGCAGCCTCTGAAGAAGCTTTTTAAAAGCGAAAACCGGTTCAGGCTATAAGGTAAAACGTTTACGTTTTTACCCATAAAAAAATTTGTGTTCCGAGTCGGTAGTGAAATAATTATATTTAGTTAAGTAACGGACACGTCATGGACAACAAAATCCAAGAACACAATTATAGTGTTTGCACTCATGGAGAACATGAGCATCGTGGATTCGTACTACCTAACTTAAACTCTGACAGGGAGAGTAGGATTTGTTTTTCAGGGTTTCACGTAGAAATGTATATGCAGTGATCTGAATTAGTTGTATCACGTTCTGATATCAATAAAGTTTTAATAGTTATTAGACAATGTCATTGTATCCAGTGTATTCATTATTGTGTTAATGGTAGTTTTTATTATAAGTTTGTTTGTTCGGGGATCATAGTCGATTGTCATATACGTGCTGTTTGATTACTGTAGATTACTTACGTTGTAGGCCTATATTTTATAGATTGAAGAATAATTTGATAAAAAAAACACAACTTTTTTCCCTTATTCTCACCGAATTTATTGGTACTTATGAAAGTTCCAACTGTTACAACTGCTTTTGGTATCGTGTTCTAAAATACTGTTTGTTTAAAGTGTGCGTAGCCTATGGTGTTTACTGTATTAGTCCTAAACAATCCACCCTTTGAAAGATTATTTTATGACTTGCTCGACACTCCTTTTGTGGATTACCTTTTTTATTCAATACCAGAACGTGAGACCGTAAAAAGATACAAAGTACTTGTATTTAAGAATGAATATCGTCATAAAGGGTTCTATTTGCTTCCTTTCTTAACTGTTTAGGTTTAAATGTTGTATTGACCTAAAAATATTTAATGCAAGGAAATGGAGAAATATTATTAATAAGTAATTAATCTTAATAGGTAAGTAATAATATAAGTTACTATTACCTGTAAGTAAGTAAAATAAATAATTTGCGAATACTAAGCATAGGCCTATATGAAATGTCTTCTGATGAATTTTATTTTACAGCTATGCGTTTCTGATAGCATTATTAAAATAATTATATTAAAAAGTGACTTCAGCTTTTTATTAAAATGTATGCGTAACAGGTAAATCTTCTGCATTCGTTTTGGTCATATTACACAGCCATTAAAAACAATATTCTATATCAGTAACTGTTACAACTGATTTGTGATAAAGCGCAATGTCACAATAAAAGTAAATACACAAAGTCAAACGATCAGCCTGTAAGTCAAGTGTAGGACAACTAAAAAGTACGTAGGGAACAAACAGGTATTTTAAGCCGTATACTTTTCTGATTCTGAACAAAAATAATTCTTAATAATTTTTTAGTGGATGGTTAGAGAGGATCGGTCAATAATACAAATTTTAGCTATTTTGCGTCGACGTTTCGACAATATTTATTGTCATCTGCAGGACCTGTGTATGAAATACAATAGAAATATCAAACATAACGAAACAATTAAATATTTGGGTGAACGTGGTGGTGTATGTGAGTGTGTGCGTGCGTATGTATGTATCATTTTATATGTGAAGACTTATGATAGTTTGTTTACATCTTCAAATTATCTTTAAGAAAACGAGCAAATTATAGTATGAGAGAACAATGTATACAGTATTACAATTTAAATTACTAAATGTAATGTTATTTTAAATAATTAAACAAACTGTAATCAACAATTGGATATTAGATTGGTACATAAATTGTTTATACCTACAGCAGTCAACATATAACATGGGTGAGAGAGAAGGGTGATTTTGGACACATACGTAAATTACATTATTCTATAGTACTCTTGACTATATTTTATAATATGATTACACTTATTATCCAAGTTTACCTGTGAGTAAAATTTACCAGAAACTTTTGTTTGTAACCTTTGTCAACTATCTGATTTAAGTCGTAATGTTTTACAGTATTGTGTAAATTGTATGTTTCTAAATTATGATTGTTTGTTCACACCAGTAGGGAGTGAAACATGGTAAAAATAACTTTTAATAATTACGTAGTGAACATCCCATAATCTGTTTTAGTTATAGGTAATACTGTATATTACTTTGCTATATGTTGACTGCTGTAGGTATAAACAATTTATGTACCAATCTAATATCCAATTGTTGATTACTGTTTGTTTAATTAATTAAAATAACATTACATTTAATAATTTAAATTGTAATACTGTATAAATTAAGTTCTCTCATACTATAATTTGCTCGTTTTCTTAAAGATAATTTGAAGATGTAAACAAACTATCATAAGTCTTCACATATAAAATGATACATACATACGCACTCACACACTCACATACACCAACACGTTCACCCAAATATTTAATTGTTTCGTTATGTTTGATATTCCTATTGTATTTCATACACAGGTCCTGAAGATGACAATAAATATTGTCGAAACGTCGACGCAAAATAGCTAAAATTTGTATTATTGACCGATCCTCACTAACCATCCACTAAAACATTCATTGATTGACGGTCACTAAAAATTTAAGGAATTCTTAATAATAATAACAACAACAACAAATAATAATAAATCAAATTTGGAGAAAAAATGCAGATGATTTACTAAAAACTGTTAATATTCTAAATATGAAATGTTTAATAGCCGTTAAAACGGCAAACTGAGTGTAGCCTACATTGTATTAATCTCCGGAGGGTATTGAATCGGTACTTTAAAAACAACCGCTCGGGCATTAATAAAAATTAATTCGCATTTGAAACACTTATCGTGTATGTTGTCTTAAACGTGTTCCGACACATTTAAGTCTAGTCACAGCACGCGTACGTAGACTTTATATTGTAGACAATAAAATTAGAACGCGCGCTATGCGTCGAATAAATAATTTGTTTATTTTTTAAATTTAATCGTGTGATATTTTTTGTTAACATCAGCATGTCCCAACAATAATATAGGCCTACGCGAGTTGAAACCATCTGGGAAAATTCGGTCGGGAGCGTTTGTATATATTTATGCCGGCAGTTTACATTAACTCATTTTACGGTGCTGAAGTGTTCCACGGCGCACACTTTTACACTGAGATACATAGGCCCCCGATGAAAACGTTCCTCAGCTTAAACGTTAAATTATCCGTAGTACTGAGTTATCTCTTGACTACATAGTCATTTTACGAATACGCGTGTGCTCAGCAACGCTGGGGCAACAAAGGCGGAGAGAATATTTTGTCTTGCTCTGTAAAAATCCTGTAACACCCTTACCGCTTTCGTAAACGAACGGCATTCCCAATACTGGTAGGTGAAAAATTACTACACGTTGGCCGACTGGCTGTGAAAGGCAGGAAACAAAAGTAGATTTCTTTGCACCAATTTCACCAATACAACCGATTGCCTGACGTGAAGATAAGGGAAATAAACATTCAGTTGGAAGGTGTGGAAGGGAAAGTCTTTCAAATACCCGGTTAACAAAGTCTAAATTGATGTCGTCGAAGACACTGACTATAGGAAGGCACGAGGCTTCCCCATCTGAAGAGGAAACGGACGCAAATAACCTTAAGAATCGTTGGACTTCAATAATAGTTAGTCAACAATAATTTGGGTTTTATCCCAAGGAGGTAGGCTTATATAATTTCTTGTGTTTAAATTCCAGCTAGTTTCTTGATTTCGTTTGAGTCGACCGTGCCGTTTGCAGGTCAGGCTTTGATCTAAGTGGATTCTCATGTACTAGGACTTCGTTCTTAATGAATGATGTTTATTAACTTGGGTGATAGACCTTGGTTCTTATAGTAAATTACTTGTGCCGATTTATTATGATTAGAGCAGAATCTCCATTGTTATATTCGATTATGAAAAATATTTGGCTATAACTGTGGATTGACACTTCTTGGAGTCACATCTTTATACGTGGGCCAGACGACGTGCCGTCAGCGAAATGGTGTTTTTTGTTTTATGGACGTCACACTATATACCGGTTAAAGTATAGATCCTAGTGTCCTGTGAGACAGCAGATTTTATATGGTAATAAAATATGGATAGAATATTCAGATAGAATTTTCGGATAGAATATGGGGAAACAGTTTACAGCAGTACCCTTGACAGAGTAAGAACATTTATTACATAAAGTCTGTCTACGTTTAAGGAAATAAATGAATTTCGCATTGTCATGCGACCACCGACCTCAATAAAGTAGTTCTCAGACGAAACTGATAAAAGTCAAGCAATACAATAAATGTCAAATATCGACACACACGCACTTAATTAATTCATCATAGTAAGACGCACAATGACAATCTCAAGTTATCAGTAAAGGCTAATAAACGAGTCGAACTTTGTTTTACGGTACATGCCTTAGAAATCATATGAAATCGCTTACATACATTACGTGGCAACGGTAATTTGCTAAAACATAATACAGTATAATTTAGAATAATGGCGTTTTTATAAAGTAAAATAATTTGTATAAACAAAGATATTTCACTTTTCCAAATCGCGTTTGTCAAGTTGGTTAAATGATGTAGGTACCTCATCTTTAAGTCAAGAAAAGTGCAAGTAGGCCTACTTTTTATTATAAATCAGGAGTATTTGTAAATCCTTGTACTTTGCAAGTATTAAACGATTAAACTTATGTAGACACCTTTGATGACTCATGGTTTCTATCTTGCATTAATTATAGTAGTCAGTGAAGCGTAGGATAAAGACATATACTACAAGGACACTCAACGGTATTCTGCACAGCTTACGGTTACGGTAGCTACATTTTTTACATCTACCCCAGTTAGCTGTTCACCTAAGCAAACAACAATATGTTGAAACATATATAACGAAAATATAATGACAAAAAATTAAAAAACATAATTGAAATAAATATTATTAATAAACATTAAATATTATTAATAAAAATAACAGTAATTTGTGTGTGTGTGTGTGTTGTACAGTTAGGTGCCCATGTACTACATGTACGGTACATATAGAGATCGTATAATAACGCGCCTCGCAAACAGGATCCTGCGTACTCATCTTATTGTTCATCCTTTTATCTTTTGTAATTAATTTCAACCGACACTTCCAAATCAAACGAAAGCAACTGGTCCTCAAATACAAGAAACTCTATGGTTCCTTAGGAGAAAATCCACATTGTGCGTTTCAAAATGCCTAATGCATAAAATAATGGAAGTCCAGAACTTGTTTCCGTGAGCCACGTACAGAAGACGTTATTTCTCGTGAGATGTAGGAGACATTTTACCTTAGGCCTACTATACATGCTATCATTAGTCCGAACCTTAATCAGTTTGAGACCGTGATGTGATGCCCACAGGTAGTGTTTAGTAGTAATAACTAACACGATTGATTAAAAGCACTAAAAGAAGTGCAATACTAAATCTTTCACACTCATCAGTTCGTTTCGAAAGCTAATTAGGCATAATTCTGTACAAATTAATAAAATAAAATTAGCAAATTGGGTTATATTCAGTAGTTAGTAGATCTTGAACGGTACATGCTTATTTTCTGTTGCACTTTTTGTTTCCTACAGTTTGTATACATAATCGAAATTGTATGCCATTTTAAACACGAATTTTAAAGGAATAAAACTAATCATTAAGAATGAACTAACTAACAACTGAACTAATTATTTCTCAAGAAGAAAAGGATAATTTAACAACTGAAAGATAGAAGTAGGTAACTGTGGGTCTTAAATGCCAGTCAGCTGCAGATTTACTTAAGATATTCGCCAATTCAGATTAACTTTAACAGTATCCACTAAACGTCAGGTTACCCGAACATCAAGTGACGGTTGGCAACAGTGCTAAGTTTTTGATATTTAATTCGTACGCAGAGGACTCTGAGAGTGTAGAGTCCGATCTCCCCAACGTTTTCGTAAAATTTATTTAATGTACTTTTTTGTCATTGGTTTCGAAGTGTGCAAATTATATTTTACCTTTTACGTTTGCTGGTTATTTTTTATCCCACAGTTACAGTTTTCTCATACAGTATCTTTTTAGTCGTATGTCCGCAGGGAAGTAAAAAGGGTTTGGCTTACGTAGATGTTGTAAAATCTGATCGGAAAAAACAAAGGTGCAATTTTAAAAAAAATGCTGCATAACAATGTGGCAGGATACACTCAGACATAATACTGATAATTGTAATATTGACGCAAGTAACAGTGTATAAGCTCCAACTTTAAGTTTTATATACGAAGGACGAGATCAAGATCTTTTTCAGGAATGATCAGGAACTAAATAAACTGTTTACATAAAAAAACTGAAGCAGCTGGAAACTGGAACTTTCTTGTCAACTTGTGTAGATTAACGCATTGCAGATTGCGTATAATCTTCGTATACCAACTTGCTTTCTAAAACTTCACTTCAAACACACACTAGCACGTCACCGTATACGCTCAACCACTAAACGTACCCTGAAGTGTCGTAAACTTTATTATGGATGCGTTTATAGTTCTTGTGTTGTTTCTTAGTGCCTTTTATACCTGTTAGTTTGTTTCTAAGCTTTTATATTTTCACATAAATTAAATCTGAGATAATAATTTTCAAACGCTTAGTGAACAACATTGAATTACGTACTGTTACATTATTCATGACTTTGTGATTTACTGATCTACTTTATTGCGTATCTTTGTAATTAAAATAACTTAAATTTTAAAACTTCCGTGGAAAGAAATATTGTATTTTTATCAAATAACGGAGGAATTGTAATATTGACTACATATAGAAACGTATCACGTCTTCTTCTTTTGACATCAATTGGAATCCGTTAGTATTGTGTATTTTATACAGAAGCTTAATTTGGCGCGTAGAAATAGTGGAAGGCTGATAACATGGTTTGAACATGTGTGACAGAGGTAAGAACACGAAGGGAGTGTATGACACAACAGCGCAAGGAAGGAATGAAGTCAAGTTTAGAGGAATTTGGTTGGAGGTGTGAAAAAAGAGGCCGAAAAGAGGAGCATCAAGCACAGAGAAATGAAATGACACAACATACGAAGGGTTTGGAGAGAAAAATATTTAAAAAACTAATTAATAAATAATGTAAATAGTTGGAGAAATTCGACTGGACTTTCGAATGTAATGAAACTCTCTTCGAATGTTTTTAAGTGGTTAGGGTTTCTTCTGACCAGTGTTTCCTCAATTATTAAATGAACAAATTCAGTATTCTCTATGAGTTTAAGTCCAGTGATATCTCCTTACAACTTTACAGAGTTCTCTCAGCCGTTTCAGAACCTCTTTGTTACGTCTTTCATATATAATTCTCAGCACTTCCGTGTAACAGTGCAATTCAACTGACGTATTTTGTGCTTGATTATTCAGGAAAGCAGCTTTGAGTCACGGCTGTAAGAACGTTTCAGTTAGACAATCGCGTACGGAACACAAGCTCCGGATTTTATAATTTTTCTATTGACGCTGAAAAGAAACTTTTGACGTGCGAAACACGCTAGCACGTCTTTTGGCAATAAAGTTGGCCTCCCAGGTTGTTCCTTCTGCTTACTGACTTCTTCTTTACTCTTCCTATTTATTTCCGCCTCGTTTCTGATTCTAACATACACTTTTGACGTCATATATTTTTCTGGCAATCGTTTAGTTGTTTCGTGTTCTATATTGAATTAGTTTTTTTATCGCTACTTCCATCACCGTACTTTCTAGAAAGCTTTCTACTCATTGAACGTTTGTATAGATAAAATAGATAAAATTCTGTTGGACATATTTGCATGTTATATGGCAATACGTATGCAACTTAATTCGCGTACAGTGTTAGAAATTCAAAAATATGGGAGTGACACCTTGCTGGAAATTCTAGTAGTTTTTTTTTAAAATGAATTCAGCAACATTCAGATGTCTCTACCAAAACTTTCATCCTTTCATTATTTGTAATGACTTCTGATTCTAGAAGTACTTTAGCTAAGCTAAGCTCTATGGCGTATGATCACCACTGTTTTCTTATAAATGCCAAGACGATTTTATTTTAACGTTAGGTAAACGTTTAAGCCACAGAAGTTAATAGGCCAGAGTGTTGGTCATAGTTCGTGATTGTCTGGCTTCTGGAGACTGATACTGCTCAGAACGACCAAAGCCACCGACAAAGCTATTCTTCTGCAAGAGTACATCGAGTACATCGTGGCCTTTGTTTGTCATCGTCTTGTTTGGAGAAAGCGATGGAATAAAAGATAAGATCACCGGCATACTCCACATCGCACTCGTCCTCTAATTTCCAGAAAATGTAGGCTGATTAGACCGTTCGTTTGTCTTTCATTGTTCATGTTAATTTTCATATTATTCAGTAAAGTGAAAGGTCTGTTATATACTTTATCGCTTGTTCATTCCAAACTATATTTATTCGTGCTATCTGTTCTATTTTGGTATTTCATCTGCTTGAAAGTAACTAATCTGTAACGTACGTCGTTTACGTTCTGTGTACTGTATTATTCGTTTATTATTAACAGAATTTTTACTTGTATAAATGTTTTATTGTTCTCTCTTTTTCCCAATGATATTCCCATTTGAATGTGCATCACTAGGTTGCATAGTAAAGAATTGCATCTTTTTTTATCTTATTGCATTAAATTCGTCACTGCAGTTAGAAGAATAGTCTACAGTTTCCAAGTAACAATACATTGTATATTTGTAGAAGTAAGGTGAAAGGTTCAGATAAATGAAAGAAATTTTAACCATCGGCGTAGAAGTAAGCATGTTGGTAATGAAAACACCAAATATACAAAGTGCTTCCAAATATGTACAGTTACAAATATGTGAAATTATCTTTCCAACTAACAAAAGTCCTAAGCATCCTACGTAACCAAATTCTGCAGCATTTAGTTTGGTGCAGTATAGGTAGTATTTTCAAAAACTGAATGGGCATACGAATTTAAAAGAAATATTTTTCAAAGGAATGTTGTGTGGCTGTCCCTGTATTTCTATCTTGTATTATTACCTAGTAAATGAAGTCTTGTGCCTACTGGAAATGAATTGATTTAGGTTTCCAGTGTTTCATCAAAAAGACCTTGGCGTACCTACCACGGTTAGATTGATTAATCACTGGTCGTGCCGTGTGGAACAAACGCCAGTGAGACAATTCAGAAGCCTCGATTCCGTTTCATTACAACGTTTCGTACAAGTAAATAAATCAGCGTGCAAATTCACATAGAAGAAATCCATAGGGTGTATTTTCGACGTTTATTGTCAGAACATATTGTTGTTTATAACATTAACACATTAATGTATTCTGAAACGTACAGTTTAGTATTGTATTTGTTTTTCATATGATTATCTGTGCTGTATTTAGACTGCGAAGTATTTAGTGTCGGCGAGAAGACACAGTTTGTTGTGCTAGTTAAATCAACCAGTCAGAGAAACAGAAGTGCAACGTAGGAACTACCGAACTAACTTTATGCCGACGGTTTTAGAGTTGTTGGTAGCGGTTTAACTAGTGCACTTCACCGTCTTGATTGCAGATTGCATTATCAAACGGCGTGAGCGCTCTACTGTACTGCACTTATCCTCTTTAACACTTTGTGTCTTCTTTGCTTTGTAAAACACTTAGTCCGCATTGTGTGGGATTTCCGCTTGCAGTGTTAATCAGAAAATCGTTGCAAAAATAACCATTAGCGCTCGGAAAACGAAAATTGTGTATGCTTGCTCTAAGGACTTAATGTTGCTGACTGATTAATAAAATTAAATGTTAATATCATGCGGCTTTGTCGCTGAACCTTTATTGATGTGTGAAAAAAACAAGAATTCCTACTCGTCGTTGTAAGTCGTGTAATTAAGAATTAAAGGAATCACTTTATATTACGATCTAAATAGGTTCTTTTCTCAGTTTTGCGTATTTATTTTTTTTTCAGTATTGATCTACTACGTGTTAGATCAATACTATAGTACACTCCACATTTAACTATTTTAAGTTGTTTCGTTAATAACGGTGGACTTGAGTTGTGTACGAAGATTCTAAATCCTCTTGAGTTAGGTGTGCACTACTTGCTAAGTCATCACTGTTACAAATTAGCTCTGGTATACGTATTACATTGCATGTAAATTTCCGTTAGCGTTCAGTTTATTTAATTATGAAGCATTCCTCCTTCGCAGTATTAGTGTCATTTAAATAGTTGTTTAGTTATTTTGTACGTATTTGTTTACATCAAAAACTCGTCATTAAAAGTTTGAAGCAACTTTTAAGTCTTGTCGTAAAGTGTGCATAGAACTTTGTGACAAAACATTTTAATTTTTTGACAACTAGCCATAAAAATGAATTACTTGATTAATAAATAAATGAATTATACTTAATCGTGGTATCATATTCTATTCTCGTTTTAAGCTCATTTTTGTATAGCAACTTTCTTTCTTAACGGCTTATTTGTTTTTTTTTTTTATGATCGCTGTTCGTATGACTAAATACACTTTAATCTGAATATTCTTCAAAACGTCTATAAACGTTAATACTGTTTGGGTAAGATGAGGAAAGAAACTTTTAATTTTTGAGCCGAATGCTTCGTAACCGTTTATCGTCCTGTTGGATGAAAGACCAAATTTTCTCTAAACCTTCGGTGGAAAAATAGTTGTTGATTTACGAAGGTTTCAAATAATCTGTCGGTGAAAAGATAAAAAGTTTCGAAAATTTTCAACAAAGTGCTTACCAAATTCATCAGCCCTTAAATACTGTGAGTAAACATTTAAAATATATACCTAGTTCCTTCTAAAATTACCTGTGGATTTCATTGTTTGTATTTTTCGATACCCATTAATTTTTATCAAAATATTAGCGGCATTCTGTGATTTTCGTTTTGGACAAGACCAGTTGCTCAGGTTTGTAAATAGGAATTTTAAGATCGACGAAAATTATAAAGGGTTGAAATTTATATGCAAAGAGTCGCCTTTTAAAAACCCGTTGTTTTTCTCAGCTCATTAAATAATAAGAACCCTTCACCCGAGTTTGAAGTTCTCTGTATGTTATTAATTCATACTTAAGTTTTCTGTAAAGTCCTGGGTTTTTTATGATATTGTCGAAATCGTACTGCAGAAACGCTGTTTCTAACTTCAGATATGAATAAATCAGTGTACTGACATCCACATCACTCGACTGTTGGTGTACGAGTTTCAGTCATCAACCGCTTTTCGTTTTTAAGAGTTAGATAACGTGCTGCCCCTATTTAGGCTTACTAGTTGGACCGAACTCAGGCCTTAGAAAAGGATCACTTATAAGAAGTTCCGCACTGAACTAATGGCCGAGTCCTTAATAAAAGCTAATTCGTTTTTTCAGTAAAATTTTATTTTTTCTGTTCATTAACCCAGTAGTTTTTCTCAGTTACCATTTGTAACTGTTCTCCATTATACGAAAAACTCAATACTTACCCGTTAACTCCGCCAAAGAATTTTTTTCTGTTTATATTTCCTGTCGTGCTAATTTTAAGTGTTACGTAAAAATATATTTAATAAATTTCCGTAATTGAATGAAAAATTCCGTATGCGTGTGATAAAATAACATTTTACCTTGAGTAGGTATTCATTAAATCAAATTAAGACTACATTGCAAGGATACACCATACATCCCTCGTAAAGAAGTGTCTACAGGAAGATAAAAAGGTGAGATATAAAAGTAGGTATACAAAGAACGAGTGTTTAAGTTTGGTGTGTGTAGTTCTTAAGATTCTTGGATCACTTTTATGGAAACGAGTAAAAAATAATCCTAACCATATCAACTTTCCAGGTAATAGAAGAAATTGGAAAATAGGAAAGTAGGGTCGGAAAAAGGAAATTCTTAGACAGGAAAGTGGGAAAGTCCGTGTATTCTCGTAATGAATGCTATTATATTACATACATATTACATCGACACGCATGGCTAGACTGTTTATGTTTGGTATTTTAGTGGAATAGTAATCAGTTTACGCACTTATTTGCACTAAAGTGCACTTATGCGCTTAAGTGTTGTACGTCAATGCTTTGGTTATATTTAATAGTACTTTGACGTGTCTGGATCAATTAATTAAACATTCATAGGCAATACTGGAGTCATACTTTTTGATCTGTATGTAATAGACAGTATATAGATCCGTAATCAAATTTATACGGTAATAAGGCAGAATATTCGCCTACACGAGTAATGCTCATGGGGAGTATGAAAATAAACGATGTGTTCGAAACGTTCGTAAATCTTCGTCGAGAAATAACGAGTTACTAATTGCAGTGAGGTTTTAATTGGAAATGAATAACAAGTCGTTAGCTGAAGAACAGATGAGTACAAGGGAGGCCTAACAAAGTTGTGACTATTTTCTTTTAACAAGACTCTCGTCACTAATTAATCTTGCTGAGACGAGTATTCGTAATGAACACAATACGTTGCTGTACTACACAGTCCGTGCGTGGCCCAGATTGCTGGCGGTGTCGGTGTCCAGCAAAGAACAAGCAAGTTGTAGTTGTACTGGAAAACCGTAACTACTGCCTGGAGATGTGGGGTCATTGTTACCAATTAATCATCATCCGTTTTTTGCGGTCGACCAACCTGGTGGTATCGCCAATTATTTTGGACTCATGCAACATGCGATTCGACTGGATTTATGTAGTCGATCAACCTGAGGCTTATACTGAACTTTTACTGAGAGCGAAATTTCAACAAAAACAAAAAGAAAACGACCAGGAAGACACAGGGGAAATTATTTAGATGAATTTGATGATTCGAGAGAACGGATGTTTCGTTGTTCTAACTATAAAATAATTACTTACCATATTATGATAAACAACAAACCTATACTTAGGACTTAGGACACTTTGGCTTCCCCGTCACATTACAGGTGAGTTTCGTAATCTGTATTCATCCGTTTGAAGTAGTATTCCTGTAGTAGCCATACGCGTATAAAAAGGTACAGGATCGTATCCCTCTAGGCCTGCAAACTTACGTATAATTTCAAGGTAAAAACTCATCAAGGTTCAGCAGATGTTTGCTAAGAGGAAATAATCAACCGAGATTTGCAAAATAAATAACTAGAACAGTTAGTTTCGACTGAAACCTGGTAAAAATTGCAGATATTTTTAACATGTATTCCTGTGCTTATCTCGTGAGTAGTATTTACAGTTTTCTTCGCGGTAACTTAGCCATTGAGTGCAGTGCCCGATCTGACATGCTGACAACTAATACTCCTGCATTTGATTACAGTAAGTAGGTTTAGATGCAGTTAAAAATCGTTAAATGCATTTTTTAAAAATAAATGAGTTATTTCGTAACACGAGTGATCTGACTGCGATTAAAAGCGTTACAAAACGCTCATCGGTGCAAATATTCTACTTTCTGACTTTCACGGTGATAAGGAAAAAGAAAATTCTATTATTTGAAGAACAAGGTGTTCATAATCCGACTAAATTTCTAAATGTACTTTTGGTTAAACTTTGATTCTGTATAAAATAAGTGACAGTGTCTTCGGGAATACAATTCGTATATTACAAGACATTTAACGCTATGAAAGTCTGGACTGCACAGAATCTAGCAGTGTAAGCTGAAAACTGTTACAAACTGCAACGCAGTGGAACTAAAGTTCCCAAGACTCTAAAACAAATTGCACTTTTGTAAACGTCTGTCAAAATGTTAAGAAACTTTTGCTGTGTAACAGCAACTCTAGAAATTGACAAAATAAAAACAGAAACCGTAGAAATGCTATAGAAATAAAATTTAAGGAAAGGCCGCATTCTTTGTTAATTAGTTTGTTGATTAAATTGAAACTCGACTGTTCCAGGGTTTGAATAATCTGCTGCATGCAACGCTCTGAACTCACTTGCGTCTGGCGCTCAGTACTGACCTTCCAAAATGTAACACATCCCGTTCCTCACTTTGGCATTGACATGTGATGATGTTAGTTTATTTAAGGAGATGAAGTCACTGTACTGTATTAGGCAGAATGTAATTTTTTATATAGCTAATATGTATAATGTTTAATTAGCTGTCACGCAGAAAGAATCATGTTTACCTTCCTACATTACCTTATTATGGATTTGACAGTAGTGTTATTACTGTTGTTCTTGAGTATTAACTGAAAACTAACGTAACAGTTTATAAGAAAAGTAGTTACTCCTGTAGAGTCAGCTGTCAATTTAACAACACGTTTCTTACATGCTTTATGAAGTGTTTTCAGTGGACATTGTTCATGGTATCCACTAACGCTAAAAATACTGTTATTTAACTAAATATCACTATAATAATGACGACTCGGAACACAAAGTTTTTTATAAGTAAAAACGTAAAGTTTTACCTTACAGCCTAAACCGGCTTTCACCTATAGAAGGCTTCATCAGAGGCTGTCGTTAGTAGCGCTGCTCGTCTTGTTGTTGGCGACGAGAAAGTGTTTCGAAAGATTGAAGCTGTGTGTGTGTGGTGAGATGTGTTCGAATAATGCGTGCGATTTGAATTGTGTCTGTTCGTTTAGGATGTCGTTTTTATTTGTTTTTGTGTGTTTGTATATTTCTAATTGTTCTAGAGTGTCTAGTTTTCGGCCTTTTGTGTGTACGTGTAGTATGTTCATGTTATTGTCGATGTTTTTATATGTGTGGTTTGCTTCAATGAGGTGGTTTGCGAAGGTAGATTCTGTAGTGGTGTGGAGTGCTTTTGTGTGTTCAATGTATCTCTGTTTGAAGCTACGTCCTGTCTGGCCTATGTAGAATTTACTGCAATTTGAACAATTTAGTTTATATACACCGGGTAGATCGAATTTGTTTTGTGCTTTGGGCATGCGTTTTGATAGTGTGTGTTCTGTTTTGTTAGTAGTTTTGTAAGCGATTCTGTATCCTGCTTTTTTGAATTTGTGGGCAATTTTTTCTGTTTGTTTGTTGATGTATGTTAGTGTTATGAATTTGTTGTTTTCTGTCTTTGTCTGTTGTTTGTTTTGTGTAGGAGTTTACTGACTATTGTTCTGTCATAACCGTTAGATTCTGCTAGATATTTTATCGTGTTTAGTTCGTCTTTGTAGTCTATTTCATCTAAGGGGATGTTGTTAAGTCTATGTATCATGGTTCTAAAAGCAGCTAGTTTGTGTTGTATTGGGTGATTGGAGGTGTTGTGTATTAGTGTGTCAGTTGTAGTTGGTTTTCTGTATATACTGAATTTGTGCCTGTGTTCTAGTTTTGTGATGGAGAGGTCTAAGAAGTTTATGGTATTGTTGTGTTCGTATTCGGCAGTGAAGGTTATGTTTTTATGTATTTTGTTTATTTGCGTTAGTAACTGTTCACATTGTCTTTTGTTTCCCCTGTATAGTATTAGAATGTCATCAACGTATCTGTGCCAATATAGTATTTTATGTGAGTGTCTGTCATTGTTTGTGAGTATTTTTGTTTTTTCTAAGTGTTGGAGGAAGACTTCTGCTAGAATGCTGGATATGGGGGAGCCCATGGGTAGGCCGTCGTTCTGTGTGTAGTATTTATTGTTATAAGTAAAGTAGTTTTGTTTTGTGATAATGTTCAGAGTTTCTGTTATTTCATTGATAAGTTCGTCTGGTGTGTTGTTCTGTTTGAGTTTGTTTTGTAGGATGGTGATTGTTTCAGAGATGGGGATGTTTGTGTACAGGTTTTTAATGTCAAAGGAGGCTAATGTGGCGTTATGGGGGATGTGTATGTCTTTTATTTTTGTTACTAGGTCAGTGTTGTTTTTTACTGCAATGTTGTTGTCTATTTGTGTGTGTTGTCTAATAATTTTGTCTAGATATTTTGCCAGTTTGTGTGCAGGGGCATTACGGTAGTTGATAATGGGGCGGATCGGAATGTCTTCTTTATGGATTTTGGGAAGCGCTTGGAGTGTAGGTGCTGATGGTCGGATTTGTTTCATGTAGGGCTTTTGTTTATGTGTCATAATGTGTTTGGCTTTGTTGACTATTTGTTTTACTGAGTTTTGGTATCTGTCGGTGGGGTCGTGTTTTAGTTCTGTGATGTTGTTCTGTTCTATGAAGTCTTGTACTTTTTTGTGTAGGTTGTCTGTGGGGATAATTACAGTCGTGTTGCCTTTGTCAGCTTTTACAAATGTGATGTTGTGTTTGTGTGCCTTTTCCCTCAGTTTGATGGCTGTGTGTATTTCTGAGTTGTGGTTGTTGTTGTCTGGTGTCTTATGTACTCCTATTGTGTTGTTTATATTATGTCTTAATGTGTCTTGATGTTCTGGTGCTGTGTTTTGTATATTTGTTTCTGTGTCAATTATGAGCTTTGTTAGTGTTTGGTTGTTATGTTTGTAATGTATGTTATGTTTTAGGCCTTTATCAAGGAGTGTTTGTTCGTTTTTTGTGAGTGTGACGTTCGTGAGGTTTACTGTACGTGGGTAGAATTTGTGCGAGGGAATTATATCTGTTTTGATTGGTGTCAGGTTTTTTATTTTTCTGTCGTGTTTTGTCTGTATGATATGTATTTGTTTTTTTGTCCATTCGTTTGTGTGATGTATTAGTTCAGTCATGTAATTGTGTCCGTATGTGTTGGCGATATGTAGGTGTAGTGTTAATGCTTTGCGGTTAAGAGCGTCTTTTTTCTTATATAGTTGTTTAATTGATTCTTTTATGTATGTTCTTTGTGCGATGTTTTGTGTTATTCGGGCGGCCTGGTTGTTATGGATTGTTAAATAAAAGACATACACATCCCCCATAACGCCACATTAGCCTCCTTTGACATTAAAAACCTGTACACAAACATCCCCATCTCTGAAACAATCACCATCCTACAAAACAAACTCAAACAGAACAACACACCAGACGAACTTATCAATGAAATAACAGAAACTCTGAACATAACAACCAGGCCGCCCGAGTAACACAAAACATCGCACAAAGAACATACATAAAAGAATCAATTAAACAACTATATAAGAAAAAAGACGCTCTTAACCGCAAAGCATTAACACTACACCTACATATCGCCAACACATACGGACACAATTACATGACTGAACTAATACATCACACAAACGAATGGACAAAAAAACAAATACATATCATACAGACAAAACACGACAGAAAAATAAAAAATCTGACACCAATCAAAACAGATATAATTCCCTCGCACAAATTCTACCCACGTACAGTAAACCTCACGAACGTCACACTCACAAAAAACGAACAAACACTCCTTGATAAAGGCCTAAAACATAACATACATTACAAACATAACAACCAAACACTAACAAAGCTCATAATTGACACAGAAACAAATATACAAAACACAGCACCAGAACATCAAGACACATTAAGACATAATATAAACAACACAATAGGAGTACATAAGACACCAGACAACAACAACCACAACTCAGAAATACACACAGCCATCAAACTGAGGGAAAAGGCACACAAACACAACATCACATTTGTAAAAGCTGACAAAGGCAACACGACTGTAATTATCCCCACAGACAACCTACACAAAAAAGTACAAGACTTCATAGAACAGAACAACATCACAGAACTAAAACACGACCCCACCGACAGATACCAAAACTCAGTAAAACAAATAGTCAACAAAGCCAAACACATTATGACACATAAACAAAAGCCCTACATGAAACAAATCCGACCATCAGCACCTACACTCCAAGCGCTTCCCAAAATCCATAAAGAAGACATTCCGATCCGCCCCATTATCAACTACCGTAATGCCCCTGCACACAAACTGGCAAAATATCTAGACAAAATTATTAGACAACACACACAAATAGACAACAACATTGCAGTAAAAAACAACACTGACCTAGTAACAAAAATAAAAGACATACACATCCCCCATAACGCCACATTAGCCTCCTTTGACATTAAAAACCTGTACACAAACATCCCCATCTCTGAAACAATCACCATCCTACAAAACAATCTCAAACAGAACAACACACCAGACGAACTTATCAATGAAATAACAGAAACTCTGAACATTATCACAAAGCAAAACTACTTTACTTATAACAATAAATACTACACACAGAACGACGGCCTACCCATGGGCTCCCCCATATCCAGCATTCTAGCAGAAGTCTTCCTCCAACACTTAGAAAAAACAAAAATACTCACAAACAATGACAGACACTCACATAAAATACTATATTGGCACAGATACGTTGATGACATTCTAATACTATACAGGGGAAACAAAAGACAATGTGAACAGTTACTAACGCAAATAAACAAAATACATAAAAACATAACCTTCACTGCCGAATACGAACACAACAATACCATAAACTTCTTAGACCTCTCCATCACAAAACTAGAACACAGGCACAAATTCAGTATATACAGAAAACCAACTACAACTGACACACTAATACACAACACCTCCAATCACCCAATACAACACAAACTAGCTGCTTTTAGAACCATGATACATAGACTTAACAACATCCCCTTAGATGAAATAGACTACAAAGACGAACTAAACACGATAAAATATCTAGCAGAATCTAACGGTTATGACAGAACAATAGTCAGTAAACTCCTACACAAAACAAACAACAGACAAAGACAGAAAACAACAAATTCATAACACTAACATACATCAACAAACAAACAGAAAAAATTGCCCACAAATTCAAAAAAGCAGGATACAGAATCGCTTACAAAACTACTAACAAAACAGAACACACACTATCAAAACGCATGCCCAAAGCACAAAACAAATTCGATCTACCCGGTGTATATAAACTAAATTGTTCAAATTGCAGTAAATTCTACATAGGCCAGACAGGACGTAGCTTCAAACAGAGATACATTGAACACACAAAAGCACTCCACACCACTACAGAATCTACCTTCGCAAACCACCTCATTGAAGCAAACCACACATATAAAAACATCGACAATAACATGAACATACTACACGTACACACAAAAGGCCGAAAACTAGACACTCTAGAACAATTAGAAATATACAAACACACAAAAACAAATAAAAACGACATCCTAAACGAACAGACACAATTCAAATCGCACGCATTATTCGAACACATCTCACCACACACACACAGCTTCAATCTTTCGAAACACTTTCTCGTCGCCAACAACAAGACGAGCAGCGCTACTAACGACAGCCTCTGATGAAGCCTTCTATAGGTGAAAGCCGGTTTAGGCTGTAAGGTAAAACTTTACGTTTTTACTTATAAAAAACTTTGTGTTCCGAGTCGTCAATATTATAGTGATATTTAGTTAAGTAACGGACACGTCATGGACAACGAAATCCAAGAACTGTTATTTAAATAATTATCGAGTAAGTTAATTAGATTATTTAATAAATAACAATGTGTAATTATTAATAATCTGTGTTCACTATTCTTACTTAATTTTTAGATAGTGTTTAAAATTATAATTTTTATTTTAAAACGAGATTAATAACTTTTGGCAAATAATGAAATATTTAACAAATAAACGTTTCCTTCGGTTAACTCTGTGTGAGATTACGAAATTGGCTAAACAATAACGAAATTATGTCGTTTAATTAAAACGTTACTAATGGCATACTAGCGAAGTACACACTATTTGTGGATTTCCAGGGAACATATTTCGATAATATATAAATTATTAATTTTACGTAGTCATAATTTATCGTAACTATCTTATCAGAAATTGTAGAACAGGAATGCCACCTGTAAGATCTGAATGCAGTGTCAAGCAGTGTCAGCTGAGGAACTACTTATAATGTAGGTTGGACAAATTTTAGACAGAAAGGATCGTAAGGCCTAATTCATCGTTGACAGACTTTTTGAGTCTGGCAACTGTCGTTGTTTGTCCCTGCACAACAGCGATTTTTTTTTGTCAGGCTCCAAGTGGTTGTGATAGCGAAACTACCTTGTGCCGTTTCATTTAAGTAGATTAAAGCTTGGGACAGTTTCTAAAGTACTATAAAGAAGGAGACTGAATTGAAAAAGTATTAGCTTTTGGATTTATCCAGTTATTAGTCAGCGGTTGCTAAGGGGGAGACCTTCTTTTACATCCTGACCCGTTTCTCAACTTTCATCGGATGTCCACTGATGTCTACGGACACAAAAACAAAGGTATGGCAACGATTACTCGTGTCACCTGGTGCGCACTCTCATCCCTCTTACAAAAGTGTCATCAAGACTTTTTTGCCTCTCTGTGGCGTATTCCATCGCGTCAGTCTCGTCGGCGAAAAGTGGATGGAAAAATTTAACGTGTATCTTTTTTTGTCGCTTTGACTTTTCAGTCGTACGTGTGCGGGACTATGTAAGAGTCGATGTTGCGCTTTCCTACTAACTAAAAAGTCAGCGGTTGTCGCTCATGCGTCAGGAAAATTTATATGCGTCAGGAGCATGATAAAGCATAAAGTTCCATTCAGCGCATATCTACAACTGATGATAGCTAATAAGTGTGAAATATGGTTTATGCTTTAGTTTAAAACATTGAAATGCTAAGTATTAAAGCGCTTTGAAAGCTAGGTTTAGTATGTTGGGATGGGGATATGTTCCCCTTGACTTTACCTCCAAAACTCGAGAGAAGTTGTTACATAGAGTTGAAATCATAAAATAAGGCCCGAGCGGAGCTGTCGTGCACTCCTCCAGATCATTAGGCTGTTTACTATATCATCGCGTTTATTATTGTCAGCTGTGTAAGTATTCTCGGATATTTATTATTATATATGTATAAATAAACAAAAATATATAACTATATTATACATGTACACATAAACATGTATAAATATAAGTTATATTATAAATAAACGTGTTCGAAATATGGAATACAGTATATAAAGTTGTAATTCATAACGTTTCGTTCCAGTACCGCACGTTTGTCTTTCAGACGTGTACAGGCGTGTGTTTTTGACACAGCGCGTTGTCTGTTGTGTTATTCTTGTTATTTCTTTTTTTTTTTACGAATGTAAACATATTCGCCGCGCATAACGGGCAAATATTACTATATTCAAAAACTTTCTGATATATTTGACGTACACCACTGCGGGCGGAATACTAAATCATGTTTGCGTGTGCGGAAGGAATGGGAAATTTAGCGCGAAAAATGAGGGAAACGGTATTGAAAATTCCGCGCCGCACTGACAGAATTGACAGACGCATGATTTACGCAGGTATGATTTTGTTATTTATTTTAAAAGTGTTCGTAACACGTACTGTCAAGCAAAGAATCTCAAATCATAATCGTAATACTGTAGGATCGTTTAAAATTTATGTCTGTTATTAGGCCTAAATAGTAATGATTTATAACTGTGTGTGTGTGTGTGTGTGTGTGTGTGTGTGTGTGTGTGTGTGTGTGTGTGTGTGTGTGTGTGTGTGTGTGTGTGTGTGTGTGTGTGTGTGTGTGTGTGTGTGTGTGTGTGTGTGTACGCGTGCGTGTTTAGGCGTGTGATGGCATATCTTCTTCGTAATGTTAACATTCCTACGTAAAAATTCATATAAAGAATTCTTTTTTACTATCGCGTTATCGTTTAAGGCAACATATGCTACATGTGTACCAGACACAGTACAATGGGTACACGTAACCGGAGTTTTATATGCAGGCAGAAGCAAACACGTACACAAAAACAAATGCTTATGTAGCCTACATAATAATTATTACAAAAATATTTTCGTATGGAAGTATTCAAATCGTATACCGGATGTAGGCCTTGTGTCGCCGATTTCTGTTCTTCATTATCAGCATATGAATGTAGTAAATGTATTTGCCAAAATTTTCCCACTTTGCAGTATTACTTTATGTTTGATTATATTAAAAATCTAATTGTAGGCGAATATATTTTTACTTATTCGAATTAATATTATTCCACGTTAATAATAGAGCTATTTAACGTTTTAGATAAATGATTTCGTTTAAAATTTTTGTGTTCGTTTGGTTTTTATTTGTTTTGTTATTATTATTTTCAGTGTGAAGTCGTGGTACAACGATACTTAGCGTACCAGAAGAAAACAATTATTAATTACTGCCGTAGAGGGAGGATCGTTATGTAGGGAACTTAGAGTACAGTGCGGAAAAACGTACTCATTACGACAAGTGCCTTGGTAAACAGCTCATAATTAACTAGGCCTACACTAATCAATTCCTACACAGTGTGCCTCTAGAAGGCTGTATACAGCACTGGAAAGATCAAAGGAGTCGATCCCGTTCTTCAAATGACAAAGACAGGTTTTACCATTAGCCAGATTCGTACTGACCTAGCATTGAGCAGAAAGTAAAATAGGGGCTGTCGTTGTTTCGATAATTGTAGTACAGAACTTTATAGCAGGATTTTTTTGAGATATTTATTTTCAGATCCTTTTGTACATTTGTGCTGAATTTATTATTAAAAAGTTTGCAAGCTACTATTTTTTATTTAGTATCTCTTTCTTATTTGGGATAAAAATATGAATATTATTAATTAAAACAAAACTAATAGATAAAGACATACACAAATGCAACTGCAATATAACCATAAAATCTGCAGATTATAAACAAACGTTACGGTAAAGTAATTAAAGATCGAAATTCAAATCGATTATTCTTTAATACAATCTGAGTATATGAACCGCACTTCAGGTGTCACAATTCTAACCCTCGTACATGAAGTAATTATTTTAATGTGTATTTCGCATTTCTCCGAAGAATAATAGGATAAACGAGGATGATCGTATTAAAAATAAACTATGAACGAGAAATGAATCTAAATCGTGTACTGGATTTACTGGAGGCGAGCCCCTTGAAGTGGTTAGGCATACAAATTAGGACATATGCACTTCCTGAAGGTCTGAGATCCAGAGGAAGAGCTAAATTCTAGACACCTAGAGATTCAGGAATGGCATGCCAGGCATGTCTTGAGAGAGACCGGATCAGAATTGCGAGAACTGGTTTCAGGATAAAGAGGTTTTCAGTATGGTTAGAAATGGGTGGAGAAGATGTACAAAGACCCCATACAACACGACGCTGAGAATCAGACGTTTTCGGTGAAGAAGAAAAGGGAGAAGATGTATATTTCTGTAGGATATTAGTAAGTAACATATTCTAAAGCTTTATGTTTGGTATGTTTTTTTGTTCTGTTTTAGAAATAACAGCAAACGAAATAAGAATAATTTGAAACATTAAGGTTTAGAAAATGTCGCAGAGTAGGGCTGAGATTGGAAGTATCAAATAGAGGCAGTTAAATTATGTGCATATTTTTACAGGGACAAACTAATAATAACACTTTATATTTAATTTTTCAAGAAAAACATGAGTTCTATTTTGTGTCTGTGTGTGTGTGTGTGTGTGTGTTCGCTGGTACAAGGCAAAACCGTGTTCAGAAGCAGAACAGAACAAATATGTTTGGTGTAGGTTGAGTAAGTGCATGGCAATAACGGCAATCGCCTCCGTTCGCCGCCCCAGCCAAGCAAAATTTATAGTAATTATTATGCACATGTGTGGTCTAATTAACGTGAAATCCTGACTCACACTCACACACATACAGAATGAAAGAAAGAAGTGAGCTGTAGTATAATTCCAGAAACACTTGTAATTCTCGTACGTACACCAGTCAGCCACCTATCTCTAGTGTCGCACTTGTCTGTGTGATATATTTTTTCGCGTTTGTTTTTTGTTTCCATTGCCGTCGTTTACTCTTTCTGCGCTTCGTAACTCAAAAATACTGTAAATTTTGTCTTTTATAGAATATTGAAACATGAAAATGTGTCACATTTTAAACCTATTATCCCCTGTGTTGAATAATAAAATTTCAGTTTCAGGTTTTCAAATTAATATCAGAATAATCGTCTGAAGTGTATTGTGACGGATTTTAGTATGATCTGTTCCAAACTAAGACGCCGCGATAATTTTAGAGGTTCTCTAACCTGCCCGTAGGGTGATTACTTTAATTTCTGTAGCTATGATGAACTCAGTCTCTTGTAGGATATGCACAAAAAGGAACTTTAAAAACGATTAATTTCTCCTATGTGTGATAGGCCTCTTAATCAGAGTTTTATAAATAAATTCGTTTTCCCGAACTACTAGGGCGTTTTTAGACTCAAAAAATCATTAACCTAATTATCTGCATAGTCATAAATCTTAACTAGTCCCTTGTCATTGTTTTATAAATTGTGGTAGATGTTCCTACCTCAGATGAAGGAGCTTTCGTCTAAGTAGAACTGAGAAACTATGAAATTGTATTTTGATAACACTAATTTTACTTCCGCATTTCATTTCACACGACAGCCTTCATTATAGTATTTTATTTATGGTCCACACCGAGAGCCTTTACCATTTTAGTAGTATAAGGCCTTCCATGTACCCTACACAAGGAACTATGCAACTTGGTGTAAAACATACTCTTACTACGAGAATGCCTGGTATGAAAATGAAAGTGCCAAGTTCTTGAGAATACTAAGTAGCAACGACTCTTGTTTCTGAAGTCCGTACCTTTAACTGTTAGGCTAATTTGGTTTGCGAAATACGTACGTAGTTTATAAATTATCTCAAAATATTAAGTGTCTACAAGTGTCTATGAAGTATAACATAGTCTAATTAGCCAAACCTTATGGAAAACGTTTTATCTCATATCTCCAATGAAAACGGTCTTAAAATTCTATCACATAGAAAAATTAGTTTAACAGGGAGACGACTGTTTCAAATTTAAAAGTTTATTTTCTTAATTCTAATTTTTGGAAACCTCTTATCAAAATGAAAATTTTCTTTAAAAAAGTCTGAAATTAAACACTTAATTCTGTGGTGTGTAAATGAATAAAATTGTCACACAACACGCTGGTAGAAAGTAATCATAGGGGACAACCAAATGTGCAGTATTCAATTTATCGGTAAATTTCAGAACATCCAAAAACAGAGAATACTGTTCGCTCTTTGGGGAAGAAAACGCTTATCGGGACCGTGCGATAAAATTCCGTCGTCTCCAAAAAATTACGCAGACAGGGCTGTTGTGTCTGCACGGTTGAATGGCTTGTAACTCAGCTGTGCAGAATAATCGAATACACTGCAAAGTTTCATTAATCAAGGCAGAACAGGCCGGACGCCATCCCAATCCATAACGTTGACGCGACGCTATCTCCTGCGCGTAGAATTTTGCGTTATTTTCAAAGGTCAAACAAACAACGTCCCACTATAAAGGCGAATTAAAAATTTGGCTGACACAAGAGGCAGCTTCACCAAACGGTAGTCCTAAAATGATACACGCCATTAAAATTTATTTGAAAACGTTCTTTTTGTTTATGCTGCTGTTATGTATGTTCTACTTTCTGACGTCAGAAAGCACATTTAGTTTGCTTTATTGTTGCTCTGTTGTGTTGCATATTAAGTGACAAGGTTAATATTAAAAGTATTCGGAAAATGAAATGTGTAACATGCTGGGAACATTATTTGATATTCCAAAACAATGGACGCTAAAGAAAAATGTTATGAAAAGAGAAAGGTAACACTGATACTGGTATACCTTGTATTGACACACAATGGATTTATTGTGAACGTTTATGAAGGAAAATTTTGGGGGAGAACAGGAAGAGGTCGGCCGAAGAGGAAATACCTAGGCGCTGTGCATATAATGATAGGAGATGGAAGTTAAAATGCAGTCTCAAAACAGTGGCAGAGCAAAGGAGATGCTGATTGTGACGTTAAAGCCCTCTTACAAGCTTGGATAAGTAAGAATGAAAAATATTTTGTTACGTAAATATAATTTGCACGTGAAAAAATATTTGTAGATTGTTATTCTTTTTATCTCAAAACATTAGATTATTCGCCTTCTGCGCACTTTACGAAGATTGGCTGATGAGTAACTTGTAAATACGATGTTTATTTACTTTCTGTGTGTGTATTATATAGAGGTAATGAAGGGCTGTAGAAGGTTGCGCTGACAAGCCACCAAAAATGTTGGACAGTTATGCGGATGAGCTGCAAAAACCTCGGACAAAAGCGGACATTTTTTTATGCATGGTAATCAATTTTATTATACATTACGTACGCTCATTCGTTCTTTATTATAAAGAACTAATAACATATGCTATTTTAAAAATTATAAATGTATATACAACTTCATGTATTATTCATTCACTATTGTGACATAACTCTCATGCAATAAATGGGAGTAATAAGAAAGAATTTTGATTAAAAATTTCTTTGTTCTAAGCGATTGTTCAGCATATACAAAATCAATTAATTTACTTATTGAAATTACGTATACATGATCATTTTTTTATAGTACAAGTATATTAGAGAAAATAAAAATCTTTAAAAATGGTTCGTAATTCGACACGTGAAGTTCTTTGACGATGTATAAACATTTGTCCACTTTGTACTTTATTTAGAACAAAAGTATCGGCATTTATTAAAAATTACGTGGCAACAGATTTCATTCAATTATCTAATACAGTTTTTATCTGTATCTTGATTTTAACTGTCTGTCAAGGAATTTATGATCTTAGTTATTCATAATACGATTTACCTGTCTATAATTTTTTGATACCGGGGAAATTGAGGTTGAAAATAAAAATAAGATTAGTTTCCTGTTGGCTTTTCGTGGAACTGATCCCGTACCGGCAAAAATTGTTATAGATGGTACTGTCCTGGAACAAGTTAGCAATTTTAAATACCTGGGCTACAGTGTGTCTTATAATGCATGCAACGACGTTGTGAATAAGTTGCATAAGTTCAACCTTATGTGTGGGACCATTAGGCAAACCCTTAGTTCAGCAAGTAAAGGAACACGCCTAAAATTCAAAATGTGATGGCTCTTCCCACACTTCTTAATGGGTATGAGAATTAGACTTTAACGAAAAGCCAGGCCAGTCGCATCCAAGCGGCTGAAATGAGATATCTCAGTCACGTGGCAGGGTATACTCTCCATGATCATAGAAGAAACACAGATATACGCCAGGAACTGAATATTATGAGTATACGCGACAGGATCGCCCAGTATCGGCTGAATTGGTGGGAACATCTTTGCCGAATGGATGACTGCCGCATCCCCAAACAACTCTGAAACTATAAGCCGAGGGGACGGAGAGGTTTGGGACGTCCGAGGAAGCGCTGGAGTGACCAGCTCTAATCTTTGCCTATTTGAGACCGGAACAAACCATCATTGGTTTAATCCGTGAAGATGATGATGATGGTTAGTTTCCTCTAGCCAAGCCACTTAATGCATTCCGCGGCCCACAGTTTGAGAAACGTTGTTGTAGGATTTCGACAGGAAGAGTACAACTAACGGCATTCTCAAATGGCCAGGCGATGATACCTGAATGGTATGTGACTGGCGTGTCTCATCCAGCCACGACTGCTATACAAGGATGAGGGAACAGGGAAACATGAGAAATTTAATCAGATCAAGGATTATTCTCACGGTTTGTGTATGGATGGAGGGAGGGCCGATTTATTTTTTATTCCCTTACTCTTGCATGAACAAACGAAGAATAGGTAATTGTGAAGAACGCGCGTGCAAAATTTTTCGCTTCAAATACGCTATGGCGTGTCAACAAACGAGTGATAAGACATGGTGTAATTTATAGGCCGTCGTAAGCTGTCACCAGAGGCATTTTCTCATCTCACTTGGTGACAACTTGTTGACGCCTTTCTGTTTTAACCCGAGGCATCGAATTATTTTTATTCTAAATGTCCACCGTTGCTTCGTTTGTTTACACTTCGACTTAACGTTGTTACGGAATGAAAGTTCTAAACGCTGGCTTTGATTAAACCCTTAACACAGTCACGTGAAAGTTAATCTAAATCTAAAGACTTCAATACACAACGTAAAATTCTCAGCGACCCTGTGATGTGGAATGCATGTGGTAAATGTCATGGGAACCGATAGTCGGTTTGGGAAGAAATGAATAAAAAAATCACTTGAGTGTCAAAACTGGTCATAAGCACTGAGTATCACAAGAAATTCAGTTTACAAATTGGGAATGGGGCAATCAAAGGACGGGATCATGAAAAAGAGATGCTTGGAAAAGTAAGACTTGTATGCAAATGAAAGGGGGTTACATGAATAGAAACGTCGAAAGTTACTCTATAAGCAAAAGTGATCAATAAAATCATGGTACTGTATCATATATTCTTAATCGTGCTGCAACGTTTTTGACTTCATTGGTACAGCAGATGTTTGAAGTAAAGAGACATAATTTTTAACGATCTTGAGGCTTTAATTTTTGTTGTTCTGCTGTGTATAACGTCAAAGAGCTCATAAAAATAGGAATAGGAAGGCATATTTTGAAATCCATCTGGGTTCAAACTTCCATACTTTCTACACGTTATGCATAACAGATATAGGCTCTGCATTACTGCAACTACTCATAATGTCATAAAACTTCGGAAACTGAAGAATTTCATTACAGAAGTGTGAATATGGACTAACATGTGAGCGTCAGAAGATTTTTATCGAACCGCGAACGTCAAGATTTGAAGATTTATAGCTAAAGAAAAGTAGTAATTCACATAGCCTACTATTTGGAGAAAAGAGTTTCTGACTATGCAAAACTGTCTGTTATCTTCAGCCTTGTGTATCAGTATTTAAATTGTTTATAGTAAATTATATGATCGAGCTTGTACGTCCTGTGTGTGGGTACGTAATTCAAGGTAATCAGTAATAATCGTGCAAATCGACTTTTCACATGGTGGTTTTCTGTCGGTTGTGAACCAGTATCGTCCGGACGATTCACGGTGTGCTTGTGCATGCATTCCCAGTTTCAGTTCTCGCCAGCAGTCTTATATGCCTCTGTGTTCGTTGACTCGTTGTTATGAATTTGGCATGAGTCGACATACCAGCTCGCGTAGTATGTCGTTTGCGATCGCGTAGATACTATCACGTTCACTGGCACGTAGAACCAAGTCATTAGTAATTGTCAGGCGATAAGTCCGAGTTATTCACGTACTGTGTATCGACTGTATGTTCAGAAATCCACAATGTGAACGTGCTCTGTATGTTGAACGAGTAGTAGCCTTGTTAAAGAATTCTGTACGCAAGTTTATGGTACTATTTTAGTTTGGTAGTACTTTAGTAATTAGTACTGTTTAGTCTTCATAATGAGAATCCGTCCAAATTTTTAAGAAAATGTATTTGTTGTAGTGTACAATCATAGTCACAACAAATACCACAATAAGGCGTAATAATCACATGGCAAATAACAAAGGATTCCGACTATACAGTCTTTTAGGAAATAAATCATAATTAGCATGGTAGGAACATAAAAAAAAAAGATTAGACTAAGCTTAACGCCAGCAGATATTACACGTATGAAAACGAGGACAAGAGAGACTAAAGTGTGGCCTCAAAATAAAGACAAAATATTAAATTCTTGGATATTAATCAAAATATTAAATCCGCCAAGAACAGGACGGAAAGCGCTCACAGTGGCAGCTTCTGACGAAGCTAATAATAATAAAAAATTGTTTAGGCTATAAGGTAAAACTTTTACGTTTTTACCCATAAAAAACTTTGTGTTCCGAGTCGGTAGTGATTTAATTATATTTACAAAATATTAAATCAATTTGAGTATAGAACTGCCGATTTAATTCTGAAAAACTTTGCAAACAGTTAATAAAATAAAGTGTATGTAAAGGTAGGTGTGTTATTTTATTGATACGAAACCACGATTTCGGAGGACACTTAGGTTCTGCAGAGGGATTTTGGGCTTTCGGGGACTGGTAGTAACACCTTCCATATTGCTCGGCAAACACTGTGTGTGTGTGTGTGTGTGTGTGTGTGTGTTGTATGTATATCATTACATAATAATGATGTATTATGATATGTTACATAATTGCATAGTAATGATTATAAATATTACAGAACATCGTGTAGGCCTATTATCGTGAAATGATGCATATTATTTCTGAGAAACGTGTGTGAGGTTGAAAAAATGAACTTTTAACAAGAATTTGTTATTATTGTATTAATACATACAATATATATAATTACTGCAAAAATCTTCAAGAGTTACTATAAAAGAAAATAAACATATTAATGGAAACTGATGTAAACATACAAATATAATTTACGTAGGTAAACGTCTGTTCTTCCCTGATTAATTTGTGTTTGTAAGTGCGATACAAATTTTACGGAACTTAATTCAATAAACCTCTTGCGACGCAGACTTATTAGCCAATGCTCATTGTTTCATTGTCTTTTTCGTCAAATTAATGCCATCAGTCTGATCTCTGGCCACACTATAAAACAGTGAATAAACCGTATGAGATGACAGATTGAATAAATATTGAATCCCTTTTTGCTAACATATTCAAGTCTAAACATTGTTGATTATGGTCTAAGTCACGTTTTTGATAATAAATTACCTTATTTCAAATCCGTCCTGTGACTTCGTTGCGTTGTTTTTGTTGTTACGCGTTTCGGGAACTATGTCCCATCATCAGACGAATCACTCGGGAAGAGATCGTCAAATATTAAAATTCATAAAAGTACATTATTTAAACACACGTGTTCGACTCGGTGCGCACCATGTAACGTTCGGTCGGGTACTGAATTCTTGGACTTCGAGTTATTGCCAGGTTGTTTATCTCAAGCAAATGCAACGCGGTGTCGTACAGTGGGTTGGATTTAAAATGCAATTTATCATTCAGTATGCCATCATGGTTGTTCGTGCTGTTATAACTTTTGTATATTTCAAACTCCTCTAATGCGTCCATGTAGCGACCCTTGTTACAGTAATGTAAAGGTATAAGATTAGACCTTAACTCCGTGTAAATATGGTTGTTTGAAATCAAATGGCGTGCGTAATTTGACTTAATGTTTTCAAGTGAATATATGTTATTTAAATTTTTGCGTGGTGTGTGTTCTTGAAATCTTTTGACGAAAGGTCTCCCTGTCTGGCCAATATAGAAACTATCACAGTCGTTACATATTAGTTTATATATGCCTGTTTTTATCTCCAAGTGGGTTTGAATACAATAGCTTCATACACAGATTATTAACGATACCCCTTGACATTGAAGATTTCAACGATGAGCTCAATACAATAAAACATATAGCAGTAGCCAATGGTTAAAACAGTTCAGTGATTGATAACATCCTCAGAAAGCACAAATATAAAAAGTCCAAACCTGAACCAGCTAAAAATTCTAAGACCACATTCATTTCAACCACTTACACCAATATTTTAACATCCACATTAAATAAAATCAGTATTACTACTACTTTCAAAACTAATAATAGTCTATGGAAATTAGTTCGCCCGAATATTCAAACCCACTTGGAGATAAAAAGAGGCATATATAAACTAATATGTAACGACTGTGATAGTTTCTATATTGGCCAGACAGAGAGACCTTTCGTCAAAAGATTTCAAGAACACACACCACGCAAAAATTTAAATAACATATATTCACTTGAAAACATTAAGTCAAATTACGCACGCCATTTGATTTCAAACAACCATACTTACACGGATTTAAGGTCTAATCTTATACCTTTACATTACTGTAACAAGGGTCGCATTAGAGGAGTTTGAAATATACAAAAGTTATAACAGCACGAACAACCATGATGGCATACTGAATGATAAATTGAATTTTAAATCCAACCCACTGTACGACACCGCGTTGCATTTGCTTGAGATAAACAACCTGGCAATAACTCGAAGTCCAAGAATTCAGTACCCGACCGAACGTTACACGGTGCGCACCGAGTCGGACACGTGTGTTTAAATAATGTATTTTTATGAATTTTAATATTTGACGATCTCTTCCCGAGTGATACGTCTGATGATGGGACATATTTCCCGAAACGCGTAACAACAAAAACAACGCAACGAAGTCACAGGACGGATTTGAAATAAGGTAATTTATTATATTCAAGTCTGCAAGAAGACAGGTGAAATTGAGTTAAATACGGAAGGAATGTCTTACTATGGTGTAAAAATATAAGCACTTCTTGTGATATCATTAAGTGATGAATACCTAAAACAAAATACAGAAATCATCACTATTGTGATAGATTTACAGTGGTTTCGAAGTTGTAGCTACTCTTTCAAGCTCTTCTTCCACAGAAAGACTATGAGTCCTTCAGCCCAAATTTGTCACTTCATAACAAGTTATATGGGGTACGTGTTAGTTTGTATATTTTTGATATAGTTATATATTTTATATGAAAAATAGTGAAAAGAATTTGCGTTTTTAAGGTGTTTGCAGCTTCAAAAAAAAAACCGTAATTGCCTTTCATATGCAATGAATAAATCTCCATATGCTGACAGCATTGAAACTGTTACTATACCGTAACTATAAATTCTTCGTTGCCTGATGATAGAGATATTTTTCATAGAGTGGATTTTGTTCAAAACCTGTCATAAAAATCATTCTATATATTGAAAGCTAATACAGTAGTACGTATTGTTAACTCTACAGTACAGTATCGTGTTTCGTAAAGCGCGTGGACAGTGTACTAGCGGCCGTTAATTGAACGTGTCCCACAGTAATTGTGCTTTGACAGATGCCGTCCTTTTTGAGTGGGATCCACTTATTGCGGACAATTTAAATCGACCCGAGAACCCGTATCATGTTGTACCTTGCACACGACGTATGTGTGATGCCGATACCTACATAAACAGAAATTAACTCAGTAAGTGCATGGCGTTATGATTTGATACCGTTATTGCAGATCCGTTATCATTCATAGAGATGACAAACGCTTCTCACATTTTTTATGACAACTGATAAACAATCGTATGCGGTTTTTTGTCTTCCAGAACATCACTTAACTTAACACAGTTAAAACAAAGTGTTATTCTTATTTTCAGGCCAAATTCATGTAAAATCGAATTGGTACCTCTTTTCTATAGATATTAGTAAAAATGTCGATGGCAAATGTTGATAGTTGGATTGTGTACAATAGTAACAAAATAATCAAAATGGAGACACTGTGTTAATGCTTTCACTGAATTTACTTTTCCAACGCGAGAGATTTATTACATACAAGTGCTTTTTTATATGTGTACGTGTGTGTGAGAGACCATAAATGTACACACACTTACCTTGACTTTAACTAGAAGTGAACCAAGCAAAACGTGTAGATAGGCCTAAACCGCAGCTACTACAGGGAAATATACGTAACGGTATGTTATCATTGAATACATATTGGAAACGTTAGTGGTTAGAATAACCACTGGAGAATTGATATCATCTAGTGTAATCATCAGAGGAGGAATAATCTCGTACTATCACTAGCGTAGGTAACTTACAAGCAATGTTTTCGAAGAAGTAAGACAGCAGTCAAGCTATGTTTTTTCCTCTCCTTCTGTCAGGGGCTAGGCGAGTCACCTGTTCCGGTCCCGAAGGAATATATATATATATATATATATATATATATATATATATATTACAACAAATTTATTATACTGTTTAAATTTGTGGAGCCCCACGATCTTGGAGCGCCAAAATTATACAACGTTACATATACATACATATACATGTGGACATGTCAGGCCTCACGTTCAAGGGATACGAACTTATACAACGAATTTATATGTAAATTCGATATACAGTAATTCATGCAGGTTGTATAATTATACCAGGTGTATTTATAATAACAATATTTTTATTTATCAGTATTTAAACTCATATTTATTATTTATTCATTATTATAAATATTCATAAACATCATTAATAATTGTCGATCACGCTATTGCTCATTATTAAATGTTTATATCTTATGATATGCAACATTACACATATTTAAAAAATATCATATCTAAACATGTAAATAATCTTATATCTAGACATGTTAAATAATTGGTTTATTAATTTATTATAAAATTAAAATATTTTTATATTGAAATAACTTGTCTTATCTCAGATCTGATCTCTACTTGCTCAGTCTATACCAGTGTTTAAAATTCAATTTAAATTTATATTAATTGCTTGTAGACTGGCCTTTGTTTTAATATTCAACTTTAAATTAATCTTTCTATACTTCAAATATCTAATCACTTTACTATCTATTTTGATAATAAACTCTACTCTCTTTACTTTAAATTCTCTTTCATTTATTAATGCTTTTATATATATGCGATCGCTCATTCTTACGACTAAACATTTATTTACATTTTAACATATTATTACTAAGTATAAACTTTTCTTTGTTTAATTTACTGTCTTTTGAAATCGTCTTTATGAGCTCTTTTTTTTTACAAATCATTTAAAATGCATTACACATGTCACCTCGATTTCTGATGATCTTACGACTGTTGTCCGGAGTCCAGCGTTGTCCAGAGTTAGTTTTCCATTCCTCTTGTCCTGGCGTGGTCCTGGATACGTCTAGAGTCCAGCGTCGTTCTACGGCAGCTTTCCCGTATATATTCTTGGTAGACTTACTATTGCGGTATTTACTTTTTTCGTAATATTGTCGTGAATTTAACGAACGTTATTTCGTTTGTTACTGCGACTTGTAATAGAATAAAAATAAACTGTTTTGCCGACGGACAGCATGTCCGACTGCAACTGTGTCTTGAAATGAAGAGAAGGGTTTTTGGTCGAACCCTTAATTTATACCCTCTCGAGATTCCGCGCCAGTCGGCTCCAAAATCGTCCTGTCGATACCTGCATATCTCGTGACAGCCCCCACTCCCGAACCTTTTCATCTAATTGCAATTATTAACAAATACCAATGTTTTGCACGGAATCGAGATAGCAAAAATCATAGCTAATTCGATTAAGCACTCACTATATTAATTTGAGCGTCATAGGGTAATTTGCGTATTTTTTAGCACGTTTAATTTGCACTGTCTTCGCATAACGTGTTCTATTAACGTCATCTTTTCACTGGGGATAACTATAAATTTTACACACACTTTGGTGCCTTTGGTTTGATCATACACTAATTAGTTTTCGCACAGTGAATTAAAATAATTATTTTATTAATTATTTGGGGCGGGTTGCTGAGATTCCTGTCTTTGCCTGCATCACTAACACACACAAGATACACGTGTAACACACATACAATTGAGCAGGTGTTCACTGCTTGTCGAAACAGGTTAACCTCTCCCCTAATCTAACAATGAAATATTTTTGCAATCTCAGACCTGTCCATTTATCCGTAACTTATACAAATTATACAAAATTTATATTAATTAAATTAATCCCCAATACAGCGTATGGCTGTATCGTTGATATATATATATATATATATATATATATATATATATATATATATATATATATATTATAACGATTCATATAGTCGACCTATCAGATCGTTATATGAAAGTGTCAAACTGTGCTAGTCTAGCGGCGTAACCAAGAGAGAGAGGGAATAATCACAGCCATCTCTGTCTAACCTCGCCACTGCTACTACTGACGCGTGCACAGACATGAAATTTTATTCAATTAATTTTATTTATTAAAACTGCAATATCTTCAAAACTAATAAATATACGGCAATTCTGAGACCCGCATAGTGTTCAGCAATTAAAGCTCTATAAGTAGCCAAAATATCAACTAATATAATTAACATTTAAAGAAGTTATACAGAATAAGAACGCCAAGAGATATAACTAGAGAATTAGGCTAGGTACGAATTAGGTGTTTTCACACACATACAGAGAAAGACCAAAGCAATAATATTCTGTGGTCAGATCTTTGAAAACATGTTTGCAAATACCTGTAATCAAACGATTTGCAAACAGCGGAAGTATGAAATTAGCCAGAATTTCTCTACCATCTCAAACTTGTTAAGGAGAGTTTGACCGACCTGTTCGATATTGTTTCAAATGGAAAACACATGATTTAGTTGGAACAACCAATCACAACCCTGTATTAAGAGTAGACGCTAACTCAGAATGAGGGAATTGATCACTCTTCGTTCGGGCATTAAATAAGCAAGACGTGTGTTAAATACGATCTCAATTGCACAAACAACGCAAAGTATTTATTTAAATAAACAGTTCGCGAAGTGGTCCGCGGTAGTAGAGGAACTAGTAAAGTTCAATAAATAATCTCGCTGCGTAATAACTAATTAATTAATTAAATAAATAATTAATTAACAATTAATTAACAGTGAAGTGGCCTGTGCACCAGAGTAGCTACAGCATCTGTAATTGTCCAGGATCATCAGTCAACGTTATTGGTCAACATCATTTCTTCTGAGCCGAACCATCAAAAGGAGTATCTCTACTGATTACTATCTACGGTCGACGCATCAATCAGATAAGAAACGTATTTATTGATCAATGAACATAAATAACAAAATAAATAATTAAATCAATCAACATTTTTTAAAAAAGACACTATGTAAATTCAAATTTTGTATTTAATTATTAAGATTAGATATAAATAGGAGTGTTGAATGGAGAGCGAGGTGTAGTATTGAACGTGCAAATTATTGCAGACCCGTTCTTTAGCACTGGTTTGGGTGATATATAAATCCCTAAATCAACCAGATAAGAGCAATTGGTCGTTTGGACGTTTTAATCTTCACTTTTCAGGCACACTCGTTAACCAATAACATTTATGTTAGCAGTAAGTCATTAAATTAACTTTTAAAGAAATTAATTCAATAACAAAGTCATTAATTAAGCAAATTTCAACATTATTTAAGAGTTATTTGTAACGATTCCCCTTAAATATTCCACTCACTGAACGAATCCTGAGATAGTGTGTCTCTGTGCTCTGAGCTAAGCTGAATCCGTGTCATTTGTATCTGGGATTTGTTCTGGCGCCCAGGTAAAGTAAAAAGTCACGGGTAAGTAAGACTTGTTCTATCATTATGTACAGAAAATAGATAGATAGACAAAAGGTCTTTATAATATATATACTTCACTAACGCTTCATAGATCTTCCTATACTTCGCTGACTAACAAGCTTGTATTGCCAAACTTCCTTAGGCAACCTGGCATCTGGCATCCTGTTCAGATAAGCAATCCATCTCTTTGTGACTTTCGAGTATGATAAATGTCCTCTAAGGTCGTTATCAGCGTCCTGTAGACTAAGACCAGTGGTAGGGGTGCTACCTTTGAGACCAGTGGTAGGGTCTTGCTGTGGATTTGATTCGGAGACAACTTCTAGGTTCTTCCACCCCTAGAGCCATTGGGAAACCTTACTCTTTAGCCCTTAGGAACGTTGAACATTTGTTTTTTTCCACTTTCATTAAAATATAGATTTGTCTTAATCGTGAATAAC
Organism: Magicicada septendecula; assembly: GCA_034769895.1. Taxonomy (NCBI): domain Eukaryota; kingdom Metazoa; phylum Arthropoda; class Insecta; order Hemiptera; family Cicadidae; genus Magicicada; species Magicicada septendecula. Next base: position 273,489,760 of record CM068371.1, read on the forward strand.
AAAATGCAACACTACGACAACGAATCTTAGAACATAGATGCTTTTTATGATTTTTGTCAAAATATGTGATTTTGTGTAATTTACGTTTAAAATATGCTTTTTATATAAAATATGTATATTCATTTAAAATCCTAGCCCTGATCATTGTTACAGGCAAGGATTTGTGACTAATGCTGCCAGAACGTTATTTATTTGTTTGGCGTAGTTGCTTATTGCTTGACAGTTGTAAAAATTAAAAAATGTTTGGAAAGTAAGTGATGTATAGTTTGTTCAAAATTTCCCAATGTTTAGCTGCTATTTTATCAGTGCTATTGGTTTGTTACATGATTAGTTTGACAGAGGTATGAAGTATAAAAATCTATTTGTTTGTGAGGGATCCAAGTGAAAGTTACACATAACGGAGATCGTTGGCAACGAAAACAAGGATTAACTGATACAAAATTGTTGAGACCGTTTTCCGTTTCCCGTGAATATATGGAGTACGGGCCGAATGAAACTGGTGAAAGCGAAAAGTAGGCGACGAAACCCATTAAATAATCCCTCTTCAACATTAAGCTACGTAAAGTTGCAAAATTAAAAGCCGTGCTGAGACGTAACGGTTACCAGCACCGTCGTGCCATATCAGTGTGTAGATACTGTAGCGTGGAACCATAATATGTACGCTGCCACCAGACGACCAGATATAAACGCGCTGTCGCGGTAAGGCCTCTGTAGTCGTTAATTGCATTAGTTACGGTGTTAAACAAAAGGTGATTAGTAACAAAACGTTGGGGGAGACCGTTTGCGCTGCGTCATCTTATCTCTAATGTACAGAGAACACACAGTAAATTGTCTGACGAACGTGAGTAGGCCTAGATAGTTTAAACTTCGCCGGTGAAGGTTTTCCTACGTAAGAGATTATTTAGTGAAAGCGAGAGTGTGTATAGACTGAAGGAATATACAGTACTCAGTGTAATCAGTGCACAGGTATCTCTTAACGTTTAAAATTTGTTATTCTGGAAAATGAAGGACAGTCCACAATTTGTTTTGATTATACGTAAAAATTTAATGGTTCCGAACTGAATTATTAACTTCCGATAGTACCTTTCATTCCTTGAAAATACTGTTTTTTTTTTGTTTTTTTTTTTTAAAGAGTTTCGTATTGTTACATACAGTTTTCGTTTTTCTTCATCATTAAATTTGTTGATTGCCTACTTTCATGGACTTCTTGTCGGAGTCTCCGTTTCATATGTTTTTTCTTTTGAACAGAAATCTTCTCTCTTATAACGTCTTCACAGATAAACGGTTTAATTAGACTCTTTCAAAAGCTCTCTTCTTTAATATGGTAAAAATGTCTCAGCTTAATTTCTTATTTCTCTTAATATTTAACTGTTTTTTCTTTCGTATGCAAATAATGAAAAATGTATTAGGTTTACCTGATTACTTGGGGTCGTTTTTTAACTGAATACTTAAAATAGTCAATAATTTTTTGAAAGCGTTTTGAAATTTTTGCAATAGTCTGTTGGAGTTAACACAAAGTAATTTCGCATCTTTGACTGTTGTGTAATAATCTAATCTTTGTGTAATAATTCTGTAATTGTAAACTACGTCTTAAGTGTTTTAAGTGTTGGCGGTTTCAATTACAGTCTTGCACCACTCTACTTTACCAGCACTATGTTTATCATCTGACAGCCATTGGGCTCGACCCAGATGCTCCAATCTGCCACGGGTGTAAAGACACTGCGTTAAAACGACACAACGCAACAACTCAATGTAATCTATATTGTCCATACAGTTTATTATTTTTATTTTTAAAAAATTTTATTTCATTGGAGACGAATTAGGCAATTTAATGTTTAGGCAATTTTGAGACATCTTAATAGAACTGGGACTGGAATTTCTGTAGGTAATGTGAGCAAAGAAAATTTGTATAGAATTTGTAATGAGGTTGGCGAAAATTCGACGTCAATTTGACCTTTGAATAAGGTCCAAAAGACGCTCTTGTGTTTCGGATAAATAAAGCGACAGGGATTATTCAGGTTGGCCGAGAAGAGAGAGGTCTTATCTGGATACCTCTGCAAAAGAAAAGAGGACGAAGCAGAAGTTTCTGGAGAGCTGTTAGCTAACGAGTTCTGAGTAGAATACTCTTTGTACACACGAAGGTGGCAACTAAAAACGCCCATTACTGAGAGGTGATAATTGCGTTATGTAGTCTTGGGTCTAGTTTATTCAGATCTACCACGTTAAATCTTTGATGATATAGATATAGTCTGTGACATGTACATTAGACAAAATAATTGTATACTTATAAAGAAATTAATTTTGCAAGAAAGCGAGAAAGTTGAAATGTAGAGTTTCGAGTTAGAATGCGTATGTATTAAATATTATTAGATTGAAAAATCTAATACTCTGAGATATTCGATTGAAAGAATACATTCTCTCAGATTTACTTTTCACATCATGCCGCGGTTAAATATTAACGTCTGTCGCTTCTGTAGGTTTGTTAGAACCCTGGATGAGTTGTGATATACATAGTAAACACAGTTCTTAAAATAGGGGCATGTTTTGTGGCAGATGTTCTGTTCCAGCTGCAGATGTGCTTCACTAAGTGAAGGCGCCTGGAAACGAGCACTAAAATATCTAAAGAAAGTAATAGTATAATAAAAAAAATACGGAAATGTTACAAACTGATCGAAGTTTGTAAATCAGAATTACTTAGCACGGACTCGTAGAACTACCTTGGCCACGTAGTTTTTGTGCTGCAGGAAGTAATACTGAGCGTCCATTTCTCTCTCTCTCTCTCTCTCTCTCTCTCTCTCTCTCTCTCTCTCTCTCTCTCTCTCTCTCTCTCTCTCTCTCTCTCTCTCTCTCACACACACACAGTGTAGACTCCGCAAAGGTGACATTTAATCAGCGTTCTGTGCTCTGATGTTCTTAGTTTGTCTTTCACTAACAAAAACAAAAGCATACCTTAAATTTTGACGTTCAACCCAATAGTTTTTAGGACGCATTCTGTAGAATCGAAAAGGATTTATACTAATAATAGCTGTACTGAAGAATCGTTATAATATTTATGTAGGCAACTTTACAGTCCTTGAAAATTTATAGCTGATATTTCGGATCTTTTGACTCATGAAGACAAGTGGATTGAAGTAATACTATCAATCTAGTATTAACATATATTTTTACTAATAATTTTTAACTTTGTATAATTGTTAACAGCCTATATAACAACAACAATAATACTACTAATAATAATAATTAGATTTGTATGTACGTCAAAAGAAATTAGCCAACGCTTTTCATTATGCCATTTATAATTCTTTAAGTAAGTTTGTAATTTAAATTTAAATTTGTATATTACTGCAAGTAAATTTACTATTGATCTGTATATATTGTATGTAATCGTCTCCTTCTGTCTACCCTGTCCAGTAGGGTGGAACGAAAATGGCCTTTTTTTAATTTTTTTTTTTTTAGTTTTGTAATAGTGGGGAAAAGTTGCCTTTTAGGTTCAAAAAGAAGGGAAAAAAATTTGGTTGCTATACTACAACATCTTGAGGTGCCGCAAAGAGCTTAAAGTTTGTAAAAAAATTGAAAAATTATAAACTTTGATAAATTATTTTTTATGGTTTTCTCGTACATATAATGTTACAAAAGATAGTTGTAAATACATATATAAGCATTAGAATTGGAAACAATTATTAATTACAAAATATAATAATAATAAAAAAATATTTTTTAATGTCAAAAAGTTTGTATTTTTGCTAATTTTGAAACTTTTGCGAACATTTTGGTTGTTACAAATAGTAGTAAATAAGGTTGAAATAAAAGCTCGTCAAATCAATTATATATTTTTTTTATTAGAGCACACGTAAAAAATATCATAATACACTTTTAAAGACATTGAAAGTTCATTTTTTATGATTTAAAAAGCCCTTAATAATTACAAATATTACAGCTGCAAAATGTTTGTTTCTACTTCATTGACACATTAAACTGTTTTTTTTTTGTATCAAATTTTGGCATGTTCTCATGTGAGTCAATTTTTGCTCTTATATATCCTTCTCTTACGATTGAACCACAGACATTTTGAGCCGATTCGGTCACCAGTTTCACAGCTCTTTCCACTGCTTGCGTGTGACAAGGAAGCCGGGGAAAGTCGATAAGCGGGTCCACTTTACTATTTGGTTGAGCTTCAGATGTCTTCTGTATAAAGTCTTTGAGAGAGTCAATGGAAACATGTTTTACCAAGGGGGGTTCAGTTACGTCATTTTCAGCCCATGAGATCATGTCGATGTAATCCTTTGCGTCAAAGTTTATCTTTGGAACTTTAAACTTCCTGACTCCGCCTCTACTTTCTGTTCTTGCTTTTAAAACACGTCGTAAACCAAGTTCTCTTACATTTTTGCGCTCATCACATAGCATGGACAAAAGGAGATTTTCTCCAGCAGCAAAGTACCCATTTCTTTGAATAACCGGGTTTAGAACGTTCTTGAAATCATCAGAGAGATAGCGTGAATATGAGATAAGCTTAAACAGATGTTTGGAACCATAAGTACATGAAGGTTTTAACTTAATGTTAAACCACACAGGTGCATACACTTTCACAATGTACTCAGCCAGAGTCTTAAGGTTTTCAGTTGGATTTTCAGTTGCCACATACAATCTAAGTATACGGTTTGCTAATGTAAGCCACCTGGAGTGAGCAAGTTTTCCAGGGTTTCTTAAAGATAAATCTAGTGAGCAATTTCCACTTGATACAGCGATACACATATCCAATAAATACTTCTGATCTGTACTTAAATCATTTATGTTTTCCAAAAGAGGAAGGTTATTTTCAATTGGCAAGAAAGTAACCACAGGAAGATTAGCACAGTTTTCCAGCTGCTGACCTATTTCGCCTTTAAACTCATTGGGTCCCTATGTTTTACCATCTAAATGACAAAAAAGATGTCGAAAAGGTAGCTCATTTCCATGGAACAAACAAACTAACCATTGTAAAGGTCTTCTTATTTCATTTTCCATCAAAGAAATCACACCATTTATGTCCAGTGTTTACAACGGTTCCATCACACCCAATAGCAGTAAAGTTCAAAAGTTGTTCGTTGTGTTCTCTATCTTCAAGAAACACATAATACTGTCTGCTATGTCTTTTCCAGTGCCAGATTTAGGTGTTACGTGGCCTAAAAACTTTGAGTTTGGTTCCTCTATTAGTGAAACGTGGTCTTCTGAAATAACTTTTTTGTACAACTTAATTACTTTCTTTTCTTGATGCAATATGTTTTTATCAGTAGTTACACTATTGATGGAATGCAATAGTTAAACTGTTTTTATCTTTCTATTCATATTAAAACGCCTATTTGAAACTTTTTATTGCATAATCGAGACACGTAAAATCTTTGAAAAAGTTACAAAAAGTGTGTTTTTATAAAATTTTACCGCTCTTGCGGCACCTCAAGACATAATCCAAAAAGTTAAAAAAAAAATTGTATGTCTTTTTTGATATAAAAACTGCTTTTTTGACAGTATTTGAAATAAAAAAAAATGTTTGACAACTTCTTAAAAAAACTTAAAAATGTAGCGAAAATTGCAATTTTATGAAAATTTATCGTCCTTGCGGCACCTCAAGACGTGCTCCAATATTTTTCATATTTTTTTTTTATCTTATCTACACCAAAAGGCAACTTTTCCGCGCTATTACAAATTAAAAATCCAAACTTGGTTTTTTCGTTCCACTGTCCAGTGTAGAATCGCCGTGTGGTCATCTCGTCAGGTTTCAGCAATCATGCAACATTACAATAATGGTGTCGCGATGCTACAAATACTCGACCGTCCCTCCGACTCTGTTGATACTAATAGTATTAATAATTATTATCATAGTAGGTAGTTGAATGTACTAAACAAAGGTCTAATTATAGCCTACTTTATGTAACAACTTAAACATGTCACGCACATAAAACATGTTGACCTGCAAGAACATACTAAAACATTTTTATACTCGTGTAATAAATTTCATTTTCTATTGTGGTATCCCTTAGTGAACCAACAACTGTGGGAACTTGAATCTTATAAGAAATGTTCATAAAAACTTGCTAAAGTTCGTTATTTACGAACAAATTAAACAATCTGACGAAATACGTTATACACTTTAAGAATACTGATTAATGTTTTTTCACAATCCAGTGGTAAAGAACGTCAACGAAAAAGTCGCAGATTTAATTCAACTAGTTATTTTGTTTTTAATCTCCCCACCCTCACAAAAACCTACATTTTGAACACAACATTTGAAAGAAAGTTTAGTATAACTTTTGTACCAATATAAATAATTATGTGTTTTTACGCCAAAAGTATCTTTCCTGATGTGTTTCAGATAAATTTTATACACTAACCATTAAGAAATGTTTATAAATTGGAAATTGATTGCTTGTTTTTAGGGGTGTCCTTAAGTGTCTTGCGAAACTGTAAATGCCAAAATGTTATGATTTGTCTAACCATATGATATGGTATAATACACCATATTATAAATGGTTTTTAACCATTTCATCAATAATGTACGAGGGGAATGTGTACGCGCGTTAGATGTTAGTTTAAAACCCTGTAGTAATCTAATTTCAGAATTAATTGTAGTTGCTGCTTCAGGAACTTTCTAGGAAAAAAATCGTGCTTAGGATAACACCAACTTTTGATTTAGTAATTGAAGAAATAAAAATAAGCACCAACTCTTCGGTTTACACTGAAAGTAACGTTCCGAGAAGCTTAAAATGCTTAGAAGTAAGTGAATCAAGTTGAAATTTGTCTTTAAGCTCAGAGGCAGACAACGGCGCTCTTGGTGACCAAAAGCGTATGCAAGTCGGCGTACAGTTTTCTTTAAGTAACACCATCTCCACTAAACGCCCACAAAACCGTAGGCGTAATTTGCTATAATATCTAACAGCTGTTGCGGTGTGTGTGTGTGTGTGTGTGTGTGTGTGTGTGTGTGTGTGTGTGTGTGTGTGTGTGTGTGTGTGTGTGTGTGTGTGTGTGTGTGTGTGTGTGTGTGTGTGTGTGTGTGTGTGTGTGTGTGTGTGTGTGTGTGTGTGTGTGTGTGTGTGTGTGTGTGTGTGTGTGTGTGTGTGTGTGTGTGTGTGTGTGAAGTTACGCAACTCGAGAGCGGGACGAGAGGTTTCGAAAGTTACTTGTAAGGGTACACCGCTTTTGTGATTCAGTATTGCCGGGTGTGACGTCAATAATATCACTCCGCAGATCATCGCTCGCGAAGTGAAAAGAAAGTGAGGTTTCTTGTTTATTATTATTACCGGCAGCACAGTGTCTGCTGTTATTATATTACAGTAACACGATGCACAGGACGTACAATATACTTTCCATTTTATAAGGTAGAGAGAGAGGTAAAAGCGATGTGCAGCGCGTGTGAATTGTATTTCATGACGACGTCGTTCGCGATTGTATTTCTGGTTCATTCTATGAAGATGTGAAAAATACATAGTAAATGGCTTCTGATGCCATGACCTGTCGAAAAATACAACAAACAACCCAAAGAATTAACTACATTATAATATATAAATTACATTATACTAATGTAGTTCATTTTAAAATGTATTATACCTATTAATATTTTTTATTGTAGAAAATTTGGTTGTGTTGGTACATAATAATTTCCTATCACCACTGTAAGTCGTAAGTCGTCTACGACCAGAGGTTTATTATTTGTTCCCATAGTTCTTTGTCCTTAGTTTGGCATTTTGAATCCACCATCGCCACGCTCGCTTCCATCCCGCTCTCTCTTCTTCATATACGCCTAATACGATACTGTCCATGCTGTAATTTTCATCTCCTCAGACATTTTCTCCGTGTGCACCAACTTTTTAACTTCTAGCTGTTATCACCATTATCTAGTTCCTGTTCATCATAATATATGATGACGTTTCATACATCTGATGTACCTTTGCCTTCATCCCAAAATGTTTGCCTTCTAAGAAACTTCCGTTCCCTTCTTACTGTCTGTTGCGTCTTCTTGTTGAGTATTCATGTTTCGCAGCCATTTGCAGTATTGTTCATAGATTAACAAGAATTATCTCTACGGATATAATAATGGCAATTTTTTGACAATAATGGCAAGGCAGTTTCGCAGATTTCACCTAAATCAGTGCTGTTGCTTCTGGCCACTGTGACGTCAGTGTAATGTGTAAATTACAAAAAAATGTATGTAAATCACCCTTCATGAATTTGTGAAGAAGAAACAAAAAGACAACAAACAGAAAAAGTACAGCCAGCTAAAATATGATGCAGAAAGATTTGGAGAAGCTGATCAAGAAGCAGTACTTCCATATTGCATTCCACCTTGCTTTTTGAACGAGCGAACGGAGTCTCGGTTTTAACTCGACCGTTTGGCATTTATTTCTGTACGAGATATTTCACGATAACTTTTGAATACATCGACCGATTTTCGTACAACTTAGCATGCGTGCCCATACTTTTAATTCACAGACCCCATTGTTCTTTAGATTCATCCCCTCCCCCAAAATAAGGGGAGCAGTAGCCATAAATGTAAGGTATGAAAATTTTGAAAAACTAGGAAAAGTCCATTGGGTATCAAATTAAAGAGAATTTCAGCAAAAATCTCAACATAGTGGCCAGTTTTTAGATTTCAAAATTTTAGGACACGATAGCCCATACAAAGTATAAAATTTGAAAAATTATAAAAATTAATAAACAGAAAAAATAATGGTTATAGGGGGGGGGGGAGTTTCCAGTCAGATCAAAAATTGTTCTGAGGAAATAGAACAATGCTTAAATTTTATAAAACAACGCCAGTGCCTGATACTGATATATATGTATATCATTTTGTATATGGATGTGGAACATGGGTTCCTACAAAGAAGATTAAAAACCAGATTCAAACTTTGTAAGTGAAGTTTCCGAGAAGAAGAAAGGATTGTAGGAGACAGGATCGTTTGTGCAGTGAGGATATTAGTGAAGAGCTACAGGTATTCTCCACAAATGATAAAATTCAGACATATCGCAGTGAATGATTACAGAATATCTGGACGGAATGGAGGATGGACGACTACCTAACTAAACAACATCTCTAGTTGGTACTAGAGATGTTGGAAGACCAACATACTCTGTGAAGACGAAACGGGAGAAGTGCCTACTCCGTGAGGTGCAGAAGAAGAGAAGAAGATAAAAATCTGTACCACTTATCAGTCTAAATGCAATTTTATTCTACATCCAAATGTATAGTCACTTTTGAAAATTTTTTAGTTTCTGGGAAAATGCAAAATAACATTTTTAAAACTTTATCTATGCCTGTTTTAACTGATTAAAAACATTATGTCTATGTGACTACAAATTATACGTAATTTTATTCAAAATAAATTTGATGTATTCAATGATTTGACAAAATTATATGTGTCAACACCTTTTGTAAATTTTGATCTACCTTGAAAAGTCTATAAGCAATGTTTCCAAAAAACTTTACATCTCATTACCAATTATGTATGTTGTAAAAAACATTAGATATACGCCTGTAGATGAAATCATACATAAACTTAAAAGCTATTTAACATGTATACAAAAACTTGCCGCTAACGGTCCCGCATATGAAGAACTTCACTAATAACTTTAAAAAATTAAAATTTATTATTTTGATTTTACCTTCTAATAAATGAATTTTATTCAAAGTAGTGAGAGAATTCTGCTGCTCCTGGAGCGTACTAGTTTAAAAATTATAGTAATATATTTGTCGTTAATATAAAACTTATATTTTTAACGTGTTTATAACAGTGGGCATTTTGGCATTTATTACCTTTTTGTATTGTAAATAAGCCTGGTTAATTTGTTCAGCAGTATTTATATGTAATGTTCTTAATTTATTTGTTTCTTTATTGTATTCTCGTAATTGAAACCAGACTTTAACAATTGCCATTGTACGCGCCTGTACGTAAGTCATTTCCCATACGTCTTCCCTTCTCTTTCGTGGGAACGCAAAACTCGGGTCGTGTTTCGCAATAGTGTTGTGTCTAGGTTTATTCACACGTCAGCTAAGCATTTCAAACTTAACCTACGGATTTCTAACACTCGTGCAAGCAGGAATAAGTTCAAAGAGTCATGCGCCTTTCTTAGCTACGCTCTAGGTTTAGATTCTTAAATAACAACGCCTAAACACGCTTCTCTTCGAAAGAATTGTGCGTGGACAACTTGATGTTAAAACACAAAAGTTGAACGAAACATTATTGACTGTTTATTGCTAAAATGTAAAATAATTAATTCCTACTTCTTCGTAACATTAGTTACCTTTGGTGTTGTTAATTGTCTGCTATTATTTGCGTCGGATTTACAATTAATTTTATGCAACAGAATGTTTTATGACAGCTAGGAAGTGACGATTGCAGTGTGTGCACAGTTACCGCCACAAGTTTTCGTGCAACTGCAGCATGCCTTTGTGTCTCTACACAATACCTATCTCCACTTTAGGTGGAAAACATATTTCTTGAAATCGGACAGTCAATGCGTCGAAAAGAAAGTGGTAGATCCTGTGCATGAGATATTGTTATTATAAGGCTAATTGTTGTTGTTGTCATGTTACTCTGTTATATTTATTTCCAATGTCGTTAGAGATGTATAAGTAAGTTGATAAAAATCTAACTTAATAAGGATTATCTGTACCATAAATAATATTGGTTTAATACATTAAACAATTGAATCCATTTGAAATCTTTTAGAAACTACTGTAAAAGAACAAATCTTACAATAATTTTAGACATGAATTTTCCCACTGTTGTCTATGCACTGTTTTCTATGAGAGCGTATTTTTTTAGGCATGCTAAGATGAATAATCGTTGTTTATATTCTTTGTTCAGTTATTTCAGAAAATAATCGCCCAGCATTGTCTGGGCATAATACACGGTTCCCGTAGCGTATAAATTCGCTGCTGTTATGACAACAATATGATTTTTTATAATATATAGAATTAAAACGACTTATACATGTGACTTGTGTTCTTACATGCAACTTTCGTGAGCGATGCGGAACAGACTGTATAGAAAGTCTGATGAATTACTTGAAGAAGCGGTATTGCGTTATAATAAATTCAGTACAAATGACCAGATAATAAATTCTTACGTCGTGGTCTAATTTATTTTGAATACTACGGTAGAAGTATTCGTGAGTTACCGAAGCAATCATCCTGCTGTGCGGTTCTTTATAAAGGTAATCCCATTCGCACGATACAGATTAAGGCGTGTACGACGGACAAAGCTGTACAAAGCAGATTGTCATGTTAATAACTAGTGAAACTCTGACGTCACACACAAGTTTCAGAACGTAATCATATCGTAGCCCTTTCACAAATAGCCATGCTTTCGGCCGCCTTAGCTGAACTGGTTTATACAGATTTCTTTCCCGGCTCTAAGTGTTATTTGTTTGAAATTTGCTACGGTCTATAATGTGACTAACTGGGTTGCCGTCGAGGAAACGAATTTTTGTTGGGCTTAACACCTCGCGCAGCTTCTACAGCGTCCATTCAGGTGTTGCTGCCGGCTCGGTTTCTGTCTTCCCTGCCACCCTCCTTCATCCAATTCAAATATTTTAATTTTTTAAGTTATTTTCTTTTTTTTTGTTTTAGCACAATGGTGTTTAAATTATCAAGTGAAAATAATAAGCATCTTTCATTGTTGTAGGCTAATTGTTGAACGATATATTAATATTAAAAACACGAAAAGCATGAATTGTGATCTTAAAGCAATGGAACAATTAACGGAAACAAAGTGATATCCATTATTTTACTCAGTGAACTACAAAAAAACTCACACTCGTATACCCTATTATACACATAGCCAACGCACAATAGAAACCAATATAACAGTGTCAGGCATTAATTTGGTAAAATTCACAATTATAATTATAAGGTTAAATTTTTGCGCTAATACCACACCGCAACCACTGTAAAACATCCGCAACGCTTACTGACTGAAATGTGGCCGCCACGACACTTGGCTGCCGCCATCATAAACAACGCTGCGGTAGCCCAGAAGCCACTACACCTGTTCACTCAATCTTTCTAGAGTACTGTGGAACCTTCGTGTTGATTCTTTACACCACTGCAAGTTTCCAGGTGTTTACGTATAGCTTTGTGTATCTTGGTTGGAAATAAGTAGTACATGTGCTGGGATAGCAACCAGTTATACTGGCTCAGGTCTCCCGAAGTCAAGTACCTCGGGTGTCCACCTTAATCGTCGGCTCATCTGGCTTACCCATGCCTAGGCAGTTACCAAGCGAGCGACGACTGGTCTGGGCTCACTGTTACGGATACTCGCCAACAAGGCTATGACCCGTAAGCTGGGTAAGTTGATCGTCAACGCGTATTTGTTGTCGACCGTCACCTATACTGCCCCGGTTGGGGGAATATTTTGCCGCTATGCATAAAAGAAGCGTTCTTGACAGGGGACATCGGCTAGTGACCAAAGACTTCCATCGGTTTCCTTCTCGCTTGTTGAGAACGGACTCGGTATAGGCTCCTCGGACGACTCATGCGGTGACTTGCACGTAAATTTTACGTACGAGCGGCACGACAATTCCTTCATAGCCGGTCTTCGCAGGTGTCGTATACGTCCAGGCGATTCTTAGAAACGGTCTCGGCCAAGTACTGTACTAGGTAGGCAGTACGAACATGCCGTTATAACGGCCCGCAATAGTGCAAAATTCCATTCTGGACCGGACCACATGGCAGGAGGTCTGAGAGGTAGGAACAGGGAAACCATTGGATTGTCTCGCGACGCGCATTTCACACTACTCCGCATGGCGTAAGTCTGTTGTTCGGTTTGGGCGTTCGGCGGGATAGTTTGTGCTGTCACATCAGGGCGGTATTTGGTGTCACATGTTTAACCGTTTATTGTATTATGGTCTATTTGTTTAACTTGGTGTCTCGTATAACTGTTTGTGGCTAGTGCATAGTTGAAAAGTTGTGTAACCTCAACTACTCTAAGATTAGTGTTTTATTACATAAAAGCATTACTAAAAATTATTATGGATTTCTCTGACGGTCGGTAATTTGAAGATCACGATCCATGCCATTGTCTTAATAATATATGTTGTAACGATGGAACCCTCTCGAAAAGGCTAGAGCGTCCTTCCATCCGTGTCTCCGCTAGTCTATCAGTTGCAGCAACTCAGTAAAGACCGCACAAAAGTACCTTCCAGAGTGTTCTGGAGAGCATTTGAAAGACGCATTATGCTGGCACGCCGCAGTAAGGATGGAAAGTTTTTCTGGAACACCTGCACTACCTATATAACCCACAGAAGCTGGGTTTTTCAGTTCAGTTTACTGTGAGCGATTTCTTTATTGCGGATCGAGTGGTTGTCGAAGTATTGTGATCACACTCTTATATTTAGTGCGTAACTCTATTACTTGACATTATTATTGCGTGTGGACCAATTTAACTTGAATTATTGTACGAGACTACCTTGTTGATTACAAATTGTTATTTGTGACTCATTAAAGCTGGTAATTAGTGATTTTATTGGTGTCTGTATTTTGTTTGCCACTGTACCGTACGACGATCAGTGAGACAATATGATAATTGTGAGTACTCTAATTATGAATAGAATGGGCCACGTTGCTTGATCAAAATGCTTTTATGAAGCGGCGACTTATCAGGCCCAATCGCTATGTCAGGAATCATTACTTTATTAGCGGTAACTACACGAAGATTAAACAAGTGCCTATGAAAATTCATAGTCGGTGAAATTTCATTTCAGTAACAACGGCTTAACTCCCTTACACGTTTACTTTAGAAGATAGTCGTCTTTGATTTACGTTACAAAGAAAATGGTCATAATTTATGAAAATAAGATACATTTTTCATGTTCAGGGATGTCAAATGACCATGCATAGGCTGTCAGTTTTTTTAATTCAAAATCAGAATTAAAGAAACAAATAGTCAAGTGTTTCCTCATGAAGTCGTGTTTCCTGGAAACCCAGTTTTTTTATTACATTTTTTCTACTGAAATTTTTTTATTTTACTATTAATGGAAGACTCGAATATGAAAATTATATAAGTTGAATCTGTTAGGAGATACCGATTAGATAAATTAGTTCCTATATCCTACGTTCTTACATAGGGTATCGAATTATTTTGCATATTCATCACCTGACGACTGGCATGCGTTTTCTAATGGAATGCGTATTTGAGTCTGAAACTGATGGTATACGCTCACTATAAATATTATCAGTAATATCTGTGTGTATGTAGTGCAGCTATAACAGTCGTACTTCATTCGACGATTGCCTCAAGTAAATGACCAGACACTGATTCGGTGTTATAATTATGATTGTTCGGTTGTTAATTGTTCCGGTTATGAGCCTGTTATACGAAATGAGTGTACGTTGCCCACTAAAAATAGTTGAGGCCAACATAACACATCATCATAATTATAGTCTTCGTTGTCTTCAAAGTTAAATCTTCTGTGTCATCATTATCGTGACCATTATCACGGCGATCACCACTAAATTAATTACTGCTTATTTTCAGTTAAAATTGTTACTCTACATACTATAATAACAGTTATGAACACAGTCGTTGAGACTAACTCATTAGTGTTGTGTAACGTAATCGTCCGCAGTGTCTAACGGCTTCGGAGCCACATATGTGTAAACCATATCAGAAGGTTATTGACACGTATAACGACCAGAATTGTCACAAAGACAATCTGTGACAAGTTAGTGAATTATAATAGTTTAATTGAATAGGGCATACACATGTACACCGATCTTCTTTACGTTTCTCTTTTTCTTCTCATCTGGCGTTACAGCCTTTGGTGGGCTTTAGCTTCCTCAACAATACTCCTCCATCTTCCCTGTTCTCCGTACTTCCTCTCCACCCTCTGATTCCCATAATAGCAAGATCTATTACGCCACCCATCTCATCATTGGTCTGCCTCTACGTCTAGTAGTTTATAATCTTCCCTGCAGCATTCTTTTAGGCATTCTTTCCTCAGACATTCTTTCAGCCAACTCAACCTCTGTGATTTGATGAATTTATTATGTCTTTTCCATGCGTGAGAGCGTGTAGTTCATTGTTACTGCGTATTCTCCAACTGACTTCTTCTTTTACTGGGCCATAAATTTTACGCAATATTTTGCGCTCAAATGATTTACGTTTGGTCACATCAAATTGTCTTAGAAGATCGTAAAATTCTCAGTAAATCATTACTTCAGCCGTTCGATAAGTAGGACATTTGTTTATAACTCTACACCAGTAGTTGAAGCAGAAGGTTGTAGGAAACGTGATTGTACTACCAAAGTTATCGCACGAGCTATGAACAATAGAATAAAATGGACCGATTCCAAGGCAAGTATATTATAATGACACTGCTTTACAAGATAATCATTTTCAAACGCGGAAGCTCAATTGCACTATTTTGTACTGAATCGGTGTCATGATAGCAGAACTTCACTGTATTATAACGTAATTGGCGAGTTTCAGTTGGCTGTCTTTGCACTTATATATTGCAGAGTTGGCATTACAGTCTTGGATCTAGAATTTATGATTTAATGATTTAATTTTCGCTTAGCGCGGCTTTGAATCACGGTCTCAGTGTTTTTTTTTTTTTTTTTTTTTTTTAGAGGTTACAAAACACGTTACAGTGCTATGTAATTTCAACGTCTTCAACTCTCTCTCTCTCTCTCTCTTTCTTTTTTTTCTTTCCTTGCCCCCTTTACTCCCTTCTGCACTTCTTTTCTTCTTTCAGTCTCTTCCTCATTTAACATAGTCACCCGATCGTATTACATTTAAATCATGGTTTTAGCTTTCCATCGACAATAAACTTTTGTGTACACTATTCGTCTGTCCATCAGCATTATGTCTCACCTTGCTAACGGTGCTGACAGAATAATATAGCAGTATAGCAAAATATAGAAGAATAAAGCAAATCAGAGAGTAACAAGTTCGAAAAAATTGCGAGTGCGTTGCAATTGCAATAATTTACGTGGCATAATCGATTCTCTTGTTGTTCATCGTCAGTGACAGGCGGATAACGAATCAGTAGTCAGTACGAATTATCAGCTTGGAGTGGGCGGATACACACTGTATAACACTTCACAGTAATGTCTAGTGCATAGTATTACAATAAGCGTACACAGACTGCATCTTGTGCAATATTCTCATTATGCAGTTATGACGTGCTATGTTTAGTGATTGACAATATCAAGGCAGGAATAGTAGTTTCATACGACTATTACAAACGTGATTAAAATATAAAGAAATGTTATACGTCTGTTTTAATATTTAGTAATGAGCTGTGCCCATCGTGATCAGTTATTTAATTCGGTTAAAACAGGGATACCGGATTTATTAAAGATATGTTTGGTAGACGTGTAAACCGCTAAAGATGGTTTAGTGGGGTGTTAGTACGAATCTGACTATGATTCTGATGAATTATACTGATTAAGCGATAAGATTCATTTTTTTAATAGTTTATTTGGCATTTGCAAATAGTATTAGTAATGTGTAACTGAACTTGGCGACATTTAGTGAATGTACGTGTACTTAATGTTCACTAGCTTTACGTAACTGGGTAACAAATGTGTTTCTCAGATTGATAACTTCCTACTTGCGATGTCTTCCGTGATTAATCTGTTTCATTAGTCCCCATTCGTTACTCTCTCTCTCTCTCTCTCTCTCTCTCTCTCTCTCTTGCCTCCTACCATTCTCTCCTCTTCGTATTTCTCAGAGTCTCGTTCACATGGTCATTAATATCAGCAGCAGGACATTCTCCCAGCACTGTGTGCAACATTCATCATCACTTTAAGTTCTCGTCCCGTTCCGTTGTATTCACATATGCTTTACTTCATTTATATTAATTAACTTAAAGTCTGTCTAACTGTTTCTGTTCACTACAGTAACGTAATTGCAACAGTATTTGCGAAACAAATCGAGACAGCTTTGCCTCTGCGCCGTTAAACCCTTGGATATCTGATTGTGTGTGTGAGCCCCCGCGTGGGTGTAATGTCACTGCATGAGGTCACGTAACTTCTATTGTCGTATTGACTGATATTAACACGTCGTTTTCTCGAATTTGTCCTATGTTACTTTCAAAGTAGCTAATGATGTGCTACTACTCCCACCTCTCTTTCTGTATCACTTTCAAATTGTGTTCGTTCCGTGATACTAACAGTGACAGTTCCTGTTGCTAAAGGAACTGCATGATTGCGTGAGGGCTCAAACAGTTCTATAACAGCGGCGGTGAGTCAGAAAAGGGAACGCCAGTAAGACAGTATAGTCAGCTGTAGGTAAATATGTGATAACAGAACTGGAATTCTGACAGACTGTATCGGATTGACTTCAAAACACCATCTGCCTGACCGTCTAACATCGCGGAATAACATTTTGCCTAATTGACTAAATAATCCGCACAAAGTTTGTTTACTTTTGTCAAAAACAAGTCATGAATGTTGTGTTTTATTTTATTATTAAAGGTTTTAAGAAAATATATCAGCATCAGTGTTTTTAGGCCAATACAAATGTATTGCAATGCAATTAAAAGTATATAACCCGACATCCAAATACGAAGATTCGGCGCTGTGCAAGGGTCCCGAGCTTCAATAGAGCTCCCGCCGCAGGAACAAGTATATGTGGGGTTTCAAGGTTTGGTTACCGGCCGTGTACTTCGAAATACTACACTTGAGATCCATTGTAAGATGTTGCATACCGTTGATGATACTGACTAAAAAGTATAATTATATGACTGCTATTAGGGCCTTCATGTTTGAAAATGTATTGCGATCCATAAAATGTATACCCTCAAACGAACTAAAACTTACTTAGACCTACAAAAAACTAAGAACATCGACGTTGTAAAACCGTGCATCTGTTGGCAGTAGCAGACTTATTCAGTTAACGTAGACTTGAATGTTGGCTGGAGGGGGAGTAGGTCCAAGTTGGTGTGGAATGGTTTGAACATATGATTGTTTAGTTCTAGGTCGTGAATACACATTAGGTCTTATACTGCACAAGTAGATTTGGGCCGTTGTTAATGGGAGTGTCATTATTTAGCAGTGGAAAGATTTAAGTAAAAATTTTGATTGTTTTGTTTTCTTCTGAATATTTGTATGTTTGACTGAACTACACATACTGTGTCAACAGAACGTGTACGAGCAGCAGTGTTTAGTATTTGTGGGAGTTTGTCATCTGCCAGTAATCCATATTGACACAAGCACAGCGTGCGATCCGGGTCGCGTCTATTGATCATGCGGCTCGTTATATCGTATCTTCCTGATATTTTTCTCGTAACGGGCTTATATCACGGTTAATGCTTCGCGCACGGTAGTGACGTTTTCCTGACAAAACGTGCATACAGCAAACTAAATATATGTCGACTACTGTGTTTTCCTTAAGTAAGTTAACTCGTTATATTTATAGACTTTATAACTTCTCGATGTCTACAAAATTTCGTCAAATCGAATTTCAGTTAGGCTACACATTGTAAGGGATCGTATCGTCAAGTGTCATACTTCTGGTCAATAAAATCTCACCACTGAAACAGCCATAATATCTGTTGTGGTTAAATGTGAAATGCACTGTGCATTTAATGAAACCAGTCGCCTTTGAATTAACTGTTACTGTGGCGACAGGTGCAGTTTGCAGATAGTGTTGCTGTGTGTATTCCTGTATGTTGTTGCAGTCCTGTAACTTATCGGGTATCCAGGTATAGATAACTACATCGGTATCCGGGCTTAACCCCGGTGGTAGAGGGCGGGGTTAGATTCACTCGAACTTAAGCCAAACAAAAGTCACAGCCGCACCGAGAGATGTTCTACCAGTTATACTTCAATCGTTGAGTCGCCTACCCAGTTGCATATTCTCTCTGGCATATTGAGATTTCTGTTTATTTTCTAATGGTATAACACAGTACAACGTGGATCATTTTTATGTGCAAACTTTCTTGTGCACTGACCACGTTTTCCACGTGCCTGTCTCCTTTCGACAAAATCTTCACCTTGAAGACGTGTTCTTTTGTACGTCTTCTTTCTTTGAGTAGTAAGTTTCTCACTCATATGTAGTTATGTCCAAGTATGTACTGTGTATGCCCGTCTTTTATTGCTCACCAATCTCACACCTGACTACTGCCGAATCCCCAAAGAAGTCCGTCTTCTCGCTCTAGAGAAGAACAGCCTTCGGAGACGATGACATTGTTAGCTAACGCGAAATCCAGCCCGACAAAACCAGTTTCAGTCGGGCGGCAGGCAAGTTACGTCATGACTTACATGCCTTCCGAGAAACTGCTGGGAGTTCACTGCCGTCGATCGTCCTGCTGAAACGGTCATTACCTGGCTCAAAGAACAGCTTGACTCCTACATTGCGTGGGCAGAGGAATGAAGGGTCGCTATTAATGCGGCCAAGAACACAGGTGTAGTCTTCTCCAGACGCAGAATGCTCCTCGTTGCCATTACCGGTTTTATTATTAACCGTTCCTTATGGACTTAATTACTTACGTTTCTTCTTTTTTTTTGTTTTAGAAATCACATTTTGGGTGCACTTTAAGCACACAAATTGATTAATTTTTTTAGTACAGTGGAACTAGAATGTAACAAATCACATTAAATTTCTTTAGTCATTTACTGTTTTTCTAATGGGATAATTATCTTTTTTTTATTTTTATGAACATTGACCAAGATTGGTAGTGTGTCCTAACAACAGGCCGGCATTTCTATTAATTTTGCTTTAGTTAAATGAAACCGCCGCTTAGTGCTGTATTATTCAACACATGTTTGAAGTTGTATTTGATTGTACTGTATACAACTGGATAGTGTATATTTTGTTTACAGTCTACTTTAATCCGTTTCATGGTATAAGTGAATCATATGAGTTTAAATATGTATTCGTATACAACTTTGAAGCGACGTGCACAGTGTGTGTTTCTGTTCCAGAATATCGCACGTTCAGATACCGCCGGACTAGGGATGAGCATCGATAGCCGATGTTCCAAAAACATCGATGGTTAACGTTCGATGTTCGATGTTTTTACCATCGATGGTTCAGTTGCGATGTTTTCATACTATCGATGGTTTCGTTTCGATGTTTTCCTTTGAACACTTTTTTTAATTTGTAATGAAGACTTTTTTTTAAGTTGATTGTTAAATTTAGTTTAGCTGTATTTTATTATTATATTATATATAATATATTATATTATTATTTTAAATCAACAAATTTTTATTTTAGATATTAATGTCTACGTAGTTTGCTCCCTACGCTAGGTAAACGACAAGTACCATGTATATGAGCTACGTAGTGACGTAATAATACGGTAAAACTAAACAAACCCATTTTATAGGAGACCGTTACATAGGTTTCAACAGTTTCAAAATTAACTTTAGTTTACATACATACGAAATAACGGTTTACTCTTTACGTTAGTCGTATTTGGTTTTCATTCTGATTTAGTTTTAGATTTTTTAGTTATTTTTCATACTGGGTGTAGCGTTTTTCTCTTTTAATTGCGATAGTGTTAGAACATAATTTAAATCAATCCTTAAATTTTTAGTGACCGTCAATCAGTGAATGTTTTAGTGGATGGTTAGTGACCGATCCTCACTAACCATCCACTAAAACATAATTTAAATAGTTTACATTTGAATTTTTAATATAATCGGCATCGTTCATAATTATCTACCCGTTAATTATGCCACCCGAAAGATATATTGCAACGTTAAAGGTATTTTTAAAATGAATTATATATTGTACGCGTCTTTCCATGTACATTATTTGTATTATTTTTTATCTCATATTCTGTTCTTTATAGAGGTGCACTAAACTAGTATTCGAACAGTATTGCTAGGTCTAAAAAAATTTTTTCTGAAGATTTGACATGAAAATTTCGGAAGATTGCCGAAAATTTCGGAAGTTGTTTTGTCAAATCTCAAGAAAATGTAATAAGCTTAAGTGAAAAGAATATATACAGTATACATAATTATTATCACAAAATAATTTTAACACACCAACGTTGTCTTATATTTTAAACCTCCCCCTCCTTCACTTTTTCTTCTTCCCCGCCAGTCATGTAGATACTGTTGTTCACCAAACTTGTAAACTCCGCGTCAAATTTGAAATCATAAGCAGGTTGCAGATTTTGTATTTCTTTTGGTATGCAGAAGTCTGGAGATCGTTTGGGTGCTCTGTCTATTTCTGATTTTAGTTTTCGTACGGTTTATAGTAGAAAATACTCTCTCAATACTTGTGGATGAATGGGGTAAACACAGAAGTGACCGCATAAAGGTAGACAGCTTCGGAAACATTGGTGAACCATCCCCCTTTTTCACATTACGCACGGCATTCCAAAATTCTGTTGGATTTTCACTGTCTATGTCTACCTTTGTGTTTGTCAGCATCCTCCACTCGGTGTCAAGTTCCTGAATATCTTTCACTAAGTTCGGAAAGTGACATATTTTCATGTTTATCACGGCGACTTGACGTTATTATGACCTGGTGTAGGCTAGACATTACAGTATCTGTTTATTCAGGTGCAGTCATGTCGTGCGACTCTGTCAGCTTGAGACTAAACAATAAGGATTAGTCGCTCTTGTTGAATAAGCAGTATGGTAAAATAAGTGGATATTGCAAAATGCCTATTACAGCATTGTGTATAGGTGGTCATAATTGTTGTCTTGATTGTTCATCTCTTCTTTCACAGCACTATCACTTTACTAAAGATGAACTTTATCTTGTGAAAAACTTACTTTTTTCGTCGGACGCGTTTCGGCTTAAGTATCCGCCTTCTTTAGCTTTTTGGTCATGCTGAAGAAGGCGGATACTTAAGCCGAAACGCGTCCGACGAAAAAAGTAAGTTTTTCACAAGATAAAGTTCATTTTTAGTAAAGTGGTCATAATTGTTTGTGACAGGAGGAATGAACTATAATTTTGGACAAGACCTCTATAAACTTTTATTGAAAGCAATTATAATTACGGTTGCAAGGAAACACTAGATTTGACGTCATATCGTACGGAAAAACAAAACTCTAGAAATGCGACATTGCACTGAAACGAGAGTAGGAAAATGACCCGCCGCGGAAAAAGACCCGCGTCGCATGCAGTTAACTTCAGGTACGTTATCGCGCGAATCGCAGCTTCGTGCCCTACTCTCACCGAAACTCGCGTCGGAAAAAATTCGGAAGATTTACACCAAATTTCGTATTTTCTGGAATATTACAAAAAATAGGAAGATCTTCCGAAATTTCGGAAGACCTGGCAACACTGCATTCGAAAGTTACAGGTACCAACGTAACCGTTCCAAAAAAAAATAACAGGTACGAACTACGAATACCTGTTATTATATACTTATTATACATATACCTGTATAATTTGTTACAATAAATAAATTGAAGCTAAACGTATTAACAGTGGTACTGTACACTGTGATTTTATTAAGCTTTTACTGTTTGAAAGAAAATAAGAGAATTTATAGGCCTATCTCTCTTTGGGAATACTAATTTAAACTTTCACTAGGAGTAAACAAACCTGACATAGATTTAAAGAGGTTTCTGTTTTTGTTAAAGGAGGTGGTTTTATATATGTTTGTTCAAACACTTTATAATCATTATAATAATAAATAATAATGACCAGATTTAGTTAATTATGAATGTGAGTTAAATTATTTTAACGTCACCTCGCCTTTACATAACCTGTTCTCAACGAGTTCGTCAACGGCCCTGGAAAATCTGATGCGGGGAAGTTAGATGTATTTAAATTGTTTTCTCGGGTACAGTGTTGAGGTTTCCACATTCCGCCTGTCAAAATGTGGTGGTGACCCAAGGGCTTTTGGTTCTGATAAGGTAAGTGAGTAAAGTATCGGGTATATTATTCTTCTCTTTAATTATTTTTATTTATTATTCATCCCCAATTATTTGTACTATTACAAACATGTAAAAAGCATAGATTTTTATTTGAATTGCAACATTGGCATAAAAACATCGATGTTTTCAGTCTTAAAACATCGATGTTTTCATACCGATGCTTTTTTAACATCGATGTACTCTTTACGATGTTAAACATCGATGGTTTTGTGGCGATGCTCATCCCTACGCCGGACGCGTATCATTAACGGTGTTTATTGTTTAACGCAGAGGCAAAACACTAACGTTACTTACCCCGCATTTAACCTAACGACCGAGTTAGTGTGTGTGAGATAGAGAGAGAGGGAGAGACAGAGAACGCGGCAAAAACAGGGAACGCGCTAACTGTACTGTTTTGCGTGTCCGTACAATTGGCCGGCTGCTTAGCTTAGTGAATAACGTTGTAATAAATTACCTTTCTGCACATTGTAGTCACACCATAGCAACCTTTGTACGAGCTGTTTACGCTTTTGCAGTATGCACGCGTTTACGCGTATGTCCTTACTCGTACATGCTGTACACAATGTTATTTTATTCTACGACTAAATTTCGTGGTTAAATATATGACATGTGTGACATATGTATAAGTGAACCACTTTCAATTTAGTGTAATCAAAACCACCTGAATATCTTTTCAACAGAACTGTGGCAGATTATTTGGAAGCCTATTTTACGTGAAACAGCTTTATCAATAAGTTGAAAGTAAAATTCAGATGGGATTTTCTTTTTTAGGAATTGTATGCACGTGCGAACGTATATGTTTTGAAGTTATTAGAATTCTGCGTACAATTTAATTGTTCTGTAAAAATTACCTTACTTTATAATAGTGATTTATTGAAGCTGATGCCAATTCGTGATTGCTGACACGCTGTTCTTAACGAACTGTAGTGAGCTTCTCTGTGCCACCGGAGATGAGCTAATTCAGGGCGTCCTAGACGCGAATAATTAAATCTAAAAGTTATATAAATAACGCCATGGAGCAAAGCGAACTTGCAACGGGATTGGGAAAGTAACCAATTATGGAGTTGCAAATAACAAACAGAAGAAATACGATAAAAGCAGAAGCGTTTATTATACCATCAGCGGAGCATTATCTTACTACGCAGTTTTATAGTCAATCGCTTCAGTAAATGAATCTGCTCGAATTGTTATTAACATTTTGTTCAAAGTGTTATTCCCAAAATACCACATTTTACAACGAGTCTGTAGTGAAGGCGGATTAATAGTATTTGCCTTCGTACTTTTTCCGTGTCTAATACCTGTAACGTGTTTGTTGCTACATTTAGGTACTTTCTTAAGAATTATTTTAAACAATTGAAATATGGGTAGTTCCTATAATACTAAAGTTTATGCCCAGTAGTGTAGAACTGCGTTATGAGGGTGTGCTGATACGTAACCACAACGACATTGGGATTGAAAGAAATGGAAGTGATAAAACCGAATGACATTGTGGAGACATGCAGGGAATCAAGGGATAGAACGTTTCAAAGAGTGAGACCAATAACAGGGGCTGTCACAGTGCCAGACTGTTGGTGTGAAGACGGAACTGTAATTTATTACGACCAAATGCCTAAAGTAGATGAAATCCATCGTTACGTGAGGTCCTCTGTCTACTGTAACTCATATTTCTTTCGTTTTGGATTATTGTAATTTCATGTTTTTCGAATTTTTCTATACTAATGCCTCGGGTATAGCGTGTTTTGAAATGTTTTAAAACAGTAGAAGTATTATTGAATACCGGAGAAATCTTCGTTCACAAGTTTTGTTGACACTTCAGTGAAATATGTCATTTATAATAAAAATAACACTTCTTTGTTAATACAGATATCCTTTGTGCACAATACACAGTATACAAAAACTGACGCTAATTAATTAACATTACTAGTCCGCATAACAAATAAACATTTTGGAAACACACGCTAAATACGATGTGCACTAATCCCTGTAAAACCACCCGCTGTCTGAATATCGCTGTTGCTGTACCTTTGATATACGATGCCGATAAGGTAGGACTAAACAAAATGTAATAGCCGGAAAGGAACTATACTCCGGGCCACCTTTTGAACAGACTAAAGCGGAAGTGATGTCGTCACACTCGCCTTGGTTGCCAAATGAACCGGCGCGCGATTCAAAGTTGTGCTATAGCACTATAATACAGCACAGCTGTAACCCACGTGGTCAAGATATTCACAGAGTAAGTGCGGCAGCTCCGCCTTGGCGACAGCATTGCCATAACTCGTGCTGACAGGTGTGCGCCCCCCTGCCCCTCTCCTACCATCTGACAACACCGTAGGCGCTGCCCCTTTCACCCGCACCTTCCCCTGGCCTACTCCCTCACTTCCGCTTTAGTCTGCTCAAAAGGTGGCCCGGACTATAGAAATGTTTTAGTTGATTATTCTGTAACTTTTCGAAGGCGATTGTACTAGACAACATTAGAAAATTCGTGATGAATCATCATGTTTTTTAAGCAACATCAGTCGATGACTAATTGCTTGCTTATGTTTCCCACCTATGCTAATAGTGTTACTATAATTCAAGCCATATAACTTTGGAGGAAGAGTAAATAAACATTATTTGAGACTCGACTCTGACTGTTTCATAATTCTTAAAGTAGATCGATCAATCAAGAAAGTCATACTAAATCATCGTGCAGTTATTTTACAAAACGCAACATATGTATTTTTTTTGTGAATACCAAGTGGTTATTTTAATTAAATATTAACCTGTATTAATAATTTTACTACCGACCTGTAGTCGGGTAGTAACAGCGGACTGCGGTCTTAACATAGGGGAGAGTTAATGGCAAGCCCGATATGTTGAGATCGTTAGATTATACGAATTTGTCCAGCCTAACGTTCTTTGTCATAGTTTCCTACTCACTCCAAGCGTATCTGACCTGTGTGTAGCAGTAGCTTACTGGTAGGAATAGATGCAGACAGTTCTGAGGTTGAGAACGTATACGCGAATATTGTTCGAGTCATAAACTAAAGTCACGCTAATCAGTTGTTTAAACAACCCGATATCGAACAGTTTTGCGCACCCAACATTCGTTTCAGCTCGAAAAGCTGGAGGTAATTGTGACTCTAAAATGCAGCGTATAAACGTGTGAATACGCAACAGTTCGTCAAAATAAAATATAAACACTTCAGATTCCTTATCTGACTTTAATAGTCGGTGACTTTGCACCAGCTCAGAAATTGTAAAGTTTTACAGGTTGGCTAGTTACAACCAACAGAATAAGATAAAGAAAGGAACGATCTCTCTCTCTCTCTCTCTCTGAAACTTTGTATTCATGACTGTTACTTACAGAAGTCCTATTAGTTTTACACTCTGTCAAAACTTTCCACAACTGCAGACAGAAACTATTAATTATGCCGGAGAGTAAAACTTGTACGGTTAATATTAGGCTCCGGTAAAACAAATTCACGCTGTTGTATGTAATATTTTAGTTCATTCTCCCGAGTCAGCATTACATAGTTTTTTCTTAACACTGGTTAACAGGTAGCCTTATCTTGTTTGTAGCTATTATAATGCCTCATCTCATTCGATGTCTTTCTCGTTTCGTTCAACGGAGCACAGCATCTCCCAGTTCTGTGTCGCGGAGTGAACCAGTAAGTTGATAGGGCTCGAACAACAGCCGTCATGCAAGCCATACTAGCACATTAAGATATTTTTTATCAACTCGTCTGTTTTGTGATTGTAAATTAAACAAGAAATTAAAAATTTACTTAAATGATAAATATCAGGGTTTGAAACAAATGTGTAATTAAACTTCTTTCAATAAAATTATACTACTTATATGCAAAACTTTTCTCACACAAATGAAACACCTTTACGTTGTAATGATTACCAACCATAATATATATAGCTCGTAGTCAGCGCTATAGTAAATAATTTATTCGGAATAATATATTTTTTTTAAAACATTGCACGTGTTAAAAGAAAATGAGTCGTACCACATTTGGATAACAAATTATTTTATTTCTTATTATTTTTAATATTGATTTTCTACAATAAAATGTTTAATCTTAGTAAAATCTTATAGACAAATAGATAAAACAAATAAATTAACGTAAAAACTGGGGAACTGTGTATAAATTTACTCCACAATTCGTTTAATTGCGTGAGGGCAAGCGGAAAATGTATTGCCTAAATTTTCTTTTCTGCATTATCGTGGAAGTCTTTAACGTTATTATTTTGTATGTATTACGTCATGCATGTAGGCATTGGAGTCATTTGTTTATACTTAGTTTCATAAACCGTACGTCACCAATGAGTTAAACTTGTGAGTTCATTATTAATCGTAAGAATGCATCACCTTCTGCATAAATAAAACGTTTGACAACACGTAAGCGCTGTCACTGTATCTTGCCATTTTTCTATCGTCTCCCAAGGTAACATATCTGTATTAATTAGATTCTGGTGGGGGAGGGTTATGTTAAATTCAGCTGATGACTTTGGGTTACAAATGGAAACAAATTAATGGTTCTCTTCACATTTCCGTGTATACAACCACACTGTCTGTCAGTTGCAAAGAAAAAGAGGGGGTACAAGTGTACGAAACGAACCGTATTATGTTTTTAAAAAATCCACATCCATAGAACTTAAGGTTTTTAAAATAAAAACCTCATACGATCTATGTACTAACGGAAGACTTTTTGAATTCTTTCTGTGGACCTTTGCTTTCTTTTTTAAATATATTTCCCATAATTTGGAAATATACTTCCAAATTATCTTTCCTGAACGCGATACCCTTGCCAGTGAATATTCTTTCAAATTTAATAACAGAATTGTGTAAAACTTGAATTTTGATCTCGATGTACCTTGTTTCAAAAAATACGGTTATTATTCCACAGATCATCTGCAATTTACCTAACTTAACATTAATGTCATGATTCCTATCATAACCAGTATCATTTCCCAAATAATTACAATGGTTCACCAGTTCTAGCATTCGATCACTAATCATTATTTTTGTTCTTATTGGTTCCTTGAAATACCATTACCTTTGTTTTTGTAGTGGAGGTTTTCATATCGTATTGTCTGCAAATCTGATGATGCTTAAAACAGATGTTTGGAAATCAGGTTCCGTATTTTGAAATACAAGCAAGTCCAGGATTCACTAGATATTTCCATTTCTTCGTCAATATAAATGTTAAAAAGAGTAGGTGATATACTGCATCCTTCTATAACCAGTTTAATTCGATTAGCTACTTATTTCAAAATCAGTTGTGGATAAGTTTGCGATTCGCAGTTCAGGAATACATATTCTACACAACTGGGCTCTTTTTTCATTTATATTGAGTTCACTTTTAAATTTTCATTTAAAATTCTTAACACTAAAGTTAACAGTAAAATTGTTTAAAAATTTTCCTTAACATTAAAATACTTTTATAATTCAGAATAAATATTTTGGGTTAAAATTCTTTTTTATATGATACACGGCAAAGTCTTTTACAATTTTTTCCATCTTTCTATTCCTTTTTGTCCCAAATTTCAAATTTTTAGTGCACATGGAATTTTTGATAGCCCACACGGATTGTTGCAATTTTGCGGTTTCAAAATTTTGGCCGCTTGTATCTTTGCTTCGTGACCCCCTATTGGGGGGGGGGGGATCAACCTCGAAAACAGTACGTGTGAACATGAATGCCAAGTTTTGCGAAAATCGGGCGATTAATTCTAACGTTTCGTGAGACATACCCCAAACAGGCAGACAGAAAGATAAGTAGATTTATAATAGACAGACAAATGTGAAACGGCTGAATTAAAACCGATAACTCGATGCAGCACTCGTTCAGTTACTAATGTTTCCTCTGTGTTCTGATTATTTCTCTTCTCAAAGTATTGTGTTTTCTTTCTTGTTTTATTAGACTTGTTGAGATCCGGTCCGAGTGGACCTAAAAAATATGTTAATGTCGGCACGTGTGTACCAAAAAATGTTCTATTAGGAAGAATGATGTTTGCGGTGCTATTGCCAGGATGCAGAATGATAACGATAGTGGACTGTATTTAATACATTTATTTAAGTTTCTGTTGTACACTTAAATCATGGTGTTGAGATTGGCTAAGTCTGAACAGATTTTAATTTTGAATAAACAGAGTCGTTAAGAACGCTACATGTTAGATGACGCGCAAATGTGCGACACTCAGAATAAAATGTTAAGGCCTAAGGCCTAGACGAATGTCGTATGAATTGTCGTAAGACTTGAGGCGCGAGTACGCGCCACTCAAGCTACATGAAAAAGAATTAGCAATGTATTGCAAGTATGCAATATAATGTTGTGGCCTAAGGCCTACAACGATTGTCTGACGACAAGAAAAATGAATGATGACAGAACAAGCGAGCAAACGTAATGACATCTACCGCCAGCCGTAGCTCGGACAACTGTAACGTTGTAAAAACATGATAAGCACAATTTGAAAACGTACAGATTAGCCAACCTATGAATGCGAAAATTACCACATTACTGTCCAAGACTAATATAATAATAGTATAAGAGAGAATTATAAGACACTAACAATAACAGTATTAGACTAACAACAAGACAGCAAAATCACATTTGAACTGCTGGTAGAGTCTGCGTGGACCAGAACTGAGTCCTAGGTAGTGTTTGTTAGCTCTTCATATGAAATCTCGCCAGGTGTGAGTTATAGTTAGTTGTAGACCTGACAACATGGAGAGAATGTAAGCTTAGGATATTAGTAAACAAGTCCGTCTTGCATTAAAAACTTTATTTATAACAATTGAAAATGAATATATTGAATATTGTATATAGGTCTAATAATCATAAAATTAACTGAGAACTGATTAGCTGTAGTTTAAATTGTGAGGCTGGAATAGTTGTAATTACTAAAGGGGAAACCGGTGCTCAAATCAACTTAAAATATACTTCAGCCAATGAAAGTGCGTGACGAGTTATATAGCTTTAACAATTTGAAATGAATATTGTATATAGGTCTAAAAACCATTAAAGTAACTGAGAACTGATTAGCTGTAGTTTAAATTGTGAGGCTGGAATAGTTGTAATTACTAAAGGGGAAACCGGTGCTCAAATCAACTTAAAATATACATCAGGAAATGAAAGTGCGTGACGAGTTATATAGCCTACATACATACAACACACTGAAATAATATGCATTATGTATTTTAATTTTTGGTTTTTTCCTTCACTTTTGTGATAAAATGTTACTTTAATAACAAATTTTAGGTGTATTGTAACAAATTAAAAAATCTATTCTTGTTGTTTGATAAACAAATTTTATTATTATTATTATTTTTTTTAATTAATTTAATATTAATTATTTTAAAGTATTTCGTAGTGTTTCGAACTTCTTATTAATTGTCTTAATCGAATTATATCCTTTGGTGTATTTAGAATTCTTTTATTAGTTAATAGGATTGTCTCCAGGAACAATCGATTGGTGATCTTTCCTTATTTGCAGGTTATCTTCCTTTAAAGTTGTTAAATTCTGGTAGTTATGTCTCAACTAAGATGATATATTATTCTATTTATAATTTAGGAATAAATAGGATTCAATTTATAATATTCAAGGAATTTTATTAACAAATAATAAAGTAATCGATTTTATATCGATCGATGAATCGACTCTCTCAGGGTAAATCAGTAGATTGTACAATTATTTATTCTCGGGTTCTTTGAACAGTTATTTTATATATAGTCAGAGAAAAGGGCATAGTATAGAAAGTATAACATTACAAAATATAAGCTTATTAATTATAATACAAACATATCATTCAATATATAATAGTAAGTAAAGAAATTTTTCGAACCGTGAAGATATACTGGCCGTGGCGCTTGGAATTGTGGGAAGTCAAAGATGGCCGCTTCGTATTCAGATGTAGTTGACGAAATCCACCTCGACGAATTTGTTTCAAATAAATGCTGCTTATCCAATGATTTCTCGTTCCTGCAGCTGCGATTATTCCTTCTGGTGTTAGTGGAGTGGTCCTGGTTAAGTGTTTGTGGTTCACTTCGAAAAATGTGTTGGATTTAGTTATATTTCACTTTAGTCTATTAGGTCGACAATTGCACCGTTCGTACTGTTATTTGGAATTAATGGTTTTAATCGTTTAAATTATGTATTCACTTGTTTTCTGTTCTGTGTTAAGTTATTTTAATGTTTGTAAGTGTTAGTTTCACTGAATTTAATGTTTAAATGAAATTTTACAAAACGCGCGACTTTCACAGTAGACTAGGCTTGTCGAATGAACGCCATTTATGTCTTCGCTATTAGGTTAATATTTTAGCAAGAGCTCGTCTTAAGTGTGCTCTACAAAGTCTAATAATCAACTGATCTAACTTCCTTCGTCATCTAAAAACGTCTTAGCCAATTTAATATTAGCAATGCATTGTTTCAAATCTATTTTGCTTCCGTTACATGTATAAATTTTACATTATATTACTGAATATATTTTTGCTATTATTTAAATTTATTAAATACTAAATACATAATCTCCTTCTTTAGTTCGTTCTGCTTGATTTGATACCAAATAAGATAGTTTTACTAAGTTTTTTATCTAAAATGCTATATTTACTTCATTTTGAAATTGTAAGTCTTAAAATTTACTTCCTGTCCTTCTCAAAATGTTTGCCATTTTATATGTTATATTTATGATTGTACTAAATCTCAGATTGACATAAAAGGTTTATCTTCCCTTAATTTCTTGTAATTTAATTAATTGGTTATTTTTTTAAATATTATTCATAATCTGTGACTCCCCTCTTTGAATTTTCAGTTTTTACATTTGCATTTTTAACAATAATTCTTACTATCTTTTTACAATATCTTTCTTAATTATAGTTCCAGTTATATGACTCTGTGACTGATTTACCTTATATAAATTCCATCAGTTTAACTATTTTTCTGTACTTAATTCATCAATTATAATGCTGTTTAGATTTACCATTTGGCCTAGATTTTATCTTTTTTACATACAAAGTTTTTAAATAATACATCTTGTTTATACCCCTTCTGACTTTCTATTCTAATATAATATTAATTAACATTTCTTTACTTTAACAAAAGAACATTTAGTATATAATTCATACTATTTATCCATAACAAATATTTGAAATTAACAATGGTCTTTTAAACTCAGACATTTTAATCTGGATTAACTATTAACACATAATAAATATTTTAATAATAAAAGCATGGTATTTAACTCTGACATTTCAGTATTGAGTTATCTGAACTTATTCTAAACAAAACATATCTGTCCTTCCATCGTTTAAACTATTTCTTATACCTAGTTTTATTTTCAGTCTTAGCTGTTTTTGTTTGATTTTTGGGGTAATGATTCTTGTTCACTTCACTTTTTTACTGGCCTGCTCTTGTTTTATTACTGTCATTCTAATGAATGTTGTATATAAAGAGTGGCAGTTATTATTTAGAAACACTTGTATTATTTGTCATTATAATACTCAATTAAATATTATTTATTGACACAATATAAAAACTTTAAAGTTGTATAATTGCACAATATACTCAGTTTATGAACTCCAATATTGACACATTAAGTATATTTAATATAATATAAAAACTTGCACTGGTCCCCTTTTATTCTTTGATTTTATTTCTAATTAGTTTTATAGTCTTATTAAAATCAAGAAGTTTGTTTAGAGAGGATAATGAAGGTTTGTTTTTTCTATTATATTACTAATTCACATTGGTTCACTTTTAATTCTACTTTATACACTTTTGTTTATATTTATTTTACATGGTTTTCTAAATTTGGGTTTTTGTTATACTTTCATTTGTTAGCTTTTTTACTTTCTTTTGGGGTTTCGTTTTTGTTTCTTATAAGAGCATTCCTTCTTATTGTGGATGTTGTCTTGTTCTGGTTTCTTCCTTAATTACTCCTATCCTACTGGTTTCTTATAAAAGTATTTCTTCTTATAGTGGATGTAGTCTTGTTCTGGTTTCTTCCTTAATTACTCCTATTCTACTTGTTTCTTATAAAAGTATTCCTTCTTATTGTGGATGTTGTCTTGTTCTGGTTTCTTCCTTACTTACTCCTATCCTACCTGGGTATTTCCTTACTTTATTTTTAGTTTTTTTGGTTTATTTTTATTACTCATCATTCATTGTATATCTGGTTTTAATGAAATTCTTGCTTCAAACTATTATTGTGCTTTACGGTGGTTCTTAATTAATTTTTAATGTTGCTTTCTTGGATTTAAATTTGTTTTTATTTTATTTTATGATCTTTCTTTCCATTCAGAACTATGGGCATTATCTGTCATGCTACAGTATTTATATTCGTTTTTTTACGGGCTAAGTTGATTTCTATCTATGATTGTGTAATACAAAAGGGGTAGGCAGTATGTAAATGTAAATGCCTTATTTTGAACTCAGGCGAACGAGGCATTAATGCATAAGAGAGGCAGTATTCTGTTACTACTGTCGAACATGGATCCACTTCCATCCACCGTATTATTTTTATTAAATGGAGTTTAAAACCTTTTTAATTCGGAATTACAAACACTTTGAATTAGAACGATTTTATCAGTTTTTCAGATCGTATAGACTTGTCTGTCGTTTATTGGAAAGGCTATAAGAAACTTTCGCTCAGTATTTGTGTGTGAGATGATGCTTCATCTGATATTCAGTCACGCATTAAATTAGAATTCTTAGTTTTAGTTTGACGAAAGTCTGACGTATTTTTGTGAGAAGTTTTCCCTGTGATATTCAAGCCGACCTGAGTCTTTAACTAATTCTGTCGACGAAAGTTTTCTGTCTTTATAAAAGCTTTCAGTCTCTTGTGTTTATTCTCTATACAAATTATCATCACATGGAATCGAGTCTGCAAACCACACTGTGTTTAATGTGTTTCGAACTCGACGGCACGTATAATAGGTATACTTGAAAAATACTGATATTTTGTGTCCTCAAAAGTAAGTTTATTTTTCTCATATGCGTCTAACGCATTTGGTATTTAAACGTATTCTAGGTCAGATGTCCAACTGTATCATTTAATGGGACGTTTTCAAAATTGCCTAAAGTATATCAGCGCCCCGACTAGGCCCACTTCCAGTCTGAACTTATGTTCTTGTAACAAAGTTCGATGACAATGAAGAAAATAATAATTCTTATAAAATAACGGATCCATCGTATTACATAAAGTTTATCTTACTGCAAACTATTTACTTTAAATATTTTGATTTTTATAAGTTACCGGTACTCTAAAATTTCGAGACACTTCGATTGATAGTTGTTGCCTAACTCTTGTAGGTTAATCCACGTATGAGTATGAGTTTTTTTGAGGTTTCGGATTGACAGATCACAACAGACTGTCGGATCATTGCTGAGAGCACCGAAGAACAGAATGAATATTTCAGTTCGTGTTAAAATGAAAGTAAACATGACGATCGTATACGTAATCACGATCACCAAAGCGAACGGGACAGGAGCCTGAACACGAAACTTTAAATTTTCATTTCATAAATTTTCGACTGTTGATTCCATAAGTCCCTTATTATTTATTTTTTCATTATTTCTTGTTTTTCAGGAAGTTTTCCCAACTTTTGTCTAAATTCTGTTTGTCAACAAATTACTTTTTGTGTGATTTGTTGTTGACGACCGCCGGATGCGCGGCTCGCGCGAGGTTCGAGTCGCGAGATGTGCAGTATCCCGAGTCTCAGTTAGGACTTCTGCCACTAGGTCAGTTATAGTTATTTAAATACTTTTTTCTTATGCAGGGTCTGAAGCTACCCTCGATGGTGGATTATACTACCGGAGCTAGTAAACGGGGTCGCTTCCAAGATTCACCTGGCCTTGGATGGTATTTACCAAGTCCGGTGATGAGGGGATTGTGAGTCACACGAGCAGCCCGGCCATAGAATCTACGCGCCAGGCATCTCAAGATGTCCTCAAAATATCGGACACTTAGCCCTCTTCTCAAAGCTCGAGAAGAGAACCTCTAAGGTACTTTACACTCGTGCTTAAGTCCCCTGTCGAGACTGTGTTGACTATGAGCTTACCTAGGCGAGGGGTCAACGCCGGATTAGAAAACACGGGCCAAAGTCTGCTGAGTTGCGCCGAGGCGTGTTGACGGATGTACTGGGCATGGGTTCGCCAGGTGAGTCGGGAGTCTACATGAATCCCGAAGTACTTGACGCTGTTGGTCCAGGGCAACTCGACGGGCCCTAGGGAAAACGGCCTCGGCCGCTTACGGCGTCGCGAGAATATTACCGCTGAGCTCTTAGTAGCGTTAACTGCAAATCTCCAGTCCTCGGCCCACCTGACATGCGCGTCGAGTTTGCGCTAGAGCTTGACGCCCTCAAAGTTTGCGTTCGGCTCCGAGGCAAAAGCCGCGGTGTTGTCCGCAAACAGAGACAGCCTTACTCCAGCCACTCGTGGCGTGTCATTGACAAACACCGAGAACAGGAGAGGCCGGAGGACGCTGCACTAAGGGACACCAGCAGTAATACGCCTTTCCGAAGAGAGAGTGTGGTCCATTCTCATTCGGAAGCTACGGTCTCGCAGAAAGCTGCCGATCAAATGACCGTAGCAATCTGGGAGAAGGACTTCCCTGAGCTAGTACAGGACACCCTCATGCCACACACGGTCGAAGGCTTTCTCTACGTCCAGGAAGACATCCGGCCGTCTGTTTGCTCTGGCAGCCAGCCTCGTTAATGCACTCGACGAGTTTCATCAGCGCATGAGTCGGGGCGAACTGTTCGGGGATCAGCACGTCCAGTCTTTCTAGATGGTCGCGGACAAGAGGCTAATAGGTCTGAGGTTCTCCATGAGAGAAGAATTCTTTCCCGGCTTGGGTATCACTATCACAGTAGCCGTTTGCCACCCGAACGTAGGTCAGCCAGAGACAGACGTTGAAGCGAGTTCCGACATGAGTCAGCTCCGACAGGAAGCGAGTTCCACGCTCCGGAAGGCGTTGGAGTGCGGAGTTCGTAACACCGTCTGGGCCTGGCACCTTCCTGGGCTTGAGCTGCACGATCTTCTCATTGACCTCCTCCACCGAGATGGACTCCGGGTCGACTGTGATACCGGCCGAAAGAAAGCGCTCTATCTCGAGCAAATGTGCTCAGTGAAGGCCGGGCTCTTAGATGCGTTAGGAGCGATCTGTCACTCGAAACAGTCAACCAAGAACTCTGCTTTCTCGGGGAGGCGTCCAAGCGGTCCTGCCTATGCGGCGAGTTGCGTGCGTCTTCGCTTTCCCAGTAGAGCACTGGGAATCCGCCAGACATTACTGTCCTCGGCAGGGGCATCCACCTGTGCTACAGCCAGCTCCCAGCTGCGTCTACGCAACTTTGCTGTCACTCTGTTAAACTCACCCTTATCTGCCGGGTCACGGATCCTCTGCCAGCGTCTCCGGAGGGGATTCCTCTCGCGAACAATTTGAGACACCTCTGCGGGTATGAGCTGGTAGTTGGGCGTGAGCCCCGGCTTCATCCGGGAGGACACGTGTACCTCCGAGACGACGGCTGTGTCAAACAAAACAACAGCCTCGTTGACATGCTGGATAGTGTCAGTTGTACATGTTCGGGCAGGCGGCGACTAAATGCCGGGCCAGTGCGTTCCCACTCGATTATCCGCCGCTCGTGTCGAACGGTGGGTTGTGCTAGGTAGCTAGGTGCACGCTGATGGGGCAGTGGTCCGAGGACAATTCCGAAATCTCGGAGACGTGGATCGGGGAATAAACGCCCCTGACCGCGGCTATGTCCAGTACATCAGGGCGGGAGTTGACTCTCGGGGGGTAGTAGGTAGACCCGGTCGGGCCCATGTCCGTGACCCGAGACGCATCAGCATACCTTAGTAAACCGTCCCCGTTTGGGTTCACCAGTCGGCTCCCCCAATCAGGGTGCTTACAGTTAAGTTCGCCCGCCAGGACTACCCTCTTGTGTGCACCCAAGACGGCCTCCAGATCGCTAGACAGGAGCTCCGATTGTGGAGGTTTGTATACGAAAACCACGAGTAGACCGCCTGTATTTGTTATTGTTTTCGGTGGTTTCTACATACCTTTTGTTTAACTTTTGGTACCGCCCAGAAATACTGCCCACACACACTTTGTTCAGACGCGAGATCCTTTAATTATACAGATGGGATTTTATCTAGTAAGTAAACGACTATTGACTAGAATATTAAGTAATAAAATTAGTCTTAATAATGTTTTAGAACAAATATGATACAGTACAGCCAAACTAACACGCCGGCTACATTTATACTGGTTTATACGTTTTGTACGTGTTCATTATAGAAGACCCCATAATTTATTGTAGACGATTGCATAATGTGTATTGCAATTAAAAGTACGTTGATAATTCGGTGTCTAACATTAGTGCTTTGTTTCAGGTGAGCCAGACATTACAAGGACATGTGGCCCGCGCACTCATTAAGGTAAATGCATATGTAGTCAGAAACGAATTAGTGCATCCCGCTAAGTACTCTGGGTCCATTAATATACTGCCATGTTTCATACACCGAAACGACCCGTTCATTAAGGTGCATTACTTGTTTCGAAAAAAAAAATTGTTTCGATTTGTTGCTTACGTATTCAGTGGTCGCTGTAGTGGAATCCGTTTAATATCGATTGTGAAGCACTGATCTTTGAAAGGCATTGCATACGTTAGAATAAGCATCTTTATGCAGATGAGGATAATTATAAACTATCATAGATTCTGGAAACCTATGCATGAATTCTTGAAAAGAGTTATGGAGAACAATTCCTCCTTGTAAATACGAAAACTGTTCATTAGTTTATGTTTTTTTCTCTACTTTAAGTTGACACAATTACCCTCACTGTGAATGTATGTAATTTATGTTATTGTGCTTATCGACGTGCATAATAAATATTTAGTATGTACAGTGAAATAGAATAATAATAATAATATCTAAAACTCTTTAATTTTGTTAAGAATTACTGAAATTGGCATGAATTCTGCGTCTTCTTTGTTTCCGTAATCTTAAGGCTACTCTCCTTGTCCCTCCACTCCTGCTCCACCTTCTTCATCTTAGCCTCTTCTTACTGGTCAATCTTTCACGTTCGGATAAAGTCATTCATCTTTCTTCAAGTTATATACTTCGACCTGTCATAACATTAAGATTTTTTGAATGGAAACTGCTAAGAATATCTGAAAATCCTTTTTCTGTATATGAGTATGAAAAGAGTGGTGAAAGCAACACGACTTGGGAACTGTGAATATTTTTCTTCGGACCAAACTTAATTACAGTAACCATCGCTGTATGGTTGTAACAATGCAAGCATTTGTGGACAGTCTTGGTTTATTCTGCGTTCACTCGAGTTTGTGGTATGTAGTTCAAGAACAGTTACTGCTGTGCTAAAGTTATGGTATGACCGTACGGAAATCCGTACCAAATCTTGGTGCATTAAGCGGTCACGTTTTTAGATATTCATCTTATCTGACTAGTTGATACATGTCGTTAGCGTCTTGTTTCCTTACTGTTTATGAAATTTTAAAACTTTATATTGTTCGTCTACGATTGAATTATTGTATTACAATTATTATTATTATTATTATTATTATTATTCTATTATTCAGTTTAAAATTTTATTTTATTTTCTTGCTTTGCTTAGAAACGTGTAGTGAGCAGCAGAATGATTTACTGCAAATAAAAGATAAGTCTTATTTGCAGCTTGTGTGGGATACAACTGACAAGATGTCAGTTCCACTAAAGCATTACACATAGGAAGGCTGTTCTAACTACTGTGGTTAAAACGTGTTTACTCTTTTCCCAGAAATACGAGTTATTTCTCGCCCTCCCGTATGTCGTCTCTCTTCTGCATCTGTTTACCTTCATGCCTCTGTGTGCATCCTTTTGTCTCAGCCCTCTTCTTCTCCTCGTTTGATTCTGAGAAAGAAGTGGATTAAATCAAATGTAATGGATTCTATTAGTATTAGTAGTGGACTTCTCGTAATTTCACTGATTATTTCAGCATTTTTTATGGTGGCCAGAACATTTAGAGTACTGTTAAGCGTCGCACAGTGGCATCGTTAAATTCTAATCACGTCCCTGGATTATACAGTTTTGTCTCTATCATTGTCAAGACGGAAGTTCACTCAAATCGCTCTCCACTGTTAAAAAAAGTCAACATAAACGGTTTATGTCTGAGCAGTAGCTTAGTTTGTTTCATGTCACTATCAATTAATTTACTCATTTAACTTATAGTTTTACGTTTTTTAGATACGTATATTAAAGGACAACGCGCGTTGAAGAAAATATCGATTAAAGTTCTAACAGAATGCTTTGTGACTGACGGAATACAAGAACAGGACGACATGAACGAAGCTACTTTGTAAGCTAAAGTAGTTTCATTTGTATAATAATAACGCAGTAAAACCTCATATTTACGGACTAAAGCAAGACCAGTGCGTAAAATTAAAAGTTTGTAAAACAGATATAAAACATTTTAATGTATTTTATTAGGTTTTTCAGTATGTAATTTAATGAGAAAAGCTAGTTGAGGAATTAATGTATTATGTTTAACGACAGAATAATGTTATAATGTAACATGTTAAGTGTATTTCGGAGATAGTAAGAATACTGCATTGTGTACAAATTATCTTCTTAAAATTTTAAGAAGTAATATTAAAAATACACATTAACAATTTTATAAAATAAACAAGATATCACAAGAAATCATAAAGCATACTATCGTGATATTGTGTAGTGTCTAACAAAAAAATGTAAGACAATTTTTAATTACTACCAAATGTTAGACATTGTCACTGTGAACTACAGTTAAGTATTGAAAACATATAGGATTAAGGGTAATTGAGATATTGCTAGTTTTTGTGTTGAGGAAACCGTTCCATTCTGATTTAAGAATATTTCTGCTTTGTCTCCAAATAATAACATTCCTCAGACTTCTAATGTGGTGATAGTATTCCCGTAACTCCTCATCTGGAACACCACTAATAAAATCCATTACCGCGTCTAGATTTTCGGTACTTCTCCATATTGTTTTTGTGTTGAGGGAATCTCCTGCTCCCTTCACAACCTTTCCTCCAGATTTGTCATCATGGATAGGAAACAGTTCCTGTAAAATATTATGTTATTTTTATTGGATAGGCTTTCATGGCCGGAGTAATTGATAAAAGAATTTATATCCGGGCTGTTTGGCGGTTTTATTGCTTTGTTCTGTCATTGTATAAACGTTTCGACCACCCACAGGAGGTCTTCTTCAGTAGAAAAAGTTTCAAGTGTTCGACAAAAGGGTGGAGAGCCGAACGTGGAGGAATCTTTTACCTCGGTTAGCGGTACGTTCCCTGTTCAACTCTCTTCCCTTTCGGCGAACGTTTGAAACCTTTTCTACTTAAGAAGGCCTCCGATGGGTGGTCGAACGTTTAGACAATAGCAGAGCAAAGCAATCGACCACCGCCAAACAGCCCGGATATAAATTCTTTTATCAATTATACTATTTTATTTTATATTTTGGGAAACCCGTTTTGTACACAAATCGAAGTGCGCAAATATAGAGGTTTTACTATAATTTTGCACTCAAAAATATATTCGAATTTTGTACGATTAGAATGGAGGGACACCCTTTGACGACTGCAGTTCAAAACTAAATCAAATACCATCTTCAGTTTGCTCAGCTACGTAATGTCCAACTCGAGGTGGTCGCCCTGCACCCTCGGTTGTACAGGGTCATGTATAAATCGCTAACAAATGACAAACTGTACTGTGTGCTGTGGTGTTACCAGTTAAAATAGTATGTGGTGTAATAACTAGACCATGTATGTAACATAATATACGGTTAGAGACGCTTGCATTTTGTGGGCGTCGAGATTACTTTTCTTTATTACAAAGGCACCCCCCCCTCCACAGAAAGCTGCGCGGCAAGGGAAGAAAGATTTATTTATAACCTCGGAGAGCGGGTCGAGTCAGGACCTTCTTGACAGAAATACATATAACACTATCTTTTGACCAAATCCATTGGGATTTGTAGTTAAGTCAAATAAGCACCTTTAACCCTCCAAAACCTTCCGCATAGGGGATAAGAGACAAGTGTTGTGAAATCGAGAAAACAGGATTGGATTCACGCTGATCGTTGACTTCTATCATCGCATTTAGTGCTGTCCACGTTTATTATTATACATGTTATAGGCCTATTACACATTTATTTGAGAGGTTTCAGTTTTAAAGTTAAGTGAATAACTTTCTCTTTTACGTAAGTAGGCTAATATATAAATATAAGGCAGGTGATATTGCATAAGAATAGTTATTATTCTCATTAATACAAAGGAATTAACTAGTTGTGTATGAATGAAACTGTTAATTGTAATGTGTCGTTCACTGTGAGAACAAAACTCTAAAGTCAGTTTAAGTAGTGTAGTTATAAAAGTGAAAATGCTTAGTGTGAAAATAATTTAGCCTTACTACTTGTTTCAACGCACATATTAACATTAAATCTTGTATCGAGATTGGAACAGGAAAAATTGGTAACATTAATTTATTATTTATTTAAAACTGAAAGTAGTATTCAGATTAATAATAGCCGTGAAGTATAATTCACTGGTTTATTCTTTTGCATACAAAAATGTAATGTCAGTACGACAGATGCAGTTTCATCTGTTTATATGGTCCAAAACATTTTATATATATTATAGAGAAAATTGAAGCATATGCGTCCTTTTTCCAGGTTGTGTCGTGCGTTGTATTTTCCAGTTGCCTTCAATGATCCACCTCTACCATTCTCAGTTAGATTCCTCCTCGACTGCTATACTAAGCAGGGAACGATTTTCCCCAATCTCGGACGTAATTACAGGAAATAATCGGTCCCTCATAAGTAATTGAGGAGGAATTTCCAGAGGATGACAGAGATGGAGCTGCCGGAACGTTGAGGGCAACAGGTAAATACAACGTGGGACTCAGTCCGGAAAAGGACAAGTCATGTGTGTATGTGAGGGGGGAGGCATGTGTGTAGTGTAGGCTATTGATGCTACACAGTGTAGGTAGTTCAATTCGGTTCTGAATTCGGAATAGTTCAGTTCAGGACTCAACCAGTTAAGCGAGTGTAGTCATCCTCGAGTCAACACAACTCGTCAGTTCACTAGAGCGCTGTGGGATTAACGAGCACACGTCACTCAGTTGAGATTTTCGTCAATGCTGTCACTTCTGAAATTATCTGTTAGCACTGACTGATACCCAGAATTGGGTAGAATGATCAGAAAACTAGAGCCAGAGGACTTAGCTATAGGTAGGTTGATCTGACATACGGTTTGTGCAATCGTTTAGACTTCTATAGAGAAGCGGCTGGATCTACGATTTCGCGGAATCCCACCTGATGCGTCCGGGGAATGAAACTTCGGACGACGACTGTGAAAAGTAAAAAAAAAAAGAATTCATATATAATTTCTGTGTAACCGACAATATAAAATTTAATAAATTTTAATAAGAAGAATTTGTTTTAATTACTGTTATAAACTTCCAGGCAATATATCTAAGAACTGATCCAAGTTGTTATTTGTTCATTATTACAGTACATAGTAATCTTATTAATTGCACGTTGTTGTGTAACTTTCTATTTCCTTCTCTCGTTTCACCCCAAAATGTGTGTGTGTGTGTGTGTGTGTGTGTGTGTGTGTGTGTGTTCTCGCTCGTGCGAAGACGCTTGAACGCCACTACAGTAAACAGACATAAATATCAGAAGATTCTGGCTGCAATAGGTTTCGAACGGATGATAGAAATGTGCTCAAACCTTAACAGTATCAGTTACAGAGCATTAGCATCAGAAGGTATTGCCGTGTATATACCCCTTGTAGTGGAATAAAATGAGGAGGGTACGATGATGAAATTCGGGATAGGTGATGCTGCCTAAACCTGGAAAGACGGATGGATAACAGTATTGAAAATTGTAACGATGAAAGTAATTATTTCTGAAACC
Organism: Magicicada septendecula; assembly: GCA_034769895.1. Lineage (NCBI taxonomy): Eukaryota > Metazoa > Arthropoda > Insecta > Hemiptera > Cicadidae > Magicicada > Magicicada septendecula. The sequence goes on from CM068371.1 coordinate 273,532,515, forward strand.
CATTTACGGATGTGCGGGCGGACACACACGGACATTAGCATACGGATATGTAAGGAGTGGATGGATCACTTTTTTTTCGAAATCAGTAGTGCTTCAATAAAGCGTTGAGTGTGGGAGAAACATATTTGCGAGGAAACGCAAACGCAAAGCTTTATTTCTGAATGTTTATATGAGAGAGAGAGATAGGGGGGAGAGAGAGAGAGAGAGAGAGAGAGAGAGGTCGTATAAATCAACTTATGTAAAACAGTTTAAATGGGCGATGATTTATGCGTGTTTACAATGAAAAGGTAAAAAGGTGCGCCCCATGACAGTGATGCTATTAAATGAGATGATATAGCTGTAGACAGCCCATGATTGATTGCTTTTGCAGACTTGCGTAAACGTGTGGGAAGAAACAGGAAGATAGAATTTCTTTGTACGTGGAGGAGAGGCTGAAGTGTGCAGCGAATGAATAGAAATAAATTGTGACCAAATCTTACTAAATGTGACAAATATGGTTTCCAGTGAGAATGGATTGAGCACGCGGTATTCTCATGCGGTTCTGCATCATTTTGAGATATAATTATACGTTTCACAACATAATTCAGAGTATTGCGTGTAGAACTAGGAGTGTAAAAAGTTCGTTATCACTTATCACGAACATAGTGTTTAGGTAGGTTACGTCAGTTTGAATTTTTCATAGAGATTTTAAATTTGAATTACGGTAGGAGGCAAAAATCAAAATATAATCTTAATTTTTGTCCTTTCTGACGGAGATTTTACTGCGCTTAAAGCTTTGAATACGATTTTGCAGCCACGGAAATAAGGAACTGTAATAAAAGCGGGCCTCATTGTTTGAATGTAGTGTCGTTTGCATACGGGTCGCCGCTGTTTCAGTTTATCCACGGTTGAACGACATCAGGAAAGTTCCAATAATATCCACGAAAAGTTATATGCCATGCAGAGCGATCACGCTGTCTTGTCGTATCGGTAGTAAAACAAAATGGGTTTTACGATAAAACGATACAATATATTTAAGAAGCAATCGGTTGTTTATATCTAACTTGACACACGCAAGCGCATAGCCTAGTCTTTTATCCTTTCCGCTCAACGATCAATATATCACGTGATCTGGGTGTACGATGTGAAACTTGTAACATCAGGAACCTCGAAAAGTTAATCTCCTCCTGCTTAAAAAAAAAAAAATAAATAAATAAAACAGCTATATAAAACCTTCCATCAAATCGGGCAATTACTGTCTGTTGCGAAAGTTTGGATTCTGGATTTTAACATCCAGCAAAAAAGCAATTCCAATGCGAGTTAAAGCAAAATTAATTTTCTTTATTTACCGGTTTATTGTTATTTTCAAGAAATTTAAGAGAATTGTTTCATCACTTTATCATCATCGTCGTCACAATGCCTACATCTCTCTCTCTCTCTCTCTCTCTCTCTCTCTCTCTCTCTCTCTCTCTCTCTCTCTCTCTCTCTCTCTCTCTTTCTCTTTCTCTCTCTCTCCCTCCCTCCCTCCCTCCAACCTCTCTGTACAGTTGTAGCTAACATACATGATTTATTTATTTAGTTATTGTTCCGGTATTATTATTATTAGGCTGACTTAATAAAAACCACTTGTCTAGAGGTTACTCTATACATAGAGTTACTGTATGTCATATAGTATTTTAGTTGTTAGCATAGTTCTAGGATGTGGTCGACATTGCTATGTAAAATTATATATCATCATAATCATCACCGTCACCTGCAAGGATTAAACCAAAGATGGTGTGTTCAGATCTCTAACAGGCCAAGCCTAGGGCTGGTCACTCCTCGGGCGTCCCACACCTCTCCGTTCCTTGGGCTTATAGTTCCATAGTTGTTTGGGGATGCGGCAGTCATCCATTCGGCAAAGATGTTACCACCAGTTCAGCCGATACTGGGCAATACTGTCGAGTATGCTCATAATATTCAGTTCCTGCCGTATATCTGTGTTTCGTCTATGTCATGGAGAGTATACCTGCCACGTGCCTGAGAAATCTCATTTCAGCCGCTTGTATACGACTGGCCTGGCCTTTCGTTAAAGTCCAACTGTCAGACCCATAAAAAAGTGTGGGAAGGGCCATCACCTTGTAGACGTTTAGGCGTGTTTCTTTACTTGCTGACTTAAGGGTTCGCCTGATGGTCCCACACACAAGATTGAACTTATACAACTTCGTTCACAACGTCGTTGCTTGTATTATAAGACACGCTGTAGCCAAGATATTCAAAGTTCTTGTTCCTGGACAAGTTCCTGGACATCTACGACAGTTTTTCCGCGTATGGGATCCGTTCCACGGAAAGCCATCACCTTGGTCTTAAGTGTGGATATTTATAATCCAGAGTCTGTGCAGATTCGATTTAACAAATGTACGTATACCCATATGCAACCTGTCCGACAGAATAGCCTGATCGTCCCCAAACAACAAAGTGTCAGTTGCAGAGTGGCCAATGATAAAATGCTTCGGAAGACATCTGCCAGTTTTGTATGACATTGTCGTCAATATATAAATTAAAAAGAGAAGGTGATAATGGACACCCTTGTCGTACTTTGCAATTGATCAGGCCAACTCTAGGAGCTGATTTTATTCTTCACATTAAGACTCTGTATAGCTCTAATTAGATGTTGTGGGATCCCTTTCTTTGCCACTATTGCCCATAGTTTGCTCCGATACACTCTATCAAACAGCCTAAAATTACTCATCCTCTCCAGTACTTTGGGGGACAAAATTATATATAAAATCCAAATTCCACTGACCGACTGATTGACTGACTTATCACGAAACCTCTGAAACTATAAGGCCTAAAAACATGAAATATGATATAAAAATTCCTTTCAAGTCATAGGCGCGTGAGAAATCTTTTTGAGAAATTTTACTCCTCATGAAATCAATTCCTGTGAAACCTTGATTATCAATAAGGCTCAGGGGTAATCTCTTAATGATGGTCGGGGTGGACCAATGGCACGACTGCTTCTCCCACGGCCAGTTTTTCGTGGCCTGTTCCCGGGTGAGCTCCGTTGACAATCTGGTCTTTCTAACATGGAACAGTAATAATTTGTTTCGAAATTATGATATGTTAATTTTAATTGTAAACCATTTTTTTATTGAGTCAAATAAAAGTAAGTACATTGAGTATCAGCTAGATTGAACATTTAATTTCCATTTTTTTCTAATTCGTAGCGAAACACAGGCATTTAGCTAGTACAAAATAATATCTTGTAAGTAGTTTAATTAAAATACTGTAGTTATTTAGATCAAGACTATGGAAAGGACGTACCGGTACTGACTGTGTGTGTGTGTGTGTGTGTGTGTGTGTGTGTGTGTGTGTGTGTGTGTGTGTGTGTGTGTGTGTGTGTGTGTGTGTGTGTGTGTGTGTGTGTGTGTGTGTGTGTGTGTGTGTGTGTGACTAGCCACCGGAAACACTTGAAGGATTCATTGTGCTCGGCGATGTAGTTGCAGAATACAATTTCTTGTTTATTTCGTTCGTAAGTTTCCGCTTCCGCGCAGCGCGCAAATGAAAAACTCAGTTTTCTTTGGCCTGTGGTTTCCCACGCTGTGCCTGACGTCGTTTGTCAGTTTGGTGTCGCCATTCAATCACCCGTAGCACCAGCACTTGGTTGCATCCGTCTGCTTCGCCTGTCCGTTAGTTACGCTGCCTTCAAAGTCTTCCTAGATCTATGCTGAAACACCGATCATATTTTGAGCTAAAAAACTATTTTCACTTTCGGATTTGTGTTAAATTTTTAAAGTAGCTGATAAAAAGTCTTAACAGTCCTTAACTTGTTGCCCTTCATCAAATCTGTCACCGTACAATGTCTCCTTCGTCTTCCGCGCGATCGTTCCTTCTGCTATTAATTTCTGTATACAGTGCTTTCCCAAAATGTGTTAATACAATTTACTTTCCTCTTTGTATAGGTGTAACCACTTTTCTTCTGTCACTAATTCTCATTAATACCTCTTCATTTGTTGTTTTGCCTCTCAAGTTAATCTTTTCAATTCTGCGCTACAATCACATTTCGAAGCTTTTCAAACGTTTCTGTTCGTTCGTGATGGTCTACATAGAACGCTGGGTAAAAATGTTCAGCGTTAATTCTCTACTAGTTAGAATGTAAAAACTCTACCGAATGCTGTTTTTCCATTCTACTTTTTATTCATGCAATATATGCGTTAATATTTTTCGTGCGTGCGCGCGTTCGTTAGAAGATGACAGTCAGTACAGAACAGATGGCAGTCAGTCAGTTCGTTAGAAGATGCAGTAGTGAACAAAAATAACGGTTTTGATACGTGATCCCTGGATTACATATAGGCCTAATTGTTAAATAGCTAACATTTCTGAATTAAATACAGTAATTGTGAAATGAACGTTCTTGATTATACGTGTCTAATGAACTATTAGTAGCTGCTAAATAGTTGCAACTGCATTAAGTTTTACAACGTGTAATTCCTATTTACAAAAAGCCGAATTCTCAGAAGCCAAAGTCGTGCCTTGTGAAAATAACAGTTCACAAGCAATAACCTAATACTTTGCATATCGTTTCACGTTATTGTCACTGACCAAATATTCTGATGCGTAAACTAACCAAAACTCCGCTAATACATTCAAACAGTAGATAAATTCAGGGATCTGAAGTTGCATTGGTCAAGTTAATTGTAAATAGTGTGAACCTACACAAAGAACATAGGGCGTATCTATTTTTACGAACAGACGACTTATAGCTTAATATCAAATGACATGAGCCTAATAGAAATGAGTTAGGCTAAGTCTGTAATATTCGTGGCCGGGAATATCGGCAATTAAAGCGTTTCTTACATAAATCAGCGAAGATTCATTTTACTCTGTAAATACTGTACGAAAGTTGAAAGTGTCCAATATTTTTTCACACAATCATATATCTCTGTTCGCGCAATCACTTCCCGACTTCGTGTTGACCAATTTTTTATTTCAGTTTTCATCATAAATCTACATACTCCTGTAGTCGGTAACAGGTGGTACAAGTCGTTCAGTGATAACGATCAGGGTCAATTATCGCCCATGTTCTTTCCACTCCATTCAGTGATACTGCAGCTCGTATCACTTAAACAAGTGAGAACTGCTTCTCCAGCTGCAATTGAGTAGCCTTTAACTAAATTGAAAGGGGAATCGTGGGCACTAAACAGGTGTATTCATTTGTTGAGGACCGTGTTGGAGTTTTCAATTATTTTAATGACACTGTAACGTATTTACAGAAGCGGATACAATTAACATTAGGGCTAACGTTCAGAAAGAGGGTTGTTACAAACGTTTCGGAAGAGGGCAGCCTAATGCCAATTTTTGTCTTTGTAAGGACCGCTAATATTGTTCCATATTTACACCGCTGAGTTGTCGTAACATTTCTTGCCGGGAGAAATCATCCAGAAAATTTAATTCTTCCAATCTTAATTCTGCTGACAGATTTATTATTAACAGAGTCCAAATTTTCAGAGAACTGACTGATAAAGATGTAGGCCTAATTACAAATAATTTTTCTGCATTTCAAATTGAGAATTTTCGTAAATTCACGGCCGTTCGCTTTGTAAATAAAATTTGTAAAACCAACGTTTTATAAAGTATTTTAATAAGACGCTAATAAAATTATATTGAAATAATTATTTGCTCGCATTCTTACACGCATTATTCGTGTGGGCGATATATATAGCATATGTTCAGAGTTTCGCCTGCATGAGCAAGAGGAACACGATTTTTGGCATGTTTGTATTCGTGAAAACAAGTGTGCGCTCGCTCCTTCAGAAGTACTGTGTTGTCTGACCGTCATTTCAGTACTCCGGTATGTAATTAACTTTCTAGAAATAGAGTGCTTTTAATTGCCTTCTTTCTTTATCTTCTGAAGAACCAGTCAGTAGAATGTGTGTGTGCGTGTGTGCGCGCGCGCATGCGTGTGTGTGTAATTAATACGTTAGTGTTAATTATTTAAATTGAAATAACAGCATTTCTTAAATTTTTTCTGGCTTAAACCTGATTCACAGTGGCGGTAATTAGTCGGCTGTTTGAAGAGTACAATTTAGAACGAGAGAGTTTTCAGACGAGTCGTTCTGTTTTTACCTCACAATTGTGGTAATTGAAGTCGTACTAAGCTTTTAATGAAGAGAATAGCAAAGAGCCTTACTCACACACACACACACGTGTGCAAAGTGGTGCCGTTTAACTGTAGTTCCAGTCTCAGTATATTACATAAATAAAATAACATAAAAACGCTTTAAAACCGGTCACGGCGCGGCGGTGCACAATTCCATTTCTGTGAATTTAAATTCTTGCACATGGCTGTTGCTGCTATTGAGATAGTAGAGGGACTTTACTACGGCGATATCCGTACATTACTGACTGCCCGCGGCGCTGTGTGGATATCGCACACTGAATGTCCTCTTCCGCACAGCTGGAACGAATAATTTCATAATAATATTAGTAATAATAATAATAACAGTAAGAGTTGTTCAGTTACTGATATATTTCTTGAATGAACCACTAACATTCTCTACAATATTACGCGTACTTACGTCCGAGACAAAGAATTTTACACGTTAGTTTTTTGCCTTATGTTAAAGTTACACAACCATTTTTTCATTTGCCTCAGAATGCATATCCGTACATGGCATTCTCAATGTATATTGAGTGTTCATCCGTGTACATGTTTCATCAGCTGAAGCCGAAAACCGATGAATATGGTATTGTCCCATGAGATTAATAGAGACTAACCCACACGTTCGGAGTTCGTACATCGTATTTTTCAGTAAGGGCATCAAAAAATCACGTACTGTGACATTAGCAGTTGTTTGCTTTGTATTTTTCGGAAACTTGCGTGGCACACTTCCTGTGGTTGCACTTTTTAAACTGCTACTTCGATCGTTTTTATGTAGGCCTATACTTTTTTATTTATGAATATACACCATATCTTTGTATAAATCAAAACTAAACGAAAAATTATTTTTAATTACATAAATATATGGAAGTAAAATCGTCTAAAATATTTTAACGTGTAAGATCCTTTTTTTATATTAAGATTTGAACGAGTTATTCAGTCGGTTTAAAAAATATTCTATTTTGCTAAATCGTTTTGACAACCTTAAGTTGTTCAGAACTAGACTCCGTGGATTAATTAAAATTATGGCGAATTTTATTAATATAAATTGATAAAAATCAGTCTAAATTGGATTCTTCTCTCAGCATGAATGAAGCGACGCTCGTTGTGGATCTTCTGGAGATTAATGGTCTTAAAATTGTTTCCTCTAAATGAATGCATTTACAGGTTCTGGTTCGCAAACGTTGTTTATGGAAAATACACGTAATTTCGTCATTTCGAATCGCAGTCTTTTCAGTCACCTGTTTACTTAAAACAGTATATTTTGAAAGAATTATTCCAGAGAATGAGACTAGAATATAATAAAATGATAAGGTTAGGTTCCAAACAACGTTACTGAACTTGAAATTAAGGAAGATAGAATAAAATAATTTAAAAAATTACAATATATGCTCTGATGCCATAACCATCTGGCAGGTACATAGTAGTCTCGAAATTTAAAGGTCTTCGCTTATTTTGTTCTTTTTTTTGTAGTTTTGACTTCTTTTTGTCGCTAAAATAACTGTTCAGACGATAAGTCAGCCTGCTACCAGATACTACAACGAACGATTGTAATCATGAGCGAATAGATGTGTACGTTTTTAAATAATGTAATGCCACGTATTAAATGTGCACAAAAGTGTGTACGAACAATACATAGGCCTGTATTAATCATTAATCACTGTATTATACAGTATATCATGTAATATCATACGTAATGTATATTCTAACGTTTGGGACCTTAACTTTGTTACGTTACATAATACTCCCCCTCCGGAAGAAGTTTATTTTAGCTGAATATCGTTTAGTTGAAATAAACAAGTTATTTCAGTAATGGTAGTTTTAGGAGTTACTGAAATAAATGGCAAAAATCTACAAAAACTGTCTTCACTTTTCATAAAACCTCTTTATCTCGGTTTGGTTATATATTCCTTGGGGTATGCTACAGTGAGGCTGGTAATTGACAAACTACTTTTTCCTATAATATCTTCTTTTATCATGCGCTGGATTTACTTTCTTACAGCTTTCTTTAACAACTGTTTAACCGGATATTATTTAAATTCTTCGCTTTATTCGGTGAGTTGGAGAATACGATGCAGTAGTTATTGTAATTGTTCACTAACCTCTTCTTTTGTGCCACACTCATGATCTCTGTATATCCTTTTCCTTGGAATGCCCTAATTTCCTGCAGTCTTTCCTGCCATGATTCTGGTTCTGTTACGGTTTATTTGTTTCCTATGGGTACCCTAACATTTTCTCTAACTTAGTATGAATTCCTGTCTTGAGGGGCACTTGTGCTTCCTATTATCTCAGCGGATCATTCATAATCGCAGAGTGGCGCCGTAGCATACAACACTCTGTTTATACCTTAAAGAGTAACCCTTGGGTTACTAATAACACCATAGGAATTCCTATTCCTTTTGTCGTAACATTCAGGTTTATTTTCTGCTTTTGGGTTTTATATTATTTACCTGTGGCTCCTATAATTGTATCTGGTTTATGGACAGCGTGCGTATTCTCTCCGTTTTATTCTCCTGCGTTTCGTTTCATTCCTGAAGTGTTCGCTCATGTTTTGATCAAGACTGTTGTCAGCACCCCTTGTAGTGTTTACTTTGATGTACTCTATGTCTCAGTTTGTTTTCGCTTTACCCTGTTTTCTTTCTAATGAATACCTTGATATATTTTACTAAATAATATTTTGTCTTAATTAATTGTTAGTTTAATACTTTTTTCTTCTTATTTTTCTGTTTATATTCCCCTTTTGTTCCTTATCAGCTTTTCTTCAGTTTTGGTTATGTTTTCTTAATTATCATTATTTTTTCTTAAGTCTTAAATGGTTCTCTTGATCGGTACCCAGAAAATCAGTCCCTTACTTAGTTTATCCGTGGTCGATCTTAATTGCCCTTATTGTTCGGTCTGCTACTGTTTTCAGAACTATTTCAGTCCTAGTTAAATACCTCTCTATTACCTTATACGGCAATGATTCTAATACAAAATTTTCACTTGTATTAAATCTTATTTCTATCACTCTATCATCTAGTTTACTAAACAAATATGTCAATTGTATATCAATCAGTGTTGCTATCCATGACATTTTATTATGCATTTTTATTTCTGGTGTATTCAATTTACCTATAGACCTTTTTAATTTGTTACACACCGTTTTATTGTGAATTATTTCTAGAATTTCTATTAAGTTCCTACTATAATTTTTATCATTACCTATTTCCCTATGGTCGGTTATTGGGAGATTAATTACATTAAATAGTCCATTGTTTATCATCTCCAACTCCTCCCTTGTTTTTATTAGTTCCTTTTTCCATATTTTCTTCGTCTTCTTTTCCGGGTGCTTAATATCCTCTTGGTTTTCTCCTATTGGTATGTGTGTGTAATTCATCGGTCTATTTTGTAGAATTACCAGTTCTTCCTGGATTTGGCCTACCTGCCCTTTTTCTTGTCCTACATCACCCTTGATGGTTTCGATTTGACCACCTATTGTTTCCTTTATTTCATCTAGCTTCTTTTGTGTTTCTGCTCGTACCTCCGTTATACCAATTTTGTTATTATTTTCTACCTGATCTATTCTGGCATCTACTTCTATTCTGGACTGTACAAATGTTTCTTCAGTTTTCTCCAGCCTGTCCTGTGTATCGGCTATCTGCTGTCCAACTTCCTCCTTACACTTGTCCATCCTCTGGCTAAGTGTCTTACTGACGTCTTCTATCTTCTTCTCATTGAGAGTTTCCCTTAACTCCTTGTTAGAGTTCTCAATTTTCTTATTAATTTGCCTAAAATCTTCCTTAGTACCCTCTTTAATGCTGCCCATCTTTTCATTCATCTGTCTTAAACTTTCTTCATTTCTGTCAAATTTTTCGTTCATTTGTTTAAACACTTCTTGGTTACTATCCATTTTCTTGTTAAGTGTTTCGATATTCTTTTCATTATTTTTATCTATTTTTTCAATATCCTCCTTCATTTGTTTTAATAAATTCTCATTAGTTTGTTTATTTTGTTCAATTATTTTTTCCTCCCGTTTCCTAAAATTCTCATTAGTTTCTTCTTTCATTTTTCTGAAATCTTCCTTCATTAAGTCTCATAATTGTATTAAATTCAGGTCTCCTCTGGCTTCCTCTTTATCACCTGCTGGTTGTTCCATTTCACTGGCTTTTACTGTTTCTTCTTCTTGTTCCCGCCTATCTTCTTCTGTCTCTGGTTTTTGTCCTCTCTTCTGAGAAGCTTCTCGTCGTCTCATTTTTTTAGTCTTCTAGCAGTTGCCAGCTAAAATTAGGTCAATCGTTATTTTACTAATTGTGTTTGGGTTAGTTGGTTTTGCCTAATTTCAGCCCCACGTTGGGCGCCAATATGTAATATTCAGTGTTGTGACGTTACTCCACTGTTGGGTTCGCCAAATGTAATATTCAATAAATATAATCCTCCTTATGTATTCTGTGAATGTGGAAGGCCCCACTTTTGAGCGTCAAAATGTAATATTCAGTTAATACCTTCCTATTCGTTCGTCGTTGATACTTTTATTTTGTTCAGCCCTGTGTTGTGATCACCAGTATGTAATATTAAAATAATTAGTATCTCTGAAGTTGATTTGTAACTAAATAAAAAAAAATCTGTGTTTTGTTTTTAAATAGAGGATTATTTATCTGAATCTCACAGGGTTAACATACAAGTATCGTTAAAGTCTGGTACAATTTACACATAGAACAGACAATATAATTTTTATGCATGAGACTTAGTAATATAGTGTTGTTAATGTCTGTTGAATGTTTGTGGGTTCTTTTAAACAACTAGAAACTATAACAAAAAACTCTTATGATTAACGACTATTTTCATAATAGTGTACTAAAGTAATTCACAATTATTATTATTTATTTATTTTTTTATTGTTTTTTCAGATATTGTTTTTGTGGTATGATCTCACCAACTTTGCAGTTTTCCCAATGGATTTATTCGTTGATTCTGCTCCTGGACACCTGGTTTTTAGGTCTCTCTCTGTCAAAACATCATTCCTCTAGGTCTTGGGTTGGTTTTCCTGGTCATCTCAGCTTTTATTGATCTTCAATTTCCATCAACTCAGCAGTCATTTATCTTAAACGTTCTGGCTTGCAATTCACAATTTTTAACAATAATCTTCTTCCACTCAAAACATTAATTTCTTTAGTTAAAGGCCATGGCTATATTTTTTATGGGTCACAGGTTCGGTGTACCATTTCTAATTAATAATATTCTGTTGACCTTTACTTTATTTTTCCTTCGTAACTATATTATTATAAGTTTTTTTAACGTAAGAGTTTCTATCTTTTAAATTATTTACTTTGTTTGATTTCACTATATGGGTTATATACCTGTTTCATATAGATTATATATTTCTTCAATGCTCATTATAATTATGTTCAATCACTTTCATTATACACAATTTTTCCTTTTTACCGTATTTCACTGTTATTCTCACTTTCTAGCACTGTCATACCATACCACTTTTATAATTATAGTTTGATCTTATTATATTTGGAAAACTTAAATAATTCACTTTTATGTAAATTTTTTTTCTTGGTAAATAAAATAACGGTCTGAGGTGCGCTGACCTCCCCATAGTTAAATTAGATTTATTTACATTTTAACTAGTAATGAAGTTTTCAATAATAATATAAATTGTCTTATTACAATGAATTAGTTTAACACAAATAAAAACATATGTAAATGTACTGAACAGTGTGATTAATTATTTATTTATATCTTTTGTCCTGGGATCATTAACTTCTTGGTTTTTGGTCATTGTCAGCCATAGTTTGTTACAGTCAGTAAATTATCTTTTAGTTAGTATGTTATGTTTTATGTTTGGTGAAACGACACGTTACAATATTCATTACGTTTACATTATTAATATAATTTAATGTAAGGTGTGAAGTGCACGCATGCACATTACTGAGTGTGTTCCTTTGCATCGAGAACGTGCATCGCGTACCTCTAATTACAGAAGGAAAGTATATCGTTTAAAGTATATTCTATAAACGTTAGAAAGTAGGACGAGAATACGGTGTACCCATACCGTGAGGTATCGAATTATCACAATGTAAGTTTAATTTTGAGCACTATGAGATAATACTGTCTTGTAAATTACTTGTAAAATTACTTTTAATTCTAAAGGTACGGCAAGCTGTATCACGAGAAAACAACTTAAACTAAGAACGAGTCTTCCGATTTTCCGATTTTAACATCATTAATCTTAGCGTAGCAGATGTTTATAACGTAATCTACTTCAGATGTTATAAATGTAAATTGCAATTGTTTTAAAGTTGTTATTAACGCTGGCTAGAAAACTGTACAAAATAAAACTCTGACGTATTTTTTTAATTAAAGAAAGCAACGTTTAGGGAAAGTAAATGAAACAACAAAGTGCAGTGTAGTGTACCGTCTAAGCAAGACTAATGAGGTGTCACTGCCGTTGTGTCGTGATTAATTTGGTCACCGGTTGGGTACAAAGCGAAATCACCGGTATTTTACATTTAAAGTGGACCGCTAAACGTGAAATAAAAAGAGACCGGTAGTCAACAATGCGTATTCAATTCTCTGTCAAAAGAAAAGAAACACAAAGAAGCCAGCAGCGAGCTAAAAGGTTGCGAAACAAAACAAAAGCAGTCAAAACGAAACGAAACGGTAACAAACGGAGGTGCGCCTGTGAACACGGCGTCCGGTATCGAACTGTTGTTTTGGCTTTACACAAATTATATTCTTTGACCGGTTACCTAATATCTTATACACAGGGAGAGCGATTTTTTGCATCACTTAAGTAGCCGTGCAGTCGGTAACGTAGCCTATTATAATTAACTCTCTTTCTGTGTCTAAAGAAGGGTTGCGAAGTAATTTCAAGTTAGAATTATAAAATGCGTGATTTTAAATTGAAAGTTTATAAATAAAGCAGACTGCGTATGAACGGATGCACCAAACAACTCAAGGACGAAATGATGAAACTGGTTATATCTATGAACGACTGTATGGATAGAAATACAGTACATACAGAAACAAAATTCAAAACCTTGAGGTTCTCTGCGGTGAGAAGAAGACGAGAAAGGGGTGGACAGTGGAAAAGAAGGCGGCGCATAGTTCGAATGAGGGCTTTCTGGCAGGAGAAGAAAATGAAATGATATTCGCTTGGTCCACGGCTGGCCTGTTCTTGTAAAACAAAACAAAAATCGGACTGCGTAATGTAGATTTTGGTCCCGTTTACAAGAACGGATTGAATGTATTTTTGGATATCACAGTACTAAAACTTCTTTGTGTCTGTTCGTTACTTGTAAGTATTTGGAATAATATAAGATTAAGAAATAATACGAAGTTCCTTGTTCTATACTTATGCCATTTTATCTAAAGCTTGTGGAAATTTATTTTGTATGCAAATATCACGTAGTGCTCGCGTACAACGTCCATTCGTAATTTGTTCAACGTCATGATAAAGAAGGCGGCAAAGAAAAAGTGAACCATAGCCGTATATAAACGCAGAGTGTATATTGAGAAATTTTGAAGAGGTTCTATAACCATTCAACGAAGTTCAGTAAGGTTTAATTGCAGTCATCAGTCACACACGGATAGGCACATGCAACTACAATAGAAATAAACTGAGGAATTACGTTAATAACCTCGTAAGGTGTTAAACACGTATAGGCGACCGTCTTTGAAAGAGTTGTCACAGACTTCTGACCAAAAATATTAGCGATCGAAAGACGTAACATGCAGAAAAGTGTAATTAATCGACAACAGTTATGATCAGGAAGGATATTTATAATTTTATAACGCTAACGTCGTGCAACGCATCGATTGTATTGTTTCGTTAGCGTAAACTCATTATGTGCAAAAGGAAAATACAGTAGCTTATGTACACGTACGCAACGGTAGTCATACTTTTTTCTGTGTATTAAATCGATTTTTTCCTCGCTTGTAGATTAATGTTAATTTTGAGCGAATATAAAATAAAAATTGAATGTGATTTCAAGGTACCTTACGTATAGCCTTCGAGCCAATTACTTCTAACAGAAGAATATATGTTTGCGTGTGATAATTAAGGGAGAGAACATGCGTCTTGGAGAGAAACAAGAGTTATAAAAGTGAAGCATTAATTACTTAATAAATAATATTATACATTTAATATTTTATTTACTTCTAGCAAAGTAAGGAGACGTCTTGTTATAGCCTACATTCAAGAGTATTTCAATATACATAAGACTGTAGCTATATTGAAAATGTGTAACATCCTTTTCATGTTTAAGTGTATTTTCTGATTTCTAATTTTATGGTTTAACAAATTACTTTTCTTTGACGGATTTTAACATAAAGGTTGTTTTATGAAATTAAAAGTGATGCGTAAACACGAGGTATATCATGTACGTAGTACCGAACTTTCACAACTATTAGTGAAACCAACTCCTCAGTTTATGCAGCACAAAGATCTGCTAACGGAAATGGATTTGCCATATCGATTGGAAAATCGAGTGTACGAGGGATGAGTTTAGATGGAATGTAAGCGGAACGTTCGTTATTGGGAGAGTCAGCGTTTTCCTCTCAGCTAGTCTCCTTCGTACGTTTTAGAAATACAATAATTCGTTTTGAACTAATAAATATGTCAAAGTCGATTAGCGTTGCAGTTGACCCTGCATATTCCATTTATCGTAAAATATAATATAAATTATTATCGTAAAATATTGATTTTTGTTACCAGAAATACTATTCGCTTTTAACTATTTTCCAAATGTTGATTTCATCTGTGTATGAGAAAAATAACATTGCATTATGATTTTAGTGTATGATCTTGCTTAGAACATCCTTTAACGGAAATTTTTAGTTACTGTAATGGTGTAAAGCATTTAAATACTCAGGGAGCACTTGTATTGTTTTCTCAAAACTTATTGTAGCCTGTAAGATTGTTGAACAGTAGTACTGGCCACGTTTCCGACCTTGTAATACCGTTTGTGTCATATTGCTAGTGTGACGTGACCTGTCGGCCTTCTTACTTCAGATTCAGCGGTAGGAAAGGATGTTAGCCTATTACCATCTTAGCTTAAAATGTGTGTGTATATGTGTACAATTAGTTTTGCCAGTGTTTTTATATTTTGTGCTGGCATTAAATTTATGTGCCTACTAGATATTATAGTAATTATGCTTATTTGACTTTGCTTCCAAAATTACGTACAAGTAATCCATTATCTAATAAGAGTTGTTCAAGACTCACTTAGTAGCTCAACGTTGGTTCTCAAGGAAGTGGCCCATAAGTAGGCGTCGTTAGTCGCCGTTACTGAATAGTGATAACCCGATAATTTTTTTTATTCATATAGAACTTTGTTTACCGATGTTATTATGTTATTTAATTGGTAGAACGAACAACAGTAACTTGTAATCGCTGAAGATTGCAACCAGTGAAGGGCAGCATTGAGGTAGGTGTATCGTTCGTACGTTCTTGTGCACAGTGTTTGGACAATCTGAAGATCAGGTTGCACGTATTTGTATTAAGGTCCTTCGTAGCTGAATCAAAATTTTAAAACTTGTATTTAGAAACTTTCATTCGACATATAAAGATCATCGAATTTTCTTCTTTCCACTTGTTGTTTATGTCTTGTTATCTTGAAAATTATGGCTTATTTGAATACCTTACATGAAACAACAAGTATGCAAGTCTTAACAGAGGTACTTAACATATTATATGTTTTTATATATTATAATTTATATGGTTTAAGGACTTAGTATATTGTTTATGCTGCCATACAATATTCGGGCGGTTTGTAGATTGTCTAATACTTTTTGTCCTTGTTGATGGCGTAGACGAAGATGTAGCAATTAATTTTAAGATGAATTGTACAGCCAAGTCATAGTCGTCCGAACAATTAAGTACGAGGTCGTTGACCGACGTCGGTTGTCCATTGCGATGGCGCCTTTTCTGGGATAACGGCATACGTCAGTCTTCCATTTGTTTATATAACAAAAATCGAGCAAAAGACGAATGAGTTCGTCAAAGCATATTGTCGTTTGCGATGAAAAGCCATACTCCTATAGGGAATACGAAGTTTGCTTAGCGTGTTTTTATCCTCGGCAAAAGGTGCAATAGTTGGTTTTTCAACAGTCAGAAATTAAACTCAGCTAATCGTTACGCCAAAAATTAAAAAAGAACAGTTAACGTAATTTATTTTATTGCTTACAACAGAGACATTTGAGTAATAGATCTTTTTAAATTCATGGGAATCACGTGTTGAAGGAGAGAATTAAAATGCTTGTCAGTAATTTGAATCCGAGACCACAACACACACACACACATCCACTATAACCGTTACTTATATTTGACTAACAGTTGAAGTATAGAGTATAGATAATGATGATAATTGTGCATCCAAGATCATAAACTGTTAGCTTGTCGGAGAACGTAATTATGGACGGGAACGCCATGGGATTAGAATTCAAACGAACGGTTGAAGCGAGCATCGTGGTAGAATGTAACGCATGTCGCGAGGGGAATCACGAATTAAACGGTTCGTCGTAATGGGACTGGCTAAAATAGTGAACCACGACGCGGGGAGAGGAGAAACAGAAAAGGGTGTGATAATGTTATGGAGTGATCGTATTAGATACGGCCAGAGAGAGTGTGAAAAGATAAAACCCTCCGGTGGCAGAATTCGTTATACAGCTTGCGTCGTTTGCGAGCGCAGTTGTGACAGTTACGTGTGAAATGATATTCGACGGGTGGTGTAAACTTTTTGGATGCTGTGTGGTCATTAGACTGGTCGAACGCTAATGAGTGCTAACGTCGGAGAGCGTCGTCATCAGCTGTACGTTACGTCACAAACATGTTTCGACCGTACATGGTGATGCGTGGTCGGTCCGGTTTGTCGGTAAAATTCGCTGGCTCGGTCCGGCCGCCTCAGCCAGCCGGCCCACGCTTACGAGTTACTTCGTATCCTACACCGTAAGCATTTATTTACACACGCCTCATGTATATTTACACTAAGCGCGTAGTGTAAGTGCTGTGTAAACGAGTGAATATGATTGTACTGTTACGTAAGTGTGTAACCCCTCTTTCCTTTTATGTATTTTTAAGAATATAAAACAACTTCTTTTATTTTAATTTTTTTTTTTTTTTTTGAAAGAGAAGCCACAAGTCAATTAGGACTAGGCCGGAGCCTAGAGAAGCAAAAATTGTGCCGGGTCCAGTATGACGGGACTTGCAATGAAACTCAGCTGTAATATAACAATAACGGTTTTTATTGTATGCCAAGAATTAATACATGTAGGCAAACTCTATCACATAGTTATCCCCCCCCATGAATCATAAATATCACAAATAAATTAAGCCCTGCTTTAACAGTATTAAAGACAACATGTGTATATCATAACGAGTGTGTATAATATTCAGTAAATATATATATAAATATAAAATTCTCCCCGATTTTGTGATTAGCTAGACACAGACAAAACATAACAAGACACACTGAAACATAAGGCACATAGACTCACAATTATACATCAATTCTAACACGAATGCCCCTGGAATGCACCCGCCTTGCAGGCAGTGTTAGTACCATACCCAGAACCCAGCAGTGATAAAATGTTCGCCCATCAGCAACCCGTTTCTGTAGAATTACTTAAATCCAAAACCCCCAAAAAGATGATAATTACTCATAACGCATAAGTAAGACCGGACCGCCCATATGTATAGCATTCCACTGATCAATGACCCATCATGAGCGTATGAACCTTAAGTTCCTTCCACAGCATTAAATAAAATTTACGGAAACTACATCACCTGATTTTGAACAGTTGTTATACAATTCTAAACGGTTAATTTGCTTCACAAATTCCAAAGGATTTACTAAATCAGTATATACTTTAACAGTCGGAAAATTAATCAGTCGAGGCTTTACAAATTTCAAAAAATTTAAACAATATATGTTTTACAAAAATTAACGGGTATATGTTCTATAGTTAAAAGAAAATTAATCAGCAGATACTACAAGTGAAAAGTTAATCAATATGTGCTTTGCAAGTTAAGAAAAACAATCAGTATAGCCCTTTGTAAGGTACAAAATCAATTAGTATATGCCCAGAAAAAAGCAAAATATTTTCTATTAACCCCGAATGGCTATATAAATATAATTGAAATGAAAGTACAATAAAACGGTTGTGCCCTAGCAGCTGTGAGAGCGCGCCAGCATGTGGTTGACAAAATTTGACAGGAATCTAACCTGCCTCAGGCTGCACAAACATGTATCAGACAAAAACTAAGTCCCTTTTTGAACCCCAGAAAACAGCCAAAAAAAAAACAACAAAGGAAAACCCCCAGCCCTTAAATGTTAAACCCAAGGTGAATTTAATATTTACTCATTTCTGTTCCAGCCGGAACAGAGTCCATAACATGTTCTATAAATTGTGTAAAGAGTAATATAATAACTATGTGCAAACTGTAAAATATCTAAGTGAACAAATATCTCCGGCACGCTCCCCCAGTGCAGCACACAATTACAAGCAGTGCACTTAGTGTTAGGTAATTCAGTTATTAAAAGTGTTTCTGAAATTCACTCATGATGATCAGCTGCTCCCATTTATAGCAGACAGTCTGGACACGTGGTCACATGGATTCAAATGATATTTACTGTAAAACAGGCGCACTGCCGGCCCGGCCCCAAAACGAAAATAAAAGAGTGCATATCACCTTAATACTGCTGACTAAGTGCTACATCGTGAACCGGTCACCAGCTCCCTCTCCGGACAGGATCGTGTAATGGTCCATGACTGATGCAGTTGTACGGCAATCAGCAAAGCCAAATCTCCGTCTTAATCAAGAACCCGGGAGTCGCTTAAGTTTCAGCAAGCCATGTAGATGCAGAGAAACTACACCGTAATTGTTCGGAGAGAGACGCCGATGTATTTCGTAGCTGGGCTAGGAACTGGACTGCCGTCACCGACAGAGCAAGGCGACCCCTCACTGCGAGTTGCGCGCGCAACCGTACACTTTGCCGTTCACTTACATAGCAGTACAAGGGTCGTTTCAACTGACCCTTGCATTCGCGTTATTTTACAATTAAAAAATTTTCTAAAACCTTCGACAGCCGGATTTACACCGGCACAAGTGGTTAATCGGTTATGCGGTAAACATTATTATTATGCGGACATTCAGGTGAGCTACTGTCATGTAGGACAGATGGTGTCACTTGTCAATAACTGAGGATTTCAAAAATATTCTGGGTGAATGATAGAAATACAGTAAATAGTGATTGTTGCTTATTGTTAATATAATTATTAGTAAACAATGATGATCAGTAGCGGACTCCGAGATTTTTTTTTTCGTGGAAGGGCTGAAGGTGAATAAGAAGAAAAAATGAAGAAGAGTAAATAACTTCAAGATCTCTACCTGCTGCTCCTTCTTCTTTATCTTCTCTATCGTATGAGTTAGCCGTGTTCGCTTACAAACGCGTGACTAGCCGTGTCCCCAGTCGCCAGATTGCACCTATTTATATTTTACCATTTCTCTCGCGTGTCCCAGTTTAGTAAAGACCTTTCTCTACTTCTGTTTCTGGATGCTGTCATTGTAATAATCACTTGAGTATTATGACTGTGTCCTGACATTTGTTCCCCACACCTGGACAGGGTTCTGTTCTCCAATATCTTTGTAATGAAGTAAGTTATTCCATACTTTAGGCTATCGTATCTCTTTATTACGTTCGTGGTCCCTACGAGTAAACTGGAATATCGTCTTATGTAATTTGTTTTCACTGTTCTAACCATCGATGTATAATATATTATACATGGATGGTTCTAACTTTGTCTCTGATACCTATTGTAAGAGCCCATACTTCATTACTTCCTACTACACTATGGGATATTTGCTTTACAATATATTGGCGAGTATCTTAATTCCACAGGATCCCGTGAGCGGTGTAATTGCCCTTTTCTCCATATTCGGGTTTCGATATTTACTATTAGCAGTCGCTTGGAAAAGTTCTATGAGGAAAAGTTTCCGAAAACATTGGAATTGTTAAGAAAGTGATAAAATTATACAAACATTGAAGTTTAGGCTTCAGAAATCAAAAACTGCTCTGAAATTAATCAGATGATGCTAGTAGGCCTACTTTTATTGAACAGAATTATGAACATGTAGGAGAGATACTAAGAGTGCTGACTGAGTGAATGTTATGAAAATAGTATAGAAATACAAATTGGGGCATTTCAGATCGTCGTAATTCGTTTTGAATTACAAACCTTTACAAATTAAAAAAAAAATACTTCGTACAACAATATAGCAGATGATTTGATTAAATAGCAAATTAGCGTTATTTTGAACACTTCGTCTGGAACTTTGCGGGATTGAGAACACGAATAAAGCCGTATGCAGCGTCCAGTGAAAACATTTAATCATGTGATTGTAGCCAACAAATCTGTTGCTTTATAGGTATGCAGCCCCTAAGCACAGGAAAATCAGCTTTCGAAATTTATTCAGTTTGATTTACGGTTCAGTATGGAGGAGAAATTTCGACGGCTTGTATGTTCCCGATCTTTCGTTTTCCACTTTCGCAGATTCCTAACACTACCACTGTCTTTATTACATTTACTTCCGTTGTTCACTATTCATCCAAGATATTTGTAAAGCAGGAAGATCTGTAGTAGCAACTTAACGTCTAGAAGTAACTACATTTATCCACTGTTAATACACAGACTGTTAAAACCGGGGTTCACAGAGTAGCCGATGACGTTTAGCAAAGTTTCTAAAAGCTCTAATTACAGAGTTACAAAGCGGAGTATGTGTTTCGTTGTACAAAGTATAACTTCAACGTGGGGAAGTGGTTTACTTCCGAAGGCAGAAGCAAGCATTAACAAATCGATACGAGATATCGAGGAAGTTTAGTATCATTCTCTCCCTTTGCATTTCAGGTCATTCTCTTCTCATTACCCTGGAAATAAAATAAACGTCATAAAATTGTAAGCAGTGACATTGCAGTAAAAGTTAAATTTCCTGAAAAAAATATTGAAGAATTATTTAAATTATGAACTTATATAAAATTTGTTACTTTGCTTCACTATGAAAAGGAAACGTCAGTAATTTATTTTAAAACCTTATTTTTTTTATACAGTTATTGTGCTTGTCTCGAAGGTAATGTGAATCAGTTTGCTTTGTTTCAATGTTTTCTTTATACGAATAATTTATTGCTATTTTTTTAAGACTATACAGCAATATGTTCAAGAATTGAATATTTCGCGAAGGTTGGGTTTTCGTGACGATGTGGTATATCTGGTATTCCAAAACGACACAAGTACATCAACCAACATTAAGAGCAACATCAGTACGTCTTACTTACCTTTTTGAAATTTGTCTATAATATTTTGAATTTTTCTGGTACTATTAGTTATGGATACAGTTCCTTAGGCATATATTTTTAACAGTGCCATGTAACTGTTTCGTTAGACAAAAATTATAAACCAGTGGACTTATGCTGTTTCAAGAATCGTAAGGTATTATATTATGACATTATTATTGAATTTATATTTAGAATGGTGCTTGACAACCAACAGTCCTCATTAAAGTTATTTACGCTTCAAATCTTCATTGCCAGAGTCATCGTTTGTAGATTCTTCAGTACTTGCATACTTTCAAAATAAGGGCGATGATTTTGACCGATCGATGACAAATACTTTCTTACGTCTTGACACTTTGCAGATTTTTTAAATCATAAGCCGGTTTTACGGACTGACTACTAGGGCTGACCAAGTGGAGAAATTGGGTACTAGTAAATGTGCTGTATTAGAAATTCAACATAATAGTCGAAACATTATATTGATTATAGTCAAAACAGTCCCTTTCATGGACTTGTCATATTTTACATATCGCTATCATTAAAGCACTTTATGAAAGAGATTTATGTGTTGTTTTTAATGACACTGAAGTGGTATGAATAAGTGCGGGAAACCAATAAGTCGTTTGGTGCAAAAGGTGTACGTTGGTACCGTTTTGTAATTCATGGCTTCTGTTTTGTTATTTTCACTTCGATAGGTCTGATTATCGTATCACAAGGAGCTGATATTGAGCGTAACACTTACATGTCTGTCATATCGACAACTCACAACGTCTACGATAATTACAGCCCCCAATTTTATCAACGGAGTTATTTTTTAAGAACATTTGGTCTAGCTTTTGTTTGACCTTCTATATTTATCTCTTTCTTTTAGTCCATGCAAACCTATGAATGAATGTGTGAAGTTTGGAACGTGGTCGAATGAGACGCACGACGCGAGAGCAATGGGGCTGGCTGAAATAGTGGACCACGACGTGAGGACAGGAGAAGTAAAAAAGGGTATGACAATAGTATGAAGCGATTATCTCTCCGTAATCGATAGTGTAGACTGTCTTCGAGTCCTCTAAAAGCAGTGAAGCACCGGCATGTAATAACGTGCCTCATATTCTTATTTCTACCTACTGTTGTAATGCTATTTATACAGTGCGACGTATTAATTAATGGTTTTTATTTGTGTCAGTTGTCTGTGTTTACGCGCGCATGCAATGTGAGAAACGATTGGCAGATGGAGAAACGTGTGTTTGTTAATTAGACTGTACGATGAGAGTACCTAAATGATGTAAGAGTTCTACGCATTTATACGAAATTTGTATTGTCGGTGAAATGTGTTTTCTAGAAAAGGCTTAGGCCTGGACAAACAGTTCGGTCCAGCTAAGCCGGGGGCTTTCTTATTCAGTTACTAAGAAACGAAGAGTTTGTCTAACGTTTGGAAGATTAAAACCGAAACAGATTCGGGGAAATTTCAAACTCGATACGATACGATACGATACGATCCTTGGAACTATTGTAACAAATAATTTTCCATATTCAGAACTTTGGAAATCATTTTGTTGATAATGATTTGGCTGTAATAAGGTTACGGTAAAAACTTTGATCACGCATATGGTATAGGAAATATATTAAGTAAAGGTAACAAAATTAGGGAAACAATCAGAATATACGGTATCCAGAGAAAATATCTTTCGTTCGCTACATGCTTAAATTAACCAAATTTTTGGAATTAAGTTTTCAGTAGAAGTGCAAAGCCTTTTCGTATTAAACCATTGTGACTCGGTATTTAGGCCTACAGTACGCATATTCTGTTCAGTTCAATTACATAGAAGCGGGTAAAATAAGAAATAACTGTAATTTTATTGTATTAAATATTAATTATTTTTTATGTCTGACTCCTTGTGTTTAGGGTTAGTAAAAGAAAAAGAGGTGCCCAAATTTTATATTTTATTAACGTATGCTAACGTAAAATCTCTATAATTCGTGTTTAGTTTAATAGTACAGTAGTTCCACGAAAGATTTTCCTAAGCCATGAAAATGCTTACTGGAGAAATTCCGCTAAAACAGATAGTATAAAAAACGAGTGTTAAAACAAGTTTTTCTTTTGGTGAAGGGTGAAAAACTTTCTGAGTATTATTTCAAATTTTATAAGTCGGTCACTTCTCATCGTAGAGGAATAAGAGAAAAATCAAAACAAAGATACTGTTATAATCTACACATAATGTTAGAATACGTTTTCGTTAAAGTTGGGCTTTTGAGGTTACTACTATAAACCGGGTTTCATTTCTTCAGACCCCTTATAATAATTGTTCCCCACTATCCAACTCATCTTTTAGAGGGACTGACTCATAAAGGAATCTTAGAATAAGTGTTAGAGTCCCATTATACTAATTTTGGTTAGTCGTTCTAAATTTGTGCTAGTTTTGATGTACCAATATATGTAGTACTTTCCTATAGTAACAAAGCGGCCTACAAACGCGCGTCGTATGTTTTCAGACAAACTGTTCAGTGTGTTCATGTCGCTTAATGCACGTTTTGTACCGTATGTTGTTAAAAAGGCAGCGGACGAGGGTATCATAAAAGTGGTACATTAAAACTCGTGTGACGTAACGCATGTTTATAGCTACTAAACACAACGTAATGGAATTTCGTTACGCCACGTGGCACTGCCACTCAGTACGGACGTGCAAGGCCGCTCTGTTATTACTGCACAAGTTGTAACAATTTGTTGAAAGGTGTAATTTGATGATAACAGAGTGTACTTCGTGTTAATGGATTTAATGAACTCCGATAGCTGTTGATTGTTGTTTAACAAGCAGTGAACGGTCTACTCAACAAACGGCTCGCTAGAGTTATTTCCACATATTCCTAGTCCTGCTCTGTTGAATGGCGCAGCTGTAACAGTTTAGTTGAATAACATTCGTTGTACGAACGGTATATTATTCAATTCGTTCTAATCGCCATTGTAAGCTTCTCTTCACGGATTACGTTTCCGATCTATGGTTCTTCGTTTATGAGATGGCGCAAAATAAAAATATAAATGGTAAATGGTCGTAAAGAGAATGTCAACGACTCTCGGTTCGCTGAAAGTAACAGTGTAATACAAAGTGTGTCGATGATCTCGTTTTGTCTTTTATAAATGATCTGACTAGTTTATTCTGCGCAGATGTGTCCTAGTTTGTAATATTACCTCGACCAGAAGGATAACATTCGTAAGCCTTTGTTGTAGTAATGTGTTCTTAATTGCCGTCGGTGTCTCTTTGCCCCAATGAGAACGCACCGTTAATAAGATTAGATTAAAGTTTTGAGTCCAAATTGCCGCTGTATTGCGCAATTAGCATTCATCAACTGCAGTTTATCACCTTCGATGGAGCCGACGCAGTCATGTGCATAAACATGTCAACAACGTCACTACATGCGATATGAAAAATTAATTATTGCTGATAACAGTAGAATTGTCGTCGCTCTTATCCTTCTGGCCAAGGAAGCAATACACATGTTGATTTCTGACGTGTGTTATCGTGTTTTTTGTATGAATGTAAGTCTTTAAATTGGGTGGGTGGGGGGCAAGAGAGAAAAAGGCTTGAACTGTGAAATTATGGATTTGAAGGAGACTCACCAAAACAAGTTGGATGGGTAGGAGGAGTAACGTGGAAGTTTTGTGTCAATTAAGGATGAAAACTACTTTAGTAAACGCTGTACGTTTCAAGACAGCAACTTTTTGGAACATGTTCTCCAACACGACACCTTTCTGCACAGCATTCTGGAGGGCAGGTTGTTAAGGATGAGATTGCTGGGTCACCTGGTTTGTCGTACTTGAAGAGAGTTCAGTGAGAGTGGGCTCATATGTCGAAAAGAAGAGGGCTACAGGAATATACTGAAGGAAGGGATAGGCATATGTGGCTGGAGCGTCGTCAGTGCTTTGGCTTTAGAGATAAGTAAGTAGTTATGTTTTGAAATAGGTTACTCAGTCACAATCACAGTTCAGTCATTTTAAATAATAAATTTATGTTAGCGGTTATGTTCACAAACAGAAACTCAACTGTTACTCATCACTATATAGAAAATTCTCGATATATAGATATCGAAAATATACAATAAATTACAATATTCAAGAAGTAATGTAAAATAAATTACTATATATTTCCGATCTGATGATGCTGGAAGACTCGAAAGCGCTAAGCGGGAATTTTCTATACAATGGTATGCAACAGTTGAATTTCTGTTAATTCGGTCATTTTAATAAACATATTTGCCTATTATTTAATGTGATAAACGTTTGTTTACATAACTGTCTATTTTAAGTCTAGACTGTCTGTACAGATAACACTAATGAGTAGATTATTATACTGAATTCCCTCTTGAATGGCGTACTGATTCAAATACGCTAGATACACTTTGGTCCTTATGAAATTAAACAAAAAATAATGAAGCTGTTGTAGTTTGTGGCAATTCACTATAATGTGATATGATACAGTGTCATTTTATCTTGAGGTAATTTATTACAAGAACAGAGCTCGCGCTAGAATGATCAAGACGCACTCATTGGAGATAAACTGTCGCAGAGATAGCTGGAACATCTGGCTGAAGGAAAAACGTGCAACAGTGGATTACTACCTAAATCCTCAGAAAACCAAAACAGAGCGAATAGTAGCAAGGACAGAATGTTCCTTCTGCTATTAACTACATCTTTGTGTTACACTAATTGTCTTGCAGAAAGTGCTTACTTGAGTATTCTCCGTCCTTATTACCTTACTTATATGACTGGCTGGTACACAACACAGTTTATAACACATTACTATCTTGGCAGTATCTCTCACTAATTTAAACAAAATCTTTGTGACAAATCGGAGAGTTTAATCCTCATGTTGTTTGTCCACCGCTCAACGATCAGCCTGTTGGGGTGCACTACAATTCGTTCTTTGTATTTGACACTTGCACTTTAATTACTTCTTTGACGCTAAGTACGGTAAGCACGTTTTATGATTGAATACGATACCCACTACGGCCAGTTAACAAAGGTTTTGTTCTTTTGAACAAACTTACTTTTCGTGTTACTTAGGCAAATGGTTTTTAATAATTTATAGCTCAGCGGTAGTAAATAATAAGTTTGTTATTCATACAACTTTTTTTTTAAGAAGAGCCGTGGAGCCGCCGGGAGGTGTACGCGTGTGTGAGTGAATCAAAGTCGTTCAAGGACACTACATGCTAAGAAGGGAGCTGAGAATTTCGCTGATGGGGGATTTTGGGAGCGTACTGGATTTGGCAACAACTTTACGGCATTCACGTGTAGCGTAGTGTTTCGATCACAGTACACGCTTCATTTTGCATCGTGTATCAAAGGACCATTTGGTGAAGCATGAAGCCTGCTTTTCTCTGATTCAGAGAATTGTGTCTTCTATCATGCTTCGGCTTAAACTGTCATTGTGAGACGGAAAGGTAATAGATAATTTACTGGATCGACCACATTTAGACACAGTGTCCCTGCGTTAGAAAAAATCTTCAGATATTCCAATAAAATTGAGAACATCCATACACTGTTTAGAAATACAATTGTTGAGAATATACTGGAAAACTCTACATTCATTCTTAAGCAAGTGTACCTGTCATTGTAGAAGTGAAAGTTTGTATTGTGCGGTGGGTGGTCGAGCTGCCTGGGCGAGGCCTCAACCCACACACATGCGCGTGTACTGTGAGAGTCTAGAAAAGTAATGTTCTCGAAGTTTTAAATAAAAGGAAAGATCTGGAAGCTGTTTTTCTATATAAATAGAGATGCCCTCGACAAGTACAGTTTCAGTTTTAAATGTGCTCTTGTAATGTGTATTTCGTGTGTCCGTTTTATGTATACTTGCTACTAAACTGTTCCTTCAATAAAGCGTGTGTTTGCTCCTGTACTTAAAATTATTCATTATTTTTACCCATGCCTCAACAAGAATGAGATAATTGTTTGCAAATTGTGATAATAATAAATGATATTATCCATTGAGTATATTTAGAGGACGAAAGAGACTACTGTTATACCGCGATTGTACAAACATATTGTATCTGCAACTAGGGCAATCCGAGTAGCATGCTTTAAAAACAGTGCAGTTTCAGTTCGAACACCAACATTGATAAGTTTAAGTTTCAGCTAATGTGGCCTCGTACAACTACTTAACTTATTCACGTAGCATCACGAAAATTTCGCCAAGGCAGGTTAAGTCATCATGGAGAGACAGAAAGATGCCAGGGTAATCGAAGGTGCTCATTAATATAAGGCTATGAAATAAAAAAAAAAATAATAATAATGATAATATAATAATAATTTAAGGTTATACTGGTATAAATTATACTGCGTAGGCTATAGACTGTACTCTGCATGAGGTTAACATGGACTGACGATTTATTGAAATGTGCCATACATTTGTGGAAAATGTAATTGTCTCTGGGAATATGGTAACATTTACTTTTTATTAACTCAAAATAAGTTACAAAGTTGTGAAACTTTTCCCACTGTCTGTATAAGCATTAAGATGCCTTTGCGACAAGACTGCATGTGGTTGAACGTTTTGGTTAGTATTGTGTCGTGAAAACAACCAGATTGGTTTTGTTTTTCTTCCGCAATGTCAGGAACATAAAGTAGACAAAGTCTATCAGAGTCGTAAATATTTTGCACGTAGGCCTACATATATTGCTTAGGCCTAAGCAATATATGTTTATGTGATATCTTGTATTCCACATTGTGTTTTGGAGATGATCAAGTAGTGTTTGCGCAGGGTTTTTGAATTACACGATATGAAATTTCATGAAAAAGTACAGGATTCTACGGGGGTTAAAAGTAGGTGTAGAGAAAACCGTTCATACGTGTGTTGAAGGGTGGAAAGTGGAATAAAGATAAAGCAGTGAAAATAACTGTGGTGGCTGGCAGAAATGTTTCCTATCCATCCGCTTCGGAGTCACAGTGAAACTCTTCCAACACGAAAATGTCGTCGGTGCAAGTGAAGCTACCACGACGCGGTTGCTGCTTCTATTTTAACGATACTCTTTGCACAAGGAAGCCGATAGAAAATTATTTTACAGACGTATTAAACTATTAAGGAATAGGCGCTTAAATTGTTTTTGTGTTCGAAGTCTGTAAATAATTCAGATATATCTAATGCACTTAACATTGACAGAGGATTTTAATTATAAATTTTTTCATTGTAAATTTTTAGGCTGTGTGAACGAAATGTTTACTCTTGCGAAGTTCATACGGCAGAATGTTTGTTTTGTTACTTTCCCGCTGTTTTCCTGTGTGAAATCATTGTTTACGCAAAACATAGCTTTATTTACAAATCCAATTAGCATTCGGATTCGCTGGTATCACAAATAAAATAACGGCTACCTGAAAATGATTGTACACGCTTTAATGGTGCTTGGGGAAAAATAAAGCGTGAAGGTAACCTCTCTGATAACTCTACTCATCGGTTTGAAACAAGACAAAATGACAAAATAGTACCATTTTCATAATTGCATACTAGATCTGTGCAACTTATTAAAGCTAAAATATTAGATTCTGACAAACTTAATAAGTTCATTATCTAAATCCAAAAGAAGACATAGAATACAGTACAGATGGAACTGTTTTTAGCGTGTCCACTCATCTCTTGTACAATTTATTTATAATAGAATATTATTCGACGTTTTTTTTGTTTTTAGCTAAGATTTTTATATTCCATTGCGTAGGAAATGAACAACAACAAAACGGGAGCTGAAATTCGCTTTAAAAAATATACTTCCTCTTCACGAATAGTTCGAAAACGAAACGCAAGGAGAAGTACATTTAATACCGTGTATTAAAAATCATAAAAGGCAAGGACAGAATGAACCAAATAAAAATTTGTGCCATCGAGTCGGTACAATAAACAGTTTAACGTGTTACATAATTGTGTAGGCTTTCGCGGTGCGAGTAGAAACATCTTACTGTATTTTACATTCTGGGGAAAGTACACTTTCATATTATTTTTAGGTCATGTGTACTATCATGCTGTAGGCCCCTGCTCTGATGATTACGTCGTACAAGTGTCAGATAGTAACAGAGACGCCGATTTTAACATCAGACCATGGCCGATTGGCCCGATATAGATCACAAATAATATAATCTAACATATATGTAAAAATAATATCAGGAATTGAAGGTTCAATTTAAGATTAAAGTTTTACAATAAAAAAACACAAATTGTAATGAGGTTTAGAGGAATCTAGTTAACTTTCTCATGCTTTGTATGGTGTGTTTACATGTAGCGTCTACAAAGTGGTGGACGTAAAGGAATATCACGGACAACGAGAACATTATCGCTGTCAGTGTCAGTGGTAACGGTGGATGTAAATAGAAAACGGCTTGTAAAACAGACGGTATTTGACGTGTTGACAGCACTTAGGAAATCTGTTTCCAGACCGGGGTACCGGCCACCGCTGTCAAACTGTCAGCAACTAACCGTAACGGTCTACTAGATAGTCTGAGACTGTTGGCTGTTTTATTGTTTGGTCCAACGACGGACGAAACTAAGTTAGTACGGCGTCGCTGATCTCTTTAGTCTCGTCTGATAATATTGCGGCAGATTTTGCAGCGTGATAATGTAAGCGCTTCTGTGCAATAAGCCAAGATACGAAATAGAGTATAAAGCGTGATATTTTAGCATAAACAGAGAAAAAATAGGAATTTAGTTGTAAGAATTTGTTAATTGAAATTTGTAAATTACGTAGGGCTATGTCAGTGAGTCAGGGTGGTTAAAGCATCGTGGCGTGGCTCCACGTGCAAGGTTAAGCGGCACATGCTATAGATAGCGATACTTTTGGATAGATGACCGTATGGCGCTGGCGAGAGCTCAACACTCACAAGGCTGACAGAGGGTTATGATTATGTATTAAATGTGAGTATTAAAAATTTAATGCCTTTCAAAAAGATAGAAATTCTTTCTCCATCAGAAGGGAAAATAATGAGACTTATAAACATGAAAAGGCAAAGGGGATTTGGCAGCTGGTAACATCCAAGTTGTAGAATAGGCTACTATTAAAATTAACCAGGGGCTGTTAGGCCGGTGTCCATCAGATCCAGTAAAGGAATTTCCAGAGGTTTCGGCCGTGCCCGCGAGGTCATCATCAGTGGTGCGGGAACAAAGATGTATTACTGTATTTGGCAAACGCTCGCGTAGGACCAAATAATTTACTGTATTGGATCCGATGGACCACGGCCATTGACAGCCCGGATAATTTTAATAGTAGGCCTACAGACAAGTTCGGGCGTGAGAGTTTATGTTCCTTGATTTGGAAAAAATAGTTTTTATCATTAGTAATATGGTTTTTAATAATTAGTAATTTACTTTTTAGAGATGTATGCGAGCGTTTGTGTCAAGCGTGTTTTGCTAGTCGAACGTAAATCCATTGCGGAGCAGGAAAATCCAGTGCTCTTTGCTTTATATCTTGAGGCACTGTTCCTTTTTATAATTAGACTGGGAGATCTCACAACTGGGTCTTTCAACGGTGGCTGATAAATCTGATGATAACGCAGAACGGAGATATAAAATAAAAAAAAAACCACAAACTCTATCATATGCCTTAACAAAATGTCATGAAATGTACAGTTAGAATAATATTAACAAGAAACGGAACTATAATTCTTGAGAATATTTAGAGGTAAGTGAGGGTAAGAGAAGAGGATCGAGAACGGAAGAGCATGGGGACACGAGAGAAATAGAAATAATCGTAAAATCCAGTAATACATAACGCTTAATGATAGTTCACATACAGCTCTGTTACAATAGTCAGTGGTCAGCGCAGGAGCAGTCTCAAAGAACTAAAGAAACCGATACTGCTGGACAAACTCATAGGAAAGAAACTGATATTGTTAGAGGAGAAAGTATACTAATAGTACTGTAATATTAACACTGTGAATCATGAACAAATCATTAAAAAACTTCAGAGCTTCTTGGCAGGAACTCGTAATTTCATGATGAACATGTCAGGAATAACAAGTGCTCATCACAATCGTAAGAATATTTATTTATGCAACGTAGGTAATTAGAATGAGGTTAAAAGCCGTAGTTTACATAAAAACAGTGACAAAAATGAGGTGATCTAGAAATTTTCAGTGTAGACGCCGCCAACGAGATGATGACCCAGTAAAGACAGACAGCTGACGTCACCCAGGAGATGAGTGTCGGACGCTCTGATGGGCAAGAGCGACGTAGTACACTGCAACTGCGAACCGGAGAAAAGAGTGCAAACAATTGTGGCGAGTGAGTCATTTTTACTGAACAATTGACTTATTTAACGGTGCGTTAGAAACCTCAGTGGTAATGTGAGTAGGTAAAGGCTTTCTCTTCCGCGACCGGCTCGGCGCGACGTTGAGAACCCAACAGCTGCCGCCGCGCATTGTTTTGTTTCTTTCCCAGCAGTCACGTTCGCGCTCCGCCTCGTCTTACAATGAGTGAGAACGCTTGTTTATGTTTTAATTAAAAATGTAATTTTCCTGGTAACCTACATTCTGTATGTCTAAGTTACTGCCATTGTGTAATAAAATATTGTGTATTACGAAGTACGGACACGTAAGTGCCGTTAAATGGTGAGAACGTACTTTACTTTGATGAACTTATGTATATCATTGTACTTGTACCGGGGCACGGATTTTACACAACTAATGTGTAGGAGTGTTCTCTAGTCTCTTCTCCGATTCCTAATTATCATGCGTCTAATTATCTACCTATATTAACATGCGTGATTCTCACACTTGAACATACTTGAAATATACAAAACAGAGAGTAGCACGGCCAAAACACGAGAAAACGAATGAATTTTTTATTGTCTCATCATAGTGCAAAGAAATACCGCATTCGAGATATCCGTGTATTGAAGAAAAGTTTGTTCGGCAAAAGATCCGATGAAACAGACCCTCATCGCTTGGAAAATAACTCGTATTGACGGTAATGCCAGAGCGATTGAAACCGTTGTCGCTTGAAGCTGTGTGAAGCATAATTAAACTGTTCTTGTGGGTTCTCGACCCATCTTCGTTTACCAAAGTTGTGCAACGGATGTAAATCTCCAGAACATAAAATTGTCATAAGTAGCCTATATTCTATTTTATCGGCATTTTTTGCTTTAGAGATGTCACTGCGTTCTTCCTCTCCATTTTTTCTTTATCCGTTCTGATGTTTTTTAGGAAGCTGAGTCATGTCTGTTATCCTGGAGTGTATTATATTTCGGGCTTTCATGAGCACCGCTGCTTGTGATGGGTTCGTTCTGTTGTAAAGGACGCCCTCTCGTGTGTCTTCATATGTTCTTGTTGGTTTCCGCTCCACGATACGGTACGTTGGGGTCCCGTTCATTCGGATTTGACTGAGTCTCGCTTCGTCTTTGGATCTACGTTTCGATATCTTATCCCCTAATGTATTTATCACGTGTTATTTCCTTTTCCATGTGCCACCGTTTTAATTTTCGTAGTGCACAGTTGTCGAAATTTCCCAGAGCCCTCAAGTGTTAACAGATTTTCGACATATAAAAAATTATTCTCCCAGAAATTTGTAAAACTTTCACGAAATAAAACTAGATTAAACCTAAAATTATTGGCTCACTAAGTGTCAACATCCAGTTAAATGAATTTACAATTTATATTCATATCATAAATTTACAAATACTTATTCTTCAGTTTTCATATTCTTTAAAATAAATAAAAATTTAATAATAAACAAAACTGTTTACAAGCATATATTTTTATTAAAATAAAAATATACTGATAAAGTTTTCAGTTGGAATTCATTTACTAAATGAAGAAATTACACCCAATTAGCTCACACACACACACACACACACACACACACACACACACACACACACACACACACACACACACACACACACACACACACACACACACACACACACACACACAGTATGAATTCTATCGTAGTGTTAGCCATTACTACGCACCACATGGCAGATGTAACTGTATTCTACACACAGTTACACAAGGATAATAATTATGTACAGAGGTTACACAAGTTTGTATCACAGGGTAAAGGAAATCCCTGTTTGGGTTATTTAGTTGTTTGAATTGTGTACACGTAATAAATAGCCTACTGTATTAACAACAGTAGAAAGTAATTACCTTTCTCTTATTGTATATATTTGTAGATTATGGATTGTTTCGGAAAAATATAGGTTTAGGTCTGGAACGGAATATTAATTCGTGCTGTGACTGACTGTCATGATCAACACTGTTCTTACATACAGAACATAACTTGTTAAAAATGATAAGCTGTAGAGAATATATAATTAGGTATATAAGACGGTTTGACAACAATGTTGGACGTGGGCAACGGTGTCATTAAACCGCGATTTGCTACTCTATCTGAACGTACCAGATACAAAATATAACGAGCTTAATTCTAGGAGCATCTGGCTGGGTATTGAAGTGACCCAATTTTTAGCTAGGGGAGCTGTGCGTGCGTTGTAGGGGAGGGCGGAACGGGCTGATGTGTGCGGAATTTTGTGCGTTACAAAACCTTTTTCATGTGAGATAATTGGAATTTTTAAGTGCCATTATTTTGCATAGCCCACGCAATACGTTTCCATATTTTGACTCTTTAAAAGCGTGTATGAAAAAGCGTCTGTATATAACTAATAATTATAATAATAATAATCATTTTAAAAAAATTATTGTACATTGTATTCTACATTATTTTAAATTGTATTTAATCTACAATCTGTCCAATCAGTTCGAAAACAAGTGCACCTTGTCTTGCACTAGATAATAATAATAATAGTAACAAAAAGTAATATCAGAAGACTTCGAATTGGCCACGCCTTGACGTCTTCTTACTTCCTATAAGGACAAGAATCCGTCTGCATTTGTGGCGGAGCACTAACGATAAAACATATAATTGAAGACTGTAGTGATCTTGGTGAACTCAAACAGAGATAGGAAGTAAAAGGATCTCAAAGAAAGAAGTAAGAGGCAAGAGGTAACCTGAAAAAGTACCTCGGAAATTAATAGTTAGAAATAGATGGAATTTGTTCTAAAAATTGTTCTAAGGCTTTAACGGCCGGTTTCAGTTGTATTAGAAGAGTTTACCGGGCTGTTTGGCCGTGGTCTGCGGTTTACAGGCCCACAGTACTGTGGTAAAGGCTGACGATCACAACCCACGTTCAGGAGGTCTCGAATTCTTTGAATTCCACTGATGGCGGCAGCCAGTGGTGCTGTCGAAACGTATGGTTTTTATTTATCTTATTAATTTACCTTATTTCCTTGTCTTGTGACTTATTTTTCCTGTTGTAGGTTACGTTTGACGCGTTTCGGAGCTCTTCAATGCTCCATCTTCAGAAAATCCGTTGCTTAGACTTCGTCACGTTAATATTAAAATCTGGTATTGAAAACATATGTACAACACTAAAACATGTATACATTTACACGATGGTCACATATATGAAACTATATAGTTCGGGTGCACCCAACACTGTCACATGTTAGACTGTCCGGTATCAATTACACTGTGTCTCTTAGTAATTGAAACGCGTCAAAAGTAACCTACAACAGGAAAAATAAGTCACATGACGGAAATAAGGTAAATTAATAAGATAATTAAATCTCTGACTTGGTTACCGTCTACTAATGATATACTTAAAAGTGTAGTTTTTCTTTAAAACGTAGACCACGGCCAAAGAGCCCGGTAAACTCTTCTAACAGAACTTGTTCTTTCTATAAGCAGCAAGTTCTACGTGTCGGCTGTGACAGGATTGTTTTGCATCTACGGGTGTATGAATTTCCAGTTTCATTGTTTTGTTTAACTAGAATCTAGGTAAGAAACAACTAAGATCGCGCAACACTCCTGGTCGACGTGTCGTTGGGCTAAAGACATTAGTTGCCAAGCTCCCAAAACTTATTTAAAAAAATAATAATAATAACTCCTCCAATGCCGGTCGCAAAATATGTTTTGAAAAGACAGAGTTCATGAGCCTGGATACCAAAGACACAGCCAGGAAAATGATGTCAAAAGAGCTCAAAAGTTCAAGTACTTAGGTGAGATTCTGACCCCTAACATCAATGAGGAAGCAACGATTGAATATAGAGCGAGAAAGATGGAGGTATCAGCGATTTCGCAGAAGCCTTACAAATCGAAATCACTATACTAACAGACCAAATTCAGACACTGTTGTACGGTTGTTATATCGGAATGATTAGACGTGGCAGTGAATCCTTTATGTGTCTTTAGTTAGTAGTTTATAACTAATAAAGGACTCTCAGAAACAGAAAATAAAGAAAGAAAATTTTTAAAGAAATTCTGCCACCCAGGAAAGTATGAGTAAATACAAAAAATAAAGTCTACATTCTATTTGAGTCCAAACCGAGAGCTTTATGCAAAGTTTGAGATCTCGTCCACGACGAAGAAAAGACGAATGGCTTTCTGTGCACACCTTAAAGGATGGAGCTAGAAAGAATAGCAAACAAGATTCTCAACTTCCAGGAAAGTAGAAAGATAAAATATCATGGTCAAAAGAAGGCAATCGGTGGCTAGAAAAACGTGGAATCAGGAAAGGAGAAATAGTAAACGGGGATGTTCAGATTGCAGAGGTGAAGGATCTTTGCGGATATAAACCAAGGAAAACCGAAAGGGTGTTATCGGAAGAAGAAACAGCAAGAGCGAGCTAGAGAATGAAGGAAGAAGAAAAGAACTACAGAATTTAAAGAAAGTTGTGTAATCGCAGCCAGTAGAAGGATGAAACGAAAAAAGAAGGAGGCATAATAGTAGTAATAAATAACATAAAACTGTCGACAATCTGAGTTGTGGATAACGTATGTTGCTTCTTCAAATGTGTTTCTCTGTCATATTCGAAGTCAGTGTAAGTAATTAACAAGCTCAGAGACACATTTGCTCAAAATGCACACGGAGTCGTAACTTACTTGTACAACAGATCATTCTGTCACTCGCTTTACATATCGTTTTATCATAAATCGGATTAGGTTTTGCCAGTGTGAAGCACAGTCCAACGTCAGCTGCGCTCGTAACGTGAGAAATTAATCCGTGTCGGTCAGTAAAGTGAGCACCACTTCCAAGGCAAGATCAACGTCGGTCGTCCTTGTTCGCTTCACCCACGTGACTGCTGTCGTTCCTGAACCGATTTGACAGGCGGCGACACTTTTTTTCTTTTTGATTGAACACTTTTTACTTTAAAAACGTCGACACTAAGCAGTGGAGACAGGTTCTTCGTCAGAACGAACATCTGGTCGAAAATTTTGTAAATTTAACTTTCTCTCTCTCTGCTGTACACTTTAGGATTGAATGCGGTCGAGCTTCCCGGAATAATCAGAAGAGAAAATGTGTAGCGCTGCTTTATGATGTTTTTAAATTTTAACACTGAGGAAGCCACCCAGAGTGGAAAATTTTAAGTGTAACGATGGGATACCCCTTGTTGGTGAGAGCTAATTTAAGTTGTACTGTGCAGGTAAATTATATGGTCAGTGTTATAAGACGTAGATAGTACCATTTATTTCTCATACGATTCTAAATTTGTCATCAAGTGTACTATCATCTGTTACACCAGTTATCGCAAAACGGCCAAATCGAACTGTATATGTAACGTTAATGCTGATGCAAAGGAGCTGACATAAATTATGTCTACAACTAAAAGACTAAAAGTTACACGTAGGTATACATAACGTGTGCAAGATATGAATTTAAATATTTTATCTTATAAGCAGGAATAATTAGAAATTGAGTTCTGTTAAAATCAAATTCCTTAGGCTGCTGAAATGTCTGACTTAAAATACATAACGAGTTAAAAAGCTAAAACTAGTACCTTTTTTCTTCGGCAAAACACGCAACAGAAAATCGTTGTCTACATAACTCTGGAAATAGAAAAACCAGAAGTAGGAGAGCAATAAGAAACATCAAGCGAACAAACGTGGCAGTAATATTTATATCACTGCACGAGCTCTTTTCATTTCCGCGGTAAAATGATAAAAACCTACACCAACCACTGTGTTATAGTGAGAACTTTTAAAGACATTTTCTTCTGCATTGTAACTACGTACTGGAGAACAATAGAATTTCTTATTACAAACAGAAGGATTTCTCTTATTTTTCAAAGTTTTACTACTGCATATTGTGTTCGTTTCAAGATGCCAATGTTTTCGTAAAGGCATCTAAAGCGGTAATATAGGCCTACTGTTTACACTCAGACCGAATCTCTTTCACTTTGGGATAAGCCAGGTGACGCATGTTTCGACTATCAGGAAGTTCGTTTCAGTGATATTTAATAAAATTCATTTGAAACCTCATAATATAACAATGAACGAAGTTGGGTACGCCGCACATTGATACTGCTGCCTTGTTTTAAATACGTTTGTCAGATTAAAGTTGCAATATGTTATTAGTTCATTTTTCGAAAATAGAGTGTCTCGTAAATTACTTTATTTTTTTATTAATATTAGTTCCATTCGCATCCATTCGCTCTAGTTGGCAGGTAAGCCTCCTCGCCTTCAACACAACCTCACACTGAGTAACAACAGCACATTCTGAGCAACACGCTACCTGATTTTATCCTCGTACTGACAGTATTGCTCTGAGTTTCAAATACTGGACCACAACCGTTAGGAAATAGATTGAAATTCCATTCTTCGGGCGGATA
This sequence comes from Magicicada septendecula, assembly GCA_034769895.1. NCBI lineage: Eukaryota > Metazoa > Arthropoda > Insecta > Hemiptera > Cicadidae > Magicicada > Magicicada septendecula. Next base: position 273,570,582 of record CM068371.1, read on the forward strand.
TACCTGTACAGGAATATCTCTGATTTAAGTCGGTATTTTTTAAAATGGAATACTCGTAACTGTGTTAAAAAAAATATATTATTGAATCGATAGAAGAAAGTAATGGCGAAGATATAACGATTGGTTAATAATAAGCTCCCCACTTAAATATTTGTAGAATTATTTGCGCTCCAAGAGAGTGTATGTTTTGTACGAAACAAAGGTAAAATTTTTAATGCGTTCTCTTTGCTGTGAAATTGTTCGTCGGCCACTAACGTATAGTGCGTAGGTATCCATGCAATTGAGGCACGACCTTTATATTTCTTAGGTTTTTAAAGACCTACATGTGGCGTTTTTTGATAATGATATTAAAGGTGTTATTTATTTCACGTATACTCCTACGAAGTCATCTCCAGTTTGCTCCAGATGTCGAGTGCGTACGATTTTCATTTTTACTTTATTATTTAAAAAAAAAACTACAGGATAATATTATCTGTACTTTATTGGTAATTATTCTCATGAGGACAAAACACTTCACAAAATTGTTTAGGCAATATTCTTTTAATATCACCCTAGCTCTGCAGGAAATTCAAATTTGGTGTACATACAATTCTTATTTTATATTTGTATAAAATATAATTATTGTGTACCGATTACTATTGGTAATTATTCTCATGAGAACAAAACACTTCACAACATTTTTTTAGGCAATATTCTTTTAATATCACCCTAGCTCTGCAGGAAATTCAAATTTGGTGTACATACAATTCTTATTTTATATTTGTATAAAATATAATTATTGTGTACCGATTACTATGTAAATTCAAAGATGAGTTCGAGCCCATCTAAATTTATGAATTGGTCCATTCCATAGCTTAAGTTGCCAGTAATACCTTGCACTCAGTGAATTGTCGTTCAAGAAATTTATCTTAATGTGATCACAGTTTTATCTGTGTTAGTTTACTGTTCGTTTATCAAGTACTACTACTACTACCGAAGAAGAGTCATATCCCATCACCACATCTCAAATATGTAATTTTTGTTTATTTTGCACGCGCTAATGACCCACCTTTCCCAGCCCTACAAGAGCGGCATTTACAGAAACAAGTTGAAAACCTGTTTCAGTCTACTGAATGTAAATTTGGTGTTTCCTAAATGAGGGAAGAGCACTAGGTTACTCCTGCTCAAGCCACATTCCTTATATTTTATATAGGTCGGGTAATGCCTAGTGTGCGTTTAATTCCTCAAGTAATGAGCCCCGACTACGATCAAAAGCCGTGACTTTTGTGAAAAACTGGACCCGTGGATACGTGGAGCTAAACACACAACCACGAAAAGTGGGTAAACGGAATTTTCAAATGAAGGTTATCCCAACTGAGTATTAAATAGTGAGAACATACCCTGAAAGGGAAGATGGAAAAATATTTTTGAACAAACATGGAGCAGACATAAAAATTAATAATTCATATTTAACTCGGTAATCTGTTGTAAAACAGTCGCGACGCAGCAGTTTATGTAAAATAAATTTAGTAATTATTGTTTTTCATCCGCCAACATCAGATGTCGCACGTGTGGGCTCGGCAGCTAAACGCTGAATAATTAATTAAATTGTTGACCATATTAAAATCGATAACCGTATTAATATTGCCTCCGTACGACGCAACACCAAACACAAATGATCTTCGATATTTTGTACGTTAACCACCACAAAAATACCGTTAATGAAATTTTATTTGAAAGTAATTAAAAAACTAAAGAGGGTTGTTAATACTGTTGACGTGTTATAAATAGTTTATGATATTATTATGTTTATACACACAGTGTGTGTGTGTGTGTGTGCGCGCGCGCGCGCGCGCATCATTTATTTTCAAGTAACTCTTGTTATTTTAGTTCCTTACAGTTTTTTCTATGTTATTTATAAGGATACATTACTTCTACAAGTGTAATATTTTAAGTTTGATCAGTATATATAAATAATCTCCACTGTCATTTCGGAAATGTATCTAAATCGAGTAAAAACTCGTTTAAATAATAAATATAATAAAACTGAACGAGAAGTTACTTTAAAGACGTTGATGACACTCTACGTATATCCCTAAATAACGGCATAAATATTTATAATATATATATATATAAATAATTTACATAATAAAATAAAATTGACGTTGGAAGAAGAATCTAATAATAAATTAAATTTCCTAGAATTAACTGTAATCAGAAATAAAACGAATTTTAAATATTCAGTAATAGAAAAACTTTTCAAAATAACTTGATAATTCCAGGTAATTCCAACCATCCACGCCAACATAAAAGGGCTGCATTCAATTCATTAATATACCGAATGATGAGAATCCCATTAGATGACAAAGAAAGAAATATTATTAAACAAATTGCAATAAATAATGGATACAAAATAAAGATAGGTAATAAATTATAAAATAAAACAAAACAAATACCAAAAATATAAAATATACAACCTTTACTTATTATGCAGATATAACTCACTAAATATAACTAACTAAATTATTTAAAGATGCAAAATTTAAAATATCTTATAACACAGATAATATAATTTTTAATAAAATCAAACCTACAACTAAATCCAACGTTCAAATAAAAATGGAATATACAAAATACAATGTCCAGATTGCAATAAATTTTACGTAGGCCAAACGAAGAAAAGACTAGCCGACAGATTCATTGAACACCGTAAAGCGTTTTTGAAGCGTATTATATATAAATCTAATTTAGCTACACACTGTCTAAATAATAACCATCAATTTCCAGACATTCAAAATGTTAAATTAATAAAAAAAAAAAAACAAGAAGGTCACTAAATGAATATCTGGAAAAATCTCAATATATACAAACAGAATAATAATGATACACTTATTAAAGAACAAATAGAAATAAAAACAAAACAAGATGATTTATTTAAAATTATACGTTTATTAAAAATACAGACATTGAGTATTTTAATATAACAATCAAATGCGAAGACTACATAATTAAACATTACAACAATCGAAAATGTAATAGGAAATAAAATCGATTATGCGTTAACTTATATTATAGTCCAAACAAAATAGATAATTCGTTAATTCACATTGAAACCTCTGGCGCTGCAGATTATTCTGTTAAACGTGCGTCAGGTTTTTATATGTACTGATAAAACTTAAAAATTACACTTGCAGAACTAATCTATTATTCTTCGTTTTATTTGAATTAGCAGCCATCCTTACTATTTCTTTTATGAAGTTGCTAACTGCTACAATTTTATGTTCAGACAAAGCTTTTCGTCATCTCTGACATCATCAGGTCTTGAACAACGTTAGCAACTTCATAAAAGAAATAGTAATCTATTATTATAAATAACGCGCGCGCGCGCGTGTGTGTGCGCGGATTTTTTGGACTCAGCGCCCCTCCGTCTTCCGTTTCTACATGATTTGGGGTCTGTTGCAACACCGTTGGCCTTTTTTATTCTGTTTATCAGCTTTGTCCTTCCAACTTCTAGGACTCATTTTCTTCTTTCAACACGTAAATATTCCAAAATCTTCCGCGACCACTTCCCATCATTCATTTCGTCCAGACCACATTAAACGTAATCTTTCGATCTCCTCAACTATGTGCTCATGTTCATCTTTCCTCTTATTGTGTTTCATTCGTAACTCTTTCCATTGTAGACACTCCGCAGCTTGTTACAAGTAATCAGTTACTTGTAATACAATAATTTTATAATAATTTTACTTTAGTTATTGTTAGCCACCTTCCATGTCTCTACTTCGAATCCAACTACACTAACGTAGAACAGTGCTTTTGTATACCTTTTTTTAGTTTTTTGTAATGCCTTGTATCCCATAAAATCAAATTCAAGGCCGCGTTGCATTTTTGTCGTTGTTTGTAATATGGAGTGTCATTATTTTGTTCTGTCATTACTATTCCGTTGCATGTTTCAGGTAATTCCTATTTACTTAAATGCTATCACTTTCGTGATATTTATATTAGCCGCTCTTTCCGTTGCCCTTTATGATTTTTAATAAACAATTTAGCAATTAAATCATGATAATTTCAAAGTTGATGTCATAATTAAGATGACATTGTGGCGTCATATATGTGTAATTTGTATGACTTTTGCTGGGTTGTAGGAGCTGTTACTGTGTCACACGAACTGATAAGTAATGATGCAGTTCGTAAGTCTGATTCTTCCCTTGACCAGCGGATATGGTTCTAAAAAGTGTCTATGCGGTTAAATTAAAGTTTAAAATTTCTAGTTTTATTAGTCTTGTGACTTTGTCTTGTGCCAATCGCGACAGTTTCAAGGCATATGCTCAATATCATGTGTTTTCACTCCGTAGAGGTGGTCACAACATTGAACAAATACAACATGTAGTTGACATAGGCCTACATATAACGCACACAAAGGCTAAACCCACAACGGCAGTGTTTCACCTTAAGATGGTGTGTTTGACTCATACTATAGCTAGTGTATACAGTTACGTATAGATAGTCTGGTTCATACTGTAGTGTGTGTGTGTGTGTGTGTGTGTGTGTGTGTGTGTGTGTGTGTGTGTGTGTGTGTGTGCGTGTGTGTGTGTGTGTGTGTGTGTGTGTGTGTGTGTGTGTGTGTGTGTGTGTGTGTGTGTGTGTGTGTGTGTGTGTGTGTGTGTGTGTGTGTGTGTGTGTGTGTGTGTGTGTGTGTGTGTGTGTGTGTGTGTGTGTGTGTGTGTGTGTGTGTGTGTGTGTGTGTGTGTGTGTGTAGATGGCACGATTGAATGACTCGGTAAATGCTGTTAGGCTGTATGGTTCAGATTGTAGACAGACTTTAAGATTAAAATTGAAATAATTCATCCCAAAATCCTGTTAGAGAAAACACATAAACGAATATTATACTTTACTATGCAAACCAGAGTACTGTGGAAAATAGAAGAAAGTTCTGTGTTTACGTGGCATACTTGAAAAACTGTTCAGAGCATTAAAGAGCTGAAAAGTTGGCCAACAGTGGTTTCTTGTTAGCCTTACATACCTTATTGGAATAGAAATAGTGCTCACGTTTACATAAACATAAGCAGGTCATGGGATAAACTTAAGATTTTCCTTGTACACACCTCGGTCCTGTTAATTTACTTTTATCCTTTACTTTGACTATTTAAGAGAAACCGTAAATGCTATTATATTCGAAAGATTTACATAAAGCTTTTGTTTCGCCTAACAGTAGTAAGATTTGCAACTAACGCCGCCAACGAGAAGCAAAGCCGCGTAGAGGGACGTCACGTCGATTCCAATTGAACGGACAAATGTTAACTGACAGCATGGCGTGTTGTTAGTTTGACTGGAAAAGTCAGGTCACTTCAATTTAACATGACCTTTTCTTCTTTTCATTCCCTTCCGCTTCCTACGCTCGCCATTGTTACCGCGCTAGTACGTACGCCGACTACGGAAATGCCACACCTTTAAAATAGTATAGTCTTTTTTTTGTCTTTAAGAAAATTACTCTGTCCCAATACTTATTGCATAATCACTCGTTGTAATTAACCCCAAGCGTGGATTCATTCAGCTCGCACCAACAGATTTTAATTCAGTACTATGAAAACACTAAGGCGTAGGATTAGTTTTTAGGGAGTGTAACTGATGTTTATAGATTAATTTTTATTTCAATTACGTTTTAAGTTGACTTTGTTTCCTCAGATTTTTACAATCAACTTCTTGTGTACTGACTTAAAATTGTGTTTTATAATTTTCAGTGAGCCCGTTACACTCTGTCGGATAACTAAACTGCAGAAACTTCAGCCGATGTGTACGATGTAATGTGAAAGTTGAGACACACGGACAAATTCTGCAAATGCGCACAATAGCTAGTGTCATAATGCTCATATATCAAAATCTTTTCACATGTAAGCATATTATACATAGGGATTAAGCTGTTTGAACTTTCTACATTATTAAAATACGTTTTCAGTAAGTGAATGATCCTTTTCACGTTTCGTTCCGGTCCTGGTGGGGGGGGGGGTGTTAAAAAGTGCAGGAGATAATATTACGATCGCCCATCTACTAACAACATTTTGTAGGTACACATACTTTATTATCATTGCTTATTGTAATAATATTTAGACCTACCATAAAAAGAAAAATAAAGTGACAGAATATTACAGGTTTTTAGATGAGTGGAAATTTTCGGAGGTGTTTCACCCCCTCCCCAAATCCGCTCTGCCTGCGTCCATGTGCTGTACGTATAGTCTGTAAGATAACTCATTAAATCGCAATCTAACAAAATTAGAACTTCACGTTCAGCGCGGTTGTTCTTGTGTCACAACTCACGTAGTAGATTATTGCTACACGTTTTACCGAGATTGTTATGGAAAACGCACACGTGTGAGATATATTTGTGAGGCCAAGAGTCACTGAAAAATTGCAGCCTTGTCTCATGAACTATTTTTAGGACACGTTTGAATTAGCAAAACGTCTAATACTAGATGTGTTTAGCTAGCAATAAAAATAATAGATATGCTCGAAATTTTTCTGTTTATGGTAATTTCCGAATCATATACTAAGGACAGAATAGTAGTAATCTTGACAAATTTTAACCATTGAAGTGTATTTTCATAGTCCTATAGGAAAATTAAAGTTAAGGTAGGTTACTTTGTTTTAATTATAAATTCAAGATTATCTTCACAAACAAACAAAAAACTGCTGACGCCACATTTTTAGTGGCGTTTGGAAGTTTTGTGTATTTTAAAATCCAACACGTGAAAATCTAGGCCTATATACAATTAGAAGCCTCTGCTATAATACGCTTGAGTGAACGCGACGGTTAATTATTTCAATATCCGAATACTTTATTTCTGAAAATGGGTATTTCTGTTGTTTAAAGAAAAGGATTAAGTTTGTTGTAACATATTTGGATCTGTATTTCAGATTTCAATTTTTATAGAGACATAACTTCCAAATTAAAATGAAAGAAACATGTCAGTACTTTGTTATAACGTACGAAACATCAAGTTACTCCTACAGTAACATATATTTATTGTACCGAAACTTATACGCTTTTGTATAAGCTAATCCTTTCAATGCCTTTAGAGCGAGTACGCCAATTACTCGCCAGGTCACACCTGGCTGAACCATTAATTTAACTTTGTTTTTAAGCTTCTCAAACGGGTAGCTTCGTGGTTATTGTATCAAGATTCTATTTACAAGCTTGTTGGAATGTCACTAAGTCTCTCGCTATTTATCCGCTGATTTATTACTTGTTAGTAGGTGTTGGCAGATCATTGTTTATTACACTGTTTGAGACAGATCGCGGAACAGGCACCATAGATTCTTTCCATCTTCGGCTGCATCTTGCCATATATGTCCGTTCTTCCCACAACCTTCTCTATCATTCCAGTCTCCTTTGTCCTTTTAGCTTAATTTCGCCCTGTCCTTTCCGCCATCTTCCCACTGATTATCATCATAATATCAGTTTCGCCCTACTCTTATCATGTGTTTTATTGTCGTAATCATAATTGCAACGCTCTTCCAGGGCGTTTGTAACTGGTCAAGTTACTGTCTTTTGCCTAAAAATGTTTTCTTTTCGGGCTATATTCTCAGTACTCCTCGTTATCACCGAATACCATATTTGCACATTTTGTATTAAAGCGCCCAATAATTTCTTTGTTCGAGTTAGTTTCACTTCTCCACAATTGTATTTCGTATGCCAATACAGGCTTCTTCCGTATTTTGTGAAGCAGTAGCTTCTTCTGAACTATCAGTCACAACTTTCTCCCTGTTGAGTAATAACTACGTTTCTCGGAAGTTGAATCCGAACGTTTCTCCATTTCATTAGTGCGTTAGTATTCTTAATGCACATCAAAATCTTTCACTTCACAAGTACCTACTCAGTGTATAATAAGATTTGTACTGTAAAAAAAATAATTCAAGTGTAATTATTTCCAAGTTTTCTAAATGAGGCTATCAGGAAAGTTTGTGTTGTGAGTGACACGTTAATTCCACTAGCACATTACCTTTATTGGTCGTTCCCCATAATTACGTCAGTATTATTGAATTATTATTAGGTGCTTTTAAAGACGACTGCCGCGGAACTTTTACCATATACGTGTATCGCAAACTGCGTCATAATTATCTTCAATTACATGTAAGTAATAGGCAACCGGTATTTCAGCACCACCAGTAGCAGATAGTTGTAAAGCTATTTTACCCACACTAAACACTGGGCAGGCTATATGCGGCCTACGGACTGAGCCATTTGTTACTGCTCACAAATAACACGTGCACGGAGACCAGCGCTGCAGTAACCCAGTGTTCAACTGCGCGTAAATATTTTATCACAAAAGTAAATTATTCAGTTGTTACCAGTTGTGAAAGCGTTTAGTTATCGTCTCGTTATAGGCCTATGTACACACACAGCGCAGTCTGTAACTTACAATATTGGGTTACATCGCGTGCAGTGTATGATATTGGGTATTAACACCTCCTCTTCCCTTTCCCTTGCAAACAAAACACGTTCACCAGATATTACAGGCTGTAATACTGTGTTAAAATCTGTTTACGTAACGTATACGATCAAGATTGAGCTTAGCGCTGGCGTATTTTACGCTCAATCGAAACATCTTTAAAATGTGATCTTACCTTTATGACAAAACACAACGAACTTTATTTCGCAACTACCATTTTTATGCTTTCTCTGTACACATGTGGTACATGAATACTTCATGTTATCGTGGTAAAAGAACGATAATCTCTGTAGCACATTACATTATTTTCTATAACGTAGCTCCCTCTGTCTGTCTGTCTGTCTGTCTGTCTGTCTGTCTCTCTCTCTCTCTCTCTCTCTCTCTCTCTCTCTCTCTCTCTCTCTCTCTCTCTCTCTCTCTCTCTCTCTTTTTTCCCCTCGTTCACTACGACGAAGCAAAAGAGGTGTCTGTGGTTTGCAGTGTTATGAATTATTTAAGTTTATACTATGCAGTCGCGTGCAGATAATTAATTTAGGCATCATAAAGGTTTCCACCTACAATGATTGCTGATTAACGCTGGTGTGAACGAAGCCGACGCTTTTTCTCATATAAACGGTACAGATTAGGTGGTGAAACACACGAAAGCGTAATGAAATATGCAATTTTTACGTTCAGAATATTCAATGTGCTGTGATTCAATACAGGAGTAGTCGTAAATGAATTTTGATAATTACAAAAGGTATACGCACATTTTTCTTCATTAGTCCAAGCTAAACAATTTTTACCATTCTGCATACGGATTCGGACGGATCACACTCGGAAACAAAAGTGGAATCACTTTCATCTGTTTAGCTGTGTCACTCGCTGCTTTCCAAAAAGGCATAATGAGTCGATTGTTTTGTCGATATATTTTTCTTTTGTCTATAGATTTCTTGTTAGTACGCAGGGTGTCCATCACATCGCGTAGTACTTGCGAGAAGCTTTTACGATTCGTGTCTTCATCATCCAGAGTCTGTAATCCTTCCTCAATAAGCTGAAATACATTTGTGGGGTCCCTTTACTGGCTCTTCGGTTCGTCTTTTTCATTACTGATTTCTTCTGCAGCAACAAGATTTGCGAGAGTTCTGGTACATTATAAGTTCTTTCGCATCATATTCGAGCACTTCGATGTCTCCTGTTTCATTTTCTTGAAAACCTACCACTGAATATGTGTATTGCAGATATTTTAAACGTTGAAGCGTCAGTAACGTTATAGAAAAAAAAACATTCCACCTTTGTAACTTATAACGGGGACTGGTACAGGACAGGGCGTCATACCAAAATGACGTTAATCAGAGCAACTTTAAGAGTTGACTCACTATATTAATGCAGTTTTAATGCTCTATTCTTCTTGTCAATCTACACTGTGACCGTGTAGCAAACAAGAACAGCAATTTTTGTTGACCCATATTTGTTAGCTTCCATTATAAAATTGAAATTTTAGAAAGTCCATAAAATTGTAATCGTCAATTTAAATCATAAGAAAGGAATTCTAAGCAGAAATTACCGTAGAACAATCTTATCTGTATCTGTAGCCGTGTTTTCGCAATTCGTGTTACTTTTATTCTAAGAGAAACATATACAAAGTATTGTTCTCATCTGTATAGTATAGAATAATTATAGTCTTTTCGTATTGGTGTTGGCTGCAGAAATGCCGAACACAAGTCAGTAAAAGAAATGTCAGTATAACTACACAGGAACTTGCTAATCAGTTCAAGAGAAACGATTAACTTATTATATTGGGACTCCATGATTAGCGAGTGAATTCAATTTTGTATTTGAATGTTAGGATCACTTAAATATCAGAATCAGGCTGTTCAAAAAATACAAATCTAAAAGACAATAAGTAGCACTGCTAGGACGACTTTAGAATGTTTAATTAACGTGGACGTAAAACACTCGTTAATCATATTAGCCAAATCGGAGATCATTCAACAATTTTGTTTTTCACAAAGACAGTAATCCAGATTTTCACAGGCAATAATAGAAGTCACTAAGGCCACTATAACGTTAATGAATCCCAGTTTAAAACAGATACTTCGATATTCGGAATCATTTGTTTATGAGTAGTTCCTAGAATTGTCTGCTAACTTCGGTTATCATGCTCTGTAGGAGCAACATCACGGATATTCTCTTCATGGAGGATATATACCTTAAAATCTTACTTCCCATGTGCCTCATGAATACTCCGAATTTTCCTCTACGTTGTTCAAACGTCAATTTTAGAGACCACCATATAATGATCAGTGTTAATTTGTGGACCTATAAAATCATGCGTATCATCCCTGACTTGTGAAGCCATCTTTTGATTAACAGCTACGTAGTCACTTAATGATCAAAGTCCTCTGGCTGAACAAGCATATTTTTGTTAACGTCCTTTTTCGTTACTTTAAATTTATTTAACTTAGCAAATTCTCTCAATCTTATCCCATTTCCGTTAACTGGTGACTCCAGAAGCTCTTGTGTTCTGGGAAACTCCACTATACAGCAATACGTTATCTTCTATATGCACTGTACTTTTTGAGTCTTTTCTTGGTTTCAGTAACAACTCCAATATTTGTAAATTTAATTAGTAACAACGGTAATATTTATACACGTAATCAACGGCTATTAAGTAGCTGGTTCAATAGACTGAATGCGCTGAGGCTTTTAAAGGAGCTTGTTTGAGTCCTGCCGCTTCATTTCATACCTAATCGAATTCTTGTCTACCCATTCAATTAATTTCTTGTTTCATTTGATTAGTCCTCGCAATTGAACTTCTGATTACTTCGTTATGGTCAATTATATTTACATTGTTAGTTCTTAATACGTCGTGTTATTTCGTTGGGTACCATTGTACATTGGCCAACTGGTAATGTGTAGAGTGACGAACGTGTTTCCTTCGGAATGCCTAAGGCCATATCTGGTAGCAGGAAACCTCAAGATTAGAATGTAGAATGCTAAATTCACTAATGAAGGTTTGCACAAATTACATAAAAACTAAGTTGCAAAATTAATAATCTAATAGATGTAATTACTAATATTAAATTGATATGAGAAGAACAGGTTAATAACAGCTAATGAAAAATATTAATGGAACGAACACAGTATTTATAAACGAAGGCACTTCATGAGGACACTATGATGGAAGAAAGTAAATTCCCGTTTGTGTTGTGTTCAAGTTATGTTGTCGTCAGCAGCGGATTTCCAATAGGCAGCTGCCTAGAGCCGCAGCGCTGGAGGGGAGGCACAGGAATTTTTGGGAGGCAGGAAATGAAATTATTTAGTATAGAAACCAATAGGCCTCCTACATAATTTTTGAATTTCTCAGAATTATTAGTACTAAAATTAAGCTTGTAAAAAATATAAAATCAGTCTTATTATAAGATAAAAATCATAATAAAGACCATTTACTTGATCATAAAATATTATGCTATATTACATTTTTTCTTGTGTGCTTAACGCTTTGTTTAGTGTCTGTTATATTAAATACATTTATTTATTTAAATTTATATCATTTAATTTATTTTAATTGATCATTCATGAAGTTTCACAAAAGTATTCTAATGTATCTCGTAATTTGCATTTATGTCAAATACGTATTACTGAAATAAAAGATTCAAACAAAATGGCAAGGAGACGAGTGATACAGAACTGTCAAAAATAGGTCGATCAAATATAAACGAGACTTTTGAAATTGGGACGAGATATTTTAACGCTCATTGATGTTGGCAACAGTAAGCGTTGGTAGCAGTGCCTAGACATGCTCAGCCCTATATGGTTGTTTGAAAAGTCGTTTGTTTCATTGTTGTCACAATAAGTGAACAGGAGGTGCATGTGTCCGTTGCGCAGCACGTAATAATTAAGTTTTTAGTGTGTGAAGGTGTTAAACCAGCTGAAATTTTGTGCAGATTGCGTGCACAGTTCGGCAATGATAAACGTTGAAGGCTCCACTATACTCCTGAAACCAAGAGGTCGAGTATGGAGTGGCGTGCAAAAGGTGAAGCAACTCCAGTGAAGGCAAAAACACGTTTGTCTGCTGGCAAGGTTCTCATGACCGTCTTTTGGGATGCTAAAGGCGTTGTGTATGTCGATTTTCTACTTGAACAAAGAACAATAAATGCTGCATACTACTCTGAACTCTTGGGTAAGGTTAGAGAGGCCTATAGGTCTTATCTTGGAATTTACTTAAAAAAACTCTCTCTAATTCCCTGCGTCTCTCCTTTTTATAGTTTTGCTATTGATTCCATCACCACCTTACTAGTTGAAGACACATTCATTGGCCAGGGTTTGAAATATTCCCCGGTGAATTTGAAATTCTCCATTCCTGTCTCGTTATTTTCACGCGCGGTTAACTGACGCTTTTTCTTATTGGTTAAACAGTGCGGGCGCGTTATTTTTTACCGCGTGGTCGCTTGGCTATTAAAACGACGTTACTTTCTACAATCGTAATAAATATTGGGCTGTCATCTTTTGTCTTCTGAAGGACATCGACCGGCCTTTCTAACGGTACTCGTCATTTTTTTGCTGTTTTCGATATACAAAACAATTTATGCGTTTATGACATACTAGGTACAGTTGTCTATTGTATTTTATTTCGGCTGGCGACAGACTGTCGGCACACAAGACTCGCCCTGTTCATTCTTTACTCTACGTATTACTTACATTTATGTATTACAATTTCATATCTTATCATACCTCTATAACTATGATTAATAATTGAAGTTTTTATCTATATATTACACATATTGCATTAATTTATTTGTATTTATGTTATATATATATATATTGAATTAAAATATAACGTTCCACAGTAACGTCACAAGCGGGAAAAAACTTTCCAGCGAAAAAGAGGTGCAAGACTTCGTGCGCGTTTGGCTACTAACACGTCCAACAAGTTTTTATGAAAAAGGAATAAAAAAACTGCCAGTGCGATGAAAAAAATGTGTAGACAATAGTGGAAGCTATGTAGAAAAATAGTTTTGTATTTGTTTTCACATATATTAAGCCAATAAAATGTTTCTCAAAAGGTCTCGTTTATATTTGATCAACCTAGTATGTTAAAATGGGGATAATATATTTTCCTGTTTTAAATGGAGTTTCCTGGAGTAAACTGCTTAGGGCCGCAAAATGTCCAAATACGCCACTGGTTGTCGTATACTCCGTTGTTCAGTAATAAATAACAACTGTTAACAACACAAAGAAGGTATGCGAATTAATATTATTAACTGGTCTTCGGTGTACAAAGGAGAAACAGATAGTAGGGAGATGGAGATGCGAAAGCACTGTGTGTGAAAAATAAAAGCGCAAATTCTCGTCGACAGTTAGTGATAAGAGAGAATACAGAAATTAACCAAATTCATTACATAGACCTATAGGTGACCAAACTTGAAATAAGAGATCTGAAAACAGTAATGTTAAGAACAATGTTGGGGAACGAGGATTCACCAAGGTCACAGCGACGGTTTGTTAAGAAGGAATAGGACCTCACTGAATCAGGATTCATGTAGATAACAGATATTCTTTCCGAAATCAACTAAAATGTCGAACTGAAGTGACTCGTGGAAACTTATATGTTTGGAGCGAGAAGAATACTTAAGAAACTAGCCAGATGACCTTATTTCTAATTAAATGGTATAAGAAGAAAGAATTCTTATAGTTTTTAAGCGCAGAAGTAGTAGGCCTTCAGAGGCGTTGTTAAGACAGACAATTTTTTCACGGAGAAAACATTCAAATGGAATAGAGCAAGAACATCTAGCAGTTACGCTTCTTGCATGCTGACTACCAAAGTTGCAAGGAAGAAACCAACATCTTACCTACGACCTTTAATTTTTTTACCTCCTAAATCAATAATACGAAAGGGTATTCAATAAAATATTTACGGAACATGATACTGAAATTTGTTTCTATCAACTTTTACTAGAGGAGAAGCGACAGTGAAGGAAAGCCACAGAAAGAAGTGAACTTGCACTTTAATCTTTTGTAAAATTTTGTAGAATCACAGATTAAAGGAAAAAAATTAAAAGAATATTTCCGTAGGATTACGACTTCTGTGACCCCTAACGGCTAGGAGGATGTTCGTGACGGATGACTACAAACCAGTATCAGACATACAAATTAGAGTGTTACGATAACTTATTTTACAGGTAGATATATAATCGTAGACAATTGTGTGGTGAGTGATTGATCGTAAATTTAAAATCTGAAACTAATAGTGGCGAGAGAGGATTTTGATGTTAGTTTTTTTTTTTAATCCTTATACTTACAGTTTTCTTGGTGTGGAAGAAAGCAATTTTAGATGCGAAAGATAAGCTAACTTGATTGAAGTAAAATAAGCAATTCGAAATAAAACTGAACAAAATAATTTTGAAGTCTGAATATAGGCTACTCATAAGAAGTTTGAAAACTGCCTTGTATGGTCCCATACAAGACTTTTATCACACATACATTCAGAAGACGGATTTAGATTCCTGGAACTCAGTTTCAAAATAGCATTACATTTATCTAATTAAAGAAACTAAGTGTAATTATAATAACATGTGTAAGCGGTTCCTGCGTTTTCGTATACGTGAAAAGTCGTAATAAAGTCCACTAAAAACGACTGTGGTTAGTTATGTTAAGTGAACCCGATAAAAAACCCAAGTAAACAATGATTGGTTTTATAGTTTAACTAGCTGGATACCCGTGCTTCGCTACGGTGATTATCAGGAAAAAACGGAATGTGAAATCAGAAAAAAGAAATAGGTTATTTGTGAAGCTTAGATACCGTTATTTTGAAATTAAGAGAAACTATTTAAGCTATTTAAGCTCGATCAATTTGAAGATGATCAAGCTTGAAATAGGTTTCAAGATGATCCTCGTGGTTATAGGTTAGATGAAAAAGATACTGTTTTTTAACTCCCCAAAAGCCTAAAATAAAGTAAAAAAATAAACATTAGACTTCCAGGAAGCGTACAGTTGAAAAAAAGCTGCATTATCGGTGTCACGGTTTTTCGCGGTTAGGCGTTTTCAAAACCCTTTCTTAGCGAGCACATAGAAGCCAAGAGGAACATACGTGCCGAATTTCAAGTTTGTAGGCTTTATAGTTATGGAGATTTCGTGATGAGTGAGTGTATGAATAAGTGAGTGGTATTTCGCTTATATGTATATAGATATAGATAGGCCTACATATGGGTGCTGTGTTTCACCAGCATTGAACCATTTGTAGTACAATCGAAACGGGATTTATTTGGTTTGCTTGAACTTCAATGTGTTTCACCAGCAGTGAACAATTTGTAGTACAATCGAAACAGGACTTATTTGGTTTGCTTGAACGTTTTTCATATGCAACTGGCCAAAGAGTGTCTCCGTACCCTGTTCGGAATATATGTGCCGAACTTAGAACGCAAAATAAACCCTCAACGGTATATAATATAGCAAGGACTAGAGGGACAGGTGAAACGGTGTCGCGGTTATTTTCACGCCTCGTTCAAGATGATCCTCGTGGTTATAGGTTAGATCAAAAAAATACTGTTTTGTAACTCCCCAAAAGCCTAAAATAAAGTAAAAAATAAACATTAGTCTTCCAGGAAGCGTACAGTTGAAAAAAAGCTGCATTAATGGTGTCACGGTTTTTAGCGTTTTTTCGCGGTTAGGCGTTAAAGTTTTCAAAACCCTTTCTTAGCGAGCACATAGAAGCCAAGAGGAACATACTTGCCGAATTTCAAGTATGTAGGCTTTATAGTTATGGAGATTTCGTGATGAGTGAGTGTATGAATAAGTCAGTGGTATTTCGCTTATATATATATATATATATATATATATATTGTAATAATATTAAACGATTAGATGTGTGTGTTCTTAAATTGGTGTGGCTCTCGACGTCTTACTGGCCTGAAACACTTCCTTAAGTCTCCCAGCTGGTCGAGTCCCAATGGTAGCAAGACTGGTCGAGTAGCGTAATGTTGATGAAGAAATGTATGTTCAGCTTCACCGAAAGTTTCAAAACAAAAATTATTGTTTTGAAGAAAATTTAAAAAAAAAATTATGTTTATAAAAAAAATAATTTAAAAAAAATTTAATTTTATTAATTAATTAATTATAATCAATTAATTAATATAGGGCTGTGAAGTTTTAAAAAGTGTAATGCTCTTCTGAAAATTTTTATTAAAGTTTTGGGTATATTTTAAATAAACTATCACCACTCATAAGATTGTCTTCAAACCAATCGATACTTGTTTACCTTTTTATTTTTTAGGTTATCTTCACTTATAGGTGGTAAAGTCCTGACAGATTATTAATTATAATTATATTAATGATAACTAGTAATATTTATGAAATGAAGAACTATTTAGTGTTGAAGAATATTAATGTTTTATTAATTAATAGCAATTTGACTCTTATCGATTATTATCGACTCTCAGGATATCGAAAAAGTTACAAAGTATTATATAAAAATTATACAGGGTTCTTTAAACAGCCAATTATTATCAAAGTCAGAGAAATCGGGCTAATATTTAAAAAGTATAACGTTACAACAAATTAATAATTATTACTAAACACAAACATTGAATAATAATTTGAAAATAAAATAATTGTTTTCACCGACAGCTGGGTTGAACTAGGAGGCGTTGCTCTGGCGATGACGACCAATATTGCAAATGGCTGCCGTGAAGTTAGTAAAATGTCATTCGTATATTCGACGTTCCAAATAAAAGATTTTCCTGTAGTATTCCTGTTCTGGTGTCTGCGAATCTCTTGTTAAATGTTGTGTAGTGCCTAGTGTACTGTTTCTGGGTTATATTTAGTGTATCCGTGTAATTATTAGTTCAAACACTTTCCCCGATTCCGTCACTAATTTGGGTTAATGTATTATACAGTTTTCTAGTGTTTTGTGGTGTTTTTCGGAGTAGATATGTATTGTTCTGTGTTATGGAGTGTTTCTTGATTGTTTCTGTTATAATATGAGAGTTCTAGAAGTATTTTACAAGTCACTCGCGATTTCACAATAACGTACTATACACTCGCTTTATATGACTATTATAAGTTAGGTTAGGCACGTTACAAAACGTTTGTCATGTTAACCGTTCAAATACCAATAAATAACTAACTGTTTCCTCCAGTTTCAATTAAACTCTTAGCCAATATAATATTATTCTTAACATTGTTCAAATATATTTTCATATCCTGTGCACACTTTAATATTTCACTATATAAATACCTAAACTTGGGTTATTTATCAATTTTATTCACTAGATGTTATTTAAATTAATCTTTCAGTTCATTCAGCTTATTTTCAGATTAAATAATGCCGTTTTATAGTGTTTTCTGTCCAAAAAATAGTAATTTTACTTTCAGTTTGGTATACTCTGAAAAGTCAAAACATCAAAATTTACTTCCTGTCATTATATAAATTCAGCCATTTTATCAGTTATATTTAATATTAATAATCCTATATTGTATTAAAAGGTTCATATTCCCTTATTTTCTGGTAATTAATTGAATTAGTTGTATTCTGAAACATTATTCTGGAATATATGACTCCCATATCCAAATTTCTGAGTTTAGTCATTTTCATTTTTATTTATAATTCTGAATATAATTTATTAAAATCTTCCTAAATGGTATGTGCAATTATATGGCTTGATCTCAAGTTTATTTTGTCTAAACCCCTTTTGTTTATTTGCATTTAAATGAGCAATTTCTCTGTTTTGATGAAGTTTGGTTTCCATTCTTTTGGCCTATGATTTTTTTAACAATTTTTCTTACAAAATATTTTACAAACAATATATGATATGTGATACCCTCTCTGACTTTTACATATAGTATTATAAATTAAACATGTTTTCAAATTACACAAAAACAATTAGTATTGGTTACAATACAAATAATAGTTAAAACAAATAAAGAATATTTTTTTAAATAAATAGTTGTCTTCAAGTCAGACATTTTACAACAAAATCCTTATTTCTAACATGGAAATATGGTTTACAAAAAAAAAAGGTTTTTTACTAACTAACATCTTAATTACTCTCGACTATTTACAAGTAGTAACTATTTTTATAGTTCTGATGTTAGTTGTATCAGACCCAAACAAATGGCCTTATATCTAAAACATTTTTAAACATTCTTATACTATATACATAAAAACCTTATATTTATATTCTTATTTCTAACTATTATTATAAGTAGGATTCTACAGTTTTTATACCGTCTTTTACACATTGTCTTTGGGGAATTGTACCCTGTCATTAATAAATAAATAGTATAAATTGTTCGAAAAGTATCATGAAATCTGTTTTTCTTTTTTCATATAAAACAAAATGTTATTTTAAACAGATTCATGTCTTATGAACAACATATTGTCACAGTACACATTTCAAGTCATTGAAAAATGCATATTTCATTGCATTCAATGTTTGTGATTGCCAAGAATGAAACACAAGGTTCACTTTTTATAATACCCAAAACTATCACTGGTTCACTTTGCACTTATATATTATGTTAATGCTAAATGGTCGTATAGTCTTATTAACATAATAAATTGGTTAGCGTTTTTCAATGGAGATTTGTTCCATGGGTACTATATTATTGTTTCATCTTAGTTCACAGGCAACTTTTACTTTATACACTTCTCTCTCTTAAATTTGTATACATGTGGTTTTCAATTCGTTATACTTTTATTTTTAAATATTTATTTTGGGGATATAGGGATTTGGGTGTCTTTTATAAGAGCATGACATCTTCTTCAGGATGCTGCCTTCTTCTTCTTTCATCAGTCTTCTTTTCTCCTCCCTTCTGGGACTGGTATCTTCTCCATCTTCTTCTTGATGCCATCAGGTTTCTTGGGTTCTTCTCCATCTTCTTGATGATGCCATCAGGTTTCTTGGGATCTTCTCCATCTTCTTCTTTATTTCAGAAATACACAACCTGTATTGGTTGATCTTGGCTTATTTTAGGGTTTCTATTCTATTTATTCTCCCTCGTTGTGGGTTTGGTCATATTCTGTACTGCTTGGTTATTTACTTTTTTACCTTCCTGGGTTATACCTTGAAAACCTTTGGTTATGAGACTGGTCATGGATGACTCATCACTAGTAACTCCTTTTATTTGAACTTGTATTTTCTTTATAATAATGATTTCTTTCCACAGTTGCTATGAATTAATCTTTTTATACTAAACTTAATGCTTTCTTCCAAATTTAAATATTATAACTTCATTATTCTAATGATCAATTGCCATTCAATATTATGCATACATCTGTCACGCTACAATATATATATATATATATAGATTGCGATCACGAAAAAGTAAATTTTGATACTATTTTCGTAATGCATGTATTCCAATATCTTTGCTTGTTACAGTTTTGCAAAGAGAAAATACAACAGTGAAGTAGCGGAATCGAATGTTCAGTAAGTACGCGTACGACTTCCGCAGACCGTAAACACACCTGTTTATGTGACGCGTATGCAAATGTACACGCGTGCTCGAGCGACAACTGGTGTTTAAGCAAATAAACTTGCCAAAATGTTTCCTGTTTCGTGTCTGGACCGAAACAAGTGTTGTGTGGTGTGTGACTGTCCAGAATCACAATTAGGCTACAATATACGTCAGATAGTCGACTACGACTTCACACAGAAATGGTTCTTTCTTGGAAACGTAGCGAACCACAGAGGGAACTTTTTTACAAGCAGTTTTTCGCTCACTGAACTCAAACTGTTCACACTGTTTGCTCACCACAACTGAAGCTTCACTACTGATTTTGGAATACATTTTTTTTTCTACGTCACAATATGTTACCGTAGTTATACTATTGATTATACTTATAGAATTACGATGAATGAATGTTAAGAAACTAATTCGTGAAATTGAGAAACACAAATTGCAGTTAAAACCTCTATGTTGTCGACTAAATAGAAATAACAATTATATCTACAAACTAATTACTTAAGTTATACGTTTTATGGTATGTGAATAAATGATGATGGTCCGTTGTCTTCATATTTGAAAATTATTATTAATTATACAATTTGTTAACCAATTTTTAAATAAATTCGCTAAAAATAGGTAAATGAATTAGTTTTTGATCAATTGAACGAAAATCTTAAAATTAAAGGAGTCGATTATAGATGTCTTAGTAAAGTACATTAGTCTTAATTAACTAATCTTACAACACTGTTTAAATACTCTACGATTCTTTTTTCCAAAAGGACGTCAAAAAGTGATTCGTTACTTAGACATGTACAGTAACGTTGGCTCCTTGGTTACTAACATTTAGACAACATTAGACAAGTCTTTAAGCAATCTATTTTAAAAGTTCTACGACTATGCCTGCTTTTGGTTTGCTGTAGCCTACACTTAAATTTCGGTGTCGTTGCTCTAAGTAGCGCATATTGCACACCTTCGTCGTTAAGGCCATATATCGATTACTTATTGTCGTAAACAGCATTCCTTCGACTTTAATTCCATAACGACTTTACTACTGCTTTTCCTTTATAGAAGTCGTGAATAGCAAACAGCAGTAGTAAACTTCCATTTCCATAAGTCACCACGCATTTCAGTAATAAACAGGAATATGTTCAATTGAAATACGGACAATCTGTTAACCGACTGTTCAAAATTTCAAAATCAGATTTGAAGTCGCATATCACTGAGTGCGATACTTGCTCAAATTGACCAATTATATATTGCTATAGAAATTTAAAGTGTGCTATTCAGGCTGTAATGTTTTAGTAAAGAGATGATACGTGAATTCGTTTCCCATCATTCCCAGATAATTCCCAACACTTACCGTTACCCACCGAAAAGTAAATTTTAATATTTGCATTTTCACTTAAGTTATTTTGGGCTTACTATTACTTTTTATTTCTTTTTTTTTTTGTTTTCTTTGTCCGGCTGTTTTCTACGTGTTAGTAATTTTATAAAATAAATTAATTTTAGTATAGGGGGATTATGGCTTATAGTCTAAAATTGTTCGTTCCTCCCTCGGTTGGCGTTTTGATAAAATCTTCACAATAGAGGGAAATATTCAAACTGCAAGACCAGGTATAAAAAGGGGGAGTAGACAATGGAAGAGCGTTGAATAGAACAATAAATATAAAGAAGTAAGGGAGGGTCTGTGTAGTGTGAAGGCTATGTACAAGAGAAACTTGCCTGCCTATCATGGCGTTATGCAACGAAAAGATAGAATTCAATTGTTTTTAACGCTCGTTCCGTTTATGGCAATTGAATAGCAGTTTACCCGTGTTGTAATTTAGTTTTAGTCCAATTAAAGCCCCTAATTGGTTTTCTTCCATTATTCTCTATTCATCGCTTCACGTTTAATTTTCCATTCTGCGCAATCCTTTCAAGGCGTTCAGCTTCATATTTATTGTAAGACAACAGAAAATACTTTGGCACCATCAGTTTCCGTACACGAATTTGCTGGCACTTAATTCAAACACCCCATTTGGGGTTTACATAGTGGAACACGAAGAGAATGCTGAACGATTTTTTGCTTATTCTCTCCGGGTGTTTCAGGATTAAACGCTATTTTAAAATGTTAACAAAGGAGAATGTGGAATCCTCGTAGCCAGCAACGGTTTTAAGCCACTTTTAAGCCTACTGTGCGCATCAAATAGAACTGACTCCTCAGGGAGGCTATGGTACTTCCAATCTCGAAAGGAAGACGTAGTTTGAAAATAACTAGATGAAGAGAATTAAATGTGATGGTGATGACTGCAACAGCTAAAGAGAATAGCAACTAGGTATCGGAAAGAGTAGGAAGACGTTGCAATACGATCAATATACGTATATGTGGCGTCTGATTAATAAAGCAACTCGGCTAGTCTAGCTTAATTAGATAACTCGGTATGGCCAGTCCTGTGAGCCAAAAATGATTTGCCAAAAATCTCGTGAAAGGTTACTTTCTCTAAATTCCAGGTGCGACGAATCGACAGTGATGCGATGGATTTGGGTTCAGATGAGTATTTGTGAAGCGTAGCCGGATTCCAAACTATATTTCATGAGCAACACCCGTGAGCGTCAAGGAGGCTTAGACAGATGGTAACCATTTTCGCTCTATAGGTCTACGTAGTACGTCTCAAACATTGGGGTTTTAAGATTGATTTCAAGTAAGAATGTAGAGTACGCTCTCGTCAATATGGTCATTTTAATGGAAAAATTGTATTTCATTTTCATATTATTTATATTTTGTTGTTCTGAAGTCATATTGTATTCGACAGAAAAATGCCCATGTTTAGGTCTGTGTTGTTCCTTAAATACAGTGTGCGTTAACGAGGGCGGAAGAGGGTAAATTTCCCGGCTCGTAAAAGTATTTCCCTGGCTCGTGACACCAATATTTTCCTGTGCCAGGGAAAATTGTTTTGATACGTCAGTGCATGAAGTATGTTGGCTAAAGAGTTTCCCCTTAACAAGAAGTTTGATTCGCACGCTGCCTAAACACACACTTTCCTTTATATTAATTTCAATCAAATCGTGTTATATTTGTATATTTTCCGATTATGTTGAATTTCTGTAGATTGTTCAACCATTAGTCGTTAATCGGCCGATTAATAAATCGACTGTCCGCTTAATCATTACTAGTGTGAAGTTGTGTTACAAGAAATAAGAAAAACCTGCGACTTACTGGTTTCTAATAAAGTTTGCATGAACTTTCGCTTGTCTTATAATCGTTCTGCAGTGATGGTTTGTATTAACCACATATGCCAACGCAACCGTGACAGTTGTGTCAGTAAAGCGATCGTATTGCCACGGCAGCCGGTGAGGCGCGGACACCTGTTGAAGCTGACAGCCGTAGACGTTTTCACGCTACTGTACCAAAATTAAATTGAATCAGGAGGATCGTAAAAGAACAATCGAAAACTTTTTTTATAAAAGACAGCTTTTAGTTTCTACGAAAAAGGAGAAGTTGTGTAACAATCAATAAGTTCCGTCGATGTAAAATTGTACGTTAAGTGTAGACTACGTTGTGAACAGCGTACCCTTGACGTAAATGTTGCTCTCTGGGAAGTTCATTGTAGCCTTAAGAATATAAGAATCTGTTATATAAGATGTAATGTAATGGACACTAAAAGTCGGAACAAAGTGTCCGGCGGAATAAATTTAATGATACTGTATTGTAAATTTTATTTTATGGAAAATTATCAGTGCATATCAGTCAAAATAAAATTAATGACTACTACTACTACTACTACTAATACTACCACCACCACCACCACCACCACCACCACCACCACCACCACTACTACTACTACTACTACTACTACTACTACTACTACTACTACTACTACTACTATTATTATTATTAGCAGTAGTAATAGTAGTAGTAGTAGTAGTAGTAGTACAGTAGTAATAACTGAATTCGACTACACTAAAAAACAACTGAATTACCTACAGTATAAAGTTTATTAACAGTTAGTAAAGTATGGTTAATTAATAGTTGTTTCACACTTAACACAATTTTGTAATGAACCATTCCTTGAATAGTAATTAGGCCTATATTATTTAGGCCTAAATTAGTATTATATTTTTTAATTACTTGGTACTTCGTTTTATATGTTGGTAGAAGATAATCAGTGATTCCTACTTACCAGGTCAGGTCACAGACATTGGCAGAAAATTTTCTGTTGGTAAGAGACAAATTGATGGTTTTTATTCTGGCAAATGAATATACAAGAGAGTAGAACAACTAGCGAACAGTGAATAGACTGTAGTCATGAGTACGCGGATATAACATGTAGTGGCGCGGGGTTTCCTCCCCCAAGAGGCCCTTGTTTTAGTTTATTTTAATGTACCGTGTCGGAGTGTAGTTGTTTAACTTCTGTTGAAGACACTTCACGTATTGTGATTGATAACGTATGAGCAAAATTACGCTGGTGTTTGTGTCTGTCGTATTCCCCACCCTGGTGGCTCAGTCCTGACTCTCCATGATAATTCTCTAAGACTCTAAAAATATAGTGTGAATTAGTAATGCTTAAGATCGGCTAACAATTTCAATTTGAAGAAGTCACAGCGTCTTTCTATTGAAACGGCTTTTGCATTGATGAGCCGAGTGCAGCAATGTCTGAAGCTTGTAGATAGCATAAAATGCGGAACCACATAATCGCCACAATTATGCAGAATACCGGTTCTGTACGGTAGTCACGATCCAGACAGTGCACTTCCATCTTTTAGCGGATTTGTTCATTAATAGTGAGTGGTTAATTTAATCGTCCAGTAGCGAACGTTGAATCCGTTAGAACATTTACATTCCGTTTTGCTACGAACCGCTAACTTATGCAAACCTGTTTTGTTCAGTGTGCATCGTACGACTGCAAAGAAAATGAAACTTTTTGATAACTTTGTAGTTTGTTAATAACTTTTTGTAGTTACACCACTGTCTGTAGAATGCTGGAAGGGACATACAGAATGTAGCTTGGTACCAACATGTACACAGTGTCTACAGCATATTATATGATGGAAATTTCTGTTAGCTGCATCCGTACAATAGGATAATTTTAAAAATATTATGTATCCACATTTCCTTGACGTTTCAAGAAAGGGAGTTTGTGTTACCATTTTTAATTTTGGTCTGTGTAGGTACTTAAACTTATATCAGATGTTTGGTCCACGTAGATCTACTTGTAGAGAGGAAAATCTATCAGTCTAGTACTTCTAGTTGCAAAACGGATTCTTTTAAATCTTATTTTCGAATCTTTACCCTTTGTATACCTTTAGGCGTGTACTGTTTGTGTCCGTGGAGGACATAATTGACAGTGAGGTCATCTTTGCGGGTTTTAAATTTATGCAAGTGATTCTTGGCTTTACAGGCCAGCCGCCGGTAAACAGCTTTACCTTTCCTTTTTCTTCGGTTCATCCCGCCTCACGAGTCTGTCACCTTTTCATAGCCGCCTATTATTCTAGTTTCCCCCTCGAGGACTTTCATCCATTATAACGTTTTGAGATTAACTCTTCCATGTTAAGGAAGATGCTCTTCCTATTTTTCTTCTCTCCACTGTTGCCATTCTGATGTCTGTTTAAGAAACTTTTCTTCGTCCACCCTATTAATATAACTATGCTGATGATTTATTTCATTTTATAGGCCTTTTTTATTGGACCAAAATACGTACTCTGTGGAGCGTACGCCTACTCTAAACGGTGAAAAGACGTTCATTCCGCCTGTCTGCTTATACGTACATTGATTTACTGCCTTGGTAGGGTTTTGTTAGATTATTAAATCTGTAATCGATTTTTGATTTCCAATAGACTTTTCTGAAGTCTATGTGGAACCTCAGAGTTGTTTTAGATCTTATTTTCTGGATATTTCTGTCATCATATCGTCATTATCGTGAGCGTGCCGTGCAGAATGCGTACGATACATATACATAAAGTTCTTAATTTTGAATGAATTTTTCTAGTGAGAAAAACTTCTTTACGGTTTGAACTTTTTATAGTTTCTATACTTTTTAGATTTCCGACATTTACTGTTAAATGTGTTGTCTAACAACTGCATAAATGTATAATTGTAATTTACTTGTGATTGTTATTAAATCCAGCTGTTTAGTATACGTGATCATCTATCGTGCATATAAACGTGCGTGATGTTGAAACAATTTATGTACAGATATTCAGGGTACAACACGCACACGTGAGATTTACTAATTTTTTTGTTTGTTAACACTGTTGGGATATAACACGCATAAGATGTGGATATCGCACGGTATAGGACGCTATAACGTTGCCACGTGGAAACGTGTACGGTTAGTAGCTAGTGTACGTACGGGGTTGATGAAACTCACTGTCACTACTGTCCCTTCACCCTCCATATCGCACTAACTACCCCTCCGAATTTGTACACGTTAATTGTGTGCCCGCTGGGCGTTTCCATTAACTGATGTGTAATGCGTTAAGATTGCAGTTTGTGTGTGCGTATGTAATTAAATTAAATTGGTTACGTGTGTGTGTGTGTGTGTCTTTAGGGTCAAATTACTGACCAAAATCGATATAAATTTACATGTTTGAATGAGAAAAAATATATGAAATAAATCGTGATAAATTGAAAAATAATAATTAATGTTAATACTGATACGAAGATAGCATGGTTCGTGGACTTATAACAGTGTAATAAATTAAAAATCGCCAGAGATATCTGTAGTCCAGTTTAATAACACGCCGATCAACATTCATATTATACTTTTTTCCTGTTCTACAGATATCCAATACTCACTCTACACATCAGATAATAACTTTTAATAAGATGGAAAATGACAATACGCAACTGAATTATAACAGTTAAACACTTGGTACTTGAAGTGAAGCCCCACACAGACCTGCAGATCCGGCCCTTGAGAGGTCACAGCCAGGCCTGCGAGAAAACTGTCAGTGCGTGGGTTTGGCAGACGAAAGATCTGTATCGTCGCCTGTCACGCGCGGGCTTTCGGTCGGATTGGAATTACAGGCCTGTGAGGTGGCGGATCAGATGTCAGATTTTTCGGTCAGTGATCGTAAAGGCGCGATCTGCCACAAGCAAGTCTCACTGTGCATGTGTAATGAGAATTTTGTTCACTACACGTGTTTCTTTGAGAAATACTTCATGAATCGCGCATGCAGTCTGTTATTTCCGCTTGATTTTGCTTTGATTTTTGTCTTTTGTATCTGATCCGCGCATGCAGCCTCTACGTGTGTGTGCCTCTACGTATCGGCATGTCCGTGGGGAGCTTAAGACAGCACTAAGATTAGCCTAACACCGCTGTCAAGAGGATCGCAGATTTACTGGTTCATTTTCAGTTGCTGGCTGTGTTTAAGTAAGGTGAACCAAGGTCGCCTGCGGCGTAATAATGACTAGAAGCTATCAGATATGTCTATAGTAATCAGATTGTGCTTTAAGTAGTAAGTACTGAAATATTGTGTCTATCTGATGACACAGCGGTAGGGTTCACTACTCGCGTATGTGTGTCACCATAACAGTATGGAACTACATTGCTGTTGTAACGACAAAATGTAATGTATGTGATTGCTGAAGTGTATATAGGAAAACGAACGTCCATTTCTTTATGTCAGTAACTGTGTTGAAAAGCAAAATTATGTTTGTATATTGTTCTTATATTTTCAACAGATTTTTAAATCCTGTTGTTCTGTTCTCGTTGAGTCGGCTTTTCCCTGTCGCCCTCTCTCTCAGCATATTATGATATTAGTCATACATTGTACTCTACATCATGGGCGTATTTACGAGGGAGGACGAACGGGACCCGCACCTCCCCAGAGGGTCGAAAAAGTTGACGAATTTTGTTATCTCTTAATTTTTAGGCTATATTATTATTTTTCCAGCTGTGTACAGTAATACAGTAGTAACTCTTTTTTTAAATATACAAACAGGTTTACACAGCATTGGCGTATACGTTTGAAATACGAAATATAGGAAAATTAATTCAGTCAATAAGTATCTTGTAAATAATGTTTTAATAACGCATATTTTTATTGTGTTATTACCGTTTACAGTACTTTACTGAGACTTATTTCAATATGGTTCACACGTTTTCAGCAACTTTAAAAATAGTAATGTTCATTCGTCTTAACTTGTTTTTTTCTTTTGTATGGAGCCGACTAGTTCCCGGAGTCTCCCCCAAGACCAAATTCTAGATACGCTACTCTCTATAATAGTTATAGCCTCATGGTTTCTTGCTTCGTTGCTTTATCCTCTTACCCTTTGTACTAGGTCTATAAGTTAATTAATGTTTTTATATGTTATAATTATTATTAATTATAATTTTTATAATTATATAATTTTAATAATTTTTAATAATTATTATTTAATAATAATTAAATAATAATATGTTAATTAGTTAATTAATTTAGGTGTATACACATAAATTAATTAAAAATAAATTGATTCGTTTGACATTCGGATCCGATATCAAAACACTCAACCTATATTAGGAATTTTACATGGAAAATATCTTTATACATTTGCTCCTTGTCTATCTTGTCGAATTTTTTCTAATATATGAAATACAAGTTTTGTAGAAGTTATAAGTTTATCTTATTACTTTATATATTTTCATTATTATTTATGTTACCTCTATATTATTATCTCGTGTAATAAGTTACAGTTTTTGTATAAGTTTCTTGTAAGTTAGAATCAAATATATTATCAGGTTCCAGATTTACTAAGTTTATAATTGATAATTTTCGTACGTAAAACTATTCAATTTATAAACTTACTGATGGAACACCGATAAGGATAGAGAAAACTTATTTTCACGTACATTTGCTTCATGACTTACTCATGTTTAGACATTTTAAAAGTCATTTTATTTTTATAAATGCTGATGACAAGCACAGTATGTTCTAAATTATAAAACAGAAAGAGAAGCTGTAGAGAATTTTGAAAGAAGTTGGTAGACACTAAGTGCCTTTATGACGGTAAAATCAGATATTATGAGAAACTGGATTCTGTTGTGTGGCGTGCATGTTGAAAGTAATTCGGACGGGTGCCGTCTAGACTGACGTTCACGATGAGCACGCGCGGAATCAAACGGTTAATTCCGTTTGATTGCTGTGTATCGCTCTTTTCCAGAATCGCTAATAATAATGCCTATGCAATAAACTGTTGTGAAAGGGTCTTTTCAAGAAAGTGTCTACAAATAACTCTCACAGTGTTCACGAGGCCGCCAAGCTCCCCCACCAACGTTCCCGCCAGTCCCTTCTCCTACAGTAGCGGTGTGAAGGAGGAGTGATTGGCACACCACTACACACATACATTTGACGCACGCACGCTTGCGCGCCTTCTATTCTGCGGCGCACAAGCGCTTTCAATTCTTTTGTTTTGTTTCAGTTTTTTGTTTGTAATTTTTCTTTTTTTTTCTGTTTATTTTGTTTCTTTTTTCTAATTTATATTTTAAATTTTTTTTTGTATTTTTATTTTATTTTTTTTCTAATTTCTATTTTTATTATTTTTTTAAATTTTAATTAGGAGGGAATATTTTTTATTTTATTTACATTATTTACTATTCTATTTACATTACATAATTTTATTTACACTGATTTATTTACATTACATACATACATACATACAATAATAAAATTTAATTGGTGGGTGGCCAAATGTCTTTAATGTCTAATAACATCTGCCCAAATACATCTTCATTTTGATTACGCTTCCTTCACATAAATTCACATAAATATGAGTTTGTTAAATTCCCACACTCAGCTAAAGGGAACAAAGAGCTCTTTACCAGTGCTAACAACATGTTGCTGATTGCAGCTGCTTTTATCATTTTTCGTAATGACATTCGTTGTTATTGAACATTCTTTGTATTCTTGTCTACACGATAAACACATTTTTGAACCTAGTGTGTAGTGGTGTGCCAATCACCCCTCCTTCACACCGCTTCTGTAGGAGTATGGACTGGCGGGAATGTTGGTGGGGGGAGTTGGCGGGCTAGGGAACGCTGCGAGAGTTGTTTGTAGACACTTTCTTGAAAAGACCCCGACTTTCATTTCTATGTTATTGTAACTGTGCCTTGTAACTTGCCTTGTATGGTAGATTTTACTGTTAACGGTGATAGTTTATTGAATTTGCCAATGAACGAACGTTGTAAAATTGTGAATCGGCATGATACACTAACATTCTCCAAAGAAAGAAAGCCGTTATAATTGTCGGAATTGTTAGAATTATTTCCATTGTAAAATATCGAACTCTCTTGCCTTGTTATTTAACGCGTACGCGTTTGTTGAAATACTAGACGCAAGCTTCTTGTATTTATGTTAATCCAATCCACTTCTGATTCTTCTTATTTCCCACACTTTACGTCTTCTTTATTATCGAGCTTTCACTTTATCATTATGTAACCGAAGAGTGTGACTGGAGACACAAATCTACTATTATCGTCAAGTTCAAGTCAGAACTTTTATTTACGCAGCGGTGTCCGTAGATGATTTGACGTAAGCAACTTGTCTGCCATTTTTGTCAATAGTGAATTGAAAAGTATGGGGGGGGGGGAGAGAGAGAGAGAGAGAGAGAGAGAGAGAGAGTGTAAATTGGTAGAAGCATATTTTATCTGCAGTCGTTGTTATCTGACTGTATTTTTCATATTATTCTTCATAGTTTCGAGTGAACTAGACTATCAAAATCTGCACGTTATGTGCCCGCCGCCGTGTTTGACTTATAACTGTATTTCATGCAGGCCGAAGTGCACGGGCCGTCTTAGTGGTTTGAAGTTTCTATGTTGTCCGAGTCGCAGCCCGGTTTGGTGCTTTACAGTCCCGTCACAAGAATACTGAAACGAATGGAGCTAGAACAGCCGAGAGCGTCCTCCACCCATTCCCCCCGCTAGTAGTGCAGGTGTGCCTCAGTCAAGGCCGCGCTCAAGTAGGTCCCAGAGTACTCTGGAGAACTGTTAAAGTTTACCAGTTTGACTTATAACTGTTTCAAGTGTTGAAATACGCAGTAGATGGCAAACCACACTGGGATGGAAAATTTCTTGAAGACATGCTCTACCTATAAAAAGCTGGTTATTAGTGACTTCATTCGTGTCTTGTATTCTGTTTTCCACTGTACCTTACGACGAGCAGCTAGACCGTCGTAACAATACTATGGATGTGAGTCCCTTCTGCACGACGGGCGTGCGAGTACGAAATTGCGCGGTTTTGATGCAAGGTCCTGATTCTACGCTTGAGGTACGGTACAGTTAGATGACTTTGTTAAGGATTCACCCTCAGGAGAATCAGGTCGCAGAGGAGTGGACGATAGGACCTGCCGACATAAGTCGTCGGCCGAAGTAGTCCGCTACCACGCCGAGGTGGATGGCTTCCGCAAAGAGGCACTGGGGACATCCGATGCCTCAGACTCCCCAACAGACATCTGCTAATCGACATTTTAATGGAGTATTTCTCAACCGCCGGATCACGGGCTGCAGCATCATTTTACTGGACCGCGAAACATTCTGACTAGAATTCGTTTAGTTTTCCAACATTTTTGATACCGGAGTGTACTAATTTATTTATGACTGTGCCATAAGCAGTTTTTTATACTTATGTTAGATGAATGTATGAACTTCAAAAAATTGAGAACATTTACGCGGAAATCTGTTGAGACGGGCTCTCGTATTAGGTATACAAAACTAGCAAACTGCTATCAGAAAGTTTGAGAACTATCGATTTAGATTTTATATTTTAGGTCAAAGGCCGCACGATGTGTGACAGAATTAGAACTCCATACACTCGCGACAAAATGAATGTACACAACGTCAATAAAAAAGAAATAAAATGTCGCATGCAAAAATGAGAAGAGCGCTTATAAATAATGGGTAACGAAAAATCAATTAAAACTCAAATACAAAGAGAAATTAAGAAGAAAAGTAAGAAGACTAAAAAAAGGTTGAAGGTACAAAAGTAAAGGACTAAAGAAATCCCTAAACCTGGAAACGTAGATGGATGATGATAAATGATGGTGATGTTGACTTTGATATGATGTTGGATTAACTAGAGCAGTGGTTCCCAAACTTTTCAGTCCGCGGACCCCCTCCCAACTCCCAAAATTTAAAAATTAACGGACCTCGTCTGAGTTCTGAAATAAAACAAACAGTAAATATGATGGAAACAGTAAATATTTTAATTAAAATGTATTAAAATCAAAATTCTCTTTAATTTGCAAAATTATAATATTAATGATATCAAACATAGTTTAACGTGAACAATGAAGCTGCTTTTCACAATTAGCTCATTATTATTGGGTTTAATGTTTGATAATTTCAATATTGAGTAACTCTCGACATAAAGTTTATTTCTTAACTTTGACTTCAAGTACGTGAGCAGGGAGACTGCGGTTTCACAAAAATTAGTAGAGGAAAACACAGTTAAACACATCGAAGCTCTTTTTCCGAGTTCAGGATAGTCAGTCATTACATATAACCAGAAGTCAGCTAGCTGTAATTTTAATGAACTGTCAGTTGAAAGTTCTGCCAATGAATCTTCTTCTTGTACTGTAAGAGAGAGGTCTAGTCAGTTTGGCGGACAAACAGATCTGCTACAGGACATGATGTAAAGAAATTGTGAAAGCCATTAGTTTGAAATTACTTTTAAAATTACAATTACAATTAGTTTGAACCACACAAAAAATTGAATTCTTCTACTAATTCTTTTAAGATTCTAAAATTTAGATTTAGATTTTTGAGCATAAAAAAATCGTAGAAAATTCCGGCATATTCTTTTTGTTTACTTAAAAGTCTCTGCGGACCCCCTGAAACATTGTCGCGGATCCCACTTTGGGAACCACTGAACTAGAATTATTCATGGGTTGTGAGTACTGTATGAGGCCGTGGTTGCCTTTAACCTTTTACTGTTTACTATTTAGTGGAAAAAAGTTACATTTATGATGAATGATAAATAAACGTAATTCGTCGAGAAATGTACATTTTTGAACAGAGATACCGACAGTCCAAACTGTTCATATTTTTGTCTACTGCTTTTCTGTTTCTGGTAATTTTAACAACTTGCCGTTGCTGATTGTCTTACGATACACTTGTGTCCAGTCATAATATACGTACAGTCTAATTTGACAGTAGTGTAGAAGGCCTATAGAGTGTAGAAGAATTGTGAATGGGGAATTGTACGGTTTTAAAAAGTTTTAAAATATGGGTTATTATCAGCTTATACGCAGGAATCAAACTGTATGTTGTATATAGTTTTTTGTAAATTTTTATTTACTGTTTGTAGACTGCGAAGGGATATTATTTCAAGTGTACTGTCAGCACTAAGAGGAAGCAATAACTTTGTCCTTAGATAACACGTGCACATAAGCCGATGAACACAAGTATCCAGATGTGGCCACCAGTTTTTACACACAGTTACCTTTATTTTCTGTTTGCTAAATATTATAACTGAAAATTTCTTTTAATTAGTTGTGTTATATTCCGTCCCTAAGTACCCACAATGTCCTGTCCCAACGTGAATTTGAAAATGGTTCATAATTACATCTCAAATGTTCAGATAAAACCGTGTAACTTTGCAATTCCAAGTCGACGTAGGCCACGTGGTGATTAATAAAATTAAATATAAACAGACTGTTGGTGTATGGATTCACAGTCAAACGTTTTCCGTTAACGCCGAAAATCAAAGCCGATCAAATAAACATCAAAGTGTCTCGTGTTAAACATTGACGTTGATCAAACCGACTATGCACGGCATAGCAATACGGTCCACTGAATAGAATTAGTGTGACGCGTTCGGTAATTATACACAAAAAGAAACTATACGGCTTTCCAAACAATTAAACGTTTGGTACTCTTATGCAGGACAGAAGCTTGCTCATTCGTGTCATGTTGGTTGGTCGATTACGTACAAACCAGTATCTTTCGTATACACTCGTTTTCACCAGTTACATTCTTTATCTGTGTACAACAGTATCACAGTGTAATGAAATTAGTGTAACATACAATATTTTCGTTATTTCTAAACGTAAGTTTAGAAATACATTTCTAGCTTTTGATGACTTTTATTACTACTGACGGTCCAATTAGCGCCATAAATAATGACCAGAGAGTATGAGTCCATGTTATATAAATTTTTGCTTTGATTAAAATAATAAGCAAAAAAGGTTATCATTAATAAGCTACAAGCATACATGTTAGGAAAATTTAAAAGCAGACTGGTATTTTAACGTATTTATACGAGCTGCTGTTGAGTTGGGAGTTGGGACGTCCAGCTGTTTATAACTGGTGTACATCAGGCAGCACCTGTGTGCATGATTACTGGCATAAATACATCTTTGATGAACACACTGTAACCCCCCTTATTCTTTTCTAAGTTTTGTAATTTTTTTTTTTTTTGAATTTTATTTAATTTTATTTTTATTAAGTTTTTTTTTTTGTAAAAGGGGAGAGACATCATATTTAGAACTAGGTAAAGAAAAAACCTAGAGGAAGCAAAAGTGTGCAAGGCCCAAATACAATTACAGACATGTCCCCCCAGGTGAATGACAGGACTTGCAAATGAAAACTCTTTTAACCAACAAGCGTGTGCTTTATTCAACCTGTAAGATTTTACATACATAACAAGTTCGTAATTGTGTGAGCACACCATTTAAGGCAGAATTATATATATATATATGTATTTCCATTAATTCATAATGTCACAAAGTAAGTGAATTGATATTACTAATTGCAAAAATTTCTGCCTGATTATGTATGAGTCAAAGTTAGTAATAATCTCATTCATAAAGCAATACTAATCCATCAGTGTTGTATAATATCAATTAGGCTAGCCTGTTGTCTCAGCGAGCACATTTAAGGTTATTCTCTTTTTTTAAATCAGTTACATATTCCCAAAAAAAAATATATATATATATATAGTAAAATTACACATACAAACACATATACGACATGAATAACAAAACATCCCTCATTTCAACACTAACCTCCACATAAACCGATTCCCACTACAGTAAATAAATGAAGCCTAATATGTATAGCTAGGTACAAATATAAATGACAACGTAAATGGAATATCTCAGCTCCTAAGCATAGATTTGCCAGCATATTCACAAGCATAGTTCACACCAGAGAATGTAAGTTACCGCCCCGAAACTCAACCAGCCAAACGAACCCTTAGCTTAATCATTAAGCGTTAAGTATGTGTGTGAAAGAAAATCGTTTCTCATCTACAGCATCAGACAACCCCAGCTACGTTATTAAAACTCAGCCATGACCAGATGACTTGATAGCACGAGATAATTAACTCCCTAATGGTCTTAATTAGATGAAAGTTAGATCTTACAGTAAACTGCGGATGTGTGTGTATGTGTGTAACTTCTTACACATTATACAGTTATAAGATACTTCATTAGGTGTACTGTGGTAATGTTCACACATGCAATAACATGATGATCACACATAATTGAACATGAGAGTTTGTGCTAGAGTATAGTGTTCAGAACTTCACGAGTGAGCTTCTGGCGGCTTCTGTGCATTCACAAGTTGTAGAGAGAGAGAAATATATATAATCAGAATTTTCCCACCTGGATTGTCCGGGGTACATAGTTCGTATAGGCGCGGATCAGTGATGTCACAGTCGTGTCACCCGTCCCTGGTGGAGCTTAGCGTTGGAAAAAGTCCTTGGTGCAGCTTAGCATCGGAAAGTCCTCGACTGACGGCATTGTGGCTATAGATCGTCTCTGCCATTAGGGGGGGCAGAAGTTCGTCCGCCCCTGACACCCATCTCGTCCTTGGTCGAGCACCTGGACATACAATACTTGTAGAGGGTGTCATAAAGAAATTCACGCCACTTAGGCCGTCCACATTAAATACCAACACTAACTTTAAGCAGCAACCGCGCACACACACACATCGCCACTAATTCAGATTAAACAGTATTAAGCTCGTCTAGCAATTACTTTCTTAATGTTTCATTGAAATATTC
Organism: Magicicada septendecula; assembly: GCA_034769895.1. NCBI lineage: Eukaryota > Metazoa > Arthropoda > Insecta > Hemiptera > Cicadidae > Magicicada > Magicicada septendecula. The sequence continues at coordinate 273,606,401 of CM068371.1, forward strand.
AAATTGATTAGCTGTGTCTTTCGTTGTTATTAATTACATCAAAACAGCTGAGTGCAAGATACATTAGCATTTTCTCTGTTGAAATCAACTTGACCCACGACTCTCACATTCATAATTTAATAAATTTAATTTAATTTGATTTTGTAATAGCATTAATGCCCAGATTAAAAACTGCTCTATACGCACACACACACACACAGGCATAACTCATAATGAAAGCTGAAACGCAAAATATATTTGGGGTTAGAATATTTTCAGAACCCTCAGACTTGCACGTACCTGGAGCAACACTTTATCTAGCCTATCATAGTGATAGGGTCGGAAGTCCTGGTTAGAAGTTCGCCGCCAGCCGAGACCAGATGAACAGCTTGGAGGATGAAGCAGAAATGAGAGCGAAACAACGTTTCGCTCCAGCCAAGTAACCTCCGAAAGCAGGAACGTACAGACACACAGCTGGCTGGCAGCGCCAGCTGTATTGCATAGCAGCACAACCATTTGTGTGTATAACCGACCGACAACAAACAATCGTAACAGTGTGGCATTGCGTGACATCAGCGGCGCTCGTTTTTAAAATACTAATAATGCGTTGCCGAAGCCACTTCGGCACACCCTCACCCCAAAAGGGCAACATGGTTGACCCAAAACGAACAAGTTCTCAAGCACGACGGCTGCGGGAAACCTGGAAAATCTCAGATTCTAAAACCGCTCTTGGTGAGTCCAGTAACACAGGAAAACGAAAAGCAGAAGGAAGAGGTGTGAGTTAGTGAGTGTGTGTCTGAAAGAGAAGGTGTAAGTGTGAGTCCTGCATGCTCGCCGGGCCCTGGTCCGCATGCAGATATAAGAGACAGAAAAGAACAGGAGAAAGAGAAGAATCGCCGCGCCAGCTTTGAGTACTGACCACCAAGGCCTCCCAAACTCAACAACTGAGCCCCAGGACCACTAACACAGTATTCCTTTCCCAGGACTGAAAATCTCCACCCCACTGCGACCATCCCCCACGCGAGTCCTCTCCTCCATGCCAAACTCTCGGGACCGCCCCAACACGTCACCATCTCCGGTGACCACCACCTAACTCTCCTGGTACTCACATATTCACGCCCGAAGGCTAACAAGGTGCTACAACCTTGATATGTGAGTACCATTTCTACAACCGTCCAGCTCGTGGACCGACCAGCCGTGTGCAGCAAAACAAGGCATTATCAATCCTTGACACACGACTGGCCCACATCCCTACACTAGGGCGGACGGACCCGATTAGCAAGGGCGAGAAGACCGCATTGAGGGCACGCGAACATCAATCTCCCAATCTCCACTTTATAATAGTTATCTCTCTATCTAAGGAGGAGGGGGTGTAACTTCTCTGCGGACAGCCAACACTCAGCCATACAACCGACGCCCAAACAACCCTGGGGACATCAACCCGGAATGCGGCATGGTTCGGGCCAAACACTAATCCACATTGAAAAACTGACCTACATTTTATATCACTCGAACAGCTGATCAGACAGAAAACAAATAAACTGGTCTTTGAATTTAGAAGCCGGATATAACGATACACAATTTATCAGATAAGGAGGCAGCAAGGCTTGAAATACTGCAGCTGCGGCTATCAGCTGGCCAAAGGTTATCTTTCGGATCAGTTTGTATCACTGTTCAAAACTATTGCATCGATTCTGGATTAATATTTAATTTATTCTTTCTAACATCTATTGTCTTAAGTGCAGTTAGCGTTAAATTCCCGTTTCAAAAACAAGGTCCCCAAAAAAAAAATCCTAACTCAAATTCATCTGAATTCCTACTTCATTTGGAACGCCCCACTTACTACTTAAATTCGCTCAGTGTCCACCAGAATTATACAATTTACAACATACATCACAGACAACAATTTAACACCAACACATAAGGAAGAACTTGGTCACTCAAGTGGCTCCAGAATGCTCTAGCGATACGACGAGATGGGTGTCATAAAAGCAGAGAAACAGCCATGTAAAATTTCCGGAAGAAAACACGACACAAAACAACAAAACTAACTCACTAAACACCATACACAAAGTACACATAAAATTCGATATAATCGAAAATATAAAGTATCACATCCATGCCCTTGGTCGGACCATAACCGCATTCAAAATACGATACCGCAACGCAACGCCCTCAATAAACAATTACCATATAACTGGGATGCTACCCAAACACGTTGTCTAATCCAAGAGACAAGTCATAATCAAACTCAACAAGTACCGACGGCCCTCATCATGTCCAGACTCCGTATGAGCTCCAGGGTATGTGCAAGTGCAACCAATCAGCACACATTCATTAAAAAAAATTAATCACATTCTCCTAACCCCTTTTCAAAATTCATCTCACACTTAACATCACAAAATAATCACTTAAACACTAACACATATTAAATTATTTTAAACTTCATTAACCCCCTATTCATTTTATAAAATGTGCTCTTTTTTTCTGGTTGTTCATTCTGTTAATTTATTACACTACCATTAAGTTTTCTTACAACACTTGGATTCTAATCAAAAATAATTTGAAATAATTTGCAAGTCCTAACACCAGCTGACATGTCTGTAGCCACACTAAGTTTCATTTAAGAAAATAAATATAAGTCCCCAGATTCTAAAATTTCTCAAGTTCAACAGAGAAAATAAGGCAGAAATAATACCTACTATCCATCCAGAATCATAAAAACCACGCTCTGAACTACCATTTGATACCCCCCTTTTATTTTTCTAAGTTTTTTAATTTTTTTTTTTTGAATTTTATTTAATTTTATTTTTATTAAGTTTTTTTTTTTTTTGTAAAAGGGGAGAGACATCATATTTAGAACTAGGTAAAGAAAAAACCTAGAGGAAGCAAAAGTGTGCAAGGCCCAAATACAATTACAGACATGTCCCCCCAGGTGAATGACAGGACTTGCAAATGAAAACTCTTTTAACCAACAAGCGTGTGCTTTATTCAACCTGTAAGATTTTACATACATAACAAGTTCGTAATTGTGTGAGCACACCATTTAAGGCAGAATTATATATATATATATATATATTTCCATTAATTCATAATGTCACAAAGTAAGTGAATTGATATTACTAATTGCAACAATTTCTGCCTGATTATGTATGAGTCAAAGTTAGTAATAATCTCATTCATAAAGCAATACTAATCCATCAGTGTTGTATAATATCAATTAGGCTAGCCTGTTGTCTCAGCGAGCACATTTAAGGTTATTCTCTTTTTTTAAATCAGTTACATATTCCCAAAAAAATATATATATATATAGTAAAATTACACATACAAACACATATACGACATGAATAACAAAACATCCCTCATTTCAACACTAACCTCCACATAAACCGATTCCCACTACAGTAAATAAATGAAGCCTAATATGTATAGCTAGGTACAAATATAAATGACAACGTAAATGGAATATCTCAGCTCCTAAGCATAGATTTGCCAGCATATTCACAAGCATAGTTCACACCAGAGAATGTAAGTTACCGCCCCGAAACTCAACCAGCCAAACGAACCCTTAGCTTAATCATTAAGCGTTAAGTATGTGTGTGAAAGAAAATCGTTTCTCATCTACAGCATCAGACAACCCCAGCTACGTTATTAAAACTCAGCCATGACCAGATGACTTGATAGCACGAGATAATTAACTCCCTAATGGTCTTAATTAGATGAAAGTTAGATCTTACAGTAAACTGCGGATGTGTGTGTATGTGTGTAACTTCTTACACATTATACAGTTATAAGATACTTCATTAGGTGTACTGTGGTAATGTTCACACATGCAATAACATGATGGTCACACATAATTGAACATGAGAGTTTGTGCTAGAGTATAGTGTTCAGAACTTCACGAGTGAGCTTCTGGCGGCTTCTGTGCATTCACAAGTTGTAGAGAGAGAGAAATATATATAATCAGAATTTTCCCACCTGGATTGTCCGGGGTACATAGTTCGTATAGGCGCGGATCAGTGATGTCACAGTCGTGTCACCCGTCCCTGGTGGAGCTTAGCGTTGGAAAAAGTCCTTGGTGCAGCTTAGCATCGGAAAGTCCTCGACTGACGGCATTGTGGCTATAGATCGTCTCTGCCATTAGGGGGGGCAGAAGTTCGTCCGCCCCTGACACCCATCTCGTCCTTGGTCGAGCACCTGGACATACAATACTTGTAGAGGGTGTCATAAAGAAATTCACGCCACTTAGGCCGTCCACATTAAATACCAACACTAACTTTAAGCAGCAACCGCGCACACACACATCGCCACTAATTCAGATTAAACAGTATTAAGCTCGTCTAGCAATTACTTTCTTAATGTTTCATTGAAATATTCAAATTGATTAGCTGTGTCTTTCGTTGTTATTAATTACATCAAAACAGCTGAGTGCAAGATACATTAGCATTTTCTCTGTTGAAATCAACTTGACCCACGACTCTCACATTCATAATTTAATAAATTTAATTTAATTTGATTTTGTAATAGCATTAATGCCCAGATTAAAAACTGCTCTATACGCACACACACACACACAGGCATAACTCATAATGAAAGCTGAAACGCAAAATATATTTGGGGTTAGAATATTTTCAGAACCCTCAGACTTGCACGTACCTGGAGCAACACTTTATCTAGCCTATCATAGTGATAGGGTCGGAAGTCCTGGTTAGAAGTTCGCCGCCAGCCGAGACCAGATGAACAGCTTGGAGGATGAAGCAGAAATGAGAGCGAAACAACGTTTCGCTCCAGCCAAGTAACCTCCGAAAGCAGGAACGTACAGACACACAGCTGGCTGGCAGCGCCAGCTGTATTGCATAGCAGCACAACCATTTGTGTGTATAACCGACCGACAACAAACAATCGTAACAGTGTGGCATTGCGTGACGTCAGCGGCGCTCGTTTTTAAAATACTAATAATGCGTTGCCGAAGCCAGTTCGGCACAACACGAGTTATCGAGGAGGTTCATGAGGGCTGAGAGGATGTGGGTCTTTGAGACGTCCTCTTTGGGGACTTGTATCAAGCTACCGGTGAGAGCTCCTGCCATGTGGTCCAGAACGGAATATTTTTTGTTGGGGCCGTTACATCGGCATGCTCGTACTAGCTCAGTATTTGCCGAGGCCGTTTCCAAGAGTCACTGGGTGTACACGGTATCTGCCAAGAGGCTATGAGGGCTTGTCTCGGGCCCTTGCCGCTCGAACGTAAAATTTACGTGCAGGTCGCCGCACGGTGTCATCCAAGGAGCGGACAGCGAGTCCACTTCTCAATAAGCGAGCAGGGAACCGACGCGGGACTTTGGCCGCCAGCCGAAACCTCCTCTCAGAAATGCTTTGCATATTTCATTTATAGACAGCGGCAAGGTACTCCAGACCGGGACAACATAGGTGATGACAAATATGCGTTGACGACCAACTTACATAGCTTACGGGTCATAGACTTGTTGACAAGTACTGGAAATAGAGAGCCCAAAAGAGCTGGCGCTATAGTTTTGACTGTCTGGGCACGGGTAAGCCAGGTGAGCCGACGATCTAGGTGGACACTGAGATACTTAAATTCTATAAACCAGGAAAGGTATGTTCTGACGATTGTCACTCGGACTCGCGGTTCTTTCCCGGCGCTTGGAGAATAGGATCGCGGACTTCTTGGTCTCGTTGACGGCAACTTTCCAGTTATCAGTCCAGTCCACAAATGCATCGACTGCGCGCTGTAGTCGTATGACCGCCCTGTCAGCGTTCCAATAGGAGCTATATAACGCCGTGGCGTCGGCAAACAGGGCTATTCGGACTCTAGGATCTCTGGGTACGTCGTTGACGTAGTCGGAAAACAGAAGAAGCCCTAAGTAGGCCAGTCTAAGACACGTGTTGAACAAAGCGATCAAGAAAAGCATTCCTGGCTCGGGAAGACGAATAAAAGCGGTGGTTATCGAAGAGGGAAAGTGTTGACCAAATTAAGGATGTAATTGAACAAGAAAATTGTTACGCAAACTATGAAATTAGCTTTCCTAAGTTCTAGCAGAAGACGTACATTAGGGAAACTATGAAGAACTTGGTTTATTACTGAATGTATTGACTAATGGTATGTCATTAGCATTATCAACGCGCAATAGACTGCAGTTTTATAAGCAAATCCTTAAACCTGTATCGATCTACTGTTCCATTTGTCTGGCCGCGTCAGGCTGTCTCGTATTCAGTGTTTTCAAAAACACTACAATAGGGTACTGCGAAACGTCGTAGATGCTCAGAAATGCTAACCCCACCTTTTTCCGAAATGGAGCCAAAAGGAGGGAAGTAATAAACTTTGCCAAGAATATGATGATAAAAACTTCACCAACACGAAGAGAGTGTTAAAATAAAACGACCCACCTGCTTACAAGTTAAGATCTGGTTATTATTACCTAACCAGTAACAACAAAACGTATGTAATCGTGAAATAATGTGACCAGTCAGTAGTGAGGTTAGTGAACGGAGGTGTGAAGTGAACAGTAATTAACAGAACAGTCGTAATGACAAGTCCACGTAGTGAAATCAGGGAATAATAGAGATGCGAAAATAAAAATAAGATAAGCAGGTGAACCGTTAATCTTGCTCGTAATTTTTCGTCAATAATAGCATCCTGGGAATGAGGCCCACTGAAGATGCCTCATCTTAGTGATGTGCGAAACGTTTGATATTAAAATAAATAAAACGACGTTGTGTTAAAACGAAAAACAGTGTTGTTATTAGTCGGAGCCGACGATCATATGTAACCTGTTGAACCTCACTTCTGTGTTTTCAACAAGTTAGGTTTAATCAAGTCAAGTGGCTGATTACGTAGTGTAACACTAGTTTTTGTGAAAAAACACATTGCTACTGATGATGGGCAATCAGAGTTTGTGTCGACGTTATATAGAAATGTCCATTAAAACTGAAAACTGTGTATTAATTACTTCTTTAAATTTTAAAATTTCTGTCATCTTGTCTTTTGCCGGATTAAGTCAGACTAAGCAGGATCTAATTTTTCAGCTTGAATGAAACGTAATCTTCATTCTGTCTGTCTCTCTCTCTCTCTCTATCTCCCCCTCTCTCTCTCTCTCTCTCTCTCTCTCTCTCTCTCTCTCTCTCTCTCTCTCTCTCTCTCTCTCTCTCTCTCTCTCTCTCTCTCTCTCCCCCCTCCCTCTTTTCTGTTTCTCAGTTTTCTCTCTTCTTACGGTACGTAATCACCCGAAGGAATAAGTATCAATACCGTTATCAATATTTATTACTTTTGTTGGAAATATACCAATTACTAATGTTGAACGAAAGACATATGGAAGGAGGATATCGTAATGCTTCCATTATTTCAATAACAGATCTCACTAACAATTGTTTCTTTTTTTCTTCTTTGAGTGCTAGTATGTAAGGATCAATACTTTAGTATTGTTGGTAATGCAAAGTGCGAATACACAAGCACAGTTGCACTAGCTTCCAACAGAACTGATTCCGTATTTCGTGTGTTAACTGTAAATAGGCAGCCTTCAATGCGATATACCTGTAAGTCAATACGGAATATGAAATAAGAATAAGGTGTAAGAAAATGATATACGGATCGCAGTAGGCCTCAGTCAAAAAGTCCAAACATGCTGGTGGGGAATATTTTGTACACCCTCGCCTTTTCACGTTTCATACTGTGACTCCTTTTAAGTCTGAAAGCACATTCCGCTTTCATTGATCATCCTCTCCTTTATATTCAGTGTTTTTAGGTCTCCTCTCTACCCTTCCTTAGAACCACCGCCTTTGCTGTTTTGTAGTTTTGTTGAATACAGTACAGTACTTTATTCCAGCTCCAAAATTTTCTAATCATTTTCTTTTTAAACGCGACATTGAGATCCTGCTGTACTAATTACTTTTAAATCTAATGAACGTTGGTGATATTGTTTGTTTCAGTAATCGACTTTTGTTTCCACTTATGAGTCATAAATATCATAGTTGTTTCCATCAGCGATATCAAGGATTACACGTATACGTATGTTCTACAATTTGTCACCACTCGCACTGTGACTGCAGCACGTGTGCTACCTATACATAAATAAGAATTTATTCAAGTCTGGTCTTTACTAACGTTGATAATAATGAAATAAATGGTTTTCATAAACAACGCTGGCAACAAACGCGTAGATGTATGTTTGTTTGTTGTTATCCACAGCCTTTTTGTATCCTTGGCCACTTTTAAATTTTAGGCTTGGAAAGAGACACGTATGAATTGTGGTGTGAAAAATGAAGATGTCAATATCATTTGTGGTTCCACAACCCTTAATCCGTGTTGGCCTGTTACAAAAGTCGATTTCATTCGTCCCTATTCTTCGTTCAAGCATTCCAGTTTATATGCGAAGTCTCCCAAGGTCTTCCTCCTGCTGATCTTTTACCCTAACTCTTCTTCGTCCTCTGGGCCTATTACCGGTGAACCTTACAGATCTTGCAGTATCAGGGTGTCCGTAGAGATGGTCGAACTCAGCACTGCGGCGCCTTTCACTTCACAGCGGTCGAAACGCCTCTTGTCTTGAGGCGCTTCTCTCCCCCTCCCCAATAATTGACCATTAATTTGTGTTAATATCTGTGCTTCTGTACCGTATCAGATTCTGTGCTTATGTAGACTCAGACAGTGTTTTAAGGGCAGCGGAAAATCAAATAAATAAAAAACATAAACAGTAGCCTACTTACAAAGGAATCCTAGGAAAAAATATGCAGCAGATAAAATGTATGTACGTAATATTTATTTATTTAAAGGTCGGTTTGAAAAGTCCTTCGGCGTTGTCCGATGCCTAACATCCTTTCGATACGATCGTCCCACGTTCCGATCTTGTGCATCCGTGGGTCTTAATATCTGGTGAACCGTGGGTTCTCTGGAGGATATTCTCACATGAGAAGTGAGAGGAAACTGAAAAAAAAAACAGTTTTAGTATTTATGTATAACAAATAAAGCAAACCTAAAACAAGCTGTAGGCATAAGATAACAAGTGCATAAGATACACCAAAGCATCAAGAAGAAACCCTGTCAGTAAGAGAGAAATAACGATTACCCCTAAGGTAAAATTACTTGACACTATATACAAATGTACAATATACACTATATTAGATACAGTATGCACATAACAAAGGAACGTTATGTCTGTTGTTGCGTACGAAGCAGCGTGTGGCGTAGAGTGAGTATTTAATATAATCTAGTAAAGTCCCGTAACGGTTCGCCATATTACTGTAATTGCAGCATCCTGACTGTACACTTATGTGTAGTCCTCGCTAATGACCTTTTCCGTCTCGCCCCCCCCCACGTTATGAATATGCATCGACAAAGTGTTGAAAAATACCGATAAATCTGCTCAGTACATTGTACAAAATTGGTTGTCTGTACAAATTCTTGTGAGTTAATTCGGATACTTCAGTCGCAAGAGAGCAGTGAAGATTTTGAAACGTGTGTTCAGAGTGAAGGGCAAACAATGCTGCAGGGTCAAACAAGGTAGAATGAATTTGGAAAGCACATTTTTCAGTCTGTAGAAACGTTTTCATGCTCCACGTTTCCGTAAAAGACTAATTTAAATCTAAATGGTAAGTTTACGTTACTTGTACAGTTACCTTACTGAAGCATACTTTACACTTGTGAAGACAAGTATAAGGATACGAGCTCCCTCGACATTTCTGTATTCATTATTATGATGGCGCAAACAAATTAATGAATGATTAAAACAAAAGAATGCTTTTTGAGAATGTACATCGGAATCCAAACAACTTTTCTGATTACGATGTTTTTTTTTCGGATAAGAATGGTAACGGACTGCAAGTCAGGTAAAAGCACGTTTGCATCTACTTAAATACAACTGTAAAGATGTTCTGGGGTTTTGTTGTCCGTGATATTTCAGGATACGCATTAGCACGTTACACACGTAGGTACATATTTAGAGTTGTCCAACTGTGGCTACTTTCCTTCCATTGCATGTAGCATAACAAAAAGTAAGAACACACAATATAAAAAATTTACAGGCATTGCACAAATGCAATGCACAGAGAAGGGCGTTGAAAATGTTTCAATAAATCTAAAAAATATATATATTTATTTTTCTTCATTTACCAATGTACCGGTACAGATTATAAGTTAAATGTAGTCGCATTCATAAGCGCGCACGGAGAGAAGCTCGCTGTTCTTGAGATTCATCGATTTCACGTGGGAGTATAATCATCGGACGATGCGTAGTGAAATATGAAGCGTATGGGACCACTTCGGTTGGTCGCAACTTATAAAATACACCGTCAGTCGTAGTACCATTACGAGTGGTTATGATATTTCGATCAGATGCTAAACGTACCGATTAAAATTCTTCCAAATATGCGAGCAGTCGTCCAGATTCGGGCAGTTTCAAGTTGTAGTTAAAATCACCACATATAATTAACGGGCTCCAGTATAAGACATCGGTATGTGACGTATAGCTGCGCATGCTATAAACGTTAAAGCGCAAAAGAGCGGCGTCGAATAAACGAAATAACTCATCTTCAATGATGTTTGGTCGTCCGTACATCAGAATGATGTGGAGTTTATCATTTAGTCCTTGAGTATTCTTAAACTCGACGCGAACACAACACACATCACCGTACGGCGCGCTCGTAGTATCCAACTGGAAATGCGTACAACGCTTCAAATATGGCTTGATAGACTCATAAATCGCGACACCACCGGCTCTAGTAGACGAGCTGTTATGTCTGGCGACTATCGTATAACCAGGGATATCCATACTCGGTTCGTCGTCTTTCATCCAAGTCTCAGTGACCGCAAGTATGTCCGTCTTGTTCAAGACCGGGTCTGATACTAAATCTTCGTGGTGCGCAGCCAAGCTTTGTATGTTCAGCAGCCCGACACTTAACGTATTATCTTTAATACGCTGTCGGCACAGATATACAATCGAGGACATACTATTCTTTTCTAAACGAGTAAATTCAGTTTTTAAAGCTTCACGACAATTCTTTTGCTTTCTGCAGTGGTACAACTTGAAATCATGCTAAAACTTCCACTCGCTTCCTCCTGATCCATCGCTCCGTAATCAATTCTTGTCTGATGAACTACCTTACGATAAATTTAAGGGGATCTGGTGATACACACCAGAAACTTCAAAATTTTCCACGTTATTGACAACAAAGAAGTAGTTTCTATGGAAACTCACCGGTTCCCATTTTCGATCACGCACCAGCGATCGGCCGCAAATGTGCGAAACGTCCTTATAAACATTTTCAATGTTAAAAAGAAGTTTGATTTACCTATCATCTACAAACTAAGTTGTTCACAGTGCAACACATTCTAAATAGTTTAAATAATAAATTTGTGTTAGTGTTAATAAATGTAAGAAATAAAAATTTACAGGCATTGCACAAATGCAATGCACAGAGAAGGGCACTGAAAATGCTTCAATAAATCTAAAAAATATATATATATATTTTATGTTCATTCACCAATCAATGAATTCATTCTTCATTCATCAATCAATGAATTCATTCTTCATTTACCAATATACAGGTTATAAATTAAATGTAGTCGCATTCATAAGCGAAGTTTTATATGTGTACTACGTTACTGATAACAAAGAAGTAGTTTCTATGGAAACTCACCGGTTCCTATTTTCGATCACGCACCAGCGATCGGTCGCAAATGTGCGACACGTCCTTATAAGCATTTTCAATGTTAAAATTGTTAAGTGTGTATTTTTTGTTTGTCTTATTACGTATTAAAGACTCGATAATGAACAGGACAGATTTTTGAATAAACATGAGTGATCGGAATTTGCCTCTAAATTGTGCTACTTAGAGTTCAGTCAACAAACTGAACTTTCATTGAAGGCGTTAGTTAGGAAAATATCTGACGTTGCCTTGTCACTATACTCTGTCTCAAATAAGTTCATAACAATGACTAAACAAACGCCATTTGCTTAGAGTAACGATTGAAGATTAGACTAAACAAAATCTGGCTTTGAACTAGCAATCTGAAACCACAGCTTAGGGCGATGAACTAAAGAAAGAATATCAGTTGTTATTTTAAAGGTATTCTCAGTGTCTGTAACAGATGAAAATAACTATAAAGAATTTACAGTTCAAAAAATTGTATTAATAAATTTTTTATGTCGATGTCTAAATACATTATCTTGATAATATTTCCTAGCTTAATATAAACACAACAAATCATTCGTAACTTGACACTTACACAGTGCGTTGTTTGTGCCTGCTATGACAGAGTATAGTTCTGTTTTGCAGCAGATAACGTGCATTAATCTCCTAACCAGGTGACAATATTCGACCTGGATTCGTTCCATTCGTCCGCCTGCTAATATCTGACTTCGCCACCAGTGCTAAACCGCACGAAATATCAGTCCATTATTAATAATGTATAGATACATAGATGTATTTATATAGATTTCGGGACACAGCATACAGTAAGGGTAATAAATTTTAAAGACTGTTATGTCGCTACACGTTCACGTACGAACAATACGTTATATTTCAGTCCAGCTCAAATTGATTAACGATGTCAGAATCAGGTTCTCGTTCAGTAGCTGTAAAAATGTTAAATTACTGACAGACACTACTAAACAGTTAATGGAATAACGCAGAACATTAAATTATTGATTCAGTTGTACGATGTTTAATACTATCTCGTTACCAAAACTCTCTACGAAATGTTTTTATATATTTATAAAATGAATAAATTTTGTCAATGAAACTGCATTTAATAGCCAACTTGTTCGATATCTTTTATCACACCACTGCAGTTTTCATCGTTTTGTATTACGAAAATTTAATAAATGCATGTTATTAAAGTTTTAAAATTTGCATTGCTGACTGCACGTACAAATATTGTCAATTCGGATGATACAATGACACAACCAAACATTAATTAATTAAATAGTGTTTCAAAGTTTAGCCCGTCAAGTGCTTTGTTATTTTCTGAAGCCACGCGTTGCCAGTAAATTTAAATTTTATTTTTCTTGTTGAAAGTAGGCGTACGTTATAAAAATGATTGACTCGGCTGCGAAACACAAACAAACAATTTCCGCTTTAATTTCCTCCAGCTCCGTTAGAATCTGCGTACATTACTGGCTTCTGATTCGGTTGCCAGATAGTATTTCGTACGTTCGCATTTAGAATTGAAATCTCGAGTTATCGTTTATTCGTTATTCTCGATAAATCGTATCTATTTATGTACAACTTTCACTTCAGACGGCCGCAGGATATACATTGCTGGATCGTATCTTCGACTTGAATTTCATCGTCATACTCCCAGTGATATTCAATATCCGTGAACATTTCTGCTCAAATAATAAAGGATATTAATTTTATTATGACTGAACGAGAGTGTCCATTCACGTGTTCGTGTCTCTGTGCATGGGGGGGGGGGTCGTGTGAGTGAGCGATAGAGAGAGAGAGAGAGTACGTGTGTGATATGAGAGAGGGGAATAGTAATGTACGTTCCTATACTTTTATCGTTTAAATAGTCGATAAAATGTTAGTTAATTCCTTCTTGTCGAAACTTTCTTTAATTTTTGTTTTATATCTGAATTACTTATTTTTCAAATGTGAATATTGTTATGTGCAATAATCTGTATATATATATATATATTTCTTTAACGCCTCACGTTGTAAGCGCCAAATATGTAAGCTTTGCTGTATGTGATTGTGAGTATAAATGCTCAATTAGTCTCAGCAATATTCTGAGTTGTATGTTCAATAATGTTTATTTATAAATGAGAACACTTCTTTTGCTGCTCTGAATCATTCAATTTTTATTCCTTAATTCTCTTATAATAATTTTCTTTTCTTCTATTAATTAATAACAAATTTTCCTTTTTTAAGGTCCCTGCTCCATCTAGCTCTCGGATGCAAGAAAACATTTTTTATCTCAGGGTTATAACCAAATTAACAATCGTCTTCAGTAAAATTATAAATTCATAGGCTTACAAGTTTTACGTTAATAACATACATTATAATACTACTATATATTACCTTCCTGAAATAATAACTCATGGATATGATTTAATAACATAATGATTTAATCTGTGTAACATAAATTCAATTATTGGAAAATTCCATTCGATACATAAGGTTGTCACAGGGTCGATATTTATCTCAGGATTTATAATTAAATAATTTTAATATATTTCGTGGGAATTCTTGTGGCTGCTACGAAAAGTTCCTTTGCATGTTGATTAATAATAGAGAGTACCTTTACAAACAATATATTACTTATAATCTAAAAATTTACACAAATTATATATTAAGTTACATACAAGTTTTGACGACATTCAATTTGTCCGTCTCAGAAAATAATGTAGTTTATTAATGTGTACAATAAATGTTTTCCTTGTAATCACTGTTAGCTTATATATTTAATTTGGTTGCACTTTAAAATGTTGACTAGTGATTAGTGTTAGTGTAAATTGTTATATTGTCTAGTGGTTGTTCCTTGTTGAAAAAAAAATATTGTCAAATTATACTTTACACATCTAGACGATATTGCTGAAGGGTTCCTGGTTTATTCTGAATATTTTTCTTGATTGTGTGTATTATTAGTTCATAAAAATTGTAGTGGAAGGATTATTATCTTCGATGATGGTCCTTCAGATCTTCTTTCACAAACGGGTTATCTATTTTTATATACTTTTAATTACCTCTAGACACGCACTATTCAACTGCTTTCCATCACAATTAACAATTAAGTGTTATTTCTTCTTTCTTTTTTACCTAACTCATACAAATTTCTTAAATTTTGATTGGTCATTTATGTACAGTTTAAATGTTATAGGATCAACACCCATTACCTACATTATATTTTATAAATTACCTTTAATAGATAATATTATTACTATACTCTAATTATATATGCAATGTTTATACAATTATTAATTAGATAATTATAAACAATTTGATACTAAACATGCCTCAGTTTATAACTGTAAAACCTTATTAATTTGAATTTCTATGATATGTGGTGGAACAATTTGTTATGATTTATTGTAATTTCTACTTTGACTACCTGAGATAAATATATTTACATAAATTAACTGGTGACATAAAATCTTATAACATATAACAAAACTTTTAATAATAATAATTGTTTTTGACAGTTTTAGTTTATTTATACTGCTAAACTATTGTCTGTATGATAAACTAAAATTCTATCTAATAATAACAAAACACTTCCATCAAAAATAATTACACTGTTTAACGGTAGTCTGTGTCGCTATTTCTTATGATCACACTCATTACTTGTCCCTTTTCCTTTCCTTGATTATAGGCCTATATGATTATAATTAATACAATTTTATTATATGGATTAGGTACTCTTTATTGGGTTTGGATTATTATTCAGGGTAAGTTGATTAGGCCTACTAGGTTTATTTATTTCACTTTTTTCTGTTTACTGCCCTATTCTACTGGGTTATTTCTGGGTTTCTGGATAATATTATATAAGTCAAACTAAATAGTTTTCCTTTAATTTGCTAGCAATTATTATTTCTTGGTTCTTCTCTGGATCGGATTTCACTATTATTTACTATTCTTTTGTAACATTTTGTTTCGTTACAAATTGCCTCCCTTCAGAAGTAATTATTTCTGAACACTTCATTAGGTGTGAGGACATAATTACTTATGTTAGTTTAACTTTTCTTCCTCATGATATTTTTTCATGGATTGTTGATTATAATCTTCTGAATGCTACTATTGGGCTAGTATATGGTGATTCGCTATGCTCAATTATATCATTTAACAACATTTTATTAATTTCATCTCTAACCGCCTCCTTCAATGAATATGGTATAGGATAGGATTTTCTGTGGAATTCTGCTGGTTCTTTAAATTGTATTCTACACTGATAGTTTTTTACTTTTCCTGGGTTTTCTGAAAATACATGTTATATATCATAATGAGATCTTCTACTTGTTTTACTGTCAAATTATTTGTGCCTTGGTGTCTAAACTCTCTTATCTCCTGTAATTTACTGTTCCACAGGTCTTCATTTGTCATATTATAGATTATTTTTCTGCATTGGGTGTCATTATTTAAAAAATTTAATTCCCTAACTTGGTGATGGGTACAGTTCAGAGGGGCACCATCGCTTCCTATTAACTCTGCCGTCCACATAACACCTTCTGAGTTCAAGGACACCTTCTCCTTGCTTAAATCAATAATGGCTGAATATTTCCTCAGCATATCGCATCCGATTAATAATTCGAATGGTAGGCCGATTGCGACCAAACATATAATATTAATTGTAACACCTTTGCTTTCTATTTCCAATGACACTTGTTTTCTCACTGTTTTATTTTGACGCCCAGTGGCACCTATTAAAATAACATTATTGACAGGTAAGGTAGGTATTATATTTTTACTTTGTTTCTGTATTCTCTCCAGTTCAGCGTCATTAATAAGTGATACATTTGCACCAGTATCTATCATTATTCGTGTAGGAATTCCTTCAATTTGAGCGGTTATGTATAAAATTTCATTATGCTGGTTGATTCTACTTGTCACCGTTTCCTCCGACAGTTCTTCTCGAAGATTTTTCAAATAATAATTGTAAATAATAGTAAGATTTTGACTGTCCGTCCTTAAACTTTGGTTGTTGTTATACTTCAAAATTCTTTTATTTTCCATAATTAGCTTTTCATAATTAGTTGGTAGTAATTTGTTATTACTATATTTTTGAATTTGGTGGTTATTGTACCCAGTAGTTAGTAGCAGTAAGGGGTCGCGAGGGTTTATTACTGCCTCACTCCGTTTAAATTAAGGCTATCATGATTATTTTCCGGGCATGACTGTTGATTTGCCTGGACTGGTGTGCTGGTTCCTGGTTGTTCAACCTCTCGGTTGTCTAATTGTTCACTTCCCCTTGATTCTCGGAAGTCCTCCTGGCTTCTACTTCTGACTCGGTTATAATGGTGACTCATCCCTCTGGGATTTCCTCTTTGATCATAACTGTTATTAAAACTGTTCCTCCGAGGTTGATGGTATCTCCAGTAATCCCCTTCTTCGGCACTGATGTAATTTATTCGGGGTCGGTACGAACGATTATTATTATAATTACCCTGATTATTATTGTTATTAACTCCTGAGTTACTCCTAAAATTATTATAATTTTGGTTTGTTCGGTAGTTATTATAATTATTATGGTTTCTATTACCCGGATGGTAATTTTGATTGGGCCTGTTGTTATCATTATTGTTAATTGGGTTTCGATTGAAGTTTGCTGGTTGGTTATTATTTGGGGTAAAATTTTGGTTGTAATTACGATCGTTGACATAACTATTCCGGTTATCCATGTTATTATATTGATTATGATTCATACCATGGTTATTATTTTTTGAACTGCACTGATCCGTTCGTTGTCTGCTTCTTTTGTAGTAACCCTCGTGTTCATAATTTTCTAATAAGTCAGCCATTGCGTGGACCGTTTTAATCTGGCTTCCCAGGCGTGCTCTGGCAATTCCTGTGTCATAATGGTATGCCATTTTAGTTACTAGGGATTCTTCTGGTATTCTTGGCTCTAGGTGTCTCGCCAAACATACCTTTCCCCAGAAGTAAGTAGTTGGAGATGTACCTCTATTTCCATCATATCTTCCCTGACAAATGTTGTCCCTTATAATATTTTGTATAGCTTCGGACCAGTATTTTTCTTTAAACAGTTTTTTAAATTGAGCGTAGTCCACTATCTCATTCCTGGTTGCTGTCCACCAGTTGTCCGTAATCTCCCTAAAATGCTCATCCAACATCTCTCTAATCGAGCTCCAGATAGTTATTCGATGTTTATTAAAATGTTCCTCAATTCTGGCCAGGAATTCCATGGGGTTTCTGCGATAATTTTTGAAATTAATTCCTTCTCTGGTTTCATTTGTGGAAACATGAGTAATATTATTTGGTCTGGTTCTAATTAACTCAATTTCTTCTTGATTTTGGCGTACCTGACCAGTTAAATTATTCACCGTAGTGTTAATATTGTCACACCTTTCTCCGGTTTGTTTCTGTAAATTCACTAAATTTTCTTGTTCCTTTTGTATTCCTTCTATTTGAATACGACTATTTTCTTGGACCTGGTCTATTCTAGTATTTATCACTGCTTTATTTTGTATGATGGTTTCGTTAGCTTTTCTCAATCTCTCATTAGTGTCAGCTATTTCTTGCTTCCTTTCCTCATCGATTTTGTCCATCTTCTGGTTAATTGTATCATTGACTTGTTCAATTCTACCATTAATTCTTCTTAAATTCTCTTCATTGATTTGTCTGAACTCGTCCTTCATTTGGTTATTATTTTCACTTATAGTTTGCCTTAAAGTTTCATTAGTACTTTCCTTAATACTATCAATTTTCTCATTTATCTGTTTTAAACTCTCGTTAGTGTCTTCTCTGTTTTGGTCAAATCTCTCCTCCATCTGTTTTATTAAATTTTCACTCATTTTCTCATTTGTTTGTCTGTTATCTTCCTTGATACTATCAATTTTCTCATTTGTTTGTCTGTGATCTTCCTTGATGCTCTTCAAATCTTTCTTCGATTGTCTGTTATCTTCCTTGATGCTATCAATTTTCTCATTTGTTTGTCTGTGATCTTCCTTGATGCTCTTCAAATCTTCCTTCGTTTGTCTGTTATCTTCCTTGATACTATCAATTTTCTCATTTGTTTGTCTGTGATCTTCCTTGATGCTCTTCAAATCTTCCTTCGTTTGTCTGTTATCTTCCTTGATGTTATCGAATTTTTCCTCCATTTGTTTTAATAAGTTTTGACTCAAAATTTCATTTTGTTTCTTTGAGTTTTCAGTGAATTCTTCCTTCTGCTTCTTAAAATTGTCATTCGTTTCTTCCTTATTTCTGTCCATTTTTTCACTCATACTATTCATTAACTCCATTAATTTTATAAGATTCGGGTCTCCCCTATCTTCCTTTCTTGCTACCATTTCTACATCCTCCACCGATGTTACTTCTTTCTCTTCCATCCTGACTTCCTTCTCTGCCTCCTTCGTCCGTTTCAATGACGTAGCCCTCTTACGCATCTTTACAATTTCTTGGAACTTATAGCAGTCGCCAGCTAAAAATTAGGAAATTAATTTGCTTGATTCAATTTCTTCACTTAATATTCCCTAATTTCAGCCTCACTAGTTGGTGCGCCAATTTATAATACTACTATATATTACCTTCCTGAAATAATAACTCATGGATATGATTTAATAACATAATGATTTAATCTGTGTAACATAAATTCAATTATTGGAAAATTCCATTCGATACATAAGGTTGTCACAGGGTCGATATTTATCTCAGGATTTATAATTAAATAATTTTAATATATTTCGTGGGAATTCTTGTGGCTGCTACGAAAAGTTCCTTTGCATGTTGATTAATAATAGAGAGTACCTTTACAAACAATATATTACTTATAATCTAAAAATTTACACAAATTATATATTAAGTTACATACAAGTTTTGACGACATTCAATTTGTCCGTCTCAGAAAATAATGTAGTTTATTAATGTGTACAATAAATGTTTTCCTTGTAATCACTGTTAGCTTATATATTTAATTTGGTTGCACTTTAAAATGTTGACTAGTGATTAGTGTTAGTGTAAATTGTTATATTGTCTAGTGGTTGTTCCTTGTTGAAAAAAAAATATTGTCAAATTATACTTTACACATCTAGACGATATTGCTGAAGGGTTCCTGGTTTATTCTGAATATTTTTCTTGATTGTGTGTATTATTAGTTCATAAAAATTGTAGTGGAAGGATTATTATCTTCGATGATGGTCCTTCAGATCTTCTTTCACAAACGGGTTATCTATTTTTATATACTTTTAATTACCTCTAGACACGCACTATTCAACTGCTTTCCATCACAATTAACAATTAAGTGTTATTTCTTCTTTCTTTTTTACCTAACTCATACAAATTTCTTAAATTTTGATTGGTCATTTATGTACAGTTTAAATGTTATAGGATCAACACCCATTACCTACATTATATTTTATAAATTACCTTTAATAGATAATATTATTACTATACTCTAATTATATATGCAATGTTTATACAATTATTAATTAGATAATTATAAACAATTTGATACTAAACATGCCTCAGTTTATAACTGTAAAACCTTATTAATTTGAATTTCTATGATATGTGGTGGAACAATTTGTTATGATTTATTGTAATTTCTACTTTGACTACCTGAGATAAATATATTTACATAAATTAACTGGTGACATAAAATCTTATAACATATAACAAAACTTTTAATAATAATAATTGTTTTTGACAGTTTTAGTTTATTTATACTGCTAAACTATTGTCTGTATGATAAACTAAAATTCTATCTAATAATAACAAAACACTTCCATCAAAAATAATTACACTGTTTAACGGTAGTCTGTGTCGCTATTTCTTATGATCACACTCATTACTTGTCCCTTTTCCTTTCCTTGATTATAGGCCTATATGATTATAATTAATACAATTTTATTATATGGATTAGGTACTCTTTATTGGGTTTGGATTATTATTCAGGGTAAGTTGATTAGGCCTACTAGGTTTATTTATTTCACTTTTTTCTGTTTACTGCCCTATTCTACTGGGTTATTTCTGGGTTTCTGGATAATATTATATAAGTCAAACCAAATAGTTTTCCTTTAATTTGCTAGCAATTATTATTTCTTGGTTCTTCTCTGGATCGGATTTCACTATTATTTACTATTCTTTTGTAACATTTTGTTTCGTTACAACATGAAGAAAAATATTTTAATGTGTAGTAATTAATTGTTGTTTGTGTATGCCGTTTGGATGTGAGTTCTTGTGATTATACAAAAAGAAATCAATTCAGATAATTTTACAAACTTAATATTACACATTACAAATATAAAACTAATATTATATTATATGGATTAGGTACTCTTTATTGGGTTTGGATTATTATTCAGGGTAAGTTGATTAGGCCTACTAGGTTTATTTATTTCACTTTTTTCTGTTTACTGCCCTATTCTACTGGGTTATTTCTGGGTTTCTGGATAATATTATATAAGTCAAACCAAATAGTTTTCCTTTAATTTGCTAGCAATTATTATTTCTTGGTTCTTCTCTGGATCGGATTTCACTATTATTTACTATTCTTTTGTAACATTTTGTTTCGTTACAACATGAAGAAAAATATTTTAATGTGTAGTAATTAATTGTTGTTTGTGTATGCCGTTTGGATGTGAGTTCTTGTGATTATACAAAAAGAAATCAATTCAGATAATTTTACAAACTTAATATTACACATTACAAATATAAAACTAATAAAACAATTAAAATAATTAATAATTAGACATTAGTAATACAATTGACAAGAAAAACTAAATAATTGTCTATTATATAGCTCATAGTTCATGAATTCTCAACATGACGCGCTGCTGTCCCCTTTCAATAACAGTGAAATAAAGCAAGGGACGCCATATTCCTTGAGTTGTATACACACTACTGAATGTTTAATAAAAATCATATGAGTTCTACACTTTTGTTTGTTCAAAATAAGTTTGTGTCACTCACTTTGTATATCATAGATTATGTTTATAAATGTAGTCGCACTAAATGTGTTCGTTATTTAGTTTGTATTGAAGTGTTGTGTAAAACGTTGATAGTTTTCAAGATGGGTTTAGTATTAAAACGATCTCACCAAATTAAAGATGTAGTACTCCATTTTAGGATATTATTTTCAGCTTTCCTTCTTCAGGTTGGTCGAATATATATTGTTCGTTAGTTTACTGATATCTCCTATAACTTTACTTGCCTTTTCACTATAATTTTCTTCTCTAATATTGGTTGGATTGGCAACTGATTTAGTTTGTTCCTTTTGCATTGAACGCCCACACTAGAAAGAAAAACCTTTCTTCCTTGTAAAACCAGCTTTAGGTTCATTTATAAGAGGCCTTGGTTTGTTTGGTGTATTTTTCGGTCTCAGGGGTGTTTTATCCGCCTCTAGTAAATATAAGTTTTTAATATAACCTTACTTTTCCTGATTATTTTTACATAATCCCGTTTATGTTTTTATTTCACATAATTTTATATTGTCACTCACACTAATGAAGTTGATTTTATTGTTATATGGTCACTTTATATAAAATATATGCCATTCTCACCTTTTGGCCATATTAGGTTCATATCACTTTATATTTTTATCATTGTTTACACTGTTTATTGTTTATTATTTATCACTTTTCTATTCACTTATCTCACCTTGTATGTTTTTCGAATAAACACAATTATGAAAATAATTACCTTGTCTTTACCATACTGTAACACTACATATGGGCTAATTACAAATCCAGTATTAGGTTAAAGACCTAGCTTGACTTTTAGGCTTGTGTTATACAAATGATTTTGCTTAACTCTAAAACATTTTTTACTTACAGACTACAACATTATTAATTACAATATTATAATAAAATATACAAAATCACTTCCCTAATTTATTGGGTAATTAGTATGTCACAGTCCAGTCTAGTCCTTTATTATGTCTGTTTGTAAAGTTATTTACTATGTTTGTTTACAAAGCTAATTCCTGTTTTTAATTTATTCATGCATCTGTAAAATACTTATTTTTTATTCATGGTTTTAGTTATTATAGTTCCTCCTTATATAATTATTTTTGTTTGTTCCCATTTGATTACTCATTCTTTATTGCATTCCTCATTCAGCTTTATTGCATTCCTCATTCAGTTACATAGTATGAATCTATTTGATTAGTTTTACTATAAATTTTGATGATTAAATTGAGTTTCCTCTTGTGTATTATCTCGTGATGCTACAATATATATTTTATGTTTACATTTATTATTTGCATAAGACATTATATGCTGATAGTTGCAAGGAAAGTCTGTTAACATGATAACAGATGAGATAAAGAAGCATGTATGATGGCGCGGGTTTGGGCATGCGTATCTGCTTACATATGTATAGGTCTGCGTATAGATTTAATAAAAATGAAAGGAATGCAAATAGAGATGTATGATATGCAGAAGCAATGATGATACCGTTAGATAAAAAGTGGTTTATAATTGGGAGCAAACAGGAATCAATTAAACGAATGAAAAAAGTTCTACAAAAAGTTAATTAAGAGAGAGGATAGAGCAGTCAATAATTCTAACCTGTGCAGCATAAAAATTAAATAATAAACAGTTATGGCTTTCATATAATTTACAATACGTTATTGACATATTGAGGAATATAAAAAAGAACAGATGTCAGGTGGTGAAATAGTGCCATCAGAAATGTTACTGTGAGGCTACTGTATGAATTACAAATGCCGATGTAGTAGCCAACTATATAACGCACCAGAAGGAAAAACAGAGCCCTAGTGTCTTAACATTATTAACCTAGTGTCGTAAGCATTATTAAAACCATGATAATCATGTTTCTTAAAGAAAACAGGCAAGATCTGCTAAATTATAGACAACATCAACCGCTGTACAAATTATTTCAGTAAGATTCTTACTAACTGCCAGTTCTTAATAAAGAACTTAACAGCTAACCGTCAAGCCTGATTTACAAGCATTTGGAGCACGAAGACCATTCACAAGCAATAGGCTACATTTAGAATGAATTTTAGAAACCCTGCAATTACTATGAGACACCATTTCATGCAAGTACCAAATACCAAGTACCACACCAAATATGCAAGTACATATTTGTCGATTTTGAGAATGTTTTGAATTAGTCTGTGTAGAGAAGCTGTATTTTAAATTTTACAAAACGAACTGTTCGAGATTTACGGGTTCTGTTTGAAACTTTAAACAAATTCAAAGAGATCGAACAGATCACAGTCATCTCTACCAGTCCTACTACAGTATGTAGAACATGGTGATATCATATGACGATGGCGCTGTATTTCTTCGGGCTTCTCCATCTTGTGCTGGTGTCCAGAATCTAGTTACGAAATCGTTTGCCTGATCCGCCCAGCAAGTCGGACGTCTTCCTTGTAGTCGTTTACCGTCGATCTTCCCTTGCATAATTATTTCTTCTAAACTGCAATTTCCTCTGGATATGTGTCCGAAATATCTTTAGGTACGAGTGGTCTATTTTCCTCGATAAACATGTAGAGATCTTCAGCTGATGTAAAATACGTTTGTTAGTTTGGTGCTCCGTCCATGAAATTGTTAGGATCTGTCAGTACATCCATATTTCAAAAGCATCAATTCTTTTTCGCAACGTGACATTAGTGGCTCATGTTTCAGAGGCGTAAGTGGTTGTTGAAAATATAAGTGTCGTTATTTACTTTAATTTGATGTTCTGGAATATCGCTGTGCGCTTCCAGATTCTAGTTACCTTGGTGGTTGCATTCCGAGCATACTAATTTTTTTTTAATAATTTTTGTCATAGCAGCTGTACCGTCCATACAGATTCCGATACAATTTTCCCACTGTCAGTTTTAAGAAACTTAATTTAATTTGTTAAGTATTTAACAGTATACTTTATAATCCTAGGAAACGCAAACCTTTCATCAATCCTATCTTCTATTATGGACAATAAATCGAACATTTATATTTAAAAAAGATACTGTTGTTTGAAAGCCAGTTAATTCATCTAATTCTCGTATAGCGAAAACCAAGGAGTTTTCGTAACATTTTGAATTAATTACTCACATTTTTCCGCAGTCAGTAGGCCTATAGTTCTATGACAAACTGTATTACTTGACACATGTACTTCTTTAACATTATTAACGTGTATATATACCCAATAGTTACTCGCAAATTATAATAACACATAACCCCGATAAACTTTTGTCTATTCTAATATACATATACAATATAGGCCTATATTTGTAATATATAATGTATATATACATTCTCAGACTTTGCAATATGGAAAACTATTATAAAGTAAGTTTAAATAACTAATACTTTCTATCGTTCGTTTACGAAGGACTTTTTGGTTTTCAGTTCTTCTTTTGTTTTTATAAAAACGTTGCTGGTATAACTTTATGCTGAAGACGCTTTATTTCTAATGCCTCCTTAATTTTATTTGGTTTCAGACATTTAGTTGTTTAACTGCCATCCAATGTTTACCCAACCTGACGTTGCGCATTCGGATTACTAAAACAAACGAGACAAGTTCAAAACAAAGTAAAATAAAGAGAAAAATAATTCCTTCAACAGATAATAAAATTTTAGAAACTAAAAATGTTCTGTAGGCCTGTGTTCGTGGACTCCCGGTTCAGAATTCCTGGCCTAATCTCTGCTTTTGTTCGGAGTGTGATATTATACGTTTATTTAATACTCAGTTATTCAATTATTTGTTATATTAATTATTCAATTAATTATCGAATTATGATTATTGGTGTTCTGATGTTTAAGAATTGCCTCTGGTATGGACGTAATTTTGCTTCGCTAACATATTTGGTTGTGAAGATTGTACTGACATGAACATCGTCACGTGACATCTTGCGTACATCTATACGCGTTTCGATTATACCGTATAATGCACAAATCAACGGAGCAGTTTCATGTGATTTAATACTTACACAGTGATCGCTTGTTCACTCACGATTTCCATGTAGCAGGATGGGGTGGTCGCTGTGACTCAGTGTGTGTATCATTATGCATATCGGTTTCTCTCAGGCAATCACCAGCGGGATTTCATAATACGCGTGTGTTCGCCGATGTCATGTCTCTTCTTAATGTACAACGAGTTCTTGTCTGTCAGCCACTACAATATCGTTCTTACCTTAAATGGTTACCACAGCACTCCTACAGTCGTGTCCGCTTCTATTTACATCTAGTAATAGCTTTTCTATCAAGCAAATTTAAATTAATGATGTTCAGTTTTATTCAACCAGATCCCCCCCCCCCCAACTGAAAGCCTTTGTCTCTCACTCTCTCTCGCACTCGCTCCTCTAATTTTCTCTCTATTCCTCTCTCTTTCTCTGTGTGTTGTACTGTTTCTATTTCCCTTCTCTATATTTATAGCTTACTTTCCTTTCGTTAGTTTTTAACGTCTTCGCTTGTGCTTGTGTAATGTTAACAGCTGCTTACTATTTTGACTTTGTTTTATAAGTTTTATAGTGTATTAATTATACTAGGCAACTCAGGATGCTTTGGTGAAAGGATATAAATCTTAAATCGCTTTTTTTAAACGACTTGACAAAAAAAAAAATTGATTGAATATAGTACGAGAGTGGAAAGGCTTCTTCTCAAAGAGATGGACGACGACTGGTCATCATCGTGGCTGCTGGAGTTTGTTGCGTCGACGTGTTTCAGGAAACGGGGTGCTATATGTACCGGCACAGACAGCGGACGTCCGTGAATTTAGTGCTGCGCCTCCCTTACGTCGCCATAATAAACTCAGTTGACGCGTCCAGTTAATAAAACGTTTAGACGTGTATTACAACATTCTGAAGTGCATTCGTTACGTGTGCGTTGTACCAAACCAACAAACCGGCATTTGTTAACTACACCAAGCCAACAATTGGCTGAAGCAACATTGGCAGACTGTAATTCTGGACCTTTAACTCCTAAGAAAAAGAGGTACTGTACATTTCTGTGTACATTCAGAGCGCAGGCGGGCGCACAGTCGTACTTTTACAAAGGCTATTGAGAAACTAACATCCGATTGATTGCTAAGAAAACGAAAATAAAAATAATATATTTTATTACATACATAAGTTAGGTACGTATTTATACCACTTTCACACAGAATTACCATCCATATAATGCACCAGATTTTGCAGACCTCGTTGAAAAGTACTGTCTCCAATGTACCAAACCAAGAGTTGACACCATTATTGAGATTCTAAGTAAAGCGCTGAGTGACCAGCCAATCCTGTATCGTACTGACACGATATATCTTTGGCCGGACTCTGTATGGCGGTGTACCGGTCTTGATTCGGCCGCCGACAGGTCTTGGTTCGGACTTTTCTGAGGTAGAGCCCTTCGAGTTTGGTCTACACGACACTCGTGCTCGTGACCGCGGTCCTCGGCATAGGGATCGATCGGAAGTCTCCGGCGGTCGCCGCATGGTCTCGGTCTCACCGAGAACCTCGTCGTCGGACGCTGCATATCAATTGAGCCAACAACCCCCAACGTACTGAGCAGACTATGACACGTTTGGAAGCATACGGACACGTACAACATTGTTACCGGAATGTACATTTCAGCAGGCACCCTGCTTCGTCGGTTGCAACTCAAACAAAATGCAAAATAGGCCGTGGATTTGAGTGTAACAATATACACGGATTCCGGTCACTATTGCCAATATATCGTGATAATGTTGCAACAAGCATGTGTTTACCAGCCACTCGGGAGTTAATTATTCAATAGCCTTAGTACATTATCAATTTCGTACATCCATATTCCTGGATACATAGGCATTACCCTGGGCGTTTTGGGTGCACATTGTCTTTAGTTCCTTGCTACACATACAATCAGAAAAAATCATTGAAGGCCGAGCCATTTTTGAAGTCTGTTCTAGATTCGAAAATGTAACCCTACGCTGATCGAAACTGTAATTCCTTTCTGATGGTGACTATCAGATGTTGAAATTGTAAAGGTCGTTAGCCAATGATTTTATGTGGATAAGCTTAGGAACGTAATAATTCATTTTTAAAATAATTTTAAATTAAAACATTTTAAATTTTACCGTTGTTCAAAATATATTTGTAGCCATCAGTTACAGATCTACAGGTTTTTTGAAACTTTTCAAAATGTTTTAAACTCCGTTTGTCCAGTTGTTAAAATTCTTTGGTGTGTTGAATTTTTCAACTGTCTTTTAGGTATGTTCTAGTTGCTGTTCTGATAGATAGCTTCGGCATGCATTGACCAACACTTGTTTTGGAACAGAATAAGCATGTAATGTTATAATTCCATCACCAGTACTGACTAATTCGTTGTAAAAGTTTTGCATTTTTGCCGTATCGATAATTAATATTCTGGGTTCTCTGGTTTCCGTTCCATGTGGTTTGATTTCCTTCACAACAGGGCTGTGTGCCAGACTGTATACGGCACTTGTTTACATTTCTTACGGTAATAAAATAGAACAGGCGAATGGTCGTTTACGGTCACCTCCCGCCAGCTGCCAATGTTCTGTGGCCAAAAAACACGCCACTATCGCCTGTTTAATTGCCGCTAGCCACAGTCGAGGCCCACTCACAGTTCAAGGCTTAAAAACTAAACTGTAAAATATTTCACGTTTGCTGTTTTTCTGGTACACATTTGACGCGTCAGTCAGCCTACACGATTCCAGTAGCCGTTGTATAAATTTAAACCGATAAGTAAAATTTGAGATGTAATAGCTTTCATTTATTGCTAGATATCTATAAAAATTGTATTTGGATTGTTAAATATATTGTATATTTTAATCTCTTAACAACTACCTATATCTTTATTGTTTATAAAGTCAGTATCCCATTTCAACAACACGGTTAAGTTTCAAATCTCAGTCACGTTTTATGTAGTTTTTTAACATATCGTTTTTCCGTAATAAACAGTCTTTCACCAATTTCGTTTTCTCTTACCCCTTAGTAATCGTCTAGTGTAGTCTGGGCACTGCGTGATACTTTAGCCGTATATGTCACATATCTGAACTGCACTCTTGCCACGTACAGTAAAGCGACCAACGAATTAAGTTCTCAAAATACCCATTGTTCTTCATACTATAATCAGTCATTTCTTAGCCCTTCCAATATAGTGTGCATATTTGCAGATACTCGTATTCCTGCTTCCAGTTTTCCGTTACCGATTACGTTCATTAGATGACGTGATTTTTCGTCATTTTGAGACTCTTAAGAAATTTAATTTCACTACTCAGCTCTCTTTGGCGTGATATCTTCTCCTATTTACAGACGCTAAGAGGTGATGTAACTCGAAGACCTCCTCAAATTACATCATTTCTGACAAACCAATTAAATCCCGACAAGGAACTGAGGGTTTTTTATTGGAATCTTTCCAATCTACATCTATTGGTGGTTGACGCAAAAGATCACCATGCGCGAGCCGCATAGTTCAGTACAGACCTGAGAAACAAAAGATAAATAGCGTCGTCGCCGAAGAGGGGCAACGTGACACCGGGCAAAACTGGCAGATCGTTCGACGTGTACATAAGGTACAGAACGACGCCGACTACAGAACCCTGCGGGACCCCGGCGGCGACAGGTCGAACTGAAGAACAGGACTCGTCGACGAAGAACTTCGTCTTTCTGTTGATTAGGCTACATTGTTTCCAGTCGTACTGTGCGTAATAGGGTAACAACAACACAGCGATAATGGCTATCACTTAGGTTAGACAGTCTTTTTGTGTCCATCTGCTGGGTTGTGGAACCAAAGACCGGCTACACGTTGATAGAAGAGATTTTCCGTGTGGTATCTCGAAATCACCGCGCAAGAATTGTGACGCAATTGAGCTGATCACTGTGCGAGAACGGAACGCCAATTAAGGTTGTTAACATGCTTGAAACGTTTATAGACTGAACACGTCAAAGAAACGGGAGTAAAAGAATTCTGCCCTGCGATTTGTTAAGAAAGAACTTTTGTCAGATACTAATATTTAGGTGCTCGATCATAAACAACAGAAACTGATTGTAAAACAATTTCTGAGTGTATGTTTTTGGAAGTTTGATAATATAACCTTCCAGAGTTCTGTCGACACGCCATAACAGCATAACAGATAGGCCTATGCATCGTGTTGCAACATCAAGGGATTAACTAGGCTCGAAAGTTAATCTTTTATGTAGTTCATCTCTCCAGCTACTTTCTAATTTCACTTTCATCAGACCGTTGTGGTTCGAGTGACAACATTACTGTTTTGTACATTTTTAAGTTTTGACGACATATGGCCATAGACGTGCAGATCATAAAAACCCGTATGAGTGAAAATACAATAAAATCTCGAATTAGTCTAGTGAGGATACAGAGAATACTAATAACGTACATATGCTAAACGTCAAATAAGAATATCCAAATAAGTCTTGGAGCATTCCATAACTTGCGTTTTGCAACTTTCAGTTACGTAGGGCTGTCGATGATGAAAACGATTAAACAAGTCCGTTTCTTTGCGAATATACGTGAGAACGAATCGTGAGTTGTCTTATAGACCGCCTGTTTGGAGACATCGGTACGCCTTATCTGATCATACGTTAAGGCAAGGCAACCAAACACCAGGTAAAATTCTCAGAACCTGTAATATTATTCTGCATTGTGTTGGAGTACCGCCGCTTCCTTATGCGACATCTTGTCTGCGTGCTTTTAACGTCCAGCTGTGTTTTGAATGGCCGTGTGTGCGTGAAGTACACAAGAAGCGAATTACCATAAACTCCCGTATACAGCACGCAGTTTTGTGTACGTGACATTTCAGACAGTCTAAACAGCGCTGTCTAATGATACTTAAATTGTATTTACTGCTGTTTTAATTTATGGGATATGACTGTCATGTTTATGGCTTTTATTTTTTCTAAAAAACATAATAATAATAACTTTTATAATTATGATAATTACTTTTTATATACTGTAAGTAGTAGAATGTCTAAAAATGTCAGAAAATTATTATTTTTTCCATGACGCCAGTACGTGAAGTAATTAATACATCCTAGGAGTCATAAAAGAACCAAATATTGTTACATTTCTTGTCCTGACAATTTCAAATTATTTTACAGATTAATTATTGGCAGAGATTTTTACGACCTTGGATAACTCAGAACATATTCTCAGAATTGTGTGTTCGTATATCCATACTTGTTTTAATGTTAAAACTTACCGGATCTTTCTGGGATGTCGTAGTTTTAATATGATGTCAAAGTAGTTTGAATAAATTCGTATTTATTGTGCAACTTGTACCTTGTTTGATTAGCAAAATTACATGGTTGTGTGTGTGTGTGTGTGTGTGTGTGTGTGTGTGTGTGTGTGTGTGTGTGCACGCGCGCGCGCATTCGATTCGCATGTTCGTGGGTACATACTTATTTAAATGTTTCTGATAGTGCAGTTGCTTTTTCCAGGCGTTTGAATAAAGTTTTATGTAATTGTTTTGGTGCAGTTGAACCAGCTGATTTATTTTAAACTAAACCAGCCTTTTATTACCTGATTTGTTCCCTTAACTCCAAAAAGTTTCGCGCTTCAGTATCTAAATATTTGTTTTAAGAGTATCATTTCGCGTTGCATAAAATTGTTAACGATTTCTCCGTTTGCAGTTCTCATATTTGATACACTCCACATATACTGAGACTACGAGCGTGAATTCTTATATGAAAATAAATCTGTATTTATTTTTAAACAGTTGTGACCTGTTGACAGTTGTTTGAAGGCCTGTAAGTAGGTAGATAATAGTTTTAAAAATACTATATAAAAACGCGTTATAGTGAAAGATATTAAATTATTATTTAGTAGCATTAACGTATTGCCACTGAATAAAAATGTTTTAAACGTTAAAAATAACATTTTCTGCATTCGTTATTTCTCCTATTAGAAACATTCGCGAATAACTGAAAGTCGAATAATGAATTAACCTTAACGAAATTGTTCCATCAGGGAAATCATCATTGTAACGTTTTTAGTCGTGTGTGGTGCGTTGGAAGAATTGTCAAATGCGATATGGACAACAGCACTTCTACACACTTCTAGACCAAAGTCTGCCAGCAGAATAGTGATTTTTTTGTGTTTTTTTTTAATACGTTTCTTTGTATTTTATTTTAGTGTTTGTTCATTATAGTGTACTGTTGTACCTTCACCGGCAAGTGGAATGTTTTATTTTTCCCTGTATGTTTATTTTAATATCTGCTAAATTCAAGAGCTCTGGTTTTGATATTTCATTTTTTATGTTTACGATTTGTTTTGGATCCGTAGCTATTTAGTATAAGACAGTATCTAAAAATGATCCAAGATGAATAGTGATCGAATCGTTGTAGTTTAAAATTTAACAACGGTAATTGTCCGACCAAATGCTATACATAAGTTGAAGTGTCCTATGAGTTTACGTTAGTGAAATGGACTGTAAGGACATGTAAAAAATGTTAATTATGGCTTTAATTATGATACGTGAAATAGAAATATTTCTTCTTAAGTTTAGGACATTTATTTACTGAAATTTTAGTACTCACTGTTGCCGAATTCAGTTAGTTGTTGGTTTCCTTCACGTTTGGCCTCCAATCTTGACCAATATCTTGTAATCTAGTCAACGTCCCTCACCACATGTCACTTTTCCTTACCTCTTTGCCCTGCTTCATAGATCATCCATCACCCTAACGAGAATGTCCCTCTTCAGTTTTGCTGTGGCGTTATAATCAGATTTTGTGGCGTCCCCAACTAACTGATTTTCCTAGCCTTTACAAAAGTTACAATATTCTGATATTAGAGGATGTATTCTGTGTCGTCATATAGTCGTAGTTTCAGTATTCAGTGTTCACCGATGAAACCATTAACTTCCTTATTATTTTTCTTTCCATTGCTTTTACAGAATAAACATCTGCTTTAAGATCCCTCGTATGTTACAACCAATCGTAATACAGTTGTATACGGTTTGTTCCTGAGATGATCGCGTGATCTTCATATAGGTGGTGTTTTTTTACACATTGTGGTTGAATCTTCGCCTCATGGTGTTTAGAATATGAGTAACTGTGTCGTTAGAACTGGAAACGCTCTACTGTAATATGTAGCCTATACGTTAGTCCCAGGTATGCGAGGACGCATACTGTACGTAAGAGGTGACGGTCCACACGCAATCTCTCTCATCAATTTCGGTACATGTAATAGAAGTGTGTTTTCGCTAAACTCAAGACAGAAGATACGCTCGGGCGGTTTAGTATTAAATTTCCCAATTTATTGATTCGGAATTGTAATTACAGTTCCTAAAAATTACATTACCTTTATTTATTTTAATGTCTTTCAGGCTAGTGTATTTACTGTACTGTCGATCTAAAAAGGTAGGGATTGTTATGTTTGTGAAGTATTTAATGTCACATCTTGTTTCACCATTAATGTAGGCCTATCGATTAAACTGCGTCCGCGACGTCCGCCTATTTTCAGAGCAATCTCCTTTAACCCGCCACATTTCTGCTCGCAAATTATTTCTTTTCCTCATAAACTGTCCTAACTACTTGATACCACATTTGTTTTTGGTCTTCCGGGTTTTCTATTTTTTTCGTGTTTCCTACTGTAAGGTCACTGCAGATACTGGATCCATTGGTATTCCTTTCTCTTATCCGTCCCATAATAATTGTTTTTTTTTTTACTATGTTGCTAGTTATCAACTCTTTGTTACCCATTAATTATTTTACTCTTTTCTCAGACACCCTGTCAGCTTGATAGCCTCCAGACTCTTGTATTGCTTGGCAAATTATTTTACTTAAAAACGTAATCTTCACAAATATTGGCGAAACTGTTACAACGTTACCAGGCTGTGGTGTGATAAACTCAAGGACAACAACCGTACAGGATAACATGCAGTTTTGCTTCAGGAAAAGTTAGAGCTTTATCATCAAAATTTAATACTAGGCCTACTACAGGTTTAAATTTAATTACTAATAAAACTAAGTCGTCTTATATGTATGGGAATGTACACACACGCACGCGCGCGCGCGCGCCACAGACAGTGGGGTAAAAATATTCCGCGTAGGTCATATTAAAAGCACCATAAAATCGGTTTATGTTTTTCAGCCCACATCCTGGGAAATGGGCGGCTGAAGCGTAGTACTGGCCACACTACCTTCCTTGTACGCCGAGCAGGTTATATAAGGCGGCTTACACGGCCTAACTCCTAAACCACTTAGACAGTAAAAAAATAGCCATTAGTTATTAAATTAAATGTTATGTTTACTGTCAATGTCGCTGAAGATCATAAAATAACAACCACATTAATCATTATCTCCTACTCCGTTGCTACTTAATTTTAAATTATTTCCGTTACTGCCTAGACTGATTTCAACAGATTGTAACGAATTTTCGAAAAAGAGTGTTTACGCTTTAGTAATATGGTCAAGAGGGAGACGGTAAAGCACCAGTGTGCGTGTTATTGGCATTGCTGGAGATATCAAGCGAATAGCCTGCTTAACTGTGTCAACATGTCAATTCGTGGAAACAGCAAAAGTAATTAATTGAGCTGGCAAATTCAATTTTTTCCTCCGGTTGGTACGTAATATTTCTGTTACCTTGCAATTTTACGTTAGCGAAAGTTAATCTCTCAAGTGGTTTAAGTGATGTATTTTTTTATAACCATTTTTTATAAAAAGTGTCGACTATTTTGACGTAGAATACGTCTTACCTTTCAGGCCAGCAATAGGCACCCCCAACCAGAAAATCAAGCGTTACGTTATCACGTCACGTTTGAAATTGAAATATTAAAGAATGATACAGTACTGAAAAAATAATTGACACTAAAATGTTATTATTTTAAATAATTAAAATTATTATATAATAATTTTTGTAAGCAGTAAGTCAGTAAAATATATTCATATGTTGGAACATATAGTCTATTCGTATACGTATATACGAAATTACGCTTAAAAGATTTAATGTTCGTATAATATATAATAATAATGAATTAAAATATACAAAATTACTACCAATATATTTGTTTCAATATATTACTACCAATATATATGTATTTGTTCTTATCTAACGTGTGGGGTGTAAGGGGTGGTGAAGCGTCTCTTAAAGCCTCTCCCACTCAACGGCCAACCTCACATTCACGAGTAAGGAGTCCCCCTTACCAAGTGCCAACGGCCTTTTCGAAGGGCGGATGAGCGGGTAAGGGATAGGGGAACCCCCTTCTCCCAGGGCTGAGAAATTTTCCCCAGAGACGGATGAACCAACCGTGGTCGACGGCATGTGGATGCAGAAGGCAACAGGATACCACTTCATTAAATATCCTAGGCAGGATTCCCAAGTTTAAATATGGCTACGTCCAATACAATCGGGTATGTGTTACGACAGGATCAGTTCTTAAGTATCATTTTTGAAGGTAAGGTGTTGGGGGAAAACCCAAGAGGACGACCAAGAGCAGCGTTCTTTAAAGACATGGGAAAGGAGATGAACTTCCTATCGTACTGCGATTTAAAGAGGACAATGATGAAAAGAGAGACGTGGCTAACTCGACAAGGATGATGGTGACGATCTAACATGTCTGGAGCGTAAATTTTAAACAGCAAGAATAAAAATCTTTATAATAATGTTATATAATTCAATTTAATAATAAAGAACAGATATTATACAGTTTTAAAAGGTTATGTATTAAGGTTTTAAATGGTACACGTATAAAGTAAATAATATACATAGTAAGTAAAAATATGTGAGAATACTTTATAAATCGGCATTAAATTTCTGAATGATCAAACAAAGATTTAGGAAATTTTGTCGGCTCCGTATCTTTGAGAAAAAGTAAAAGTGATAAGTGTACTATAAAAACCGGTGCTAAACGAATTCTGAAAAACTGTTCATGCTGCAATGCAATCTTCCACTTATTAGCCACCTTAGTAAAGAATATTTAAAATAGGTTTTTAAAATAAGGCTGTAAACATCCTCATTACATGCATGTTGTGATCTTTTTGTTCCATCAAATTCAGTATCATTAACATATTAAGCTTCAACATTATTGTGGATGTAGCGTCTCGTTTTTCGTTAAAGGTGCTGTTGGTTTTTATGAATTTCATACCCTGCGTATCGAGGTTCTTCAGGACCAAGTTTCTTACATGTATTTCTGTATTCTTCGGGTTCGCTTCTCAGCACCTCAACGAGTAGGAATGAAATATTGTGTTGACAGTGTTGACACGCGGCCTGTTCTCGATTGTATACAGGAATAAACAACAAGAAAGTGTCGTCGTCGTCGTCGTCGTCGTCGTCTTCTTCTTCTTCTTCTTCTTCTTCTTCTTCTTCTTCTTCTTCTTCTTCTTCTTCTTCTTCTTCTTCTTCTTCTTCTTCTTCTTCGATTGAGTTATATAAACCTGTTCTGGCACCCATCTGATCCTCGGAGATCCTCGTCTCTTCTTCCATTGGGTTTATAGTTCAGTGCCGCTTTCGGCAATCGATTCTCTATCATCCTTTGCAAATGAACCCACCATTGTCTTGTGTAAGCTGAAATAATTTCATTTCTACTTCGACTTGTGCTCTGACATCCTCATTCCTTATTTTATCTTCCAACGTATAGCTTAAAGTACCTCGAAGAAACTGCATTTCAGCACTCTGAATCTTGCCGCATTCTTTTATTGTCACGACTCACGCCTCACTCGCATATGTCAATGTGAGTATTGCAATTGTCTTATAAAATTTAATCTTTGTGCTGTGTCTTGTTTTAATTCTAGGATTTCTATAAATCATTCCTCAGATATTCTTAAATTAATGTATCTTTTATTTTATATCGTATTCAGACTCATAGCTTACTGCACATTCGAGATACTTAAAACGGCTCACTTGTTCTAAAGTGCTGTGATAACTATCTTAGTCCTCACTGGATATGTACCTTTAAAGACCATGGTTTTACTCTTTAGTGTTTACTGTTATCATACGAAGTTAAATGAAAATCATGTTACACGTCAGAATTGATAAATTGGATTAACGAAATAAAAATTCAGGAAGCTGAGACAAAACCGTATATTCTTGAGGAATCTGAAGAATCTTCATGATACTGTGATGCTTCCAGTGAAAGTTTGAACATTAGCAACAGAGCTCCGCTGTATTATGATTAGAGAGCTATTAACCCCTATTGTAGTTTGTTACTGTTATCAATACGTTTACATCTCTGTAAATAATTCTAGGACTCTGGAGTAATAAAAATTTAGAAAAATACCTGTAATATAGTAAGTGGAATAGTAATGAAATTTCGTAACAAGTATTCCTTTTCCTAATTAAGAGTAGATATAGGTCTATATATTCGGGTTAAAACGTCCTGCGACGTTGTCCGATGGCTAATTACCAATATCTCCTATCGTTGCAGTTTTCTTCGGTTAGACCTCGTACACTCCTTGATCTCCTTACACCCTGTACGCATGTTATTTTTGGCCTTCCCTTTTTTCTGTTTTCCTGTGGTATCCGTTTCATCACTCTCTTTGGCAACCTGTCCTCCCCCATTCTCTGCACATGCCCATACCAAATTAATTGTTTTTTCTCGAAGTGTTCTAAAACAGTTTCTTTTATATTCATTTGTCGCTTAATTGTTTCGTTTCTAACCCGGTCTAATTTTGATGTTCTACATATTCTTCTTAAGGCATCCATTTCTGTGGCTTCTATCTTTATTTTCTGGTGTTCTTTCATTCTCCATATCTCAGACCCATATACTAATGTGCTCTTAATCATTGTGTTGTATATTCTCATTTTCCTTTGTTTTCCTATTTCGGTCCTCCACAGTATTCCATTTAGAGACTTAATTATTGTTCTTGCTTTGTTTACTCTACACTTTATTTCTGTATCGTCTGTTAAAATTTATTCCCAGATGTTTGTAATTCTCACATTTTGCTACAATTTCACCGCTTTCCAATACTATGTCCTTCGTGTCCTCTCCTATACTCAAATATTGTGTTTTTCCACATAAATCTGGAGTCCCCATTTTCCGTATTCTTCCTTCAGTTTGCGTGCCATGTATTCTAAGTCATCTTTGTCATTTGCGCATATTACTGGATCATCTGCAAACTGAATTGTATATAGACAAGTGTCATCGTCGAGTTGGATGCCCATTCCACTGCATTCACTTCTTTTTCCAGGTTGTTAAAGCTTTGGCGACATATATTTTAAAAAGTGTTGTGGAAATGCAGCATCCCTGTCGCAGACCTTTGTTGACTGTAAAGGGTTCTGATATTTTATTTCCTAATTTCATTGCAGATTTCATGTTATTGTATAAGTTTTGGACAGCCTTTACGAGGGTATGATTGATGTTGGTATTTTGAAGCACTTCCCATAGTTTTGATATTGGTATGTTAGATATATAGGCCTACATATTGGTTGTTGTGGAGATATAGGCCTACATATGATAATACGTTTTGTATAAAGTGTCACTTAACTCGTGTTTCAGATAATTTTATTTGCCAGCGTACGGTAAGGATCAAATGGCTTCCTGTCACCAACAAACAGAAGTGAACTTTGCTTTCGCAACTTGTAAAAAGTTAGTATTGACGGCATATGACTGCCGTGTGATGCATAAAACTAGTAATTGGCTTGTTTGTGTAGCAGGCTTGAGTGCGGCAAACTATAGGTCTCTGATAATGGTAATGCAAGTCGCTGTCTCTCGTAGAAACTCAACCCCTTTCTCTTCACTGTGGAAAAATCATCATCTTTACTGTAATTTAATATTTCAGATCAGGGCCATATATTCTGACCTAATTTTATTCGTTTTTCTGTCCAATTTTTATCAGATTCGTTTCCCGTTTTTTTATTCCTTTCTAGACATTGATTGTATTTTATTTTCCACTCCATCATCTGGACATGTCTCCATTGTTTCTTTCCTTTTATTTATTTGATTCCTTTTCTTCGATGAATCTTCAAACTTTTCCCAGGCTACCGCAGCCGCGTTTAAATTTATAGAAATTAAATAATTGTTTTTATATTCAATTATTTGATGTACCTTGCATTTATTTTGTGCTATAAACATATATGTTATGTTATATTGCAGATTATACCATAGCACATAACAATATGTGCCTATTAGCATTCGGTTAGATACTACTGCTAATTCTAACTACTATCTAATAGTACATGACTACCTAATATACTAATACTAATAGGCCTACTATCACTTCATTCTTCGGAGTCGGTTTGCATAGTGGTCAATGCAGTTGCCTCCAGAGTGTTGTGACGTACTTTCCAGAACTTTTATACGAATAGTTTTTCATGAAAATAGTTGATAGGACTCTGGGTCTACCAAATTTTCTTGGCTGCATTTCTGGCCTGAGAATCTAGAAAAAATTGTGTGAGGACAGTCGTATCGTTGATCACCTTACCTTATTACTTGTACCTGCCCCATATTACATGCGGTTCGGAAACGATAGCTGCTAGTTCACTTCGTTTTAGATGTGTGTATTTAATTGAGTAATTAAGCGTAGTCGATTTTTTTGAGAGTAGAGACCATGCCTCGATGGTGAGACTGCAGAATACTTTAACACAGACGCGCATCAAAAGAAATGGGCACCTAGGGAATTTAGTGCTGAAACGAAACCCGTAGCCACGTAGTAACGAATGCCACTGCTCAGCATCATATGGTATTATTAATCCCAGTGAATATGGATCAAATTTGCAAACGATATGTGTTGTAACATGGTCAAGATTGGTATTTCGTATGAGGTGGTAGGAAAGTTTTGTTTCGTTTTTATGAAATCTAGACCAGTGGTTCCCAAAGTGGGGTCCGCGACAATGTTTCAGGGGGTTCGCAGACACTTAAGAAAAATTAGAATTTACCGTAATTTTCCGATTTTTAAATTTTAGAATCTTAAAACAATTAGTAGAAGATTCCAGTGTTTTTGTTTTGGGTTTAAACTAATTGTAATTGTAAACGTATTTTCAAAATAATGGCTTTAATCATGTCTTTAAATCGTGTGTAGCAGATCTGTTTGTCAGCCGAACTGACTAGACCTCTATCATACACTACAAAAAGAAGATTCATTAGCAGAACTTTCAACTTACAGTTCATTAAAAGTACAGTTTTTGCAATTACAGCTAGCTGACTTCTGGTTATATGTAATGACTGACCATCATGAACTCGCAAAAAAGCGTTGAAGCGTTTAACTGTGTTTCCCTCTACTTATTTATTTGAAACCGTAGTATCCCTGCTCGCGTACTAAAAGTCAAAGTTAAGAAATAAACTTGATGTCGAGAGTTACATAATATTGAAATTATCAGACATTAAACCCAATATTAAAGAGCTAATTGTGCAAAAGCAGCTTCGTTGTTCACATTAAACTAGGTTTAATATCATTAATATTATAATGTTTCAAACTAAGAGAATTTTGATTTTAATACATTTTAATTAAAATATAAGAGTTTCTATCATATTTACTGTTTTTTTTTATTTACACAACTCAGACAGGCTCCGTGAATTTTTAAATTATTTGCGGGGGTCCGCGACTGAAAAGTTTGGGAACCACTGATCTAGACTGATCCGAATGGCACCGTGACCATCATAATGTTACAGTTCATCTTAGCAGCACGTTCTGAGCAGGTTTCAAATTTGCAATTTCAGAATTATGAGTCGTGACCAGCTTAGCGTGTTTCGTACGGGAAAATGTAGGACGGCCGTGGTGGTGAGGGAGGAGGGTCATATTGTGAACGTGTCTGAACTGTACAAGGTCGAGACGTTAATAACACATGTCACCTTGTTGATCCTGGCCGTATTGTCTTTTATCATAATAAATCGTAAATTTTTTATTAAATTGGCGAAACAATACTGAACGCCCGTCAGTGTACAAAATGCAAAGCAAAAAGCTCTGTCATCACCAGTACTCGTGTAGATGAGCAAGGCGTATGATATAACACAGCGGGTGTTATTGGAGAACCTTTTAATTTTTCGCAAAATGTGACAAATTTGTTTGTTTGTTTTTATTTATTTATTTATTTTTATTAAAACTGGGTACTACCCATCTAGTAATTTACATTTCATAATTAAAGACACTAATCAAGAGATATAACCCATTGGCTATAATCTCCCCATTTAACTAATATCCATCAGATCAAGTGGTTTAGTTCGTCTCAGCCTTCTAGCTGCATTAGTTGTATCCAGCAGTCGCCGTATACCAGGGTGTACATGCTGCAAGACGCGTTCCCATGCTTCACTGCCTGCTTTTTTATTTCCTCAATGACAGGTTCAATTTTTAAATCCCTGAGTAAGTTGTCGTGTCTTACAATGCACCGAAGCATCTTGTTTTGAAATGTTTGAATTATATTTATGTTTGATTTCTTTGCACAGCTGTATCCCATAGGTCCAGATAGGCTTTAGCGCTTGCTTATACGACAGCAATTTATTATGGATTGACAGCTGGGATTGTCTTCCCAAGAGCCAATACATTTTCCAGAACTTTAGATTCAACTCCTGCTTTTTCTTTTTGACGTGCTCCTTCCATCTAAGTTTTGCGTCTAATGTCATTCCTAAATATTTAGCTGTATTAGCATAAGGAATTGGTAATGAATTAATTATAACTGGCATCCGATGACCAATCTTTAGATCTGTAAAATTTACATTGACTGACTTCATCTCATTTAATCTAA
Source organism: Magicicada septendecula (assembly GCA_034769895.1). Classification (NCBI taxonomy): domain Eukaryota; kingdom Metazoa; phylum Arthropoda; class Insecta; order Hemiptera; family Cicadidae; genus Magicicada; species Magicicada septendecula. The sequence continues at coordinate 273,647,575 of CM068371.1, forward strand.
CGCGCCATTTTTTGATCCATTTGCTCACAGCATCAGAGGCTCTTTGAAGTTTCACTACAGCTTCTTCAATTTTATTTCCACTCGCTAGAATTGCAGTATCATCTGCAAAGGTGGCAATGGTTGCATTTTCTACAGTAGGAAGGTCCCTTGTATATAACAAATACAAGACCGGTCCCAAAACACTACCCTGCGGAACTCCAGCTGTTATTTTCTTCAGTTCAGAATATTCTCCTTCTTATTTCACTCGAAAATGTCTGTCAGTTATGTATGATTTGAGTATTTTGTAATATTGTTTCGGTAGGTCTCTTTGTAATTTCCACTCCAGACCTTCATGCCATACCTTATCTAATGCTTGTGCTACATCCAAAAAGATACTTGCGCATATTTTTTTTATTCTCAAGTGCATTTTCTATTATATTCGTAATCCTGTGCACTTGGTCTATCATCGTTGAGTGCCTCTGTCTAAAGCCGAATTGATGATCAGGGATAAGCTTTCTATCTTCAATAATAGTTTTAAGTCTTTTTAGTAGCAGTTTCTCAAACAATTTTGAAATTACTGGAAGCAGTGACCAATTTGTATTCATGTTGTATTAACTATAAGTATTCATCATTGTCTCAACAATGAAGGTATTAATGTACATTCGTAAATTTTACCCAATAATTTCTCTGCAAACGAAAACATCACGTTTTATTATTTCAACGATGAAAGTAAAATTAATGAAAGCCGCGTGCAAACGGCGGAGTAGATATGACAGTGTAGCGGCTGATGTGTATTGCCATCAAAAGGGAAGTCTGAGTGCGACCCTCGGTCTTTTAAACAACGACTTGAAGAGAACAGGTGTTGTCTATAGGGGCAAGATAACAAAAGACTACAGATGAATAAATAGATGAAAACAAATTCGAATTTTTTGTGATAGTTATTAGATGACAGTGACTTAAACCCATATATGTGTATTCAGCATTTAGTTAGGTAGCATTTTATAAATATCTGCAAACATTCAGCGCCTGTATTTTATACCTCATTCAGTCAGTTATTTATCGTGACTCGTTGAACAAATCACGTAATCCTGGAATTCGAACGAGACATTAAATTATAATGACAGAAGCTTTAAGCCTATCGCATTACGAATGAAGCTATAATCGTTTGATAACAGTAGTATAACATAATGGTAACGATAACATTAAAAAAGTAATACGATCATCGATCGTGTCTTTGTGCAGTAAGTTAAATTAGTCTTTTGACGTATGTTCAGCGTTTCTTAACGGTGAAACTGATTAACTTCAAACGAACGTGAAGTGTCACGTGTTAATCGTTTTTCACTGTCTAGTGTTCTGCGTATTGATAACGTCCGTCGAGTGATGATATGTAACATTTAAATAAGTATTACATAAATGGATTAAACGTCAGAAATGATGAATCTGAATAAGTAAAAATCCAGGTAGCTAGGATGAAACTGTATCTAGATATAGGCCCCCATATAGGCCTATGTATGTGAGTTTATATGAACTTTATGTGAATAAAACAACACAGTTTTGAATAAAATCGTGCACTAACATAAACTTAAATGTAAACATATGTTTGCTCTTTTATTCAGTTTCTTTTTTCTCTCGCTTTCTGCAGTATGCACAAAACATAAGTATGTTGTTAATTTCGTGGTTCTTTTCACATTTCCAATCGCTTAACACCAATGAAACAACACGACCTGGCACAACGGAACAGGTTTGGCGGCCTCGTGTACGGCAACAGGAGAAAACCCATTAACTGAAGTTTGTTTATAAACGGAACCCTTTGTTGTTTGTTGTGTTTATTGAATTTCAATATTCGATTTGTCAGTCAGTGTTTGCCGTCGCTTGCCGTGTTTGCGTCTTGACTCGTCGTATCTGCCGTAAAATAATTCAGCGTCTATATTTTACCTATATAATTCAGCTCTTTAAATATTTACATTTTTAGTCACTCACTGTGGAAGTCGAATATAATCGGACACCAGTTTGCTCCAGATTGGTAAAGTTATAGCATAAGTAGGTCTAATATAAAGGCCTAGATCCGATGAATATACGAGAAGGCCTATATATATATATATAGGCCTTCTCGTATATTCATATATATATGGATAGATCCGGTGATTTTATGCAAACGATTATGCAATTATGTGATTCGATTCGGTCGAATCGGCTTCAGTATTTTCTTATTATATGGAATTTATCCGTTAGAAAATGTCCAACATTTTTATACTCAACTAATTCCCAAATTATTCTGTATACATGAAGTCATAAATGCGTTAATTTTCTAAATATTATCTCGAATAGAGAAATAATTCACTGATAACATTCTTACGGGACCAATGCACCAGTAGTTTTAGCTTGGTGACTCAAATGACTTACATTTGGAAGGGCGACTCTTTCTTTAGCAAGGGTCAGTATAGTTTTCATGTGTTAAAGCATGGAAGGATATGGATTTCGTTACATTGAATAAGACGTAATTGTTCTGTAGACCACTATGTAGGTATATAGCAGTGTGTGAGGATACATTACCGAGATCATATTTTATGTTTAAGCTGTACCACACTGATGGCTGACCGATAATATAAAAGTCGTCATTAGATTTGAATTAAAGACATTTAAATTGAACATGTGAACGTGTTTTAAAGTAATACAACACTGTTGAAGCTGTTGAATGCCACACAAATAACTCCACACAATTATTGAACTCCAGAAACTCCCTAAGTTTTATGAAAATATATTGTAGGCGTAATTTATTTTATACGTTTGATGTTCTACTTCAATACTTTGAAGGAAGTACAAGCAGAAGAATATTTTAGAAAAAAAAATGAAGTCAGCTGTTTTTGTAACGTTGCATCTACCGGACAAGAGTTTACCAGTTGCGGCTAGTTCATGTGAGGACTAGAGTAATTCGCGTTCACACGAGTTTTTACGTTTACAAAAACAGCTAGCTGTGTGCATTATATCACGTAAATACGATATTTTTAGATTCATAGAAGGGTTTGCTCACAGATCTTGAGAAATCTGTTGGAATATTCAATTCGTGTTTAGATATGAAATGTATTTGGATTTTAAAATATAATTGTATGAAATTTAGAATTCATTTGGCGTGTTTGTTGTAAGCAAGTTATTATTAGAGAATATTTTTATAATGAAGCATGAAGACATAAGGTGCCTTTATAAACTCAGCGACAAGGCATTCAGCACAAAGAATTCAAAAATAGACTTCAATTTTGTGAAGATTTTATTTTAACTTCATATTTTACTTTCTTTAAGTGTATTATAATTATTATGTACCTACTATTGTGTACCCATATACCAGTGTACTCCGTACAATACGACTGATCAAGTTCCGTCATCGTTATCTACGTGTTATTTGCATACCTGCTTGAATCCCATATGACATCGCATCTGAAGCTTTAACACGAATTTTAAGATTCGCTCTTAACTCTATGAACGAGTAGTCTGCTACAAAGAATTTTTACTAGCTTACTTCTAACATTCAATTTAGTTAATTGTTTCAAACACTCTAATTTTACTATATGTATTTGTTCAGTTATTGTACACTGAACTGATATTTTCTCTACATTATTTTTCGTATTTTAAAAACTCAAATCTTTTATCTTTATAATAAGTAAATAACACGGCAAACTGTGGATATACACAAACGTCGCGCGCGCGCGCGCGTGCGTGCGTGTGTGTCGTGACGTTTTACATAATTGGTGTAGGCGAAATTAATCTTGTAGTAATACGTTTTAGAGCGAGCCTAATAACAAGTTATCTATCGATCAATCGTATGCGTATAGCGCGTGTGACATCCGCAGTCGGTATGATTAATAGCATGTTGTCGCGTCGCACCATGCCTCACCATCTGTAGGCCTACAGGGTAAGCAGACGCTCCACGCTTTGTTACCGGCATCATTAAATATAATGTTTCCAGAAAACGTAATACCGTACTCGTACTGTTGTTTGTAAACACCTTTAGCTTCGCACATATAAGTGCGCGACGGTCTGACCTGACAGAGGGCAAAAATTTGCTTTTAAATTGAGTAGTGTCTAAAATTAAAGGTTTTTATTGATATACGAACCTAATTGCATCCTATTTCCGCGCACAGAGTTGTGATGGTATTTATGCGTATGTGTTAAGCCCGTTTTGATAACGATTATGAAGTGCATCCTGTTATTCCAGTGCAGCACACTGGATGCAAGTAAAAATGACAGTTATGAGTTCAGTGTCCTTTATCGCAAAGAGAGCTACCGCACTTAACGCGACTGTATTCTCCAACCGACTCAAAAATTCGGATATAGGCTTCTAAGAAAACTAGCCATTTTGTAGGTCTTATTATACGGTTCTCCTAAATAGAGTGAGCGCGTAATAGAATCTTTTCAGCGGCACGAAGTAGAGTGCGGGATGACTCGTTGAGCTTACTTTAGGTCACCCAATAACATAAGGAAACTTTCGATCTGGTATAGATCATACCAGCGTGTCTATTCGTTTTAAGAATTTCTTCTGTACTCTGCATATACAATCATGCTTTACATGAGCGACATAGGTTCAATTAAGTGAACTTAGCAGAATATAATTGAAATTACACTACAATTTATAACGTAAAGGTCGAAAGAGAGGTTTGGAAGAAGCCGGAAGAACTAATATTCTCATCTCCGTTGAGATAGTTGTAGGCCAACAAACGCTGGCTCGAAATTTGTTGAAGAAAAACATATATAAATTACACATTTAATAATATTCAATTTAATGTAATTGTCAGAAATGTGGCTCTTGTGTTTCATCAAAGTGAATTGTAGTTTTTTGTTCAGTGATTATTTTCTCTCTTCGTTTACGTAAAACGGAAACTTTATGGTACTCCCATAAATATCGTGTTTTATGTTAGGCTGTATTTCAGGTCTAATGTTTTCAGAACTTAAATAAAAACGACGTTTGCATATCATTTGCTGTACTTACAGAATTTATTTAGTTAACGACAACTGCTGAAAAACTCAGTAAACTGGGCGAACCTCACACGAGATTTGTCTGCACCAGGATGGCAACGCTGCTACTCCAGCTCAATACTTTTAGAGATGTAACGCGATACTTTAACCAGATTATTATAACTATAGTAATTACTATATTATAATTATATTTAATATTATATTACTACTAGTTGAAATCGTTTTTAAATGACTGCATAAACACATCGATCGTTATAAAAATAAATACAAAGAAACAGAAATTTTGCAAATAGAATCATTTATTCCTCCACGTCTGTTTAGAAACAAACGTTCATGAATGAACTAATTTTTTAATGAATCATCGGGTTATATACGTTCCTGCCACATATAATCAGATCCTGTCTACCTCAGAGTAGAGTTTTCTTATTTGTATTCTTCCCGTGGCACATCCTATACACACAAATCTATGTCACATAAAAATGAGAGTACAATAAAGCTCTTCTTGGTGACGTACGAATCTTAACTGGAACTAAATGCGTTTTTTCTGTTACAGGTAACTGTTAGCAACTCTTTTTTTAAAAAAGTTCGAAGGCTACAAATTGGTAAGTATACGTTTAAACCTGTAAAAATAATATGAAATATTTTACTATGTAAGCGGTATCCCATAATATATTTTTGGTGTGCGTAGTTGTGAATGTAACAGGTTATTATAACTACATTATTTACCATTCTGTATGTACGTGTTTCTGTTTATCAGTTTGTATTCATGGAAAAATTGTATACAAGCAGGAAGTTGAATCATTCTCAAATTAGTTCGATCTATACGTTGTTGACGAATGTCTGTTGTATTTATTAGAATTCAGTAGGTTTTTTTTTATATCGGCCAACGTGGTTTAATGTAACAGCGTTCTGTTTGCCTCAGATATTTAAAAGTTTTACTGACTTCAGTGAAAAGAGTTCTATAAAGAACACTCACAAAAATAAAGTTAGTGTGAAATGAAAAGATGTTTCAAAGTCGTAAACATTTTAAGCTAATTATACAGTCAGTGGATATCATACGTATGTCCGCGAATATAATAGGCATCCGTTCAGTGACAGAGAAGGAAGGGCTTTGAAACTCTGGTAGCGGAACTTAGAGAAATATGTAGCCAAGAGAATCCAGAAATTATTACGAAGCTATAAGCATTTATCAAATTTACAAAGCTGTAAGCTGGGAATTGTATCTTTGAAAAGTCGATGTTTACATTTTGTTTTCCGATACCGTGATTCATGGATAGCGTTACGGAAACAATTTTTGACTGAGTCTCACGTGTGAATTTAATTTACTGATCTGTACACTTTTGTAAGATTTTAATACTGTTTCACACAGTCTAATAATCAAAACACGTTTATTTTAAACGTTGAATTATAACAGACCCTTTAAACCACTTATTTAAACCACTTTCCTGCATTCAGCACGTGAGGACTGAATACGCGTTTACGAAAGAATCGATAACATTTTCCGTTCGTGTTGTTATAGTTCATATTGTTACCGAAATGTAGCGAGTCGAAGAGTGAGTAATAACATGAAGATTTGTTAAAATTTTTTATAATAAATATAAAACGTTTTAAATACAAAAAAACTGATAACATAACACGTATTTCGTCTACTTCATCGTATGGTTTGAACTTCAAGTTAAAAAAGTCTTTGTGTTTAACTTAAATCGTTTCTCTGCTTTTCTGACGTTGACAACTATGAACTACAAAATTCACTGAAATGGTATTCTGTACTTTAAAATTAATGCTAGGTTGCTGTTAAAGTATTTCGCAAGAACATTTTTACGTACCTGCACAGAAAGTCCTGTACACTTCTTTCATCGCGTGTCTTAAACGTTTATCAGAAAACGTCGACGGCAAAGTAACGTTAATGGAGCGTAGTGTACCTACATTGTATGAATACAATTGCAATTTATTGGGTAATTCGAACAACGTTTTCTGGAAATGTCAGTGGAACACATCGTGTCTGCCAGTCTACTGCAGTTGTATTGCGTCAAATGGTGCACACGCTCTGCGTTGCACGAGAAAGACGACGTCGTGATACTTATAGGCGCGTTGCACGAGTCTGAACCATAAATACCACGTGCTATAGTCTACATAGGAGTAAAATACGATACTTAATCTACGTACTCTTCATTGTAATAACAGTGCACGGTTTTATGTGAACAAGCGTGTTAATTAACGATTACAAGGTGAAAGGAAAGTAGAAGACGAAGGAAAAACGTTTTCAAATATACTTTTAAACACTTCATTACAAATAAGAACGTAAATTGTCATTACACACGAAAAATAATCATAATCACGGTAAAGAAATTAATTAATAAAAGTAGTTGACTCTCTGTCGTCATCAAAAATGGAATTCTAGAAAATTATATTCGGCGTTAACAAAGCATTTCTGTAAATGCGTGGAGTGAACCAGTTCTTCAACCCCTAAGCAACTGTATTTACATATAAGAGGGCGAAAACAAAAATAGTCTAGTGCTCAAACCTATGCGAGTTACAAAATTTGTGAGTTATTGTGAAGCGATGGTTGGATAGAAGATAATATTTACATATATAAATATTAATAATATGTTATATTACATGTAGTACATGTATGTAACTTATACATATGTATATTGTTACAACACAAAAAGCCGCCCCAATACCATAGAAAAACTACTTATAATGAATTAACTATATTAAACTAAGGAAAAGACAATGACTATGACGAGACAAATGAGTATGACCCAACCCAAGTGATTGACCCAATAAAGGAAATAAAATGAGGAGGTATAAACTCAAATAATGATTAAAAAAAGGCACAAACAAATAATAAATGTCTAGTAACAAGTATTAAAATTAAACAAAATAATCTCAGTTAAAGTACACTAACCAGAGTAATAGATATTATATGTAATTAATAACTCTATGATGATAAGTAAATCAAAACATAAAATTGGTAACAGACCAACTATCAATTGTGTATAAAACAATAGAAAACCCAAAAGTGAGAGATAGGTAGGACGTGAAAGTGATTAACAGTGTAAGTGTTAGAAGTGAGTAAAAGAAATAAATATTAGGGAATAACCACTATTAACACTGAAGTGCAGTAAAAAATACAAAGTGCAAGTGTAACCCAAAATAGAGATAAACAACCAGAATTATAAATCAGAACTCATATTGAGAGTGAACAAGTAAATATAAAACACAACATATAGGTAAAGACACCAAAACCAGTGATTACCACTATAGTTTAAGGGTGAAAGGTACCAAAAACTAAGAGTAACCAGAATATTGTTATTATGGATAGAATTGATAGTAGATTAATAGTACAGTTGTATTCAGGATTAAAATCCCATGATGATATTAAGGTGGTTATCGTTATGAATGTTTAAATAGTAAAAATATATAGTAAATGTTAAAAGATGGATAGACAACTAATATAATAGTGTTAAATAAGAATAAACTAAATAATATGAGTGCAAAATAAATAAAACATCCTATGTTAATAAAAATGTTCAAAGGGATAATTATCAAAATAGTATAGATGGTGTTATAAAAATATTCACCAAAATTGTTATTTGTTCAATTAAAAGAGTTAAGTTTATAAGAAGGAATATGGCTGAAAAGTAAACAGACCATAAACCTAATTTTTGTGTTATGTTTTATAAGTAATATTAAATGATAAACAAGTTATAAGAAATGGCAATAGATATGAGTAAGGAGATAAAATTTTACAAACATAATAATAATCATTAGAGTAAAGACAGAAAAAGAAATAAGAGAATAACAGACAAGCAATGATTTTGTAAATTAATAAGAAAATTTCAATTACTGTAAAACAGCCCAAATTAATTCAAAATGTAAATAAGTCATAAGTGACACCAAGCAAAACATATGTAAATGAAAAATAATCTTTAATTTGTGTAAAATAAGAAGATATTACTACTTAGGCCTATAAAATGCCTAACGTATAAATCCAAAATTGACAAATTGTAAGAAATTAACTATTGTATTAGAAAATTCAGGGCAAGTAACTCATTAAGTACAATTAGTGAACCATATTAAGATGTCAGAGTTAGATTAAAAACATAAAATAAGAAAGAAATGTAATAACATAATATTAACATTTTTTGTCAAAACTTTAATACATGATCAAACCCAGCTTTGTGGGATGTCAAAATGATCTTTGAAAGAAAATAGAAACAGTTGTGATAATATCTAATACATAGATAAGAAGACAGAAGAATAATAGCCATCAGAAAATATTTATTCATTTTGAATTAAAATTCAAATATTATAACAATAGGCATAAATGTAATCGACCAATGAGAGTATAGACAGTTGCCATAACAACGGAACGTTATTTAATATAATTCCGTTATAAAACATTAGTCCATTATTGACGATCAAGAGATACAGAAGCCAAACCATATTCGACTCAATTTTCAATTAAAATGATAATAAATACAGCAAAATTTAACGAGATGAGGATGCAAGAAGTCTAATGAAGAATTAGTCAACCCTACAGAGATAATAGACCGGATTTTAATATTCAAAATTTAATTATTTTATCCAAATTATTTAAAAAAGAAGCCAGATGCAATCCAAAATATAAATGATGGATGATTGATGATCGTATAGACCCAACCTAACTGAGAACAAAGTGACTCTTCACCAGAATTCAACAAGATTTGTTAAGTATATCTGAATTACCCGAATTTACGAACTAAATTCTAATTAACTTTTCTCACAACACAAATAACTCTCACTCCGAACTTGGTAACTAAATTTCTTTCAAGGATTAATTGATAATAAATATTAACTTGTATGTGAACATAATTTTAACCTGTATACGAAGTATGAAATTATAACAAACACTTTTTAACACTTAAAAAACCAATTGTATTTAACTTTAATAGTATACAAGTACCATTGATGTAAGGTAGTGTACTTCATTAACATCTTATTAATATTTTTTCGTAATCAAAAGGACTCCATGATTGAACGAACTGTAGAAAATAAACATTGACGACAGCCATGTCGATTTAGAAACGTTTCAATCAAATTTAGCCAACCTTGGGATATTGTCTATTTAATGCCAGAGCAACATTATTCAATAACAGTATAATTTTGTATCTAACGGAATAATTATTATTTATTTCACGTTAATAAACTAGTACTGAGTAGTAATAACCGTCCTTTATTTCATTATAAATTGTATTATAAAGTTTGTGTACTTTAGCGATGAGCAAAATTGTCTGCCAGCGTTAGACGTCGGCAGCACGACGAACTACAAGCGAGATTCAAATCCCTGCCAGTTGCGAGGGTAATTTGAATTAGTCGTGACCGCATAGAACGACCGCTCAGTTTAACATTTTTAATTGTTTTCATAAACAATTTGGCGCCGCTCGGGAAATAAATTTACTTATTAAAGGACAGGTAAAGATTACACTCGTGAGATATTGGACTGATAATTCGTGAGTTCGCGACGGACATCGTCAGCGTGGGAAGTTAGAAAAAGTACGACTGTTAGAAATAAACACAAAGTAACGACTACAACGTGTGGGGCTAACACACAATAAAAACACACTTATACAGAATACGACAGAGTCTTCTCGTTACAAATTGACGCCAACAACGTGTGGCAGAATAATTACATACAGAAAGTAGCGTCGTAAAGATCATCTCGTTACAATATGTATGTATGTAGTGCATATATGTAATACTTTATGTTTATAATTTTATATTTTGTATACAAGTTTAATAAAAGTATGGTTTGAAGCTAGTAAAACTTATTAACATAAAAAACAAAAGTGAGTACCATTAATAATAGTTCGCCAAGGAGACGTTTCGCGGATGAATGGTCATAGTGTCGTTTAGAAATTTCATTATCTTCTTTGAAAACAACTGTTGCAAACGGAATTAATATAAAAAATATTAGTAACTTTCGTAAAGATGGGCTTGAGTACATCAGTGGGAAGTGGAGACGCTTTATTTCCCTAAAAAAGCCACACAAACTAACAACAAATACGGTAAAAATATTAATCTATATTTTACCGTATGGAAACAGCGAATCACTACTGTTTAAGCTGGGGAATATGATGACACCTTATAAAATGGGTATTATAATTTCGTACTAAATTAATACAACTCTTGTGCAGTGATATAATTGTTTCTTTAGCGGAGAAAACCTTTATTGGAGGTAATCAGTACTGAGTAGGTATCAGTGAATTTGCAACCGTCGCGTCGTCGACCGCGTAATAGATAGTAGGCCTACTACTGTATACGAAGCTCTGTGTGTATTCAGAGGCTAGTTCCGTAATGCTACGTTAAACCTGCAGGTGGCGTGCTAATCACCGTTCTCAGTTGTGCTAAGTTTTGGACTTTCACTCAGCAAATTTTTTTTTCTAACTGCAAATATAACGTATTTTTATTTATTTTATTTAGGACTTAGTCATTAGGGATGAATTTCAAATGTATTTTTTTAAATTATCAATTACTCAACGCAGTTCAGTTAATATTACCACAAAATACTTAAATGCAAAGTATCAGGCTCAGATAGCCCTAAATAAAGAAATTAAGTTGATAAGAATTTGTTTTCTTGTATAAAACATAGTGTTGGTCAAATACCATAACGTTGTTGGTTTCAGGTGGGCTCTGTAGGGAAACGAAATTAAATTTTCTAGTTTTGGTTGGGAACTGAAACACAGAAAACTTCTTTCGGTTGTTAATGACTGAATAAAACCAGTAACGACCATTTCAGATGACCATTGGCGTAACTGTGTCAAAACATGACATATTGGAATGTCAGTTATGCACGTGAGGGCTAATGACAACACGCTCACAAATTTGGGATAAACATAAATGAGGAAAAACACCAACTACGCAAACATAAAGAAAGGGCTGTTGAAAATTGTATGTTACTTTTGATAACGGCAGAATATTAAGAAAAATTATCCCGTAAAATTCGTGAGAAAAGATTAATAGGAGAGAGAGAGAGAGAGAGAGAGAGAGAGAGAGAGAGAGAGAGAGAGAGAGAGAGAGTGACATGGCAGATATCACGGAACTTAGAAACGAAATGTCGAGTTTTCAGTCATTTATGTGTCCGCGCGTGTTAGTGTGTGTGGTTAAAAACTGTCCAAGTGTTTTTTTTACAAAGGTGCTCAATTTTAATAACAAACAATAATCACAGATTTCTTGGCAATTACACAAAGTACAGATTTAAAAACGTGATATTTTCGTAACTAAGCAAAAATTACAAATTCACTTCACTCACGTATAACATAATGATCTGTTCTGTGTAGCATAAAACTAAGGAACTACTTAATAAAAGTGTTTCTGTAGTTTTCAGACTAGTAGCCATTCCTCTGACAGTTAACATAAGTCACTGCAAAAGTTCCAAACAAACAAAATTAGTCTCAACAAACAGCGCCTGGATTCAGTCACAATAGGTTTCCGTATCAAGGCAAAGAAGGAAAGCCGTTATAAATCTTCATTTCGAAGTCAGTACTCCAGAAGTAATCGTAGGCAGAAGTACAATTTATAGTGCGTTGACCTTGTGACTGGCGTCATTCCAAATACAGTTTTTTTTTGTTGTCTGTATATTGTGTAAACTGTTATAGATTTTCGCAAAAATATATTTTTGTTACAAAACTGACAAGTTAGTGGCCGAGTAGCGTATAGGTAAAAATAGTTACGTTGAAAGGTATAATTTATAGTATCGGTTCTAGTGGCGTGTCCAGATCATGAGTGTACTCGTCTTAGTTGACCAGCAAGGTAGAAACCCACATTACTCTACTTCCATATTGTTCTGTGACTTCTGCATTACCCTGTGATATCATTAGCGCTTCTACATTATGTTGTATAGCAGAATACAAAGAGGAAATAGGGCATACTATTCTAACAGTAGACTATTGAGGAGCAAACCGATTAGTCCCAAAAACAAAAATTAAAATATATAAGACACTTGTTAGACCGGTTGTTGCTTATGGAGATGAGATGTGGACATTGGCAAAAAAGGAACAAGAAACACTGAGAAGGTTTAAAGGAAAGGTTGTACGACTTGATTATGGCCCGATGAAGGATGGTGATGAATAGAGAACAAAAAATAACCAGGAAATTGAAGTATGATTACATTGTAAGATTAATAAGGGTTCAACGAATACAATGACTAGGGTACCTAGAACGGCACAAGTCAAAAGCAGAAAAGGTGTTACGCTGAGATGGAAACGGATATGAGACATTGAGAAGATTGGTTTTGGAAGACAGAGCTCGCGCTGGGCTGTAGAGCTAAAGAAGAAGAGGAAGAAGAAGGAGAGAAGAAGAGACATATTTTGTGTTCATGTTTTTGGCGTTGTTTTTAGATTATTTCTTTTTTAGATTTTTGGCCTATTCGCGGGGGATAGGAACATGTGAATACGGATTAATTGTTGCAGAAATGTGAAGCAGCGAGATAGTTTGAGCGAAGACACTTTGTACAATTAAAACACATATTCTTCATACATTGAGAAAATGGGTTACATTATCTTATATTTATGGGCTTTATGAGAGCTCCTGGATATCGAGATCTCATGGCATAACAGTTATTAAGCGTTATGGTTTTTTACTTTACTTTAGTATTTCATATTTTTGTCTTTTGCGGTATGCTCGTAAAGATTGTCGTGTGTGCTATCTAATAACCGATAATCTTTTATGTTTTATATAGTACGTCACGTGTCCGTTACTCATACGTGAACCTTCTGGAAAACGATTACGTAGAGTAGTCAAACCGTGCGTGTCTGTATTTACATACAGTAGGCTACTGATTAATGTCAGTGAAAGGTTATCATACATTTCTCTGGTTTCATAGATAATAGTTGTTTCGTGGGTTACGTATTGTGGGCTAAAAACGCCTCTACTCAGTAGCTAATAGAAAAGGCCAAGTATTCGGCTTTGTTTCACTTGTACTTTGTGATACGGTATTTGAGTATTGCACTAAAATGTGCACAGATTCTTTCCAGGCATATCTTATAGAGTACGAAGGACTATAGATCAATTTAATGTACTCTTTTGCTATTTAATTTTGCACATTAATAAGAGCTGTTTATAATATTCAGCATCATCTTATTTTTCACGAAATCGGTATGAATTGACTTATATTTTTATTGAGAAACATTTTATGTAGAAATGATTAACAATGCGCAGTAGTCAGTGACACGGTCGCCCATCATGACGTTACAACGCTAAGTCCACTGTACGAGAATAGTGACCTCAGTATTGAACAAAGTAAAAGGTTTAAATGGAATATATAAAACGTTACTCTTTGGGTTTTGGAAAACAACTCAGCATCCTGAACCAGTCTCGACAGTTTAAAAAAATGTAGTTTATTCAGTTTTATTTGTGGTCCTGTACTTTCATGACACTCACACTTTTTTGAGAGCAGAATTAATCATCAGTTTTCCAACCTCGGTACATTATTTCGTTTATTTAATTTGCTTGTGCCTTTGAGTGTGCGCGCGCGCGTGCATCTGTCCGTCTGTCTATGTACAAGCCTGTGTCGTAATGGTGAAATTGTTTGCGAAAGTACAGGCGTTCAGATTGTAAAATTACAGATTTTACCTCATATAAACAAGATTTATATTTTATTTTTAGTTCATACATACTATAACGCTTTCTGTTTGAACGGACTCATACCCGCCTTCTCTAATGAATCAATAGCACGGTATATACAATATATTTTAATATATAGACCTGTGAACCTGTGATTCACAACCAATGAACCTAATTTGTGTTCTGCTGATGACAAGTATATTCGAATTATATAATATGATGAGAACTTTGGCCGTCACTGTACAGATAAGGTACCGGTGAAATTTCGTAATAGGCCTACTTACGAAATCTCAAGATACATATAGGTAAAGATGATGTGATAAAATTCATAGTTGGATCACTTTTGACTTTGATAGAAAACGACTGTGACTTGTTTTATAAACGTTGAACGCAGTTTATTTGTGGTATGCTCGTAAAGATTGTCGTATGTATGATATTATCTTGTAACCGATTATCTTTTATGTTTCATAGAGTACAAAATAAACGTCAGTTGAATGTGCCAACTGTAAATGTATAATTTAAGAAATGTGTTGGCTTCTTGTACGTTGGTACGCGTTGCTTAAATGAGTTTGATAAAAATATAACAACTGTTAGGGAAAACTGTTATGAGCTGTTATTTATTTGAAGAAAGAAGCCGTGCGTGTTGGAGAGAGACTGTGTAAGAGAAGGGCCAAGACACCACCGTCGTGACGTAATCCAGCAGTCCGTGGAAGGGATGGTTTGACCTGGAAGCAGTTCGATTTGGTGGAAACAAAGTGAGGAGAGAGTAACCTGATAAGTGTCCTGGTTACGAGCCGTGATGTAAGCCTGGAAGCAAAGGTATTAAATGGCATAGGGAGCTGCGTGTGAGAACGACCGGTGAGAAAAGCGATTTAATCGGAAAATATATAGGGAGCTACCAGAAAACCAGTTAATAAATTAGTGCGGCTTAACTGGGCTGGACTTATTGTCCGTATGCAAAAGAGTGAACTAGAAAGGAAAATCGTGCGAGCGAAGGAAAAATATGGACCGAAACCAAGGGGGACAAATGGAACTGAAGATGATCTGAGTAAGCAGGTTGGTTTGGAACCGTGACTAGGGGCGACTACGACATGTTGGTGGTAACCAGAGGCGACTGCGACTGCTAGAGGCAACCAGCGTCGATGGTTGCTTTACCCGAAACAAGTGTCGGTTATCGTTCGGCGAAGATCTGCCGATACTGTTTCTGTATACTCTGTCACTTTTTGGCGGGCTGAAGAAAATCCCCGCGGGGGGGGGGATCGAAACGTTGCCGACAAGATTTCGATAATTGATAGCAACCGGCCACGGCCTAACAGCCCGGTATTTAGTAATAGTTTTGGAAATATTGACAGCGGCCGTGTAAGCTTTAGACAAATTGATTTAGGTTTTCCATTTTTTTTCAGGATGTCTACTGTATTCTGTATTTCGTATTTCCATAATGAAAGAAGGCGGAACTGTGAATGATGTATTACGTAATGTCCATCTGTGTATGCTGTACGCGCGAGTCGGAACACAGACCCGCGCGAAGACGTGACCCGTGAAATTAGTAAGGAAACGTGCGCGGCGACGCTGTCCTCAAAGCGACGCTCGGCTGGTCACAGACGCGACGCTAATGAACGCAAGTGTTTTGTATTCCGTGAACGCTCGCAGCACCTGTGACGTGTCGTGCTCTTTGTAGTCGGAACATTGAACTATTCTCTTTCAGTACTGACTTACGCTAACGTCTTCGTGTTGCAACACACGAGAAGGGCTCTTCTGAATTGCCAGCGGAAGTCTACGCGGACATAGGTTTAAATCAGTACAGCGAATTGAAACGTATCTTATGTAAGCTTGCAATGTCAGTGGTGATTTCAGGAAACCGGAACATCCCTGTGGGAACTATTTTATTATTAAACGTAACAAGCTTTTCCTGTGTTATAGTGTAGTTTCACTGCTTGCACACGGCGCCAGTTCTGTCCATTTTTTCACATATTCAGATCTCAAATGCTTCGCTTTATTCGTAGGTAGGCTATCGTACTATCGTCGTTTGCATGGTTCCGTATAATTTACATTTCTATAATATATAATAACGTAACGTTGAGAGGTAAGATCTAAACACCCAATCTCCATCCACGACTGTTTTCGGGAAAAGGCAAAAACTAGTTTGGTCGTGCATAAAAAAGTGGTTGGTCGTGCTTGAAATAAATTTTATATATTTATTATGTCGAAGAGAAATGATGTGTTTGTATGATTTTAGGCTGTCAAATTTGTCACTTAATTAAAATTAAAAATTAAAACTGAATGTTGGGTTACAAATGCTTTAAAATTAAAATCTCGATGCCAAACATACAACGGAGAACGGTTGTTTTGTTTTATAGTCAGCTGTTTATACACTTGAAAGCACTAATTTATTGACTGTTTTGATCCAATTCGATTTTACTATAAAAAGACTTTGAACTTATTTTAAAATTATACAGATAACTCAATTTTTGCCAAGAAGTGTCGATTGGTCCTTTTGATCTTATGTGGAAAATACTGTTGACATTTTCTAACAAAATCCTATGTAACAATTCAGAGGATCGTTTGTTACGCTGTACTTTTGCGTTGTTAATAATTCATAAACGCATTCTGTATCTCATCAGGAAATCGCTCGTTCGTTCAGATTTTTAAATGGATATTTTGATAATAATATATAAACAGTTGGCTTGGAAGTGAAAAGGTAAAACCAAACAAAACCGAGGAAATGGCAAGTATACATAAGGGACTATTAATTTGTACTCCTGTAATTTTAAAATATTATGTTTGCATAGGATCCGTGTATTACAATAAAACACTTAGAAAACTGAAAGACAAATGTAATCGCAACTGAATATTACCTTATAATTCCAGCGGTACAGTCGACAGTATTTTAGAAAGAAACTGTTTTACAGTTCATTTACATTGCAGAACGTTGCGTACAATAAATTTCAAATTTAATTGCGTGGTAGCTGTATAATTGAATGCGTGTGGAGAGGTTAGAGAAAAATGGCACTGCGGAGAATGGTTTCATTAACATTAGTGTTAATGTAAGGTGGGATTAAAGCAGTGCGTTAACATTGTTGCGGAGAATCAGTCTGTTTAATCGGGGCAGGGGTCGGTAGATAAATGTTGATTACACGCGAGAAGTGCGCCCTGCAACAGTATTAAGAACGTTGAACCGCGCTAAGTGTGAAGATAACGCTAAGTAAGTATAACTAAGTGGCAGGGAAAAGGATTAATTTTGATAATATAAGTGCACTCTTCTGGTTCTCTTCACTATAAAGAGAAGCAGTACCAGCAGTCTCTTTGAAGTTACCATCTCGATATAAAAACCCAACTGGTTTTGCTGTGCACAGCCCCCTTGAAAGTTATTATAATGAATATTCTCAGCATTATTAATATTATCGCTGCGTAACAGGGGGAAGGAAATTTCACTTTTTAAGCTCTCGGAAGAAATTACTATTGCTGGTTCTTTCCGCCGCTTAAAGGTATTTCACAGTTTTCCTTATTAGAACGTGCTTATTCGTAGCCATTTTGCATAGTAAATTTGTAAGTTACATTGCGCAGGGTTGCCTTTTCTAAAAAGTAATGTTTACGTACTTTTATCTACGCAGTGAACTGAGAAAGTTAACTGGTTCTGGGAACGTTCGCTATTAAACAGTTCTCACATTATACGTACCATCTTATTACAGATTTTAATCCGGTAGTTTGTTGAGATTTGCGGTTAGCGACACTTTCCAGACAAATTGCAATACTTGCTTAGTTAGCCAAAGCGCATCGCCGGATGCCAAAACAGATTCGTTTAACCGATACTGTTACACACAGCACGTGAAAGAGTATGTTATCTTAATGATTGTTGTCCGAACAGTGATGGCGCTTCAACTAATACCGACTTCAGTTCACTAAACGCAACATTTAACTGATGAGAAGTAAGGATGGGCGGAGTAAGGTAGGGGAAAGCCACATTTAACAGCACATACAAGCTGATTTGAATCTTGGAATCAACAAAAAGATTCTTAAGAACTTTTATAAGTGTGATTGTAGCACTCTGCGGTTGTTAATACCTGGACGATAGGGCCAGAAGGATTGTCGAGGTTAGAGACATTTGGAATGTGGTGTTGTAGGAAGTTATTGAAATTACGGTGAATTGCCAAGGACATCATTGAAGAACTCTTTGACAGTGTCGTGGTTGGAGGAATACAACGTGGTAAAATTTGTACAGTGAAGAGACGAACTTCACTGTACACACCTGTACTCTGTAGACATTATATGACATGATGGTGTTACCAAAATAATAACAGATGGGTTACACTGAAGGAATGCGATACTTAGGAGGAAAAAGATTTCAGTAAATAAATGATGTTAGTTGCGACTTCTATGGAATAGAAAAAGGAAGTGGACGAACAAAGCGATCCATATGGATTACAGCTTTCAACCAATTTACAGACTGAGACCCAACCAGAAAATGCGATGTAGAGAGTGAACCCTATGTGAACGTGATGTGAAACCATAATCTGAGCTATCATAGAATGTTGTATTACAAGATTTATGTAAATAACTTGCTATTACTAAAATGGTGACACAACGTAAAAACGGAGTTATTTCAACTGTCAGTTGTAACGAAACGTATTGTTGTGTAGAAGCAGCGATCTTCCACTAAAAGGTCCAGATGTAGCCCATGAACATATGGATTTATGAAATCTGGATTCATGTAGAATTGTTACTTTAAGACAAGAGCCAAATGTCGTGTTTTTTGTAGTGTTTGCAAAGAAGGCTAAAAAGCGTTAAGTATGTTCTTACATATTTTTAAAGCTTAGTTGAACGAAGTATGAGACCATGGAATTATGAATATTTCTTACAAACGTTTTTCAAATACTAACTTAAAAAAAACTACTTAACTTTAAAAACAAAACAAAAAATAGAACATATGTTTTAAAGTACTGACGCAATCTTAAAAATGAAACATGGATTTTTTTGAAATACATTTTCCATATAAGTAGCAAAATGCTAGTAATAAAGTATTACGTTTTAGAAGTTTGAAAAACGCCATTCATTGTCCTCGAATTAATGTGTAATACCAAGTGGCTGGAAAATTATGTGAGACACAATCTTATAAAATAGTTTGCTAAATGATTTTGATTCCCTGTACGTCGACATCACTCAAACAATCGTGTGAAGACATTTAATATAACATTAACTTTAGTACAATTTCTACATTGCAGTAGGTCCTAAGCTACAGGGAACCTCTAAAGTTTGCCTTTAGGTAGGTCC
The DNA here is from genome assembly GCA_034769895.1 of Magicicada septendecula. Lineage (NCBI taxonomy): Eukaryota > Metazoa > Arthropoda > Insecta > Hemiptera > Cicadidae > Magicicada > Magicicada septendecula. Next base: position 273,667,399 of record CM068371.1, read on the forward strand.
TTTTGGAAACGAAGTGGATACGTTACTAGATTCCAATGTTTCGGGATTTCCTAAAAAATTGATGATTAGTGAAGTTTTCCAGAGTGACTCTTGCGAGGAGGTCCTCATGAACATTGGCTTTAATTAAGTCTACGTGAATGAACGTGGGTGACAGTTAAGTGTAGGTTCCTTGTGTAGAAGGTGCTCAAGGGGAAACTGTTTAATGGGGGCAGATACCTTTAGAAAGAAGAGGAATTTGTAGTGGACGAAGGTTGAAGGAGTCGGTGGAGGAAATCCATATTTTGAGAAGTGACGATCACTAAAAAGCCCAAATGTAGAGGTTCCTCTGGGAGGTGGATCCCTTTTGAGGTGTCTTCTTTGGAAAAGTTCCCAGTAAAGGAGTTTCTGAAAGAAAAATTAAAAATCTCTATATAGGCCAGACAGGAAGATCTTTTTACTCCAGATTTTCTGAACACACAAAAGCTTAATCCAATAACAACTTACAATCCACATTTGCCACACACATCCAAACAGAAAACCACAGTTACGTTAACATAAAAAACAATCTTGAAATTTTACACTAAATGCCCAAAAGTCGCAAACTCAACACCGCAGAACAATACGAAATATACAAACACAACAAAACACAACCAAACAACATACTCAATGAACAATTGCAATTTAAATCCAACACACTATTCGACACAATAATACACAACGGACACGGACACAATTCAGAATCTCGAGCCAATCCCTTCCATCTACACACACCCCACACACAACCAATCCCCAAAAACCGTTACAGATTACCAACGCCTTGACGCTTTCTGCATTTATACCTCACTGATGAAGGAGCAGACTACTCCGAAACTTGCGTATGAGGATATAACAAAAAGTAAGTTTTTTCACAAGTGAAAGTGCATTTAATTATTAAATCTGATTGTTAAAAAATCAGTTACGGAAAGAAAGGTTATAATCAACAAATCTCACGAAAAAGCTCGGCGTGGACATTTACGGAACAACTAGGCTATAATGAGTTATTGCGATAGTTGTTGCAGGGTGTTACTGAATAACACTATGTATATTTATACACAGGCTATAAATTCGAAAACTAATGGATTTATACGTTGTAAGTGTTTTATTTTAAGTATATTTACTATATATATTGTAAGTATTTTACTTTCTTATAACACACTGTTCTATACTCAATACGTGCATTATGATGATTCAGTCCGTAATTCCGACTTACTAGTCCCACTGACGAAAATACTAAATCCCAAATAACAGGTGTAACGTATCTGCATTTTTATTCCTTTGTTGACGATTATTGCACGTCTAATCTCGTCTATCCGTGTAGTCGCTTTCACGTCTGAATACCATCATGCGGACTTACTTCATTGTCTAATGAAGCCAGCTATTTATGTGTTTTTTTTTAAGCTAGCAAACACAATCTATTCGCATACAGTGTATTCTGTTTGTATTTGTTATTAACTTTAAAATGCGACGTCAACTTCAGCTCTGCATGTTTATAAAAACTGGGGGATGAAGGCAGTGCGAGGTCCAAGAGACATCAAATTTCTTAAACGTCTTTACCAGGATGGAACTGCTTGCCACTCAACAGATCATAGAGTTATGTGAAGCCTCTGTAGTGTCTGCTGTCTGTTGTATAATAAACTTAGCACCTCCAAACGTTTGATTGCTTAAGACGTAAAACTTGTGTGTGTGTGTGTGTGTGTGTGTGTGTGTGTGTGTGTGTGTGTGTGTGTGTGTGTGTGTGTGTGTGTGTGTGTGTGTGTGTGTGTGTGTGTGTGTGTGTGTGTGTGTGTGTGTGTGTGTGGTTTCGACCACTGTCGATTAGTGAGTGGTCTGCTTTGTGTTTCGAATCTGACACGCATACAATTTACATTCACCTGTACCCATTGTTTTCACTGCAAAGGTAGCCATAGTGCTGCTTCGTACCTTTCACTGTTCTAATGTGTAGCAAAGGTTGCAGTATTCTCACAGTCGGCGGCGCTATAAACGTGTTTCTAAACCAGTTTCTTAAATTGGAAATTTGAGAACATACGCTGAATTTTTTATGAAGATTCTGATCCGTCTGGGAAATAAAAAAGACGTCCCCACAGCTGATGTCGTTTATTTTGTCTGTTACGGTAAGTTGGAGAGCTGCTGTATTCAAAATGACGGTTGTACACGCACACCCAAGACGCGACGGTTCAAGCTTAATGTTACCATTACACGCTATGTGCCGGGCGCTCTCTCCGGCTCCTTTACCTTTCTTTCTCTCCACTGTGTACTCTCTTTGACTCTCTTTTCTGTTGTACTGCGTTTATATAAGTTGCAGTTGGTGCACACCCGTTACGCGGTACTTAAGTTTACCACAAAGTTCATTAGTGCAAACATGCATGTAATTTTCATTAATTTCTGTTGTGGTATACATTTGACTTGTATAAAATTCTGGCTGTATTTTTATCAAAATGATCCGTAGACGGGATCGTTTAGAAAAGAGTGGGCTAACCTCCGTCAGTTGGTTAGTGCGTGGCAGGCTGTGTTACATCAGAGTATCAGATTTTTAGTCTGGTAAATTTAACATACTCCTAAAGTAACTTAGCCAGGCCCATGAGATTCCAAAAAATAAAAAATAAGTAACAAATTCAATTCAGTTAATACTAACTAAATTTTTCAATGTGAAAGAATTAATCAGATGTAATCTTTTTGTGATTATTATTAATTAATTTTGCGTTGTGAAATTATTATTACCTAAAATTCAGTTAAAGTAAACTAAATTTTCTTTCCTTCTGGTTGAATACTTAAGGTACAACTATTCATTTTTACTGCTGTTTAGCCAAGGTAAAATTAAAATATAAAACTTACGCAGCGTTGTCTACTATAATGCATTGTATCTGATGATATAGTTTGTCTGAGTCTCTTTCTGTTGTATCGCTGACATAATTTGATATTAAACTGATGAATAACATCAGTAGTAAGAAGAATGTAGAATCAGAGTTTTTATGAGTGCATTGTTATTGTTATTGAGTGCATCGACTCATAATAAGTGAATTTAGGTTGAAAAGCACTTGTGTCGGATCTTCCACATGAATGCAACATCATACTTTAATTAATTTCGGCTTTTGAAATTTTCATGACGCCAAAGAATAAATATGTTTAAATAAATAATTGACCACAGTTGATCCTAAATAAATTAAGAAGTACGACAAACGACGAAATTATAATTTAAAAAAGCCCTAATATTCAGCTAACTTCAATTGCATCGATATCGTGCCGATCATTGAATTAGCCACTTGAGTAATTAAGAAAGATTCTGTTACACGTGTTCACAATAGGAAGTATTCGGTCTTAGCTGAAGTTTCATTTTAACTAATGTGTTCCATTAACAGCTATAGTTATTGCCCTCACCTTGAGTCTTTTACTGTCAGTGCGGAGGGTGGTTTCCTGTGCATAACAGTTGGTGTAAAATTGAAAATTAAAGGAGACTGTTCAAGAGAAGTGCAAAGTGTATATCGAAGTCGTAATTGTTACAGTATTTAGCGTTTCGATCTTGGCCTTTCGACCCAAATGGTCACTTGGCGGCTTCGGCTAAGAGAAGGAAAAGGCGCCGTTTAGGTGTTGCACTACCCACGACTGACGTACAACTGTACAATTCTACATTGTAGTTTGATATTTCTGTTGATGTTTTACATCGTAAAGACCCTACTGTCTATCTCACAGCGTAGTTGCAAACAGTCGACTGTGTGGGGACTAAAGTATTCTCTGTAGTCAATTGTAATTTCCAAGAGTTTCCTTGCAGATTCTCCTTGCAGGTTTTAATACGTGATGGTAGACATACTACCTTATGATTATTAAGTATTATTTAGAATATAGTATGAGTGGAGAAACTTAACGTTCAAATATTATAAATAGTGTAACGCGTTTCCATTCGCGCGCGCACGCGTGTTAGTCGGTTGGATTCTTAAATATTGTAATGGTACATATAACACACCCAACAGCAACGTATCACAAATGGATTAAAAGCCACCATAAATAAATTTATCTACAAACGTTGAACCTACAATCATGAACAGAGGAAGTATTATAACCAAAATAGGGGAATAAAATAAACTGTGATTTACAAGTAAATGTACAACTGAAGAAAAGGAGACAAGACTAACGACAAGACAACGTACCTAATTACCCTATAGATCAAACAGTGAGAAGGAAACCAATGACAGCAACACCAAGATGAAACTTACTAAGAGTGAGGAAGGAATCAGTGCAAATAAGGAGAAAACATAATCAAGTCAAACGCCAAAGGGAGATAATATAAATGAGAACAAATTAACATATGAAAATAAAAGTATTATTATTGAAAAAGAAAGTAAAAATGAGTCAACCAACATGATTTAAATCCCAAAGCTGTGACTTGACACTGACCTAAACTTATTAATCAAATACATTTAATAACAGTACAATACAAACAGAACTCAATAAAATTAACTATTGAAAACAGAATTTAATAAAGAGAATGAATACCAGTGTGGTAATTGCATAACTAAATGATGTATAAACATTACAAAGGGACAATGTCCAAAGTACTAATAAAAAGTTGTAAAGTGGAAATAAAATTGTCAATGACCACTATTTATCAATAATAAAGATAGTGAGAATAACCGAATTGAAATCTAGCTATAAACAATAATATACCAGTGTTAGATAAGAATAAATAAATCATGCTTTATGTAGAAAATTGAAACTGACATTCAACCATCAATAAAACAATAGAAAACTATGACTAAAGTGATGTTAAACCAAAATGTGTTGTAGTATAACATAACTAGGTACTGTAAGGAACATTCAATGTACAAAAGATAATATCTTAAAGAAACATAAAGGCTGAATAAATGTAATTTAATATAACCATATGATCACATAGGATGGTTACCTGAGACAGCAAAAATATCACTTAAACTTGTAATAAAAAAATAGGAACTCAACCTATAACACTGAATAATGCAGAATAACGCTTAGATGAGACAATACAAGGATTATATCCACCTAATTAATAATAATAACACAAATAATAAATGAACACTAGTAATAACTAGATGCAAGAAGTCTGAGTGACTTCAAACCAATGTAATTGTCAAGATAAAGGCAGAATTAACCACTGCCCATTGGCCACTAACAGTGTTATCAGAACACTGATATGAAATTAAAATACAATAATGAGATAAATGTGAAAGAATTACAACTAACGAATAATGTAACATTCAAGAGTACTAAAACCTCATCTAAAGGACTGTAATTAAAGTAATTAAAACCAGTAATAAATAAAACTGACACTATCAGAAGTGGTAATGACCAGTGCATTATGCATAGGCCATAACAATGTTGCATTATCAACAACTAATATTATGAATTAATTAATAAATAATTAATGTGATAATAGGCTTAGAGTTTGACCCTAGGAAAATGAATAATTAATAACTGTAAGTAAATAACCATGTGTGAAAAGTTCATAATACAGTACTAATAAGTTATCACCATAAACACAGTGAATAAAAACAATGTATTTAATGTATTATATAACAAAAAAGATACTAGTTTATGCGAAGTGTGTTTTTATCAACCCCATATCAGAACTATATGATAAGGGTATGCAAATTACTCGTAATCAAAAGATAGAAACAATGGTAGTTATAAAAATGTTGTCAGAGTAATTATAAATAAACTATTTGACTTATAAGAAAAACTAATAAATTGCAAGCCCGTGCGCGTGCCTTTGTGACCAGAAAATCATACTCTCCACCCCAGCGCAGTGACGCTTACTTGCGCGTCTATTTTGACGAACTTCGCCGAGAGTACACGAAATAAAGACAATTAGCCAATCAGAGCTCATTAAAAAGTACGAAGTGCCGAATCCCGACACACGTAACAACAACAGTTCATCACCAGTAATCGAGGCAGACTCCACGTGGGCAAAGTGACCATCAAAACATCGAATTGATAGCCGACAGCTGATAACGCATACTAACCTCGAAACTCCGAGTTGAGGTTAGGTCGGACTAGAGGGACAGTGAAGTTTATTTTGACAGTGTTCTTTAACGGAGTACATGCGTATAGGCAGTGTGTGAAAAGAATTAATAAATAGTAATTCAAGTGTTTTTAATTTTTGAAAATTAAAAAGGTTTTGTGATAATGATACTTCGAGTCAACGGTACACGCAAGTATCAGTGCCAATGGTTATTATATTGTATAAAAATGTAATTGATCAAATAAAGAACGCTACATACGAGAGATAATAGGAGATAATTCATGGAAATATCACTGAATTTAATTATTAACAATGTTATATGAAATAAGTAATGCATTCAAGGAAGCATTAATCAATTAATATCAAATAAGTAAGGTTACGATGAACCCTAGTTAACCTCAAATTCAAGTAATGAACAATCGTTCAAATTTTGTGTAATGTTAAAGAAACAACCAATATTTTTTATTCTCTGCCTACTCATTATTACAGTAGTGCATTTCTGTAGTTAAAGTGTATCTTGCAGACTAAAAGAACTTGCGATTTTTTAAAGAAAAATGACGAAATTGTTTACATCCAGACATAGTCGATTATTAGATTCAGTCTGACCACCCTGAGATTTTAATTATTTTAAGAGTCCATACTCGAGATTAATTGTTTTTAAAAGAAAATGAATAAAATAATTGTATAACAACAATTATTCAAATTGAGTTCAATAAATAAGCATTGTTTCGCAAATGACAAAAGTGTTGACTATCATTGTAAATAAATAGACTTGCAGCTTAGGTGAACGACAGCAACGGTTGGTACCAGAGGCCAGAGCGAGAATTTGAATCTAATGATTCTCGCCAGTAATATTCTCGCACATTACTAGCATACAACCATCACTAGTAAGTATTGTGTAAATGTTATACTTATGTCAATTTCAGTGCAGGAATACACCGTTCGAATCACCCCATCGAATAGCAGAAGAGTCAACGTAAACCATTCGACAACGAGCTTACAACATTAAACAACAATACAAAATTTTAAATTCAATAATAATAAATAATACTTATACAATTTTAAAGAATACGACATCGTCGGCATAATTACAAAATGGCGAACAACGTTTGAGGCAATTGATTAGGTTCAACCTCAACCTCATTAACAGATAACAAATACACGAAGATTTCGTCTCATTACAATATTCAGTTTCAGTAATTATGTAAGTTTAGTTGTCAACAGATATGTAGAATTGAATTCAAGGAATTCCAGAACTGCTCAAAAGCCACTAGACAATAGACGGTAATAACTTATGGAAACACCATAAAGTTATTACAATTAAGGCTAAATAAAATTACCTTTTACTGGTTTTACAACAGTTTCTTTTACAGACAACAACTTCTTTGCAGACGTAATTAAAATTGAAACTTTTTATAGGTTAATAGGTTAATAGTAATTTAACGATTTAACTAGTATAACGATCGTAATTTAACTAGTATAAGTACTAATATAGCCCTACTGATAATTAACTAGTATACTACGACGGTATAATTGTTGCTAAATGTAAATCTATTTGTGTTTGAATAGCCCCACGTTCTTTGGGAGCCAATTTTATACAACGGTACACGTTCCTGTCTTTAATGTATTTTGCATTAGTGCTGTGTTTACACTCATATAACATTTACATATAATATTACTAACAACGTGTATGTATAATTGGGGTTCAGGTGTAATTATAATAATGGTAGCCTTTTTAGGAAATTCAAAATGTTCCCATTTATTAATTTAAACAAACATAAAAAAAATAATAATATAAAAATAATGATTAATTCGCCATACGATATCCATTATCTATGGTTTCAAAGTTTCTTTACTTGCCGTGTTATCATCACAAACATATATCTTATATTCTAGACATTATATTATAAATTTTAATTAAAAACTTTTCTTCATTATACTATGATTTCTTGACTACTCAGTCTAAATGTGTGCTTTTTTTTAAAAATTGTTAATACATTCTTATTCTATATTTTCTTTATACCTTTTTACGGCTTTATTTTAACACAATTAATTGATTATTTTCAATGACTCTACGTTATGTGCTTTTACTAAGAAAAAGTTAAATAAATTAATTACTTGTTCATTTTCCAAGCAAGGATTTAACTTATCGTTACATTGACTGTTCATTCATTAAAGAAAAATAATTAAAGAATATTCTGATTATACATAAATTACATTGGTTTTATCTCTATCTACATACTTATTATTTCGTTCGTAGTCCTTCAGTCTTCGATTGGTTTGTACCCTCCCCGCATATACCCGTGGTGCGTGTGGTACTGATTCTCTCACAGGTATATGGGACCTACAGTTTAACGCCGGATCCAAACGGCATAGTTGGGGAAGGTTTATACTAAGCAGGATACCTCTCGCTGGTTTGCCATTGCCTTGCGAGGGGGAACGGTCGTATCTAAATCAGATGGCCCCCGGCGGGAATTGAACCCGCGCCGACAGCGTAGCAGCGCCACACGCTAGCCACTACGCCACGACCGCTCCACTTATTATTTACTCTTACAATTTTTTTTTTTTTAATGTCTTTCTCTTTGATAATTATATATTGGTGTTTCGTCACCTTAAATTCTGCAGAGTTGTCCCATGTACTCCAGTGATTCCGTCGCGTCGGTTCGCTCCTCCTGGATGTCCTCTTGTCCTCACTGCTCGTCCTCTCGTCTCTCGTCCTTCATGGTACATTGGCTGCTGTAGATTATGATGACGTGTTGCTCTGGATCTGTAGCTGTTATGATAGAATCGTCTCTAGTCCTCTGCGTCTCGTTCCTCTGCTAGTCGTTCTCTCGTCCTCTGTCAGGAGTTGATGTTCTTAGTTGTCGACTGTTTGTAGACGTCCGACGATTTCTTTGTTACGGTAATTTTTAATTATTGTTTTCATTAATACTTTAAATCAAAACATTTGCCGCAATACTTTATAAGTTAAGCTTAAAACAAAATATCATACTGATGTTGACCCTAGCGTCTAACTTTTTCCAAAGTAGTTAAAAAATTCGCGTCTCGGACGGGCATAGCGTACCGCCGCGACTGAGGAATGTTAGAAGAGAGAGTTCGTCTCTCCTGGGCCCATATTTATATCCACCAAGAAAACTGCAGCTGTCGATTCAGGAATCAGCCTGTTGACAGTTGAACCTGGGCCCCCACTCTCGTCCTATCTCACATAATTGCACTTTTTCGCCAATCGCACTGTTTAACGCGGATTTCACGGCGATAAAATATTGTCTAATTTAATGACCTATGTGATGTGCAATTATCATGATGCTCGCACCACTAGTGTAGTTATAATGCTTTAAAAATCGCACTGGATTCGCACTGATTGTCCGAATTACGTAAATTCGCACTGCACTTGTGTCTGATTTTTACGCATTTTTAGAAGTTTTTACCTTCTCGCTAACATTTATGGTTTGCTTAATATTAAATATATTCTTAATTTAGCATTGACTTGGGGTGAGATTGCAAACTTTCAGGATCAAACAGGCTTCACGCACACACACTATTTATTTGTATACACACATGCAGTGGTAATCTCGTGATGTTTATCTGTTGGTTCCTGCTTGAAAGCCAGCTTCCAATCTCACACCTGCTCGTCTATTATATATTATTGAAACTAACTTAAATATTTATTTTATATTATATATGCGCATTACAGCCTATGCTTGTATTGTCGCAATACTTCAACTTGCGCAAATTTACAAATAGATACTGAATTTTACTTACACACTGCAGTGTCGATGGGGTGTCGGAGTTAGCTGGAAAACTGATCAAGTAATCATTTCTCTTCGTTATCGGCGTGCTATTTGTAAAACTAAAATTTCACAAAATTTTACAACATCCTCGTTGTGAAAAAACTTACCACATACTTCCCTGCTGCAAACTACACAGACACAGCAGTGTCGTACTTTGTGAGTCTTTTGCTCCTCAGGTATAAAACTAGCCCGTTATTAAATAATTGGAAGAGAGAAATGAGTTCTGAGTTTTAACTGAAGCGTTTGGCATTAGTTCGTCTGACCGTCTGTCTGTTTATCTATTTGGTGTGTGTCTTATGACAACTTTTGAATACATCAGCCTATCTTCGTTAAATTTATCTGTGTGTCCATTCGTTCACCACATAGACTCCTACTGATTTGATATTGCCCCTCTCAAAAATAGGAGGTGGGTGCTAAAAAGTGAGGGGTAATCGCAAAATGAATGTTTGAAAATCGCAAAAATTCGTGTGATATATGTCAAAGTAAATAGAATTTTTAGCAAATTCTGAGTATAGTGCTTGAGTTTGAAAATTTCAAAATTTTGAAAAACAACAAAAACCATGTGGGATATTAAATTCAAGGGACTTTGAACGAAAATATGAATTTTTTGCTATTGAACTCAGCAAATTAAAAAAATTGATGATAGTAGGGTTCAAAGAACGGAGCATTAATTTGAAAAAATTATAAAAATCAAGCCTATAATCAGAATAAACGGAATTTTAACACACATCCTAATTAGTAGGTTATTTACTCAGAAATTTTTTTTTAATGTAGGGTCACCATAGACGAAAAATTGAAATCACCGTTTTAAGAAAGTTGTAAAAGTCTTTGTGGGGTGATATAACATGACAAAATTAATATCTCTCAACACCTCTTGCAAATTTTGGAACTTCTTCAAAAAGGTTGTAAGCTATATTACCAAAAAACCTTTACGTATTGTTGTCAGTTATGTGTAAAGTGTGTGCAATGTGCAAAGTATTAGATGTAGGCCTGTATGTATATACAGAAACGTTAAAGCTAGCAACTAAATTGTTTCCCATTTAGCCATTATGGTTATACATTTAACTAAGAATCAATAGGAAGTTCGGTACGTTTTATGGAATCTGTGTTTATTGTATGAATCACTGTTACTAAAAATTTCTTTGTTACTAAAAATTGTTATTTAACTAGAGAAATAGAGTAATCGGGGATTTCGTAATTTCTCTGATAACTGAAAAGTTAACTAATATTGAAATTTAAATAATAATAAATGTATTTCTGCCCAGAGAGCTTTCTACTATAAATTATGAGTGGATCGAGGGTATTGTGAAGGCGAACTTACAATTGTATATTACAAATTTTAACTTACTTGCATATATTAGTACTTTTCGAAAATCGAACTTGGTCTTTATGAGTGATTCTGCTGCGCGCGCGCGTGTGTGTGTGTGTGTGTGTGGCAGACGGGGGGTGGGAGCACGCACATGTGTGTAGTCTACCGTATATGAAAGTTATAATTCAGTTGATAGGAGGAGGCAGGTGATAGTACTGTACGCATACGTACTGTACGTACACGAGCTTTGCTGATGAGACGCCTGAGGAGCGGGGGGTCTACTGAATGATAGTGCGTGCTTGTGTTGGTGTGGTATTATTGGTTCTGAAAACATTGTTCATACGTATTTAGTTGTAAAGTTGTGTGCGTATTAGATTGAACGTTCATAGGGCCTACATTGTAAGTGTAATTTACTGAATATTTTGTTAAAGTGTTTTTTTTATTCGCTACAAGAAACACCTTGTGAGAGACAGTCAAGTAATACCGAAACTGTGTTAAACGTATTTTAAATGTGTAGTATTACAGTGATGCGTGCAGTGGAATGGCATACGTCACCACATTCCTTGTTCGGTTGCAAAGGCGAACTGCTGATAGTAGGTAGGCTATATGTGTTGTCATAAATACCATTGACCTCTGGTGAATGTCAGTTGTAGTTAATTGACACGTGCATGTCTTAGTCTCGTAGACGTAGGTTATTGTTATGATGAAGAGTTTTTTTTTTTGTAAGTAAGTCAAGTTTTACTTTCTCGTTCTGTTTTAGTTCTGGTGTATGTGTATAGTTCACAGGTACATTAATATAAGCAGTGCCAGCAAAGTTATGAATAAAGTTAACGTAGGCCTGCGTCAGTCATTGTCGAGTCTACACCGCAATGTAACAACTCGTCTCTTCAATTTGTGTCGTTACAGTCGAAGAACTTGGTTGTCCAGATAGGGAAAACCATTAAGGAATGTCCGTTGTGGGCAGAGGGAGTTGTACTAACAAAGTTGGTTCACGTTGAGGGAGTGACGGAAAAGACCACGATTACCACGACCACGTTTGTTCTCGAACCGTCTGTCTATATCAGTCTTAGTACCTAACTTCGGACGCCAAGTTGAAGGAGACGAAAAACAGAAGTAGTATTTTGCGAAGATTTTTAAAAATAAAAACGTCGCGTATTGCCATAAAACTACAAGTCGAGGAAACGGCAGAAAAGTCCGCAGTTCTTACCGGCGTAAAGATTCGTGCATGTTCGGTTAACTTCAGACTTTACAATAGTGGTGGGAACTTCCACTGACTCCTGCTCTAATTTCAGAAAGTATTCTCTTTTTCGATTGTGTTGCAAATAGATTGAATTATTATAGCTTTACTATTTAAATAGAACTATATTATAAATTATTATTAATGTTTATATATTACTGTTATTATTGAACAGGAAAAAATTAACTGATAGTAATTATTTACATCGATGTAATAATACGAACCGTTGTTTTCACAACGCACAACACGGAAAAGTTAACTTTGTTTACGTCAAGAACACTGAAGCGGACTGATTTTCTACTGACTCCTACCAGTAATACGATAAATTTCCGCCCGAGACAGAAGATGCACGGGGCGTCTCGCTCTCTGGTTTGTTTGAGTTGTCCAGGTCAGAGCCCGATGAACGCCAGGTTCTTACAGTGCAGCTCGGTCGTTCGCTACACACAAGGTACGATGTAAGCGTGAATACAATGGGGAAATCTTTTGAATGAATTGGTCCAGCCAGTCCCCAGGCCTGAGGCGCGCCTCCGTGACCCCATAAGGCATAGCCCGCAGAAGCTGGTGTGGTCGTTAAACTCGACTACCCGGAGGCGAGTCGTCCGTAACGATGGAATGCCACTACAGGGTGGATGGCTTCCGCAGTTAGACAATTGCACACCTCGCGGTTTCCCATGCTCTGCGTTTCACCCAGCTGAGACGGCAAAGCGGATAAAATTGGTTGTTAAGAACATTGTGCTGTCTGACTTGTATATGACAAATATTGAGTTCTGCGTCGGTGGTGACAGCTGCAAGCACTTTTGCCGATTCCTTCGTTTAGTGGAAAACTACATTTAAAAACTATTTTCAGTTTTCAGGGCCTGAGTGAATGTCTTATTGCCGCCTGTCAGCAACGGGCATAGACACTCCTGGCGGTATTCTCTAACTTATCTCTTTGGCCAAGACGGAAAATAGAGTTTTCGAATCTGTGCCCATAAAACTATATTTTTCTCGGTATGGCAATACTCAGCAACTGTATTATAATGCAATGCAATGGATTGGTTAACTATTAGCGACCTGAAAATCTTGCCGACGTCAATAAACTGTCAGAAACCGGTTTCTTCTGTCGGTAAGAATGCCGAAGAGATTTAGTGACGTCATAGATGAGTCATTTGTCAATATAAAACTTCTGTTAAGTAAATAATTTGATTTTACTGTAACAAAATCTCATTTATGTCAGTATATTGTGTTTAAATAAAAAAGGTCGTTTTCTGTCATGGATTTAATTCTCTACGAAATCAAAGTTTCGGCTGCTCTAGTAATCCCCTCCATGCTGGTAACTCTGAAACATATAAAAAGTACAAATAACGTGAGCACTAATCTATGACTCTGATCATAGAGCCACGTGTAAAAAACAGCTCGACGAATACAATGGTTCGGTCACCAAGAGCGAATGGACGATCACCGTACGGTATGTCAAAGAAAATTCTGAGGGCGCAGGTCTGTAAAAGCAGAAAGAGGGGACGACGTAGGATACGATGGTTGGATGATGTGCTGGAAGATCTCACAAGAATGGATGTGATGGCAATGGACAGAAGGCTTTGGAGACGATTGATGTTGGAAGCCAGGGCTCATGTTGGGCTGTAGTGTTGAAGAAGAAGAAACGACATCTACTTATAAATGAATGTAAGTAAGCTAATTGACTTATGTTAAGCCAATCCGGTATCGAGTGAAGTGCAGCCTACTCTAAACGATGGGCAACCCCGAACGGAAAAGAACTCTTAACAGTGCAACAAAAGTTTCTAGCTTAATATTTAACTACTACCACCCAAATGGAAAGAGGGAACCCTTTTGTTGTTCTGCTCAGAGTTCTTCTCCGCGTGTTGCGCACTGTATGTGGGTGATTGTTTTGTCTCTTTCCTTGAGAGTGCTTTGCTTGTTTTCACTTGGTACCGCATTCTGCAAGGTAAGTCAGTTCGGTTACTTATAGTTTTTAATAGCTGTCATTCAAATACTACTTTCTACGACGGGAGTAAGAGACTAGTGGGTTTTCTAAGTTTATAGATTTCATTTTGAATTTTTGTGTTTTAACAATATTGGCTAGAAATATTGCTTCCTTAAAAATTAAAATTAGTTATGTAAAAGACCCGTTTTTGAAATTTAAACACAACTATTCCAGTACTGTTAACGTTTAAATGATAGTGTTACGGTGGTACCAAGTTGATAGAAAAATGTAACTTTATTAATCAGTCCCGTAATAGAACCCATTCATAAAAGTGCTCTCGCCCATACACACACACACACCACTTTCACACATGACCACATACCTATTTATGTCTCTCTCTGTTATTATTAGATGGGGTGGCTTCAACAAAGCAGCGGTTGGCGTGTGGACATTTTATCTTAATTTCACAAAGAGGGATACAGATTGCGTGTACGTTTTAAGCTGATAACTGAATTACATAGCTCAGCTGATTTCTACTGTTATACTTGTTTAATGGATTTTTTTTAACTTCTGCACGTCTGATTCGTGCTTACGTAAGTGTAGTTGTCTCGATTTGAACGCTTACAGCAGCCCAAACGATTGAAATATTGGAGGAGGGGAATTATAACAATGAATAATGGTTCAAAACGTCTCATCCATCTTTGTAGTTGATAATAACAGGTCAGAAAGGATAGCCACTGTGTACAGATCACCGTTTTCTTTACCTCGTCTATGAAGGGAAGCTTGTACGTTATTGGTAGTAGCTTACATGTAACTTCCTTAAAAATTAACAGAATAAACGAATAACATTTTTTGAAATAAACAACATTTTAAATTTAAAAAAACAATAATTTCAAGAATAGAGATTAAAAAACGATTTAATAAGAACAGTAATCACTAGGGTCGTTGTATTCAAGCTTCATCCACAGGCTTCTCGTTGAGAAGGAACAGAATGACATAACAGTAGGGCTAATTTAGACGAAGGTAGGAAAGTATTCAATGCTGAAATAAATTGAAAAAAAACAGAATCTCTAGAAAGACATGTTAACCTTGACACACTTGTCAAGGTTAACAGTGGATATATAAAAGACTGAACAAGTTCTCACTGGGGTCTACTATATCACTGACATTATTCAACTAGCATCTACAAAACAGTCTCAGGGGTGAGTTGAAACCACTAAATTCAAGGTGTGTTCTTCAGAACCCAAGTCGAAATGTAGAAATAAGTACAGTACCTGGGTAATTTCCTGGGTTAATACTGGACAGTTAATACTGGAGCAATCCAGCCACACTACTTTCTTGTACGGCGAACGGCTCGTATAAGGCAGGCAGCATTCCCTGATTAACTTATGAACGGTGGTACTAAAAAACTGTTAGCCTACATATATCTGGAAATAAGTATTAGAAAATGCAGTTAACTAAACGAATGTACTAAGATATTCTGCACTGTACATACAAATATGAAATTATGCAAAGAATATTTGTTTAAAGCTTGTTCTAAGAGAGTCACTTCTAAAAATAAAAAAAAAAATCTGGTTTCTGTTTTTGATTTGACGTTGTACTCCGACAATTATCTTATAAAATATATTACTGTATTTCTAAACAATCTTTATATATTTTGGACGAACGGTAATGAATTTTGGGGGTCTGCTAACCTAAAAAACCTAAAACTGCTACAGACGAAAACCCTTCATTTGATAACGAGTGGGTGCATCTCAAACCATTCAGAAAGACCTACGAATCACTTTCATGTTAGAAGATACCAAGAGTGGTACTTGGATCACCAAAGCCAACTAACGACGAAGCTGTCTCATCGGCATTCGGATAAAAGACAGCGATCAGAGGATTTATTTAACAATATAAGTTTGGTTAAGTGTGAGTGGGTCGTTGCTAACTCCAGACTTAACCTATAAAACACTTACTCATTTATTCCTGCACTTTGCAACAGACGAAATGTAAAAGTTTATAGTCTACTGTATTACGAATTAATGTAAATAAAACAAATTTTAGAGTCAGAATTCTCCCTTAAAACTTTTAAAATTTTAAATTGCTCCTTATTGATTAAGTTACTCTATATGTCTAACACAGATATACAAATATCTGTGTCTAACATTGAAAATACAAATATAAAATGTTATAGACACTATAACATTGATATTAAACTCTGTTGTTTATCAATTTTTATAAATCCACTTAAGGAGTAGTAAAAAATTAAACACAAATATAAATTGTAAGTTAATATTAGGATTTTATTTCCAAATTATACAAAGATATAATTTATCGGATAGAAAAATCAGAACTATAATATCTTTTACAGTTTTTAATAAAATTGTTAGTATTAACATGTTGTGAGATAGAGCAAAGTAATCGTTTTGAGTGCTCAATACAAACTTGTGTATTAGAGAATGGCAGAGTCTCGATGAAGACATAAGTCTGTTTACGTTGCATTCACGAAGTAACGAGATGAGGCAGGCGACAGTGGTAGGACCGACCATTGAGGGCACAACTTCCAAAGGCAATGGAATGAAAGTGTAAACGTTAAATGTAAATTGCAGCAAGCTTTAATTAATACGTTTCTGTATTTTGAGTGAAATGTATTTAGTAGATACGAGATGATGCAACATCATTATCGTGAAATGGGCCTTTTTCTTTAAAACGGAAGTAAGATATATAAAGAATTGTCACCGTTGCCACAGTAGTATTAATAATAAGAAAAAATGCGTGACTTTTATACTAACTATCGCCTGTCATTAGTGGTTGGAACACATAGGAGTAACACTATTATAGAAAATATTTGTTAAAAACGAAGGTCCAGAATGTTTCGACTTTCTGATAGCACCATTTATCGCTCTATGATTTTAGAGTTTTTTATAAGTCACCTATATGACGAAACTAGACCCAAGAAAATATTACATCGGGTTTGGAGGAAACATTGTTGTAACTTTTTCTGGAGGGAGAGCGAAAAGTGCACATTACTTACGTTTGCGTTAACGTAATGTGAACTTATAGTGTAAATTCCCACATCGCAAGGAAGAGATATGTCTACACAGTCGTAAGTTCCTCGTGTTTGACTTTTATTCGGAAATAATTTGTAAACAGTAGGCCTATAAAGTAGGCTATATAGACAGGATGGTGGAATTGTAGACGTCCTTTTTATTTTGAAATGACTGGGTAATGTAAACAGTCTTCGTATTTTGGTAGGCTATATACATGCTCATCGCTGTAAATTGAAAATTTCTCTCATATTTCGATCACTTGTATATTTTACCTAGAGTAGGGCGACGGTTTACTTCCCCTTATTTTCCCTCACCAGTCAGAATGTCTTTTACACTGTTTCTTTTTTTAATCTGAAATTGTTTCAGGACACACAGGGCACAAAATTGTTAATCTAATGTAGTTTATAATAATTTACTTAGTTACTTTGCTTTGAGTTAACGTAATTCTTAATTATCGAGAAATATTTTTAGATTGCGAGAACATGTATACTATGCGATGTCGAAAACCTTTTCTCTGAAGGCTTTTTTGTCGGCGAAAAGCGAATCAGACACACACACAGCGGTCAGCGTACTTGTAACGTAAATTTCGTATGTTTTAATCATTTTCCCGTATTGCATTTCCGTAATTAACTTGGTAGAATGTTTTTCGTTGCACTGAAGAATTTAATTTTATTTTAGCCTAACGGTAGTACGCTATTAGTTTCGTTGCATGTGTGTTCTTACGCTGTATTCCGGCCAACAACACGCACAGTCAAGTTTTTCTCTTTTCGCGGAAAAACTAATTTAAAAAGTTTTGGTGGCGGGTTCGCGTGACGTGCACAAGACAGTCTAATGAATTTTACCGACGTAAAGGAGAATATTAGCCCGCCGTTGTTTTATACATAACGTTTTTCATGTAGCGAGTTTGAAAAGAAGAAAACCGTCGCGGCAGTACGAGCGGCGAGAGGAGAGTGGAGATCACAAAGTAGGGGGAGAGACTACGAGACAGGCGAGCACGATGCCTATTGTTTTGTGTAGCATTGAGGATGTAAAATTACAATGGAAACAATGATGAGAATAGAAGGGAACTCTTGAGAGAGAAGCGGGTGTCTAAGTGGAGAGGAGCTGTGTGCGAGTCTCCAAATTGTATGGGGCCCGAGGCAGTGAAGGGCGCTCAAACATGCGTAGTCACAGACAGGACGAAACAGAAAAAAAAACTGCTCCACCGACGTATTTCGCATCATCAAACGTATGAAGTGCGACGAACAACTATACTACTACCACTACTACTACTTCGTGGATGCTGGAGGGTAATTATGTTATTTAGCAAACCAACGCATTCACTGTCATTGTTATTCTCTATATACAGAATTAAAAGAAAAATGTATAAAAAAAAGTTAATTTAAAAATAAATCATGATAACTGTGTGTGTGTGTGTGTGTGTGTGTGTGTGTGTGTGTGTGTGTGTGTGTGTGTGTGTGTGTGTGTGTGTGTGTGTGTGTGTGTGTGATAGGGAGGGAGAGGGAGGGAGGGAGAGAGGGAGAGAGAGAGAGAGAGAGAGAGAGAGAGAGAGAGAGAGAGAGAGAGAGAGAGAGAGAGAGAGAGAGAGAGAGAGAATTTTAATGTGCGCTGTATTTTTGATACCTTTGATATTAAATAATAAAATTGATATGGAGTACCTTCCTTGGTTTTCAGAGGTGGTCTTAAAAGTCAAGTAATTTCAACCACATGGGGAGTTTTATCAAGGTAATGTTAAGTTAATTATTTGGAAAACAGTGTTGTTTCTCGAAAATTTGCCGTTGTGCCCGCTTTCACGTCAATACTATCATTAGCGCCCACGGTCAACACCTGTCTGTGCCAGGTGAATTTTGCACCCGGCCTCGCCGAACTGTAAAACTAAATTAGACTATGTCTAATTGGACTTCCACGGCCGGTAGTAGGTCACATCTAGAAACTCCCCACTGACATCGTGTTTCCTGCGGCGGAACCTCGGAATGCGACGTCGAGGTGGGCACACCTCCCCTATCGCGCCAAGTACGGTGTTATTGCTAACGGGTATTAGTGGATAGTAATTTAACGTATTTTTTTCAGCTACAACGCCAGCAGGAGTCACAGACATCTATGACAATACATAAATACGCCAATGGATTTGAATTGTGACGATGTAAAAGACGCGAGAGGTACAAAAATATTAGAAAAATAGAGAGACAGACAAGATATTTGAGTGACATTCCATGTGATTGTGTCATGTCGAAGACAAATGATGAAGGTGCTGAAGGTGTAGCTGTTGACACGTTCGCCTGAGCGTCAGTGTTCTCCATGACCGTGTTTACATCTTCATATTCTGGATAATCACTAGGAAGGACAGAAACTGAAATGTTTTTGTACCTTTTTTTAGCAGTAAGCCTATTTTCCTAATGTTTTGCGTAGAATTCCATATTCCCTAGCTGCTTCTGTAACAGGTCTCTTATTCTGTTTCTCTTGTAAAACAGCTGCTATCACGGCCTCTTCTGAAACACTACTTCTATCTGTTGTTCAGTTATAATTTCCAGTCATTTTTACACCTAAAAATAAAAAATGCTATGATTAAAACTAAAATAATTTAAATAATGAAAATAAAATAATAAAATAAACTAATAATAATTAAACTACGCCAATTTTATTTAAGTAATAAAAGTGGGCCTATACCTGGCATACCCTAAATAAAATGTATAGTGTAAAATGTACACTTACAGTTGGTATTTAAATATGTACTTTGAACATTAATAATGAATTGTCTTAAAATGCGGACAACACTTATTCTGAGATAGACGTATTTAGGCGGTGAGGTGGGTTAAACTTCAAGCGAGCCAACGTGCCCCATCACCGTGTAGCATTTGTTTTCTAACGTGTGCACAAACTGTGTAACAATTTTTTTAACATAAATAACTAATAAATTAGCTACAAACAGTAGACTTTCAGAATAATATTTACCAAAAACAAAAGTTATTTTAGAAATTATAAATGATATACAAATAACAACATTACAGAAATTCTCTCACCTAATCAATAAAGACAAAATCACACGTCTTTCTCCTCTGGCTGTGGATGGCAGTTTAGCCAATATTTTCCTTGATTTTCTGACGCAGTATGCTGCAAAATTTAAAAAATAACACGAGTGGGCCAGCGTACCCCTGTGGTCAACCTGCTCCGACCTCCCGTACAGAATAAGGTAAACTACTTCTTATTATTATAATTTTAGTTATCGTTCCTCGCTGGCGAAAGTAGTCTACGGGATACTGTAATTAATTTGTAATGCCGAGTGATAACATTACACACATGTGCGAAAATTCACTTAAGTCGTCCGTTAGTGGGTAGTGTTTATCATACTCGATTAGTTTAATTTGCTGCTAATTACTGTCACATTGTTACGGGTGTCAGTTGCGTGTTTACACTTGTCCTTGCAATTCTGATCAATTAGTTGTGGGAAGTACAGCATTGTGTTTAACTGAAGTGGAAAGCGATTAGTATGTTAAGTGTATCAACAATAGATTTCGACGTCCTCGTCAATGTCAGTGAAGTGATCGGGTGTTTGATAGTATTTTGTTAACTCATTCATTATAATACATATAATTTTAACTTTAGTTTTCCATGTAAATGAATACGCTACGATTAGATGTTCCTTTCAGGCTTATCACTTCTTGTTAGGCGTTTGATAGCTCTTAATGTTTGTTCACTCATTTACTGTAGTAATTCATACAAATTTTCTGTGAAAAATGTAATAATTGTTTCAGTTAAATAGGTTTAATTATGGGAAGTGCAGTTACAAAAATGTCAGTAATACTAAAACGTCGTCTACCGAAATGACTAATAGGCCTAATACAAAAAGTCCGGTTACCAAAATGTCTAATTGTTCAAAAGGTCCAGTGAACAATATATCTCAAAAAAAAAAATGCAAAAAAAGTTTTGAAAACCAAGTAAGCGTATACTGTAAATACGGCGAGGCTCCAGAAGATGTGGAGCACGTTTTTGGTAGTTAGCACGAAGACATAAGTGGCGGAGTGGATCCAGTATCAAGTTGTGCAGAACGAACATACGTACGTAAGAGTAACGTCACAGACTTTCAGTATTTAATCACACTGAGGAAGAGGCACAACACCTTGAAACGTTTGTGATAGTGAGAACAAAAGTAAGTTCATTGGTGAAAGTTTTTTATATATAATAATACATATTGAAGTTTCTGGAATTTAAAAGAAAAGATTAAATGACCAAATAGGCAAACACAACTTATGACTGGTCATCAGCGTGGGCGAAATCCAGTGAGAAGAAGCTACCAGTTTAATCAAAGGAAAATAGAAACAATAGTGGGAAATTATCGTGCTTATAAGCTCCGTGGGGAAATTGCAGTTTATTTAAGACTGCTAAGTAATTCATTAAATCTCCAAAACATTGAGCTGGAAGACGAATTTGAAAATTTGAAGATATGTAAGGAGTTGTAAGATGTAAGATCTTATTATGTAAGGATCAAGTTGTAAGGATATGTAAGATATAATTCATCAGTAGAATGTAGGTTTTCATAAATATACTGTATACCTATTCCACTTTAAAATGTCATATTAGTTCTCCTTATTCACACGCAATAATAAGTCACGTAATTTTTAGACATAAGTTAAGCAGACATTATATGTACTGTTGGACTTTCATAATAAACAGACATTTCATCAGTAGGCCTATATCTAACGGAGTAGACCAATTGTCACTGGGCGTCGTTACACTACTGAACATTATTTTCTTGGACATACCGACTTTCCACCGTCATAATGCCATTATACAAAAGATCACAATAAACAGTTTCCTTAGTACGTATGATATAATCTGCTTGTATGAGTTAAACGTATTCAAAAAATCTGTAGGCCTAATTAGTTACTGTTTTACATTCTGTTCTTCAGTTCGTAGAGGAACTGGCTTCTTAACGCCTCGTTTACTAGTATTGTTTACATCGAATTAAATCCAGTGTTTATTGACTATTTTCTGAATACAGAAACGGGCTGAATGTTAAATTTTACATTTCATAATAACATGGTGACGCAGAAAGGGAAATAAAGCAACAGAACATAATTGTTAGGAAGATAACTTTCTCTAACCCAATGATAATGGACGAGTCTTTACGCATCGGAAACGATTCTTTGTTGCTGACTTAGTAGAAAATGATTCTGCATCAACTATTTTTATAATAATGTGATGTGTAATGAGTTATAACTATCACATTCCAAGAACATTTAGAACCAATAAGTGACTTGAACAGCGCGCGCGTGTTCTGTTTGACGCTATAATCACGCGAATTACAAGAGTTGGCCGTAGTACTAGGCCTATAATATTGACATTGTGAATTGAATTTTAGTTTTTGTTTATTTTTTGTGCGATATACTAAATTTAACACGTTCAGTAATTATTACTGGGTATCGTGAATATCGCGTAGTTTATTATTGTACCTGTGAAGATGAATTTTTGAAGCGAGGGTAAACTGAATAAATGTGATTCTGAAGTTGATCTGACTAAATATAAAATTATTCTCTAACAATGTATCTCCCAAGTTCTTTAGTATTCCTGTACGCCGTGTGTATCATGTGTACCTGTGTACAGTGTATCATGTGTACCTATTTATAATCTTCATTGTTTGTATTAAAATATTTTGTTATCCTATGATATAAAGAAAGTTGACTTACAAAACGTGAGCGATTACTGAGAGATTGACGTTAACGATTTTGAAAGATTTCCTTACTTAATGAGCAAATGTTAAGTGGAAGTGAATACTATAATTTATTCAGTTGAAAAGCGAATAACTGAACTATAGAATTCATATTAATAAGATATAAGTGATATTTTCCCTTTTCAATTTTAAGTTCAAACGAACATAGGTTACATCAAATCGATGTATGCGCATTTGTGAGCTGTAATTGTTGCTTACGAACCTCTGGCAGCTGTCGAAGTGCTTAACGATAACAGTATGTGGCATGAACACAGTCAGAAACAGTTTGTTACTTAATGTAAAGTGAGTGATTTATAAATAGAAGAGAACTGAAGCATGGGGTTGATTATAGGAGGGGGCAGCGAACGATTGGGGCGTGTTCCACTTGAAAGAGTGAAATGTGACAATTTGATGAATGACCGGGAAGGAAGTGTGTCCACTTCATTGGAAAGCCGAATGCGTTTCGTTCTCTTCTCAACCACCGGCCATTACTTATATAATGTCACGTACCTTCCTTGTATTGATTGCTTTAATGTCTTCTTCAGCGTCTGCGAACAAACTGAATCTACAACGACATAAAGTAAAGAAATAATCATACAAAGAGTTGACTAAATACGCAGGAGTTGACTTCTCAGAGTAAATGTACGTGTAGGGTTAAGTGTTTGCTTTGGCTCTCATTTTATTTAAGCATTTTTTCGATAATTCTTTTGATTGTCATCAACACATTCTTTAAGTGTACCATACTTTGAGCACTATGTTTATGAGCAATACATAATTCAAGAAAGTGTAATTTTTAAACTAAACTGAATACTCTTTTCACATAAGACTGCAGAGTGAAATGTAAATGAGCTCTTTTATCAAGAAAGAA
This sequence comes from Magicicada septendecula, assembly GCA_034769895.1. Classification (NCBI taxonomy): domain Eukaryota; kingdom Metazoa; phylum Arthropoda; class Insecta; order Hemiptera; family Cicadidae; genus Magicicada; species Magicicada septendecula. Next base: position 273,691,274 of record CM068371.1, read on the forward strand.
AGGAGAACAAAATTTTACTCACCGATCACAAAAATTGTAAACCCCCCATAAATGTTTAATTGGATTATACGTTTCCACGACATAGTTTAATTACGCGGTAGGCTACGTGGTATGTCTGTCACAAAAGAACCGATTCAAGCGAAAGTAATTTTAACTTTTAATTTCAAGTTGATTGATTAACATCGTTTTGCTCGCATTCCTCATAATTGTTGCTGCTTTAAGAGAACGACGTTAAAGGTGCTGCGGACACTCCTTTTGTACAGTGACTTTTCTAGTACAAAAATTATCAGCTTCAAGTGCAAATGAGTAGAATTCTATAATTAAGAATCATATAAGGAATGACGCAATACTGGGTTGTCAAATTTTTCAGTTATGTAAGCAGATTCAGAAACTACAGCTTTCATTAAATCTTTGTCTCCTTATGCTGACTAGATACCACTAAGGGACGCCGAATATCAGATCTGGATTAATATATAGCCTAAATACAGTATTTTTAATTTTATTGTATCCATTTTTGTGCAACTGATTTAACAGAGTAGGTGTAGATATTTAACAATTTGATTTATTTTTGTGTTAATTTTGTTTTAAATATTGACATAAAGAGACAATCTGTTTCATGAATATTTAAACAGACAATATTGGTGCTATTATCTGTTTGGAAATAGCGCGTTTTCCCTAGTAATGGCATTATAAACTAACGGAGTTCTGTACAAATTAATTTTAAACTGAATCCGTAATAGATCCATTAGAGAAAATACTATTAAGGAATCTATCGGCCGCCTAGGAAAAAGGTTGTGTCTACTTATTTATGTAAGTTTTGATTTTTATCTACAATGTACAATTGTGTCTCCACCGTGATGAATTAAGTTCTGTTTCACCTAGAGTATCTCCTTCCTTTTAGAGTAAAGTTGTGTCCAGTAGCAGACGAGAAAGTTTTCTTCCAAGCGAGACGTAGACCGTTACGAAGGAAAATGAAACTCAATGCGTGAACACATTTTGAAATCTGAAACAAAATTTAAACAGAAAAATTTTACCTACCAAAAAATATTAAAATTTATTGTCAATTAGTTATGTGCCCCATTAATGTTTAATTCCCGAATGTCGGCGAGTTGCGGTTTGTTAAAGATTTTCGGTTACTCTACGGTTACCACCAGTGAGAAGACATTGCGTATCGGACTGCTGCCGTACTACTTCTCTTTATGGAACCTTTGTGATTGTCATTTATGAAACGTATGTTATTCAGTTCTGAATAAAGCTATAAAAATATGTTTATGTAGACCCGAAGCCTAAGCAGTTTCTTACAGATTTAGCAAACCGCGAAACGGATAACAAGTATTTATTACAGATAAGATAATCTGTTCATCTTACAGTTTTAGAAGTAAAATCAATGCTTAAAAACACGTGGAATTTTAAGCCACGTGCATATAAAAGCCACAATGGTCGAGAGAAAAAATGAAGAAATATTTTCGAAACTGAAAGAAGCCAAAAAACAATAGTCTTAAAAAACAGCACAGAACCCATATAGCGCAGAAGAAACGTGGTTTGTAGTGTAAATTTGAAAATATCAGGATAAAAATTATTCAAAAATATTGTCTAATCAGTATTCTGTTCGATGTGAAAGTATCATATCTCACGATGGTAGACGAGACAGTCGAGTTGTCGAACTAAAACGCCGTCTGACAACAGAATTTAAAGTAACTTGGATATAAAAAATTAAATCACTTATTAATTAAATGGCAGTCATCTCACATTTTTTTACTACAAAACTATCGTGTACACTTTCCAGTTCGTGTTTCTTTACGTCATGAAATTGCATAAGAAAAATGCGTGTTGGGGAGCGTTGCGCAACAGGGAACGCCGACCGTGTATTGAGCCGTGTTGTGAACAGCTTTTTATAGAATAATAATTGCGACGGAAGGCGGGGAGTCAAACGCGCCGTTACCCCAGCGTTACCCGTTTGGAATAACTGAACGCGTGCACAATAAAAAACGCAGAGGTAGGAATGGGGAATTCGATTAAGACCGCCGTCAGATTAGGCCTGGTTTGCATGCTGTCACTTTGTTTGATCTGCAAACACAAATGATTCAGCAGCATCTGTCGCCGTGTATCGTCAGCTGTCATCGTGAGGACAAATAGCAGAACGTGAAACTCAGAGACACACTTCGTTGTGCATGAAACTCAGGAAGTACATACATTTATTGTCTCTTTATAATAGATTTATAAAAATTGTAAATATTTTTAGATTGCGAATGTTTACGTTATAAAGAGTTGTGAAGTCGATCATTTCACTTTTTCTTGTGTATTACTACCTCAGCCGAAAGCTTAACAGTCGGAAACTTTAGGTGTAATAGTGTAACAGTCGGAAGTTGTAGTTTAATAGTATTAGATATATCCCGTTAGTAAAATGACAAAATGATTTCATCACATTCATTCCATGTGGGCATTTGTTTAAGTGTTGTACAGAGCATGAACAACGCAGAAACACGGGAGGACCTAAAACATTAATTATAACTGACAAATTCTTTTGATTGCCGACGTTAACGGTTAAAGCAAGGCAGTAAGACTCGTACTCGCATTGTAACAGTATGTAAACAGTGGAAGATAGAGCGGCCGTAAGACAACAATAATAAAAATAATCTTCTTAATAGATTTACAGTCTGCTAATTGGGAACAACATAGAGGGATATCTGGTCGAAATTGAAATGTTTAGTCAACTATTTATATCAGATACACTGAAACAAGACGTAACAATTGTTATTGACAGCAAGAATACAGTTAATAACTATTTGTTGTACAGTAGAAATACCATTTTTTCGTTGTTGTCTATACTAAAATTAATGAAATCCAGTGGAATAATAGATACACATTACTTACCAGTTGCAGTAGGATTTTCGTACAGTTGTTAATTACTTGATGTTAACGAATAATGAGTCACATCATGGGTAAAACATTCGCCACTTTTTGTGTATATTAAACTGAATTAAATGACTTGAGAAAACCCAAATATTTCTAAATCGCACAACGGACGAACGATGAACAGTTAGGACTTTCTCTCGCTTCAAGTTAGAGTAAGGTTGTTCAAAATCTGTGGTCAGTATTAAGTATATATTCTATAACACACTATCCTTGCTTCATGTTCCCATTCAAATTCAAGAACATTCAGTTATCGCCTCCTCGACTCCGGTTGATTGATTGTGCTTCAGCGTTTAACAGAAATGCTCTGTTTCCGTTATTCTAGCCGAGTTTACTTACACGCGCTACTTACTCCTGTATACTGAAATTAATAATTGTACTTTTCATGTAACTGTGTATGCCAAATAAACGAGATTGTTTTAAACACTTTCACAACTTAATTAGGAATTATGCAAACCGTGGGATGAGTGTTCGTCATCCCTTACGTCGGTGCATGGCGCTTTTGTTTATACGTACAGACAATCGTAAACAGTAATTTTTGTTGACATTCAGCCAGTTGATACATTAATATTTTTGCTGTCGCAATTGGATGCGGTCGCACAGTTTATTAAAACTGGCTGCTGCCCCACAACTTTAATATTATTAATATCGTTCTGTCTGAACCGTGTTATTATGGAGCCTGTTTAAATAGTGCTCCGACAATAGTGTGGACTGGCGCTCCGTAATTAGTTTGTTTTGTAATGATTACGTAAATAAAGACAGTATACGACATACATACAGTGGGGCTCGTCTGTCTATCGGTTTATTTTTTTCCTTTAACACACGAGGCTACTATCGTCGTGTTGTTTGACCGTATTCCACATGCTGTGACTAACAAGACAAGAATGCGTCTTCCACACTTTTAATTAATTTTGATTTCACATAATTTGACGTCTACAAAGTTTATTATCTAAGAACGAGTTTTTAAATGCTTCGTATGCTTTAAAAGGCTTCTAAATTTGATACTTAAATTAATTGTACGTAATTCATTTAAATATCTAATGGATGTAACGAAGTTAATTTTAAATCAACTTCGAGTGAAATATGAAACCGTGATTGTTTCAGTAGGTCTAAAAAATTATTCGAAGTGAATATTTCTCTTCCGTTGCCGATGCAGTTACAGGTTTTATATTCATGCACGTGACGCTTCACATTTTAAGTGCAACCATAATCTATAGCCAACCATACGGAAATATCGTCGGGTCACTGAAAGTATTTGCAAGTTTTAAATAATTTCAGTAAGATTATTGTCCGGGCTGTTGGGCCGTGGTCCTCTTGTTATAAATCCAGACGTTTCGACAGCAGCTACGGCAGTCATCTTCATTGGGTCTCCCATTCTGATCCTCTGGCGACTAACCCACTTTGTTAGAAATCATTACAACAGTACATAATCTGTTTTACAAGGAGGCGTAGTGACTAGCGAGTGTGGGGCCTGGCCGCTATCTAAAGATTCTGGAACTGATTACGGAGTGCGCTAGAAAATCAAGGTGCATAATACAGTCCAGGTTCGACTTAGCCAGATACCGTTGGCGGCTGAAGCATAATGCTCGCCCCACTAACTTCTTTCCATTTCGAAACGGGTCACACAAGGTAGCCTACCTCGCCTAACTCCTAAACTACTTCAGTTATATATAAAAGCACAATTATTTATAGAGGGGGAAAAATGCTTTGTGCACCGTCAGAGGAGGCCGTGCTTCCTCTGGTGTGTAGGACTCTCATCCACTAAAAAAACCCACCTCTAATTCTGGTATTCATATCTACCCTGTAACCACTTAGCGTATTCATCGGAATGGAGCCTATTGCACCCTTATCGGGCTCTTTCTAGTTGCTCCTCATCTTCTACTGCCCGTTGGGTGCAAGTTGGGCCTGTCTTTTTTTTCTAATAGGATCCACTGAATAAATGCACTGATTCGGTCCCATTCCGCCTTACCACGAAGCATAAGCGCAACTACGCTCTCGGGCGTGAACTTCCCGAGCTCCATTTCCAGTACCACCCTCTGTCTTGCGAATCTGCAGCACTTGAAAAACGTGTGCAAGGCATCTTCATGGGGAGAGTCTCCGTATTGGCATGCTGGGCTTTGCACCTTTCCCATTCTATGGAGGTAGGCATTAAAATTGCCGTGGCCACTGAGCAACCGGGTCAGATGGTAGTTGTCCTCACCGTGTTGGCGGTCGATCCATTCCTTCAAGTTTGGTATGAGCCTTGCGATTCCCCTTCTCTATTAATAAGGGTCCATCTAAAAGGCGCCATATTAATAGTAATAAAATAATAATAATAAAGCTATTACAATAAATAAATAAAGGTTACGTTAATAAAGCAATTTTAATAATAGAGCCATCATAATAGTAACGCTACATTATAAAGCTTTCAGCGAACACAATGTACTATTAGGCTATAGTATATATTTAAAATCAAGATGATCGCTTATCATTTTCGCAGATATAACAACGTTTTCAAATCTTCGTAAAAAAATAAAATAAAATAAATTATTATGTATACAGTGTATAACAAAATACGACTTGAAGCTCTGTGGAGGTAGCTGCAATTTGTAGCGAATTAAAATAGTGACGTATTCACACATATCTTGAAACTGATAGCCAGCTTCATTTATTCGAAGGAATGCGATCGTTTTGATACTTATCTCTCACAAGTGTGGTGATACTGGTGATGCTTTTTATTTTATCATATTTGTATACGTCAAAAAGTCAAAAAGGCAATAATCCAATGCACACGATGTCAGGAATATGGCCACTCCAAAACTTACTGCAGAAAATCATTTATCTGCGTAAAGTGTGGAAAATCTCATGACACTAAAACGTGCAAGAAACCTAGGGATACCCCTGCTACCAATGCACTCTGCGATGGCAGTCACCCAGCCAATTATAAAGGGTGTTCTGTAAATCAAAACCTGATAAGTTCTAAACTTAGGGGCAATCCACAACTGCTAAGTAGTGCTACTCCACAGACACAATCTAATGTGATTCATAATTCTCCATCCCCTCTACCACCACCGCGAAATACAACTTCTACATGTGCTCAAATCACGGGCGGAAGTAGAAAGACACACATTACTAGCAACAGCCACGCAAACCCCACTAACATGGAAGTAATGGACCAACTGGCAATTTTCCTAAGTGAGTTCAAAACTATGTTCGCTCAACTCATTAATCAAAACAGCATTATCCTCAACATATTATCCACAGTCATAAATAGAATACCTCAGCAATGACCCCGGCACTAAGAATAGCTGTCTGGAATTCGAATGGGCTTTCCGGCCGCATACAAGAAATTATCCTCTTCCTGAATATCAATAAAATTGACATCCTCCTAATTTCAGAAACCCACTCAACGGATCGAACAGTCTTCAAAATACCTTATTATAACATATTCTATGCTAACCACCCTGACGGTTCAGCTCACGCAGGTTTAGCTGTCATCATACGAAACACTCTTCACCATTATGTAATGGAGCCACATGTCACTGCAAAAATCCAAAGTGCAATCATTAAAGTTCTCGCCCTTCCATGGCCCTTGACCTTAGCAGCTACATACAGCCCACCACGCCATTCCATATCGACAGACGAATATCTAGAGTTTTTCGCCACTCTGGGACCACACTGTCTTGTAGCGGGGGACTGGAATGCGAAGCATACTGCCTGGGGCTCAAGGCTTATCACACCAAAGGGTCGAAATCTACTGGCAGCTATACACCATCTTCATCTCAGCTACTTATCAACAGGAGAACCTACGTACTGGCCCACAGACTTAAATAAAATTCCAGATCGTCTTGATTTTGCGATAACAAAAGGAATCTCGCACTTATATACCATAATCGAACCAAATCTCGACTTAAGCTCTGATCATAGCACCATTATAATTACATTAAGCACTAATGTAATCTGGAGGGAAACTCCACCTGTTTTATGCACTAAGCAGACTAACTGGGATTTATTTGAACACATTATCAATGAGAATATCAACTCTAACTTTCGCATTGCGGATTCCAGAGACATTGAAGAAGCCGTTCAATACTTTACTAAACTACTACAGGATGCTGCATGGCAAGCTACACCAGAAAGAAGAAACGTTTTACCTGATTATCATAATATACCTCTGCACATCAAACAACTTATTCAAGAAAAACGACAAGCTCGCGGTAAGTGGCAACGAACGAGAAACCCCCAGTATAAAACAATTCTCAATAGGCTCACCCATAGAATTCGCGCAGCTATGCAAGAGGCCCGAAACGCACCGTTTGAACACTACGTAACATGTTTAACACCCCATGATCATTCAATATGGAAGGCGACAAAAAAAATCAAACGCCCGGTAATCCCAGTATCCCCCATTCGTAAACCTGACGGCAGTTGGGCTCGAGCAAATGAAGATAAGGTGAATGTGTTCGCAGATCACCTTTCCCAGGTTTTCACCCCAACCTCATCAGCAATTGATGACTCAGAAATTCTAACTTACCTTGATGCTCCCTGCCAATTATCTCCTCCAATCAAAGCGTTTGCCTTCTCTGAAGTTCTCAGGGAGATAAAACATTCCAAGACACATAAAGCCCCCGGGTACGATTTAATAGTTGGAGAAGTTCTGAAACATCTTCCCAAAAAAGCGTTAGTACTGCTTACAACTATTTACAACAGTATGCTCAGACTGTGCTACTTTCCAATCCAATGGAAATTTGTCCAAATTATCATGGTCGCAAAATCTGGCAAACCCCCTACTGACCCTACATCTTACAGGCCAATAAGCCTTCTTCCACTCTTGTCAAAAATATTTGAACGACTTCTCCTGACGAGACTAAAACAAATAGTGCCCTTTAGGTACCTGATCCCTGAACACCAATTTCGGTTCAGAGAAAAACATTCTACAGTGCAGCAATGCCACAGAATAGTGAACAAAATTAGGGATAGCCTGGAAAAGAAGACGATGTGCGTAGCTGTCTTCCTAGATATTCAGCAGGCTTTTGATAAAGTCTGGCATGAGGGCCTTCTGTACAAGCTGAAGAAACAACTTCCTGATCAACTATATTTACTGTTGAAATCATATGTGCAAGATAGACACTTCCAAATCAAAATCGAAGACACTGTGTCAGTAATCTCTCCTATAAAGTCGGGAGTGCCTCAGGGCAGCGTTCTGGGGCCATACTTATATCTTATATTTACTGCCGACCTACCTGTGACAGACTACACTACCACCGCCACCTTCGCTGATGATACCGCTATCCTCGCAGTAGATCCCAACCCGGAACGAGCCTCTGAGAAACTGCAAAGCCATCTTTACCTCCTGCAAGATTGGTTCCAGCGGTGGAGGATCCGAGTTAATTCTGCAAAATCCACTCAAATAACCTTCACCATGAAACGTAGCTCTTGTCCATGCCCCCATACCTATAAAATCAGAAGTTAAATACCTGGGGCTGCATTTGGACGACAAATTAACATGGAAAGCCCACATTCAGGCTAAGAAACAACAACTTAACTTAGAAGCTAGGCAAATGTACTGGCTCATAGGTAGAAAATCTCAGCTATCTCTCGCAAACAAAGTCATCATATATAAAGCTGTGCTCAGACCAATCTGGACTTACGGTATAGAATTGTGGGGCTGCTCTAAACCTTCCAACATAAAGATTCTGCAGACAGGTCAGTCAAAAATCTTGCGTTGCATAACGAATGCTCCCTGGTTCATCTCTAATTATACTCTTCACAAAGACCTCAACAGTCCATACATTTCTGATGTCATCAAGATGCACGCCGCTAAGTACAGGAACCGCAACATAGGACACAGCAATGACCTGATCAACGAGCTCCTCAATCCATCACTGGATGTAAGAAGGCTGAAGAGACAGTGGCCAGATGACCTGACCCGGTGAACGTGGTAATCATCGCTGGATGGTTCCCATCTCAAGTGACGACGTATACATCACTTTTACTTATTACTCTGTAAAATGAGTAGATTGTAAAACTGCATTATAATAAATTAAAAAAAATATATATATATTTGTATACAGGGAATCTTAGTATATTGTTTAAACATAAGATCTTATACATCACAGGCGTGGATGCTTACCCTCTTTTAACGATAACAGCAAGACATTCTAAATAATTTGTTTTGTATACAATGTCTGTTTGGCATACAAGAGTCACGTTTATTTTGGTTTTCGTTATTTAGTGGTCTGTTAGATCCCATTATTCTTTCTAAGGTTATTCCTTTGAACACGTTATCGAAATACGCAGCAGTACTGTATAACATATTGATTATAGAGAGTTAGCGAACGTAGCGAATGATAACTGTAGGTTTTTCTTGTCATATGTTTAAAGTCAACGTAGTGACAGTCATATTGTTTCAAACGCTGCTCGGAAACAATGACAGTAGACACGCAGAGTTCCCTTTTGAAAAACAAAACATGAATAAACCCAGATTGAGAAGCGGACAGTTCGTGAAACACTGTGACAGTGCGCCGGCTACTGTCTCGGTATTTATGCAGAGGTACTCGACATCATTTCAGGGACACAAACAATTGTACACTACATACCGAGCATAATCGTCGGAAACGTTAGTGTTTTGTTTACACCTGTCGGTTGTTAAAACACGGTCGGTACGCGCGCGCGTACTTCCATCACTGTCACATTTGCTATGCCACGTAATGGGTGAACAGCTGATGTTGATGACGTTGTTCATAAACACTTACATACCTAAGCTATGTTGTCTTTTCACTTCACTTTAATGATCGATCTGAACAACTGGTTTTCGTGCAAACTACACGAAATGGCAGAAGACGGTCGTCAAATAACCCTACTGCTGAAATGTATATGCTTTTTTTGGATCAGTATTTCCCTGTGTACAAAATACGCTAAAGTATCATTGTGAAACTAAGAAACGTTGTTCTTATTCTACCAGTGCATGAATTGTAAATTTAAGTCGTTAATTGAATATATCTATCACTGCCGAAATGTAGTCATCATAGTCATCAGTCTAAGGACTGCTTGGCTGCAACTCTCAATTTATTTCTATTTTTCTCCAAGGTCTTCACCTCCCCGTTGCTCTTTCTGTGGGCGTCTCGCTTTACTTGCGGCATGTCCCCTAAACGTAGCCGACCGCTTAAATTTCTGGCCTTAATAGACCCTTCAGTGATATTTTTTATTAGGCTGTCAGCCTTAATATATGCCCAATTATTTAGTCTTTCTAAGTTGGATCTGTCTGTTGGATCATTCGGTCTTTTGACTGTAAGGTTCTATGTCAGTCGGGCAATGCTAAGAATTGCAAGCTCAGTGATCAGTAGTAGAACAGGTTGTGGGCATAGTCTACTCTGACGACGTAGTGACTACATGGCAAACATCACGTATGCAACACGTGTTACTTATTTATGTCGTACCGGCATAGTAATATTATATTTCACATGAGGTGAACTCAAATAAATACATTATTCAGTATATTAAAGTATTATCAAATTCAGTGTTATTCACTGTAGGCCTATAGGAGTTGTCCATACTTTTTGCGGACAAAAAGTACTATTGTATAGTAATACAATATTCGAAATCATAAATTACGGTAAAGTAAGTGAGTGAAACAGAATCTATTTTCTAAAGCCGTCTCCATTTTGTATTACTGGTGTTCCAATCACTTATTGCCCCCTCGGCCTGAAGAATAACAGTCGGAAGTCTTTGAAACAATAATGTTTTCTTAATTGCGAGGCATTTCCCGAAGCTGTCACTATGCAGATTACACCGTTAGTAAGATGAGATTACCGTTTCGAGTTCACATTGCTGTTGTGTTGCCACAATTAGTATGAACCAACCGCAGCGTATCACCTTCAATGGAGCCGACCCGTCGAATCACCGTCATTCTGCTGTTGTGTTGCCACAATTAGTATGAACCAACCGCAGCTTATCACCTTCAATGGAGCCGACCCGTCGAATCACCGTCATTCTGCTGTTGTGTTGCCACAATTAGTATGAACCAACCGCAGCTTATCACCTTCAATGGAGCCGACCCGTCGAATCACCGTCATTCTGCTGTTGTGTTGCCACAGTTAGTATGAACCAACCGCAGCTTATCACCTTCAATGGAGCCGACCCGTCGAATCACCGTCATTCTGCTGTTGTGTTGCCACAATTAGTATGAACCAACCGCAGCTTATCACCTTCAATGGAGCCGACCCGTCGAATCACCGTCATTCTGCTGTTGTGTTGCCACAATTAGTATGAACCAACCGCAGCGTATCACCTTCAATGGAGCCGACCCGTCGAATCACCGTCATTCTGCTGTTGTGTTGCCACAATTAGTATGAACCAACCGCAGCGTATCACCTTCAATGGAGCCGACCCGTCGAATCACCGTCATTCTGCTGTTGATGTAGCCGATGGTTAATAATTTACAGAAACATATCAGCAACTAAAACATTGGTTGTTTTTTGCACTAGTCTACACTACATATATATATGTATCACTACACTGATGCGCGATAAAAAATTAATTACCATTGGTAACCGTTGCTTTGACGCAGACACTCATCGTTGTGACTAAGGGAGCTATAACTCAAAAATCAATTAAGTGGTTAATTATATTCTAACTCTGAATTCATAATGAAAAATCTGCTACCGCTTTCTTATTTAACAGCAAAAACAGATGGTGATTTATTGAAAAATATAAGGTAAAAAATCCATCACTCTTTATGAATAGGAGAGCTTGGTGAGTGATGATACTCGTAATACAAATGGGAATTGCCGAGCGGCTTGAAGTGTTCCGTTGTGGTTGTGGTTGCACTCATTTCTGATCGCGTTGTTTGGAACTCATCTCGTACACTGAATGTTATTTTTGTACTCTGTGCGAAAGAAACAAAATCTAAAGCAAAATAGTTGACTGAACCAATGTTTTTGCAACGGCGGTATTATTGATTAATTTTATTGAAATAAAACATCGAAGAAACCAGAAACTTATTCCAAACAACGAAAGTAAGGTGTACATTTTATTAAAATAAAATGTGTTTTTCGGTTGATATGCGCGCAACACTTTCGAGTGTACTGTATAATTTAGTCCTTGATATGTAGTTTTTAATAACTGACAGGAGCTCAATAAATTTGTCAGAAATTAAATGGCGAAAATGTTTATGTTGTATCGTGCAGAAGAGTTCGTGTACGTGTGTACACACAATAGTTCCAGTTATAAGTCCACATCCGCCTGTTCCACCAATTCGTTGATTTCCCGCTTGTGCGTGTTTATTAATTTATAGTTACGCGTAGAACACGACAGTATTGCCTTCATCAAGTTTTGGTAGCGGTGGTTTGTGATTCGGAACGCTGAAAATTTGGGACAGTCACTCGCGTACTCTAAAACTGTTTCAGCTGCTAGAATTAGTAGCGATCGCTGGGAAAAAAGTATTGTAAAAGTGTGAAAATAAAGCATATAATTAAACGAAACAGTAAACGGCGCGCAACTTTGTATTCCACATGACTATTCCACACATTGAATAGTGTTTCACATCCTGTAAACAACGGTTCACCCAGACAACTTTCGATAATTACAAAACAATTTAATATAGTAAACAGTCGGTCATGCGATATCGTCAGTTCTTCGCATATAGCTCATGAAACTCCCAAGGAACAGTAGCACGGAAACGGAAACTTGCCTGTGGAAAATACTTTTACAGTGGTATGGTCGTAAACTCGAGGAACAAAATTGTTTTTAAAGGACATTTTAAACCAGAGCAAGTTAAAATAATCTCAAGCTTTACCATCTTAAACCAATATTCAATTAGCCTTTATTATCATTTCTATCTCGTTGTCGTCGTAGTCGATATGGCTATGGATTCTTACTCCACGATCCACCTCTTTCATGAAATTAGGGTTAGTTTTGTAGTTTAGTCGCAGATACTTTATATTTTATAAGTTATAAATATATCTTTCCGTTGAATAGGATTTTGGAAAAAGTCCAAGACGCGTATATGAACACTATTATATACTGTTATATAGAGCCTAACGGCATCCTCGATTACTTATCTATAATCGATAGCACGAGCTAACGCCTTCTTCAAAAGCATTTAGTGATTAACATTACAGTCTAAATAATATCCCGAGTAGACTGATGTATTTACATTTGTAAACATTATTAAGCTAATGTTTAATTTGGGTGGTATATTGGATCTTCGAGACGTGTTCATATCCGTCATCGAAATTACATCCACTTCTTCATTGATATCTCACACTTTTTTAATTATAAACTGGAAAAGAAGTAATTCACAGAGGTACTGTAACAGCTCTCGCCTGTTCTATTCTTTATTAGGTAGTCCCCTTTCAAGGTGTGGGAAAGGATACTGTAACATGGACGGCAGTAATGTCATATAAATTGTGTAACCTCTACGGTCCTGAGTGAGAATACATAAATACATAACTTAAAAGAATTTTCGATCTTTAAGTTGTGGTAAATTTCAATAACACATATTTAAATATTTTTATGAAATTCGTATCTTCGCGAGTGATATCTAATTCCAATCGGTGTGTATTAATTTTGTTCCCGTACGGTAATCTACACTCTGAATGTATCACTAAGCGAATCAGTCAGAACCGAGAATAAGGTAACTAGAGCGTGCAGGTTACAGATTAATCCTGTTGTCTAATGCTTCTGTGTTGGAGCAATCTGAGTGTTGTATGGGGGATGCAGAGGACGCCTGCTTCTCGCTAAATGTCATTACTGTTTCGTTAATTCGTTTAGATACGCTTCTCCTAACTAAGCTACGATTTTATTCAATGACAGACGCTGGCTAATTTAGGGACATCATCCGGTTTCGGTTGTGAGCAAGAGTAGAGCCATGTGTTGACGCAGATACGCGGGGGATATGCGTGCGTCAACACGAAATGGGAGCTACCGTCACATAAATATGGTGTTCGTACAGAAAATTGCGTCGTATTTTATGCCTAAAACTCGCGAAACATTTCCCAGTGCTATTAGTCATATTAAATTACATTTTTTATATTTACAGTTGTTTATTATAAGAAGGGGCACGAAGCCACTTGGGTAAGGACTTCGGAGGAAGTCTTTAGGGGTGTAGTAAATCTCCTTGTTACAAGTTAACACACACCTGCTTCGTCTGAACTGCAAAGTATTGTCTTAATGCAATACGCATATCCTATTTTGATAAGCATTGTTTAAATGATAGTGAATACGCTTGCTATCAGGGTTAAAATAAGAGTAACGATACTTTCTGATGTTAACAGCACGTAATTTTGCATTTTAAACAAATCATTTACCGCTTCCATTAATTATACCGTACCTTATATGAATCCAAACGATTGTGTTTAATAAAAACAATTACTCTTTTTTCTTCTTCTGCACTGTCTCAGGATTAGGTATGTTTGCCTCTGCCAGCATGATCGCCTCACCATCGGTTTCACAGCCTGATACATTACAGATTTCCGTGTCACTCTGTTTGGAGTCCATCCATTAACATAGTACATCCATATTCTTTTGTAGAGTACTGATGATAATGTTAAATGATTTTACTTCTAATTCTTGTCTTATTAGGTATGTTTTCCTTTTCCAGCGTGATCGCCTCACTATCGGTTTCCCAGCCCGATACATAAAAGATTTCCGTGTTCGGAAAAAAGACACAAAGTTCGTTTTTTGAATAAAGTTGAATATACAACTTATATTATGAATATAAGTTGATGTCCCACGTAGAATTTTATATTTTTCTTAAAACATTTACATTCATTGAGCCCATGGTTCACCTAAAATTAAAAAAAAAAGTTTAAAAAGTAAACACTAAGTACAGTATTTCTCTTGAAATTCCCTTTAGTCTACTATTTGGAGTCCATCCATATCCTTTTGTAGAATACTGATGATAATGTTAAGTGATTTTATTTCTAATTCGTGTCTTATTTCTTATGTGTTTTACTCTTGTTCGAACTTTTATCAACGCTCCAATAAATTTCAATTCTGATAATTGGATGTGTTGCACAACCCATTTCTTTAGTGCTCGCCATGAAGTGCTCGGCAGTTCAGTAAAGCGGGGACTGCTTTTAGTGTGTAAAATTTCATTAGAGTTCTCTTAGTTTTCGTCTTAGAGTGATACTTATTTTTTGGTACCTTTTAATTCTATTGAGATTATCTTCGTCCTTTTTATAAATTATGTAACACCCTAGAAAATAAAGCGTGCCTGCTTCATTTTTTCATACCAAGGACAATGTTTGTCCGTAACGAACCCCAAAAGCTCATGGTCGTGTTGTTTTGTACTTAGATGTTGATTTATAAGCTACGCACCACTAATTTAGTCTGTGAATAGTTAGGCTATATGATATTTATCTTCAGACAGAAAATATATGCGCGAATGCAGAACGTAATGCTGGAAGAAAGGAAATTCATTCAACACTGTAAA
This sequence comes from Magicicada septendecula, assembly GCA_034769895.1. Taxonomy (NCBI): domain Eukaryota; kingdom Metazoa; phylum Arthropoda; class Insecta; order Hemiptera; family Cicadidae; genus Magicicada; species Magicicada septendecula. The sequence continues at coordinate 273,706,602 of CM068371.1, forward strand.
TAATATACATAGTAAAAGTAACTCAAGACGGGACATTTGATGAAACAATTAGCGCAAAATTATTCAGGGCAGAAAAGCGGTGTTAATAGTGAATGGTTTACTGTAGGATCAACAAAGATCAAAAAAGAATTTACAACACCACTGTAAAAAGTATAATTTATGGAAGCGAAGTATGGAAAATGATATCAAGAATGGAAAACATGTTAAAAGCCACTGAAATAGATTACTCGGAGGGGGGAGCTGGAAATCAAGAAAGGAAAATAACAAATAAAAGAGTAATGGTAGGACTAACTCATAGATTAGTAGTTAAGGTTAAGGCCTAACAATTAGTATGGTACGGATACGATGCATTAAACAAACGGAGAATTCTACGTAAACAAACAAATGCTGAAATCGATACGGTTAGGACGAAGATAACTGGGCAGACTAAGGAGAAGGTTCAGAGAGGACTTCGGTGAGGAAATCAGGGGGTGAGATTTAACGAAAAGTCTATGCTCAAAGAAAACTGAAGGTTGGGTATCGTAAAACGTTGTTAACCGATATATACAGATGGACTTTTAACAGGTTAATAACTAAATAGGGCTACACCAGTATGTTTAGTAATTAAATTTCGTTCAGTGAGATGACTTATTCAGAGCCCATTGATTTATTCTTATCCAAGTAAACTTTGACTATAAGCACAAACATCGAGTGAAGTTTTGGTGGCTTTTGGTAGCGGTGATGTTGGTGGAGGGGGTTGTGGTGTTGTTGGTTAGTATGATATCTGACAGAGGCGGTTATAAATTAGGGGCAGAGTTATGTGAAAAGCCGCATGGCCTGTGTAGCAGTTTGGGAAATATCACATCCCCTATCAAAACGTTGTGGATATGTTAACGTTAACGCTAGAGTGAATACACACACATACAGTACCACGCGGTGTTTTAAGCGAGTTTCATTACGAGGTGTATTAGTGTGAGTTGAATTAAGAGAACGGAATTTTTATTTGAAGTCACTGCTATGACAAGCAGCGAGTTGGTAAACCAACAGCTTTTACAACGATTTTAGAAACACGTTTCTTTAAATCTTATAATTTCACTTATAAGTATGCTGCGTTGTCAAACAGGTTGGATAAATTTACTGTATATCGAGTCGTAATGGTTGTTACCTGTGTTACTCCTATAGTCTGAGTAGGTTTCGTCTCTACTTAGCCTTAAACAAAACTGTTAATTAGCTAATATATTAAGAGATACATGTTCGTGCTACCAACGTGGTTTGGGGAGAAAGGGTGAATCACCTCGCGCAAGGTGAAAAGAATTAAATAGATTCATAACGAAATTAAAATGGAATATACAGATTATATCGTTTGCAAAATTAATAAAAATAAATAATGATGATGATTATTAGAGGGGGTAGTAAATATATGACCTCTTTTTACACAAGAAAAAAATTACTAAGTTACTTACCGCTTGTATAAATGAAGTTGGTTTGAACGGGGTTTGACTCTTACCAAAAAATAAAACTTCATTTGTAGAATATTGGTACAGTACATCGACTTCAGTGCATACAAAATTATTTTCCTTTTAACTCCTGGCCGTGTTGAATAAGATAAGTGTCTTTATTATACAGCTCAGAGGGAACTCTGGTTTTAAGGATTTATTAAAAATTTACCTAATTATTTTATCAGCATTGAATACGAACTGTTACAAGGGTATGTGTCTATTTTGAAGAGTGTCTTTGATACTGCTTACATTCGTACAGTTCGTTCAAGTGACTAAGAAACGACTGCAACAAAATTAGTACTGTACAAAATCAGTGAAGAATTTTACATTCTTGTATTTGTCTTAACAGGTATATATGTATTTATTCACGTGATGTATATAGATTATAGATATAATATAGATATCTATAGATTATAGATTATCGTACTATTAGCTGTTCCTTGACTCTAATAAAATTTTATTTATACAATTTCACACGCTATTCTATTATTATTAAAGTAACCTCCATGAGCTTCAGAACTCGCTCACCGTTTTGAAGGAAATGCATTTAGGCCTACTGTTAAAAAATTCCAGTATTAGATAATTTTTCAGGTGCCAGAAAAGTTACGAAAGCCTTGATTGCTTTACCTTTTTTAAGCAGACAGTAGTCATACAATAACTTCTAATCATGTGTAACTACTGCATTGGCTTTTAGTTAAATTTGTAATGACAACAATTCCTGTATGACAAATAATGAAGTCCCAGACTTTTTAAGATTGTGTCCGTTTCTACAAATACTATTGCCACACTTCTAATACTTTTCAAAAATACACATAATAATTTACAAGAAGATGTAAAGTTTTCTTGCGAACATGACTTATAAACTTTGTGAGGTAGGTCCAAAGTTTTTAAAGAATTTTGACAATACTAATTTTGTCAAATTACGTATTAAGACACAGTTCGTTTTTTGAATAAAGTTATTCATAAGTTGATGTCCCACGTAGAATTTTATATTTTTCTTAAAACATTTACTTTCATTGAGCCCATGGTTCCCCTAAAATTAAAAAAAAAAGTTTAAAAAGTAAACACTAAGTACAGTATTTCTCTTGAAATTCTCTTTAGTCTAATAGCCGGACTGTATTTTATACAAATTTTTCAAAATTTTTACATTTTTAGGATCTGGCATCCAAAAATTTGAATATTTCCAAAACCGAATAGTATATACAGATTTTTGTTAAAATTGTCCGTAATTTGACACCTCTCTTCGAATTTTTTTTTTCAAAAATCTCACAATCAGTGAGTGTAGGGTAAAAGTAAGGAAGTGGTCGCCAGTTTTTACAAATATCGGTTGATTCATTCAAACCGAACCGTGAATTGGGTTATTGTGAGATATACCCAAAGAGGTGAACAGATAAATCTGAGAACTCGCTTAGCTCGGTCAACAAATAACTTATGTTTCCCACATGTTTTCCTTACCAAATTTAATTTTTTTATACGCTTTCTCTCGTTCTCCGTCTGTCACATTCACATCCCCCTGTCATTTTCTGTGCCTGCCTGTGTCGCAGAATAATTTTCCATTTGCTACTACTTTGTTAGGCGTTTACACGTGAAGTATTCACTTCAGATTTGTTCTGTAATGGACGCAGATTCAATCGTAAAATACCTTTTCACATAATAATTACATCATATTATCACACTGGAAACCGTATGAACTAATCAATATAGGCCTAGGTAACCAGTGAGTATCAGGATCAAAATGTTTCATTATAACAGACAACTGGCTGGGTGACTAGACTGTCTGCTTCATTCTAAAAACGAAACAAAAGTCTGTACTAAAAGTCTGGCCGCAATTTGAAGATCGAGCATTCGGTAAGGTGGGAGAAGCAGGCCGGGTACTACGGTAGGCTAAGCGGGGGTGTTGTAATCTCTAAGCTGAGAACATTACCTCGTCTCACTAGTCCTGTGGAATTTGTTTATAACGAACGCATAAATTTCTTCCTTGTAACCGATATTAGTTTTCCCCGCGAAATACGGAAATTTTTCCCATAAAGAGATAGGCTTCATATTGACAACAAAAAATTAAAAAAAAAAGATGTATGAATTACAGAATTTAATTTCAAAAAATAAATTAACTAAGCAAATGCATAAACTACAAAATTTAATCATGTAAATTAACATTTATGTTTAGTAGGCTACACACTAAAATAATTAAGTTACCTGTAATTCACTACAGTTCACTGTAGTGCACAGAAGCTCGAGTAAATTTAAATCTAATGTTATAATTCAAATGCCGATAAACAGTACTTCTTAGACACTGTTGAATTAGAAGTACCGCTTCCTAAAGCCCGAGTTAATCGTACTTTTTCGTAAATCGTTAAGATTTAACGTTTGATGCCTGATATTTTATGACTTTTAAATACAGTAGACTGCACACTAACAGACAGACGGCAGATTCAAACTAAATGTAAGTGGAAGTAACGCTGTAAAAGTAAACTTAATAAGGTCTAAGAATACAGTACCTATTCTTAGGCCTACGCGGCAAAACAACAAAAGATATACAGGTAACAAGTATCAACCATTTAAGAAATGGAAAATTCCGAAAAATACGACATGTCAATCATTCCATGTGAAATGTGTGGTTTTAAAATACAACGTACACTATGGTATACTGTATGTACATTACAAAAGATTTTGCTTATTTCTGGAATACATTCGTAGAAGGATAATTAGTGTAGGCTAAAAGAATACTTTCATTATCAGTTTGTATAAGAAAACGTTCCATATCTGAAATAAATTGGTCGACAGAACCAAAGTTGAATCTATAAAACAAAAGCAAGATAATTATCGAATTATCTAACTGCAACGAAACACGGCGCACAGATAAGCGTAGTCAGGTGTTGAATTGCAAAGCCACCAGCTATCATTAGAGTGACCAAAAAACTTGGCGTATGCCTTTGTATTATTATTTCGGTACATGTACTCACACCTAAACTAAGCCGATCGTGTTTTCATATAGCAAATATTACGTTTAAGTTCACTTTATGTACTTGTGTATTTAGTTTTAATGTGCTAAATACATAAATTTATTATTGGATAAATAATAAAATTTAGTTTTCATATATAATAAAATTTGCTATTTCTTTAACTTTCAACACCGCCTGTTCTCACATTTTCAATCACCTTACCATACTTTTAATAGTCTTTTTTTTTAATACAAAAATTATTTATGTGGGATACATTTACAGGGGAAGTTATTAATACACACTTGAACACTTGAAACTAGTGTAGTTGAAACTGGCTTTTGTAGAAGTCAGTTTGCTGACGCTGAGTAGCCAGAGGGGAACTGTGCTCTTACTAACGTAGGCAAACGAAACGGCTAGTACACGTATTTTACCCTACTTCGCTTACAAGCGGCCGCGTGGTGGGGGAGAGCAGCTTCAATCATCCAGTCGCGGCCAGACTAGTACACAACTTTCGTCTATGAAGAGAACAACAATAGAGCTCCGAACGCAGAGCCTACGTTTATCTAGACACGAAAGATAGAGACTGAATGCACGGTTATTGTTTTTGTTGTGTATTTATAAACACACCCGCGCTCGTCATTGTTGTTATTTCGCGGTGTACACCATAACGATAACACGATGACTTTAGGAGGCGCCGGCCGGGTAATTACGCTATAATCACATTCCCTCCCACCGTTTTTTGTCATTTTGACGTATATTAATCATTCAAGGTACCAACAAAATGAGCCCTAGAGAACCAGAAATACGTGTTATCCTGGTTATGAAAATTAACTACTGAATGCAGGACACAGAGTCTACTGGGTTCTTGATTGATTAACGTTGAACAGCTCCATGTGTCTCTTTAACTAAACGCTGTTCGGATTAAAAAATCTAATTAAAATTAATACTGTAATTAATGATCCTTAAACACACACACACATTCACACAATCTGTAGAGTTAACACAGGCTAATAACAGTGGACAGATTAAATCATGTAATGTTGTTCACATGAACTTGTTGCTGTCTTTTGTTTATTATTTCCAGGCTTTGCAAAAAAAGTGATATTACATTTTGCAGCACATACTTACGTGTTCAAAAGTTTCGTCCCGACATAAACGTGACAACGCCAGCGTCACAGTAGGATAATAGCAAATTTTTGAATGAGACTTGACATAAAATATTAAACATCATTTACTGGTAGGACAACTATTCCAGAAGTGGTGCTGAGGATATAAAATGCAGATTAACACAAGTCAACAAACTGCTGAATATTATGTACATATCGAACATAAGATTCGTAGAAACGTAGACATTGTGAAATTTTTGTTTGTATGATGATGAAGTTGTATTGCTCGTCATGGATTGTTGCGAGGAACAGGGTTATTTAAAACATGGTGAAGACTATAATGAATGCTCGGAGAAATACAAAGCAAGGTACAAGATGCGTTTGCAATTATAAATACGGAGCGAATGCCTACTCAACAATTCGCAGAGAAAGTAGTTGATAACATATGGATTATAAATTACACACAGAGGGAGTAACTATTGAACACAGCTCGCACTTCAGCAGTGACGCTAGTCGCTTTTGGGCATGCACTTCAGCAGTCGGTCACTACTGCACTTCAGCACTTAGCCAATACTGGGAGTTCACACATCAGCGTACAGGTATTTCAAAACACTGCCACTTTAACATACTGGTCACTACTGTATTTTATTTCTTGTGCACACTGCCATTTCATTAAGTAGTCTCTTCACCACTCAGCCACTTCAGGACATAGATACGTGTGAACGTATGGGCTTATATGTCTTTGCATTGAAAGAAAAAAAATTATGTCTTCCCCTCTCCAACATTTTACAATGGATATATGATAAATTCGGGTTCCCTGATGAATCAGGATACACAAATCATGCGAAACAACAACCCCATTAATTGCGGACCGTAACGAGCCACGCTTGCGATCTCACTGGAATCGAACGATGTTACTGTTTCCATCGTTTCTCACCTCAAGCAAATTGCGACAGGTCACAGCGTAAAATCGACTGGAAATGAACAGGAAATTACCTTCGCTGAATTTATCTTTTCACGCTTCTTGCTTCCAACCGGGAGACGGAGTAACCATCATTCATCCTGACAGTCGCTCGTCAGATTTCTTCACTAATCGCTTGCGAGTTCAGTTGCATTCGATTAATCTAGAACAGGCATTAGCGTCGGGAACAGAGTAAATGAAAGCAGTTATCTGCTGCAGTGAATGTGATTATATGAACTTGCTGGCAGTACGAAATCTGACACGGCTAATGAAAAATTGTGTTACAAAATTTTGATTGCAAAATTTAACAGAATAAATAAACGATACATTCGGTTATTTCATTTACGTACTTGAGCAACAATAGTACATTTTTATAGAAATTTATTAAAGAGTGCTTTAGATCAGATCACTGAGTTGTATACCCAAAACCGGGTATTCTTATTATTTAACCGAATAATTATATGAACTTCTGAACGTGTCCACTAATCTGAATGTATTGTTTCAAATAATTCAGATAAATAATAAATCACCTGGAGGTGTTAACAATAAACGTATGTGACCGCGCGCGCCTGCATGCACGTGCACGCGCATGCGTGTTGTGTGAGAGAAACATTCTATATGACTAAATGTGAAAGGGTTGACGGTACTTGATTAATGTAATAAGACAATGTCACTTTTAAAGAATAAATTTAGCCAGAAGAGTGGCTGAGAAAGACATTACTATTTCTCTCAGAGTTCTGTTTTCTATTTATAGATAAAACACTACTACATATGGAGTGTTAGAGAATTAAATTATCAGTCGATTAACGGCGAAAGACATGATTACTATGTGAGTACTGTTTACGACGAAGCTATAAACACAGTATGTGGACACTTAATGTCACGTAGATCGCATACAACTACTATATGTATGCGGCGAGTCGACTCCTAATATGGACGTAGAGTTAAGCTTATTCGTTTTTAATGAGCTGCAGCTGAATAAAATGCTTAATTAATGCCTTTTGCTAGGATCTTTGATTTCGCTTTATAGTTAATACTGCGAGTCATATTGACCGACGAGTAGGTACTGTATCTCGAGACAATAGAGCGACATCTGCTGATGACTGTGCGCCATGAGGTCTCGTTTACTACACGTTGTTGTTTATGTGTCTCTGTAAGAACAATAAAATTAAGAATATATGGATTAACGGTTTGAAATGTTTTGTCTGCTCTTAGTTCAGTGTAATGTCAATAAACCTAGAATTTCACGTGATGACAGATTACATAGAAACGCTTTGGGTTTACTTAAATTCACTTCTCTCAGTTTGTGGCAGTGCTATTATTAATTTTATTTAAAAATGAAGTTTTGTTCGTGCATACGCGAGCGCCTGTGTTGTTTTCATTTTTTGATTATAAAATTACAAATTTGTAATTTACGTATTTACAACACACACACACACACACACATTTTTAACACTTTTGCTACAGTCTATTTCTTGATGCATATACAATTTATTTAATATTTATAAATTATTCACCTGAAGATATGTTTTTCCTTATTTGGCACATGTTTCGAGAATCGTGTATTGTTCCCATCCTTCCTGACTTTATATCTTGTGGAGTATTTGTGTTTTGGTTGGTTGTTGTTATGGTTTCCTGTTGGTTTTGGGTATTTTATACTGGTTCTTTTGTGTGTGTGATTGTGGTGTATATATTATCTGAGTATTTTCGATGTTGAGTGCTTTGAAAATTGTGTCTTGTTTTGTTTTGATTTCTGGCAAAATATGAGTTCAGATAATACTGAAAAATACTAAAAAATATAATATTGCCGTGTATATTGCGTATTGGATGTCTGTCTGCTATAGGAGAGTTAATTTTATACGAGTGTAATCTTTTTTTTCGAAGTGTTAATACAAATTGTGACTATCAATGTCTCCGGTGTTTAATGATCTATTTCACAGTTCAGCGCTCACGATATGAGTATCCCTGCATCAGTATACTGGCTTAACATTTCTCCGCCTTAGGTGAGGACGGTTTAAAATAGGTTAGTTTCCACATGAAAATTAGCATACTCATTTTGACTTTTATAATAATTTCTGTATTTTTGTAATTTCGTGCTATAATTCTCTTCACACGTTTCCTTCCTTCATGTTTGCGCTACCTTCGTTATGCATCGTACGTAGTGTATTTGTATGATCGTGGTTTTGTGTCCTGGTCCAGTAGGGCTATGTATGTCGAGAAATAACACGTAAATTCGTTGGGTTTCCGGTTCAAGGATGTTTATATACGTCTAGTACATCCGGTTAAGTATTGAGAATCAAATACAATTGCTTTGTCAAAACATTTCTGAATTGAAGCGACAGTTATGTTGACAATAGTAACTGGAAAAATCAGGCCAATTACAGTTAATAACATTACCTGTATTGTTGAAGTTGAGAAATTTAAAATAGCAAGAACTCGATGATGATTGTAGCAAATGCAATCTGAACATGTGTAAACAGGGTCAACAGTAATAATTATTTTATAGAAGTGACAACTTCCTCGTAATTATTCCAGCGATTGTGTAGTAAATAACAGGAAGTTGATTATTAAGTTTAGGCTCAATCAATATAATGTAAACAGTATACAAGTTTCCCGTCATTTACCGTATTTAAGGTAGGGGTCTATTATGAAGCTTAGTGTTATAAGAATACACTATAAAATGTGTAAGACTCTTCAAATATTTTCTTTGAAATTAAATAAACAAGTACTCGAAAGTTTACGGTTATTTATCAAATCCTCGTTTTCATCCGACTATGCACAAGCAAAGGAGAGCAATATTTTGACAAGCAAGTTTGATTCATTGCAGAGAGTGAATGTCTGCCCCTATTTTGATAAATCATGTATCAAACTATTCATTTTCATCTACCGAATGAAAATACATAATTCTAAAATTCAAATATTATCTTTGTAATGAGTAAGTACATGCATTTCTGTTTAAGTAACCAGATTTTGGTTTAACCCATAGTTCAAATGAAACTAAGTGGTATGGATAACGAGGCACAAAAGTAAATCTTAGAGTGTAAAACTTCCCAATTCCATCCTTGTACATAAGAGGCGACTGCGGCTTAAGACTTCAACAAGTCGTAATTACTAAAACAAATATTCAGAAACCTCGACTGGAGAAGTGACCTCGCACACTGCTGTAGGAGGAATTCACCAAGGAATATTAATTTACTTATTTGATATTACATTAAATAAGACAGTATCATGCGGTAAATTAATTTTTAGAATATGAAATGTTTTACTATGAAGCAACAAGCAAAATTGTCTTTTTTATTAAAACTGATTAAACTTCTTTGAAGATTCAAAGGTTCTCAGACTAAAAAAAATACTATCCTCCTTGCTTTTGCACAGTTTGTTAAAAATTCATTCTAAAATACATAGTCAAGTGACATTCGGTAGATGAAAATGAATAGTTTGATACGTGATTCATCAAAATCGGGGCAGACGTTCACTCTCTGCAAAGAATCAAACTTGCTTGTCAAAATATTACCCTCCTTTGCCTGAGCATAGTCGGATGAAAACGAGGATTTGATAAGTAACCGTAAACGCTCGCGTACTTGTTTATTTCATTTCAAAGAAAATCGTCCGTTATGTGACGTACTGAGTGGTCTCATTGGGTATCCTTGTGAATGTTAAATTTAATCATACCTTTGAAATCTGGGTATACTTTTCGTCAAATATGTTGCATTTCTTTACATCTCAAAGAGTAAGATTGTTTAAAAGGAAAGTATATTATCACATCAAATTGGGCCCACTCCAGTATGATTGTTTTCATATTTTTGGCGCATCATTGTGATAATAAAGCTGGGATTAATGTTAACATGGGATTAGTTACGATAACACGTGTTTATTGCTCTTACTCGTGTTAATTAAAAGTTTACGTCGTTAAACATAAAATGTTACAGTCGCTGTGTTTTTCATGTAACTGGATTAGACAAACTACGCCTTATTCGCATACCAAGTAAATACGAAATTTGACAAAAACTATTTATTGTTTCTTAGCAACTTTCCTAATTACCGTCAGCACAACCTGAGTCGACTTCACAGTGAAGTATTGTTCTCCGTAGAATATTACAGGTTAATTAAAATGATCTGCATGACACGTGTAGACATACTTATCGAGCGCCGATACAGAAACAGTGTTTCTGTTTTTTATTTATTTTTTTATCTTTCTATTTTTATCTGGCTGTCATTTACTACTACATTTTGTAAATACAAATTATGTATTACAGTTTCAGCCACTTTGCTGAGTATTTAAATGTAAATGAATGAATTTCGATGACTTAAAAGAAATCGTATTTTAACTCAGTGGATATATGGATCTAACAAATAGAAAGCAGTGGCGTTTGGAGAAAAGCAACTCGCATGAGCTGAAATGTGGCAGGCACAGAATTTTAGCAAGTTTTCTGTCTCGAATCCTTATCGTGTGATGTTTTTTGGATTACGATAACATTATAAAAGATGCATTCATCACGTCGATAGTTTGAATGGCTAAATACGCTAACCGCAGATAATAAAACAGAAATGAGTTTTACATAGCTTACGGCTAGAAGTATCGTGACTTACGGCTCAGAAGTTTGGACTACTAATAAACACACAAGAACAAAATTAATGACAGCATGGATGGACTTTTGGAGACGTCTGCAAGAGTATCCAGGTCTGAGAAAATTAGAAATGAAGTCATTAAGGATAGAATGAATTTGAATAATTCAATTGTTGATTTCATCCAAACAAAAAAATTACAATGGTATAGACACACGAAAAGAATGACACAGGAATAATTGCCAAGGAGAGTTATGGAATGGACCCCACCAGGAAGAAGGAAAAGAGGAAGACCACCGATCACCTGGATAGAAGAAATTCAGACTATATTGAGGGAACGAGAAATTGAAGACCTTTGGATGGACAAGCAGCAGTGGAAGATGATAATTCAATCACCTCTGTAATCTTTGGTTCCGGAAAATGTGTAAACATTAGGCTATACAGCCGGAATAATAATAATAGAGTTTTGCATAAAATTTTATAAACCATGACTCTTCCAGTACACTAGCTAAATCTTGGAGTCAGCAAAGAAGGAAGAAACTTTAATCGGTTGGGCTGTTTCTACGTATACATGTCAGTCTGGACATAAAAATGCAGGAGATGTGTGAAGATAGACTGATTAATAAATGATGAAATAAAAAATGATAAAAGGAAATAGCAGTGTTTTTCGAATGTACATACGTTGAGAACGCTAAGCTGTTTTTGAGAACAGAATAATCTATAAAGGCTATGCTAATATACGCGAACATAAAATAAAACGTTTTAAATATTCAGTCCGCGTACATCGAGTTTTGTGGAAGCAGCCATAATAAACAGACAAATATTAGCCACGTTTGCATAATAATACGTAGTAATTGAATGTTTTCCCGTTTCTAAAAGTAGGTGGAAATATTATGCGCAAGCGTTGTTTAAATAGGCTATATCTGTACAGAGTGTGTCACGTCTAGAGAGTTGCGGTGGGATGGGAGTTCGTGTGCGGAAGAGAAGCGCTCGTCACGCAAACGTTCGTGATTCGAAACACAAGCGCTGATTGTGTAATTTATTTTATTTCAGTACATCAGATGGGTAATGAAACGTTTATGATCACAATGAGCGGGTAACATGTTGAGTAAATAGAGCATATCGAATAAAGGCGGCTGCTTTTTACGCGCTGTGCATATAAACTCGCCTGCTTGTACCGTTGTGCTATATTGTGAATGACACTTTAGTTGTCACCAACGACGTTTGGTTTGTTTTATGAAATATTTGTTTTATGTCACTAAAACAATATAATTTGTTAAGGTTTTGCTGGCAATGCCAAATTTATTATTTATTAGATATATCTTTCTGAAAGTACTCATAGGTTTGAATGGCTTAGAAAAGCTAACGACTGTCTGTGGACAAAACTAGTGAGATAAGTAGAAAAACTAATAAGTATAAATGGATAAAATCCAATAATATTTGCTAGAAAATTTGGTAGAATAATTTGTAGAAAATTAATCTTTCAAAACGTTTTAAGACTCAAATGCTTTCTTTTACATAGTTTGTAGAAAAGCTCTGGAAAATGATCAAGCTTTAAATCATAAAGACGATAAAGCCTCGAAACAGCACGGAAGGTAAAAGATCATGAAACTTACGTTCTTGGTCATGCTAACGATCTCATTTCGGTGGCAATATGAGGTGACGATAGATTTAGTTTGAGGAACACTAGTATAGATATTTAGTTTTAGAATAGTGTAAATATTTAGAGAACATCACGGATCAGTAGGTAGTCGAATGAACATAGCTGATATAAATAGTCTAGGTGGTTTTGGATAAAGAAGAAAATATTACAACCTTACAAGATAGATAAAACGTATTGTATGGGAAGGAACGGTATTTTCATAATGAGAACGGTGAGTTGAAATAGGTCAAGACTTGAAAACGAAACAAAAATTAACAGGTAAATAGAATTCTTTTTGGCGTAAAAGAACTCAAGAAAAATTATGAGGCACTTTCTGTAGTTGTGTTCTACGTATTATAGTTATTCGAGAGGAGAGGATTGTGTACGAACTAGAGAAAAAGTAGGTCAGTAAAAACAGAAATTAATTTTATCAAAAACAAAAACCAGTGTGAGAAGGAAAGCAGGACGACTATTGCAAGTGAGGAAGAAAAGAGAATGAAAGAATTGCGTCAGCGGTGTAGAAACAGCTCAGTTGAATGCATTGAAGGAGCGAATACATCTGTGAAGAATATTAATAAACAAAATTTCATGCTCTCATATAACCGGCTTGACCAATGATTAACTCCGTATAGGTAGATAATATTGTTATGACGGTCTACTTGATCATCGTAGGTACAGTGGAAAACAAAATAAATACACCAATTAAATCACTAATCACCAGCTTTAATTTTCACAGTTAAACAGTTTATAATGAACTCGAACAATATTTCCAGTCAGATTTGTCCACAAGCAATAACAATGTCTATTAATAGAGGTTCACACAATTATTAACACAATACTACTTCACTTCGACAACACTCAATCCGCACTAGCTAAAATCGCTCACGTAACTGATTGACAATCCGCCTGCTATAGCTTTATATAGGCCCCGGAGATGTGCAGTACAGCTTTGGCTCCTTACTGAACGCCAGCGGATTAATGCTTATCTCAAGTGTTCTTGGAACTCGCTAGAATCACGTAGTTGAATGACGCAACAGCTGCCACACTGGACGGGGGGGGGGGGAGTGGACAATGTTCTGGGTTGTTCGGTAGGCTGCTCGTAACAATATGGAAAAATAGACAACAGTAAAAAGAAATAATGACCTCAAAGAAGTGGTATGATTTCGTCAATCATCCATATGTTGGAAACCCATATTGAATCCACAACAATGAACGTGTTATTAATTACTGTTGAAGTACTTATAATTAATATGTTATAGTGATTTAACGTGCAATTTAACATATAGTCCGTACGCATGCTTTGAACTGTCAAAGCAAGATTTTCGGAGGCTACGTATCGTCAGAAGTATTACCACGGATCAACTCAAGTTTGTATTTACTACAATGGCACAGCTAGTACAACGACTTCTTGACGGACCAATCAACCAACATAGGAGAGGATTACCAAGAATTCAGACCTTTGATAACACAGATGAAGTAAGAGGATCGTACCAATAGGCCCATGACTATAATGAGAATGCTAAACACAAACCTAGGGAAAGTAGGGTGTAAAATGATCTGAGCACTTGAAGTCCCACTCAGTTAAACGCCAGCTGAATATGAGATGAAACTTAACATAATCTTATAGCCTATCATACTGTTACGGGGATAGCATAGCTCGTGATCTTATAACAGTGGAATAAACTATTGAACGCCAGGAAAATCAGTACTTACAATTTCCTAAACAACAACACACAGTTTAATATGCGACCATCGACGCAATCTGAAATCGCAATCTAGTTTGCTGAATTTCCAAACTGAAGTGGGAGAAAATTCTAGATGAGTCGGGTACTCTCTACAGGAATTCAGAATATTCCGTCATCTACTGATTACGCAATGCATGACAAGAGTTGCGCAAATCGTTACAAACTGCATAAGTTATTTATATCGCATCAGATTTACAATATTATACTGCTCGCTGTATAATCGCATACATGAGTGTTTAGGTTGTGGTGAGATTTACGTAGATTTTTTTAGATTTACGTAATTCTTGAATGTTGCCTCCTCCACGTATGAGGCTGAGAGGTTCTGAGGATAACGTAAACTCCGTGAGCATTTATAGCATACATTTGAGGCAGTGTACTGCAAAACGTTTCTTTATTGGATAATACTGTAATATACATTGCTCCTAGTTTTTTCTTTTGCTATTTCTGTTATTTCTAACAGACCATAAATACTGTCTGTTTTGAAACGTCTGTCACCAAGGTTTGAATTCTTGGGTTTGTTGTCACTGACGTGTCCGTTCATGAATACTACGTAATGCACTTTACCAACATCTGATCATTAGATTTTTAAATAAAATTTGAATTATATTTTACCTGAGCCCCAGCTTCCGTTACTTTACAAGCTTCTTCAGAATGTCGCTAGGAGCGCTGTCTGTTCCAGTTCCGCTGAGGTGACGCCATTGTTTGAATTGGTTATGTCTTTGTTATGCGTGATATTTTAAATAAGTATGTCTGATTTAAACTTCTTTAAATACCGAGTGCGTTTAACATGCGGCTCGTTTCATATGTTTTTTGTGTGTAGCCTGTATATATTTTTAGTTGTTCAGGTGTGTCCGTTTTTCTTCGTTTTGTATTTTCGTTGTACGACTTTAAGGTTATTATTGATGGTTGTGCAAAGTGTAATCTACTCAATGCAAACTGATTCATACAGCATATCTGTATGTAAGGACTTAACAACAACATAATAATTTTGCAGGAACGGCATCTCCAAACAAAGTTTAAATCGTGCATGCTTTTTTATCACATCAAACATAACTTTGGTCTAATAACTGACAACAGCGCCACATCGAGAGCGCCGGATCGGAGAGCGGTCCTGCTGCATTTTGAAGAAGCTTGTAAATAGGAAAAAGTTAGCTCAGGCTCATAAAGTTAATTGAAATCTTATCTAAAAATATAGTTTTTCAAAGTTCATTACGTAGTAACAAGCTTGATCACGGTGTTATTATTTCTGTGGCATTTTCCGTCATGTCTTAATTACATGTAACACAACTTAGTCCTAATTGTAAAAAATACTGTCCGGGGTCTTCCGCATTCAACAACAGACGGTTCAACCTCGCCACTGAAGATGGCCTCCAATGACGAAGATGAAACGTCTGTTGATGAAAATGGAAGACCACGGCCATACAGCCCGGACGGTAGTTCCAGCAATGGAAGACCACGGCCATACAGCCCGGACAGTAGTTCCAGCAATGGAAGACCGCGGCCATACAACCCGGACAGTAGTTCCAGCCCGGACAGTAGTTCCAGCCCGGACAGTAGTTCCAGCAATGGAAGATCACGGCCATACAACCCGGGCAATAGTTTCAGCAATGGAAGACCACGGCCATACAACCCGGACAATAGTTCCATAAATGGAAGACCACGGCCATACAACCCGGACAGTAGGTCCAGCAATGGAAGACCACGGCCACACAACCCGGACAGTAGCTCCAGAAATGGAAGACCACGGCCATACAACCCGGACAATAGTTCCAGCAATGGAAGACCACGGCCATACAACCCGGACAGTAGCTCCAGAAATGGAAGACCACGGCCATACAACCCGGACAGTAGTTCCAGCAATGGAAGACCACGGCCACACAGCCCGGACAGTAGTCCCAGCAATGGAAGAACACGGCCATACAACCCGGACAGTAGTTCCAGCAATGGAAGACCACGGGCATACAATCCGGACAGTAGTTCCGGCAATGGAAGACCACGGCCATACAACCCGGACAGTAGTTTTTACAATTACGATGACGGCCGTGAAAGCCTAAGGAATCGATTGACAACTTAGTCTTCTTGTAAATCATATCATCATTTTCACAACACAGCATAGGCAAGGTGCTGCCTATTCCCCCTTCAACAATCCTCTAGCCATGTCGTCCTGGGTCTGTCCACATACCCATGTCCTATAGGTTGGTATCTCCAGACTTGTCTGGCCAGTCTGGAATCTGACATTCTTTCTAAGTGTTCTTTCCACCGTTGTTTGTAATCTTTTAATTTTGAATTCAGTTAAAAACTTGTAACTCTTCTCTTATCGCCTCATTTCTTCTCATACGGTCAAGTTTAGAACACCGTCAACTCCCCTTCAGAAGTTAATGCCATTTCAGAGGTCTGCCTATTTTACTGTCTTGTTTTTTGGTTGATGTCCATAAATCACACCCGTAGGACAGTACAGGGACTGCCATAACTTTGTAAAACTTTAATTTTGTATCTCGACGTACCTTGTTTCTAAAAATACATAGTTGATTGTTCCACAGATCGTCTGAAACTTTTTGTAAATGCTTCAGTAATTGTATACTTTAACAAAAGTTATTTGCTGCGTCCGTGAAACTACAGTAGACATGCGTGACGTTGTATGCGTCCGTAGTGTAGGTGAAGTGCGGGCTTAGAGAAGACTATCAGTGCTAGCTTTCCCGATTTCTTAGGTCATAAAAAACGGAGACCCCAGTTGCCCATCCAAAGAGTCATAAGCTTGCCACATAAAGTAAGCAATAGTGGCGATGTGACTAAAATGTGATAGAAACACAGTTGGATAGGCCGTGAGTGTGTGGCTTCCATGTATTATTTATACGCCAGTTTTTCTATAACTTTCTCATACGAGATCTTTCAGATGTAATCCCAAGAACTAGGCGTGTTAACACACAAAAATATGCATTAGTAATTTATTTTGTATTATTATTTATTGATTAATCGATTTTTTCATTCACTTTTTATCTATTTATTTACTTATTGTTTAGTTTAGTATCATATTCGTGAATGTCACATGTTATTCCGTTGCCAGAAGGAACAGTAACTTTTCTTTCTTATCTAAGTTTTGTGCGCGCTCAGACAGATTGTTTGCGTAGGCTATTCCTGAAGGCGCTGAGTGTGGCCTGGTACTTCCTAATTCAATGGATCTGTGGAATTTCTGTGCGTACTTCACACCGCTGCTGCTGCGAAGGTTAATTTTGGCCATGATCGTAATGTATACCGAGAGACAAAGGCATAACTTGGAGGGCAAATTTTGAGTTAAACGGTTTTAGCACTTCCCTCCCTCGACTAGTAAGTAAGTATACAGCGTCGGTCAGCTTTCTCGAGGAAACCGTATTTTAACCTCGCATTCCTGTTCCGCTCCCCTAGAGCTGAACAGTCCGTCACTTCCCGCTTGCCGTTTCTCTCTTTATGCGGAGAATACAAACGTTGCCCATACAGATATTGTTCAATGTAACCGCTACTCACTGTTGATTTGTCTCGTCCGTACACCACAGAGAGATATGGATCTGTATGAGATAGAAAGAGAGGGGGGGGAGAGAGAGTTCAGTAAATTGCGGAGCATACAAACGTGTATTTACATGGACCTCAAGGAAACGTTTGGATTGGTTAATATTACTGACGCGGATTTTCAATATACCTGTATGATGTGATGGTAATGTAAACTGGGAAGCGAATACAGGAGACCATAAAACCTCAAAAAGTATTTTCAGTTTTATTAATAGTTTCTTCTTCTTCTTCTGATAGTTCCTGTCCTTTTCGGATGTTGGATATCATACAGACTATTTAAACTTTCTGTACTGCTGCACGGAATAAGTCAGTTGTATTCATGCCAAACCAGGTCTTTAAATTTCTCACCCATGGGATTCTCGGTCGCCCAACTCCTCTCTTTCCAAGTACTTTTCCCTGTAGTATGGACTGCAATAAGTAAAATCTCTGTTCATTTCTCATGAGATGTCCCAGACACTGAAGTTTTCTTAACTTCACTGTGTTAATAACTTCCCTTTCTTTCTTCATCTTTCTAAGACCTTCAACATTAGTTAAATTATGTGCTGTCTATGAAATGCTCAGTAGGCCTATTCTACAGTAAAGCCACATTTCGAGAGATTCCAATTTTTTAGTTGTGGCTTCAGTCAAAGTCTAAGATTCTACACCATATAAGAGGACCAAGAATACGTAGCAGCGTAAAAGTCTCATCTTTGTGTTTATTGTTACATCTTGACTTTCGAATAAACTGATCATTCTAGTGTGCACTGATCTTGCCTTTTCAATTCTGCTCTTTATTTCTTGAGAGTGGTCCCATTGTTCATTGACTATAGTACCAAGATATGTAAATTTATTTACACGTTCAGCTGGGCTTTGGTTTATATTAAGGTTGCAGTTTGTGAACTTGTTCTTAGATACAATCATTAACTTCGTTTTATTAACATTAATATCTAGACCATATCTACGGCCGCTTTCTGTCACATTAATAGTTTAATAATTAATTAATTAAGTATTTATGCTTACGTTCCACCGGAGATCTATACGGTGTCCACCTAGTAACTGCACCGTGCACACGGAAAGTCGGCTGTGGGTGAAGAATAAGTAACAATAAATTTGCATCCTCTTCTCTTGTAAAGGGCTGTTTCAGACTCAACATCTAAGTAGGTATGATGCGTTCCTGATGAGTAGTTTAATGAGTTCTTAAATATTAAACGTAGGCTAATTATCCGTTATGACGATTCACCATCTCTCTGCCTATCAGTGAAGTAAAACATGACTTTTTCGATTCAAACCTCTTATCTCGTGATTTCGTTGTGCATTAGTCGATTCACAATACACAGGGTCAATATTTTGCATATTGTATTGAAGAAGTATTACATCCAAGCGGCTTGATAATCCAGTGGGTATAGTGTTTGTTGAGGTGTCAAGCAACAAAATATAAAAAAGCATATCTACCACAGTGTGATTTGTAAAAATGAGTGTATGATAGAATCCCGGTGGTTGACAATGAGTTTACACTGGCCACACTGTGCTGTAAACATGTTTCTGACGTCATCAGGATTACAATTAAGGCGCGTATGAAAGGTACCTACCGCACGTTGTATGTCCGAGACGTTGCGGACAGATAGTTTGAAGAAGTCGCACATACAAGAGAAACCACAGCAGTACGTGATTTCTGGTAAGTGAAGCTCGTGAAACCGCCACAGAAAAGTACAGGAAGAAGTGACAAGGCCGGTAAGCAACGAAACAGAAACCATTTTTTCGTCTGACAGTTGGACGTAAAGACTTTCTCAAGTAACTCAATTTTATATTTGAGGTACGTTAATTTTTCCTGAACTGTTGTATACCGTCTTTCTGATTGCACGATTTTTAAACTTAATTCTGGATGGTAATTATCGTAGTGTAGGCATACAGTATTTAATCGGATGCTAACCGTCGTCTAATTGTACTGAATATAACATTTTGATTGCATTGTGTAAGGAAAACCCTATCGAACACTCGAAAGCGTCCTCCACCCGTCCCTCCGTTTGTCGAGCAGCTGTAGCCCCAGTCAAGGCCCCACTCAAGTACGTTCCAGAGTGTTCAAGAACACTTGAGATATGCATTAACTGGCACACCGCAGTAACGATGGAAATTTTATTCTATAACACTTGCGCGACCTATAAGAGGAACAGAGGCTGGCTTTGTCAATTCAGTTTACAGCGAGCGATTTCCTTAGCGCGGATCGAATGGTTGTCGAAGTATTGTGAGAAGTGTAATTTTGTTATAATTAGTCTGGACCTCTATTACTTGACATTATTATTGCGTGTGGACAAATTTAACTTGAATTATTGTATTAGTAAAATAATCTTGTTGAATAACTTGTTGATTGCAAACTGTTATTTGTGATTAATTAAAGCTGGTAATTAGTGACTTCATTGGTGTCTATTTTGTTCCCACTGTACCATACGACGATCAGTGAGACCGTCGCAACAATAGCTGTAGTGATCAAAACATCGTATTAGGCTTATGGGACGGTTAATTCCGACTCGTACTGTAGACCTTCCTGATTCACGATCCAGTACGCTTCGATCAAATCATGTATTATTGATATTGTTTTATTAAAGTCAGTTGTGCTTCCATGTTTCAATATGTATGCTGGAAACGAACACTTACCAGTCTGGTTAATCTTGCTTTTTATCCCAGGTATCCAGTGAATGTTCTTACCCAGTGGGATTAGGTGGTATTGTAAACTTCCGATCGATATTTGACTTTGTTCGCATTTGCTCTTATCGGTTTTAATTCTTATCACGCCCCTCTTTATTTTTTTTTTTCATTCAAACTTCACACCGAAGATTTCTGTATTTCCTTTACGCCTTATTCCTGTACGGCTGCTAGTTTCCTCTCATTAAATGGACGATCTAAAGTCGATGAACGATCAAACTTACTTTATTTCAGAATCTAACTTCTTTATTTGAAACGCTCTAGTATTGAAACGCGCGGCTTTTGCAGTTAGACACACCTGCTTAATGACCAAAATGTCTGATTTTAAATCAGCGTCTCGTCACTTTCCACTGACGTTTTACGACTTAGTGCTTATACGGTATCAGATCAAATTTTGTGGTTTGCACGTTTGCAAAACAACGTTTCCTCAATTACGTTATTTGGCTCAATTGTGACGAGAAACTTGAAATAAGGCACGATTATCTTAGAGAAAGAAAATTTATGAGCCTAGAACACGTTTGACAGTTAAGAAGTGATCCACCTGTCATCTGAGGACAATGTGGCAACTCGCAGAGCCGAGAACGAGTGAAGGGTTGATAGCAGAGAATTACTGCGCATAAATAGGAGAAGAGAGGCACGGATTAAAGGAAGGAAGATAAAAATTCGTATTTTGATTATCTATATCTGTAAACTGATTATCATCTGTTAAACGGTGACTTACTTGTTTGTAAATTGCTGGCTAACAGTGTTGATAATTTCACAAAGTGGTTTAATATAACGCAGAAGGTCAAGGTTTATGTTCCAGACAAAATAAAACGAAAGAAGATGGAATTCCTTTCCTTTGTAGAAGACGTTGAAACAGTTTAAATTGCCTGAAACGCTTTGTGGATACAACAGTAATTACTGCTACTACTGGTCGATACGTCTACGGTAACCACACACACGTACAAGTTGAAGCCGAAAGGTACCGTAGGCCTACACAGCTTACTTGATTTATGTTTCTTCCAGGTACCAGTTATACAAGTTTTCTCTCTGTTGCCATTAATATACCGTCTGTCGTAAGTAAGATTTGTTTTCCGTTGAATTTTTATTATTATTTAAATATGTCTCAAAGTGTAAATGTAGTATGGTGATACGCTTTAGGTTAAGTAACAAATGTGTTGAAACAATTTATTAAGTACGGTATATAAAAGATAACACCAGAAGAATTGAAATGAAATCAATTGTTTTTTTGCACACCGGCGTGTGCTATAAAGAAATTATTTGTTATTATCTTTTCACGATAAATTTGATAGTTCAGATTGCGCAGTAAAATATTGTTACAGAAGATACGCTTTTGTCCATTTATCTAAATGTATTATTCAGTTTATTAATTACATCATGTAATAAAAGTGTAACTAGTTTTGTGGTAAATTCGTTTAAAAGTGATTCGTGTTGGGCAGGGTACAAATGATTCGTTCTGCAGTGTTTAAAAACTAGGAGCACTGCAACTGCTCTCAGCCGTTTGGCACAGGAATTCACAGTCAGAACAATTCTTCAACACGCGCCCGGGCGGGTGATGCACTACACCTGTTCAAGCTGTTAGTTGAGACCATTAGAAAGCATTGCCTAAATATGTGTTTTTGTATCTGTATAAAATTACCTATGCACGGAGCCTTTTAGGCATATTTGTAAATAATACAGGCAAAACTGTATGATCCACCGCAGTAGTTGGCGTTATCGTAACAGCAGATTCAACGCACACTGCACGCTACTTTCACATCATTAGACAAACCTAATATCTTCGTGATCAAAATGTAACTTGTTAAAAGTTCATTGGCACAGACATTGGAGGGCGTTACAAGTTTCTGAGCAAAAGTAAGTGGATATCAGTACGATTTTATAGTGGGTGTTAGTAGCTGTGTACTTATCTTTTCCAGCGAGTTAATTAAGGTTTGTTCATTATCGGTGGAGCCTGCGTTAACACACTGCATTATACACTCACGGTACGCTAATCGTATATACCGAGTGTTTTGAGGGGTGTAATCTTCTTACGACCCCTCTGCTGCCTCTGACGACTCTCCTTTTCCTCGGCTGGCTCGTCTACTTATCTCTCCCTGCCGCTTGTCACTTTACAACAGACACTGACTATAACACGACGTACGTTCGCTCACTCAGTGACTTTTATCAATAGTTCATACCGAGTAGAATCGGTGGATTCGTGCAGGGTCCGATCGGTGGATGATAAAGATTCGTCAAGCTTATTTACTTCTGAGGTACCTTGTAGACGATCCAGTGCACATCCAGTTGATGAAACGAGACAATAACTTAGAGTTCAGAGCTCTACCATTTACTTAAAACATGGTCCAGTCAGATTTAGTGACTACATTATAATGCCTTAAAAAAACATTCATTACGTATTAACGGAGCCACGAAGACTGTTGCCATGTTAATCCTATTTCAGTGGGGTTTGAGGAGGGATAACTTTGCATCGACCATTCAGAGCATTGCGTAAATAGCACAAGCCAACCACAAATAAACAATTTTAAACGTGCCTATCCTCTGGCGAATCAAAATTACAATACGCTGTGTGCATTATCCCTTGCCTAAGTTTCTACACTGTCTTCTACATTGTCTTTATCACTGTAACGTGCCCTACTTATTACGTGCCCTAGGTTTTTTACATCTTAGTTGTACTATAATACAGCCTTTGGCTAACAGTCGGTTTTTGTATTTCACTGATACTGGAACGAATTCAACTAAATGTGTTATGTAGTTAGTAACTTTATATAAACTGTGCACCAGAAGCATAAGACACCATGTCACATACACATTACTTTACAGGACAGCTAAAAAACATTTTGTTTGCTTCAAAAACCAATGTGAGGCAGTGTTATTTTAAACATGCGTATTGGCTGCATAAAAATAATTAGGAGATAGTGCCATATATACTACTAGAAAGAGGGCAGTCTGTACATTAACACTATATAAAAAGCTCTATTTTATAAAAAATGCAGGTGGTGTCTTATGCTTCTGGGGCATAGACATAAACACTAGAAGACTAATATTCAGTATAAGTAAATATACATCGTATATTTTACATCGTAAAAACCCAACCTTATCATTCTCAAAGTGTAAAGTCTATCAATTTTCACATTTTGTCTAAGTTGTGAAATACAGTAATATCCAGAACGTAAAGTATTTTTACAACGGCCTAACTGATCGTCGTATGATACAGTGGAATACAAAATACAAGACACCAATTAAGTCACTAATCACCAGCTTTAATTATTACAATTCATAATTTGTAATAAACAAGATAGTCTCTTACAACGATTCATGTAAAAATTGTCCACACACAATAATAATGTTAACTATAAAGAATTGCGCACTAACTATAACACAACAACACTTCCCTACAAACACTCGATCCGCGCTAAAGGAATCGCTCAACACCACTGAACTGACAAGCTGGCAGCTATGGCTTCTTATAGGTAGCGCACGCCTTCTAGAAATGTTCCGTCCTCAGTTCAACTTAATGCGTATTCAAGTGTTCTGTAGAGTACTCTGGAACGTACTTGAACGCGGCCTTGACTGAGGCAACACCTCCCACACTAGGCGGGGGACGGCAGCGGGGACTCTCTCGGCTATTCTAGGTGGTTCCATTCGTTTCAGTATGTATGCGTTTCAAATGACCGTTGACGGGCCGATGGTAAAATAGGAATACCAAAAGTAAATTATTACAATGAAACGGAAAAGCGATAGTAACAGGGAAACTAGAAAAAAGCGTCGGTTAAAGGAGACGGAAATTAGCACGTGGGATACGATATAAATTTTATTATTTAAAGTGCCTGCTAATACGCGTATACTGTCCTCTTGCACACACTTTGCACGGTTTAACTTTGCAACTCTGTTCATTGGATATTACAACTGGATCATAAAATTTGAAATAAGTGTGTGTGTGTGTGGGCGCGCGCGTGTTGTGTGTTGTGCGATACCTTGTGTTTAACTGCGGGGCAGAAGAAGAACAGTGTGAATGTCTATCACGTCGGTGAACAGACTAAGTACGTAAACAGCTATAAATCATATAAACTCTATACCACCTGTTGTCGAAGTTATACACTTTTCATCGTGAGCAAAATATGGCTTCATCAGAAACATTACAAGGATACATTGTAGTTGTGAATTGTTTCCTGTGAACCAATGGTCAGTAGGGGGACTAAACGTTCTATTGACTTATATTTATAATTATGTTTCCTGTGTATTTATTTACAGGTAACGACAATTTAATTTTCTACAGGACTGCAGTTACCTTGGTATACAAAATTCTGTTTTCTTCAATACTCCAATCATTTGGCAACGTCTGTTCTGATTACACTTTTGTATTATTAAATTACGCAGACTAGAAACGTAAATTCAGGACGAGAGAGAGAGAGAGAGAGAGAGAGTGCGAGCGCGAGCGAGCAACAATACGACTACATTAAACGCGTGCGTGTGCGTTGTGTGTATGTGTTTGGGGGGCCAACACATATACATTACTAAAGCCGAAGAAATCGATACAATCATATTTCCATTTCCATTAAATACTCGTATTAAATAGTTATCGTAGTTTACAATTTTTCGTTACTCGCTGTACACAAATAATAATAAGAGTCGCCAAAATAATTACAGTCATTGTTAACACAATATGTGAACGAACGATTGAATACTTTCACTAATATCGTACTGATATGAACGAACACTCTCAGCTGGTTATGATATACGGTGTTGGTCCCTATATAGCACTCAGAATCGCCTGTGACGTAATAATATCTGCGAGAAAGTTTCAGACAAACCGGGTAACGACGAAAGCAGCTCGGTTCTAAAATATTAAGTTGTCGTGCAGTAGAGGACACGGCAAAAAACTCTCCAGCTAACGCCATCGAGACAGAACTAAACACTTGTCAAGTTTGTGGCGGGAGCTGTTCAGAAAATCAGTCACCCTTTCTTGAAGAAGTAAACAACGTTGTGTTCTTTAGTCTTGTACATTGCGAAAACATCTGTACTTGTTATTACATCGTTGTAAATAATTACTATCAGCAGAATAATATGTTTCCATAATAACAAATAGGCCTAACATATTGCTACGACAGCACAGAACAATCTACGCGTTTATCGAATGCGCCAGAAAGATCTCGACGTAAGCGTGTGGTGTACGTGCTACTAGACGCATTTTGCGACCCCCGACTGTGCCAGGCTTCGCTCGGGCGCTCGGACTGTGTCAAGGCCGTAGCAATTACGTAGTTCGCGAGAGATAAGACGCAGTTTGGAAACTTCTGGTGTGTGAGCGTAACTATAAATACATCGCGTCGTGGCCTTAGTTTTCAGTTCAATGCGAGATTTTTGACTGTGCGGTTCGAGAGTATTAGTGCGATATATTTACAGAGCGGTTCGAGTTATTACGGTGTACGTTCAGGTAGTTATTAGTGAAGTGTTGCGTTTTATATTCGGACGGTATAATTGTAATACAGTTGAGTTTTAATATTAGTGGACATTTTATTGCGTATGAACAATTTTCATTTGATTTGTTGTAGACAATGTGTTGTTAATTACGAACTGTTTTACTATAACAATTAAAGGTGTGATTAGTGACTTAATTGGTGTCTTGTAATTATTTTGTTTCCACTGTACCTACGACGATCGAGTAGACCGTCGTAACAGTGGTGTCAGAACTGGGATAGAACGGTTAACAGTGGAAACAATGGATGCCAGTCAGATGATGGAAAATTTACAGGCGCTGCTGTTGCAGACAGAAAAACGACAGGACGAGAAACGCAGACAGGAGGCGGAAGAAGCAGAAAGACGACAAAAAGAAGAACGAAGACAAGAAAGAGAAGAAGCAGAAAAACGACAAGATAAAACGGAAGCTCTCTTTGAAGTTATGCAGAAACAGTTGCAAGAACACACTACCGCAGAATTGGGTCTCCTACGTGGTGACGTAGGTGAATTACGAGGTGAGCTCAACAATCAGATTACCAGAATATCTGACGTAGAAGAATCCATGTCAAATAAAATAGCTAAAGTAGAAAAATCTGTCTTGACTGTGGAAGAAGTTATGTCAACAAAAATATCTGCAGTAGAAAACTCAATGGCAAACATAAGAGAACAAATTAAAATTGAAGTTGAACAGTGCATGAAACTTCAACCAAAACAAATTTCTGAACAGACTGTACCAGTGATCAAGACAGAAAAATACACAGAAAATAAGTTAACAGAGAAAGTCACTTTGCCTGCAGTAGGGACAGTTCATGTCAAAGCTCCAACCTTTGACGGAAGCACTCACTGGGCAACGTACCTCCGCCAATTTGAAGCTGCTGCATGCGCAAATAATTGGACAGAAAAAGACAAGGCTGTTTCACTTGTTCTTGCATTAAAAGGACCCGCGGCAGAACTACTACAGAAAGTGCCACCTGACAGCCAGAACACCTATGCCGAGTTGATAAAAGCTCTGGAATTACGGTATGGTGATAAACATTTGCGAGATGTGTACTGCACCCAGTTGAGAGCAAGGCGACAGCATTCCGGGGAAAGTCTTCAAGAGTTTGAAGCAAGTATCGACAGACTAATTAGACTGGCCTATCCTGAAGCGCCAGAAGATTTTCGAACGCGTTTTGCGATGCAGACATTTACTGCCGGTGTCCGAGATAACGAACTACAGCAAGTGTTACGAATGGCAAGACACCAGAACAGTGCGGACGCCCTGGTACATGCTTTGCAATTTGAGGCCGCCAAATCAGCGTCTGGTTGGACAAGTCATAAAGTGCGCGCGCTAAAAGATCGCGACGGCACAGACGATGAGGAAGAAGAACAAGGAACAGAGACTCGACGGTCGGCGCCACAAAATAAAATAAGAAAGGATGGAAGACCGAAGTGTTATCGATGTGGGAAACCTGGACATCTACAACGAGATTGTCGGGTTAGAATTCAGCAGCAGGGAAACGAGCAATAGTCGGTGCAACGGGGCGTGTGCTGACTAACTGGAGGAACGAAGCCCCTAGAGAATACGCAATTTCTACGCTTCAGAAAAACACCGGGAGCTTGGTAGTTACCGGATTTGTTCAAGAAAGGCCAACCTCGATTACAGTTGACACAGGCGCAACAGTTTCTATTGTGCGCCCCGACGTGGTGAAAGATCTCAAGCCAATCTGGTGCTCTTGCAGCTTGCGAACAGCTACTGGACGGCCTGTAAAAGTGTATGGAAAAGTGGAGATACACCTACGCCTCGGTAGACTTGAGTTTAATCATCAAGTACTTGTTGCAGACATTGTGGATGAAGCAATTCTTGGGGTGGACGTTATGAACGCATACGGATTTATAGTCGACTTCAAAAACAATGTCTTGAGAATCGGAGGCGAAGAGGTAATGCTATCAACAATGACGACAGCAGAAAAATCGATGGACGTCATAAACCAAGTGGCCGTAACTGTTCCGCCAAACTCCGAAAAGATCATCATGGTTAGAACTGCGGTAGATACTAGGGGCAATCAGTGCTCTATATTCGAACCCCAGGTAGTCAGCACACCGGGCATACTAATTGCCAGAAGTTCAGTAAAACCTGACGAAACCGGAAATGTACCTATTAGAGTGGCGAATATTTTGGATCAAGCTATCACTTTACAAAGCAATACGCTCCTAGGCAAATTGACTCCTGTGGCCTGGGTAGCCGGAATAACGAAACGAAGATCCAGTTCTTTGGATAATTCTAAATTACCAGAGGAACTGCAAGAATTATTGAACAGATCTTCTAACGACCTCTCAAGTGGTGAGGTAAAAGAACTCGGACAGTTTTTACACGAATTCAAAGATTGTTTTGCAGTTCGGGGACAGTCACTGGGAAGAACCTCTCTTGTGCAACATCGCATCAATACCGGGGACACAACACCGATACGCCAACCTCCTCGAAGGCCTCCATTATCTAAACAAGAGGAGATGTCTCGGTTAGTACAGGACATGTTGACAGAGGGAGTAATCGAACCTTCGTCAAGTGCTTGGTCTTCCCCTGTAGTGCTGGTAGCGAAGAAGGATGGTGGATTGCGTTTCTGCGTAGACTACCGGAGGTTAAATGACGTTACAAAGAAAGACTGCTATCCATTACCTCGCGTTGACGATACACTCGACACGTTGTCCGGAGCACAGTGGTTTTCCACATTGGACCTGAAGAGTGGATATTGGCAAGTGGGTCTTCATCAAGAAGACAAGGAAAAGACCGCTTTCTCGACCCCAAGTGGCTTATTCCAATTTAACGTCATGCCATTTGGACTCTGTAATGCACCGGCAACATTTGAGAGATTGATGGACCTGATACTCCGAGGCCTGACGTGGAAAACTTGCCTTGTTTACTTAGACGATGTCATAGTGATCGGGAAGACTTTCGAAGATCATTTGGAAAACCTTAAGGAAGTTCTAACTAGAATTCACGGTGCACAACTGAAGCTGAGCCCGAAGAAGTGTTCTCTATTCCAGAAGGAAGTACAGTATTTGGGCAATCTGGTTTCGGCAGCGGGCGTTAGCATGGATCCTAATAAAGTAGACACCGTAAGAGACTGGCCAGTTCCGAAGAATAAACACGAAGTTCGGAGTTTCCTGGGGTTATGCTCATATTACCGACGTTTTGTGAAAGGCTTCGCTACTATTGCTAAACCACTACATGAGCTAACGGAAAATAAACGAAACTTCCAATGGTCGAGAGAGTGTGAACAAGCATTTAGAACGTTGAAGATTGCATTATGTTCGCAGCCAATTCTCGCTTTTCCAGCTTCCGAAGGGAAGTACATCGTAGACACAGACGCAAGCAATACTGGTCTAGGAGCAGTTTTGTCTCAAGTGCAGAACGGTGAAGAACGAGTAATAGCGTATTACAGCAAGACGCTTTCTAAACCAGAGAGAAATTATTGTGTTACAAGAAGAGAGTTGTTGGCAATTGTCAGAGCTTTGGAGCACTTCCATAAATACCTCTATGGGAGAGAGTTTTCACTACGTACTGACCATGCTGCACTTGCATGGCTCTTGAGATTTAAAAATCCGGAAGGACAGTTGGCAAGGTGGCTCGAACGTCTGCAAGAGTACAACTTCAAGGTACAACATCGGCGGGGGCGCCTGCACGGTAATGCAGATGGCTTATCACGAAGACCGTGCCCGGAAGACTGCCGACATTGCCACAGAAAGGAAGAACAAAACTCAAGCGAACATGTTGAAGCCATCACTCTAGATTTCCTGGCTGACGGCTGGACAACACAAGACTGTCGACAAGAACAGATGACTGATGAAGACATTGGACCGATCTTGACAGCAAAAGAGGAAGGTCGCCGCCCGGATTGGCAAGATATCTGCCATGGTTCCGAAGTGCTGAAGGGCTACTGGGCACAATGGGAATCTCTCACCTTAGAAAACGGATTGCTGAAAAGGGCTTGGGAAAATGCAGATGGACGAGACGTGGTCATGCAGTTGATAGTTCCCCGAAGTAAAGTGCAGTCTGTTTTGAAGGAGATGCATGATGGAACATCTGGAGGCCATCTTGGCGTTAACAAAACCCTTGACAAAATACGGAAGCGATTCTATTGGCTTCATCTTCGGCACGACGTAGAGGAATGGGTTCGGACGTGTGAAATATGTGCTGCAAGCAAGGGCCCACAAACCAGAAGCAGGGGAAAAATGAGACAGTATAACGTTGGACAACCTTTCGAGAGAATTGCCATAGACATTGCTGGACCATTCCCAGTCACTGACGATGGAAACCGGTACATCATGGTTGTAGGTGACTACTTTACTAAGTGGGTGGAAGCCTACGCAATTCCAAATCAGGAAGTTACCACTGTGGCAAAGAAGTTAGTTCACAACTTCTGTTGCTGTTATGGAGCCCCTATGGAAATCCATACGGATCAAGGGAGGAATTTCGAATCAGGAGTGTTTAAAGAATTATGCCGTCTACTCGGAATTCGAAAGAGCAGGACAACACCTCTGCATCCTCAGTCGGACGGGATGGTTGAGAGATTCAACAGGACACTTGAGCAGCATCTTTCGAAAGTTGTTGACGAGAACCAAACAGACTGGGACCAACGTATACCACTATTCCTTATGGCGTATAGGTCATCAGTACATGACACAACCGGCATGACTCCAGCAAAATTGGTGTTTGGGCGGGAGATTCGTCTTCCTGGGGACTTGATGTTTGGATCACCTGAGACTCAGTCCCAAGAGCCAAAGATCTATTCCTCACAATTAGAAAACCAACTGCGAGAAATGAATCGCTTGGTAAGAGGACGGCTGAAGATTGGCAGTGATAAAATGAAAACTCGGTATGACATTCGCAGCAATAGTGTGGGTTTCCAAGAAGGAGATCAGGTCTGGTTGTTCAATCCAAAGCGCCGTCGTGGTCGCTCACCTAAGCTTCAGTCTAACTGGGAAGGACCCTACACTGTAAAAAAAAGAATTAACGATGTTGTTTATCGGATTCAACAGGAAGGACAGCGAAAGTTCAAGGTCGTCCACCTAGATCGCCTGGCTAAATACAAATTTAGAGACGCTTTGCCAGTTCGGGACGAACAGGCTTAAGGAGGGGGAAGTGCTACGACAGCACAGAACAATCTACGCGTTTATCGAATGCGCCAGAAAGATCTCGACGTAAGCGTGTGGTGTACGTGCTACTAGACGCATTTTGCGAGAATTTTCTCGACTGTGCCAGGCTTCGCTCGGGCGCTCGGACTGTGTCAAGGCCGTAGCAATTACGTAGTTCGCGAGAGATAAGACGCAGTTTGGAAGCTTCTGGTGTGTGAGCGTAACTATAAATACATCGCGTCGCGGCCTTAGTTTTCAGTTCAATGCGAGATTTTTGACTGTGCGGTTCGAGAGTATTAGTGCGATATATTTACAGAGCGGTTCGAGTTATTACGGTGTACGTTCAAGTAGTTATTAGTGAAGTGTTGCTTTTTATATTCGGACGGTATAATTGTAATACAGTTGAGTTTTAATATTAGTGGACATTTTATTGTGTATGAACAATTTTCATTTGATTTGTTGTAGACACTGTGTTGTTAATTACGAACTGTTTTACTATAACAATTAAAGGTGTGATTAGTGACTTAATTGGTGTCTTGTAATTATTTTGTTTCCACTGTACCTACGACGATCGAGTAGACCGTCGTAACAATATAAATATTAATAATAATCTGTAATCTAGTTTTAAATAAAAACGGTAACGCTATATTAACTGACGTTATGTTTGCATGATAATCGTATAACAGAACGTTTTCCAAAATTACAGTAGGAGTCGGTTAAACTTACCACTGCTTCAGCAAAATCCGAAGTAACCGAATACGCACGAATATTCCCGCAGTTAAGGACTGCGGGCTTTTCTGCCGTGTCCTCTACGTGACGTGACTAGCGTCAAATAGACTATTACGCATTTTATTTACGTCGAATCGGCGCGCGCGCTTGTGTATTACATTATTCCTGTTTTTAATAATAAATAAATTATATTTGTTTTTCTTCCATAAATATATTATATTAACACCGTTACAACATTTTCAAACTGTCAACTTCAGCGTATGAATACAGATTTATAATGATTTGTGTAAGTTTATATAACTTATTTATATTCATTCTGAAGATGTTAGTTTGAAACTGTTGAAACAGTGTTAACATATAAAAAAATATATTCTTGTAAAAAACAAATATAATATGTATACATGTGTGTGTGTGTGTGTGTGTGTGTGTGCGCGCGTGTGTGCGTGCGAGGATAAATGCCGCTTCTGTAGCTCCTCTCATCCTGCCTGCTACAGATTTCTATGTTCCTATATGTAGCCTTCTAATTCCCATTTCATCGTTTACGTCGACCCTCCAGGATCTTCGAAATCTATCTCTGTGTCGTTTTTCCGGAGCCAGCTAAGCACGTTATCTGCAATGACCGCATTCAGTTCATATTTCGTATGTCCAGTTTGATTGGTTCCACATTCTATCACTCTCTAGTCATTTCTTTTCGGACAGGTTCAATTCAAAATAACGAATCCTTCGCAACGAAGTGATTAGGAAACGAATTAATGGAGGTCGTGCGTACGAATCGTTAAAAAGAAACTTGGGTGATGGATGGGAAAACGATACCGTACGCCAGTAGTGTCACTGAATAATAAAGTAGCGTAATATACCGCGAAATACTAACTGTACGTAAAACGTGAAATAAAAACTAATTTAATGACATCTACAGCTACGACGTACTACTGTCTCTCTTCTGTCCGCAGAACGTACGCAGTAGAATTAAATGTTACCCAAACAGACGCTGACCGGGAATAGCAGGTAAAATATATGCAGACTGCGTTAATGCAATGGTACTATGTTATTATAAATAGGAAGATGTCAGCGTATAATGAGTTTTTAGTTTTCACGTGTATTAATCTCTTTATGACGTCGCTAAGCTTCTTATGGACCATTAGCGTTGTGTACTAAAACCCATTGAATCAGATGATAAACGATACCACAGTATACGCCAACAGACCGTGCACTTAGTGAGATATAAACATGCACATTATACGTATTAAGTTTTGTATTGTTCCGTTACTTTCACAAACGTGTTCGCTCTCACTGTAGTGGGTATTTCTACTCGGATGTTTTTCCACTGTATGTTGTAGAGTTTAAAACGGATGGGATTTCTTCTCTAAAACGGTACAGTGTAAATGAACAAACTGAATAAAATGACTTTTAATTTAAACGTTGTTTTGCTACGTTTGTATCTGATTAGTTGTAGAAATGTGAACTGTAATATGGCCATCATTGTGGATTAGATGGACTGACACCAGAGAACACGATATAATTTTTGTCTTCTTGTTGTGATTTGGTTGCGAATTCGCATGAGGCCGTAAATGTAATGTACTTATGGCAACTGACAAATTTCACTGTTCAAGTCGAGGCTTCATTACGGACGATTTTCGAGTACGACGGGATAGTCAATGAAAGTCATAATTAACTAGAATGGTGGCGGCAGTACCGTGGGGTAACACATGTTAGCCCGCCGGGACAACGGTATGTTGGGCGGCCCTGGAGTCCTTACCCGTTATACGAAAGAAGGTAAAGGAAATAAAGTAATCTGTGATTTAATAAAAGGATGAAGATCGAATAAGTTGCTGTTGTCACTGAAGATCCATTGATTTTCCTTGTTTTCGTTGGGTAGTGCACGTGTGTGTGTGTTTATGCTCTTGTGATTTTTGTGGTTGATATGTAGTGAATCCGGTTAAATATATCATCTGGTCTCTGTGAATTTTTACGCGTTAGCTTTAAGTCCTTTGACTTTTTAACACAGCAATATTTCTTAATGTGAACCTCCAGAGTTGGTCCTTTGAGCCACCCATTTAGCTGTCTCGATTTATAAACTTGAACTACTTTCGTTTAAAACAACTGTGAACCAAAAGATCTTTGAAAGATAAAGGACAACCTGGGATCTAACCACGAAGGCTGTGTTAGTTTACTTGAAAAACGCTTTTATGCGTAAATACGAATGTATGTTTTGCATTCGACTCATCAAGAAGCCCACTCTTTGTTTCACGGATCGAAAGTAAAGCGCTTCGTGCTGTGAGGTAACCCAATGCAGTTGACGGTAAGCGGAGAGAATGCTTAAGTGGTTGTTTCTTTCAGAAACTGTGAATAGTCTTAGCATCCATTGCGTCGTACACGTTTGACGAACGTAATATATAAACACAGACAGAAAGACACACACACACACACACACACACACACACACACACACACACAGAGTAACAGAGTAAATTGTTCGAGTGCAATGTAGATTTGTCTCCCGTTGATAAAAGCGAACAGAGCGGACGGAAACAGCGAAAACTGTTTGTCCTTTACCAGAAACTTTTCGATTGCATGTAACCTTGAGTTCATTGTTTTCACCTGTAATTACTAACGTTTTATTTTGTCAGTGTTTACCAAGAACTGCTAAACTGTATAATGCTTAATGTTCAGTTAGGTGTGTTTGGTGAGGCGTCATCGCCGAGTTTGTGTTGCGCTGTACAAGTCCGACTGACATCACTCGCTATTTATACGTTCCTAGATGACCGCATTCATACACGCGTGCATACACAGTTCTGTTGGAGGAAACGACAAGTGTTTTGTTCCACGAACGTTCCTCGCGTAAATAATTCGAATTATACTAGTTGGCTAACCTCGCCCAGTTATTATTATTCTATGGCATGAATGTTTTACTGTATGCTAGGAATGAGCAAAAATAAGCATGAAAATTTTTAATTTAATGTGGATTGATTGTAATTGCGAAGGTTTCCGAAGTCATTCTAACTTTTTATAAACACAAATAACAGTTATTGCAAACACAAGCTTTTAATCTGCTTTATTTAATTTAATGCATTAAATACGTTTGTCCATTAACAAAATTAATTGAAAAAGTTTCAAAAATACGGGAATTTTTAGCAAAATGGAGTTACAGTTACTATGACATCGAACTTGTTATTTGTAAGAAGTTCAGAGAATTTGATTAAGAATATTTCCGCCATATTCCACGATATTTTCAAAATTAAGATTCAGGATTCGTAACCAGCAGCGCCGAAATGTACCCCCAGTAACAAACTTTACACGAGTTTGTCAACTTTTTGCACAAATGTCCAGCTCTTGTTAGACTTCGGAGCTCTCCTCCGCGCGCCACGTTTGACTACCGAATACAAAGGCTTGTCATCGGTAATACAAAAGTAAGCAAAGCTTGGAGTCTCAGAAGCGAATGAAAAAATGATTACAAGATTTGATCCGAACAACAAAACGTGTCTTTAATAAAGCCGTATAATAATAATAAAAAATAATGATTAAAAACGGTAACACAAGTCCGTTGGTTCACAGAAGTGAGTCTCAGAGAAATGAAGATTACAGAAGACATGTTTTGAACTGGGACATGTTTAGGAATAGGGTTAGTGGAAAAAGGAGGGTTAGGGTTAGGGGATTTTGGTAAAAAGAGAAGTGACAAATAATAATTATCTGGACGGAATAAAGGAAAGGGGAACATAATAAAAGGACGAAAAACTGAAGGAAGGATAGAAAAACAAGAAAAGGAGGAAAATCACGAAGAAGTTATTTCATGCGGTAAATAACTAGAATGTGGCTACTTGTTGTCAAGGTTAGATTTTCTCCCTATACTTTGTTTAGATTGACTCCAGTATAAAGGATTTCTTGTCTTTTCATTACTTTTTAACAAGCAGAAAATTAAAAGAAGATATTAGAAATACTCCAGTAACATGTAACTAGATATGTTTACAAACTTTATTTGCTAATTTTATAGTACGTAGGAGATAGAATTCATTACGTTTAATTTTTTCTGTTTGTTTATCACTAGATTTGATTTAAATTTACAGTGACAAAACTTCTTTAAGCTATATTGTTATTAGCTAACCCATTATTGTTATTTGCATTAAAATTATAAACGGTCGATACACCGGGTCACTTTAAACTAATAATACTGTCTAGAAAGTGTTCAAGTTTGTACGCTGCGCGCTCGGGTGTCATCATTTATGCTACTGAGTAAGTAAATAAACGTTAACACGTTTCCCACTGCGCCACAGATTTGTACAGAAGTTTTAATGTTACGAAGAGTAATATCCATAATGGCCGTAATGAGTACAGCATAACAAGTAACTCATTTAATTAACACAGTAGTTGTTGCTGGTAGATATAAATTGTCATTAGTTCAGACAGGCAACGCCACTGCCTGAAACTTATTTAGGACTTTGTTCTCTGAGTTTAAGTAGAAGCAGCGAACAACACCAAGTCATACTTCCGAGCACGTTTAATTCTAACTTTATTGCTATAAAGTGATGCGAAGATTACGTCTAGTTTTTATTTAAGATCGTCTCATTGCCGAGGCATCATAAATACACTGTATAAATAATAAATAGACCGTATAAATTTATACACATAGCATAAATACACTGTTTTTCTATGTTTGTGTGTTAAAATAAACAAGGATTATCTTAAATCTACAGTAAAGATTACAGTTCACCGTTAACGTCCTGCGAGAGTTAAGTTTATCTTCCCTATCTTAAGAATGTACGTACAGTAGTTCGAACTTCTCCGTAAACATATAAACATTCTTGTACGTTCGTAATGTTTATTTAAACATATGTTCCGCGTAACCTTTTACAATCTGTTTTAACAAATGCTGTTGTAAAGCATGTCTTAAACTTCACAACTGTGAATTACATTACCTCCCCTCATATTTGTTTACTTTCCGATTACCTCTAAAAAAATCAAAATTTGCTGAACACATGTCCGATCATGCTTTTCCTACTGTAACATTTCCTTTACATTCAAAGCTGTTCTTTATTGGTACCTTATGTAGTGGGATGTTTGCTTTTGCAATAGATGACTTTAACTTCATTAGTATGGTACAGTATCCCCGACAGAAATATCCCGGGTCCTCCCGGTGTGGGGGTTATGCGGATGGCTGGTATCGAACCCATGTAAAATTTTACATACTTCTATGCTTCACACGATGCCTCGGACTAGGACCGGCTTTAAAGGTATATGACCTGGCGCTAATAAGGATAAGAACAAGAAAAGTACAACCAGTAACGGATCTAGCGAAAAACTATAAAAAAAGATGGAAAGAGCATGTTATGCGCATGTCTCCAGAAAGAATTCCAAGAAAAATCCTGAATTATAAGCCAACCGGAAGAAGAAATGTTGGCAGACCAAGACGGAGATGGTGAAGCCGGAACAGGCAACCTGCCTAATCCTGGACAGATAGATGATGATGATGAACTTCGTTAGTTTAAATTTTCTAGTAACCTCTTTGCTATACGATTTGAATCCATTTAAATTAGGCAAGAGAACAAAAGCCACATTCTTGAACTGTTAGATCGTCGCTTAGATTGTGTACAATCTTTTAATACTTTTCATAATTAATATACTACTATCTGATAAACTTATAAATTTTCCTTTTTTTTTAATTTGGCGTCGAGTTGTTATTTTGAGAAAATTGTACAGTAAGTATTCGTGTTGGTAGTGAAAATACAAATGTAATTTTTGTGGTTAGCAACTGTTCTCACCAACCGTGACTAGTAATATTGAAGTAACTAATTACGTTTTCTAAAATACAATTTATTGACACATTCTTAATGCCTAAGTGAAATCTACTAGGCTACTTATTCTTATCTGTAAACGGTTAAATCATTTTTATTATACTTAAGAAACGTGGTTATAATTCTAAATATTAGTTTCTGTTATCTTTTGGTATAGTAATCTCTTACTGATTTGAGATCAGATACGTTTCTCCAAGAGCTGTTGGTACCGACATTTTTATTTTCATGAAATCCCCGTCTATTCAAAGATTAAACAAACGTGCTGCAAAAAATAATTATTGATTCCATAAGCATAAAATTTTACTCGATCACATATAATTTGTGTCTTCTGTTGACTAAAAAAAAATCAGTAACAGATCTTAACGAATTAAAATATGGCCGTGAAAAGTATAGTTTGAGCATCAGTTCCATTAGTCATAGGATTCGTAGCCAAGTCGCATAACGAAGTGCAATGCGAAGGTTACGTTCGGTTTCTATTAAAGGTTATTAAAACCAAAGCGTTCGGTTTTGTAGACTTTTTAAACGTTTCTTACTCCAGGTTTTTCTAATTAACTTATACTGTCATAAAATAATGACTTTTTGATAGAGAATTACAAATTAGTCTGTTCACTTATATCTGTCGGTGGGACACAATTACTTTACGTTACATGCATAAAATGTTATTAACATTTAACGTCTCCGTAATGCATAATGATGGATCTAACAAAAACTTAATCGCGAAAAACTTAACATTTTATTTTTAAATCTGAACAGGTTCTTCAGGCGCCCTCTGTAAGAGACGTTATTGAAATTTTACACAGTGTTGGCCATTCCAAGCTGTCTATATGGTAGTGAAACATGGGGAATGACGAATGCACATGAAGTCGACTGCAAAGTGCGGAGATGAGGTTCCTTATATCAGTAGCCGGGTATACCAGGAAAAGGAATGAGGACATCCGTCTTGAGTTAGCTGTCCGACCAGTGAATGACATGCTAAGGGAATACAGGCAGAAATGGTTTGATCACGTAAAACGTATGGACCAATCAAGAATACCACACGTAAGTGCAAAATATACACCTAAAAGTAGAAAAGTCTGGGACAGCCGATGAAAAGATAGAGAGATCAGATATAACGACGGACGGCATAATAGTCTTTGAGCCATATATTTACAAAGAAGAAATTCAAAACGGTTTTGAACCGTTGTTATGTAAAACGTCTGGTAACGTTACGTTGGCGTTCTCTCGTTATACTCGTATATTAGTGATGTCCATAAGAATAAAAGCCCAGAAGTATAACTTTGCAAGCAGGTAAAAGAAATAACACTGACGTTATCGCAGATAGACTGTAACTTGAAATAGTAATAAAATGTTCTGTCTTTTGAAAGTTGACCGCTGCGCGCATTGGTGTAAAAACACTCGCACAATAGACTCACTCGTCTATGTATTTCAGAGTTTATCAGTAATACTAGCTTCAGTCAGTAGCAAATTGAGAGTGAATTTGGATTGAACTCAGTACCTCGAATATTGACTTAAAACTAAATTTATTCAGTACGCCTAATGTCCCCAATTGTACTGTAATCGCTGTACTTTGTGATTTCTAATGAGTCTGATTAAAATATAACACAAAGTTTGTAACGAGCAGAAAATTTTAAAAAATTTTAAATTTTCACCTCGGCAGAGTACGTTCACACGAGGCAGTGTCAACGACTTATGGTGGAGCAATAAATAAGGAGTAATGAGAAGGTGTCAGTGAAGCGTTGCTGACTTGACAATAGAAACACATTAAGTTCAATCCAACTATAGAATTTGGTGGCGTAAGATGACAGGGAAAGTTTCGTCCAGAATTATTGCTCTCCGCAGCTGTAACAAAGTAAGTAAGGACATTCACACCCGTACCGAGAATTGTAGCAGATGTTGACCATGTTACGTCAGTAGACGATAAACGACAAAAACGAGTGAGACTCCATACTACAATGAAACGGATGCGCTGCACCTTAAGAAACAATACTGGAAGATAGGCTGACAAAGACTACAGTCATGTTACGCAGCTGGAGGTATCGTCTAATTGACAGACAAGAATTTACGAAGGGAAAGTTGGGGTGACTTCAACGACCAGCAGATGTTCGAAATTAGTAATAGCCAGAAAAAAGGGGTTAGAGCATAGAACAATACGCCAGGGAGACTGTAAGTACAGATAATGGGAATCTATAGAAACGCAGAGTTTACTCAGACAATAGGCTGATAGACAAGTGTTTAATAGCCGTAGTTTCTTCGAAGCGGGTCAACGATCGTCAGGGCAGAAATCAGGGAGACCTAAGGACCTATCAGAGGCCTTCAGCCAGCGAGAAATTTGATGGTGAGGGGTGTTTCCATAGCAACTGAAACGAAGAACCTATCGGAAGAACTATGACGTAGAATCTTGACATGGTGGGACAGTATTTTCCAAGAAAATCACAAACTGACCAATCTCGAAATGAAGTAGGCGTGAAGCGCGCCAGAGACAAAATTTTGAGTAGGGACGAATTAATAAAAACTATCTGCCTAAGACAGAGAGAGTCAGTGATACTCAATTTTTAGACAGTCTACACTCAATTTTTGAAACAGTTATACTAAAGTTTTACAGTCAGAATTTTCAGACAGTTTACATTCAAAATATCAAGTAGTTTAACTTCAAGTGCGAGAGACGGTATATCATAAACTTTCAATTGTTTACTCAAATCATTCGGAGTTAGTAATTATTCAAAGTTCAGAAGAGTACATTAAACGGCGGAATGCTAACTCGAGTTCGGAAGTTAGATCGGTAACAAGTAACTTAAAAGACTTAATAATACATTCATATCGCGGTAGTGATACTTTACCGGTGTGCGCAGTAACGGACTTAGTGAAAATTACACCAAGTGAGCAATCAGACCGTTACACTAACAGACAGCATCACTTAACGATATACAAATTATTTGAACTTAATATTGTGTACGACACATTATCAACAACATAATGAACACGAAACATTAAACAAACTAATAAATTATATGAACGTTTAATGAAGCAGCGACAAATGGAACTAGACAGGTATATTGATTTTAAAACGAACTCACAGCATACACAGTAAGATGAAACATTGATTGAACACCGAAATCCAATTATTCACATATACAAACGCCTACGCGAGTGATCGGAACAATAAAGTGTTAAGTGGTAGTGATAAAACAGCTTACGGCGGAATGTATCTACGAGCCATTTTCATCACCAGAACGAGACTTCGTCAACAACTAATGGATATTCAATAACCAAGTAACCATTATTATAATTATTTCTAATTAGTAACTTCTACTGACCTGGTTTCTTTCAAAGAATTCACACCTGAGAAAATTATTAAGAAAAGTAATGAATAAATCTGAATAAAGTAGTTAATGAACGTATAAACAAAGCATATTTGGGATTTAATGAACGCGTTAAATAAGTAGAATATTGAATTGTAATATTATTTGATTTATATAGATGTATGTATGTTTTCTTTGTTTTTCAGCATATATTGAGACATGTCTTTGTTTATTATAAAATGTGTATGTATTTCAGGTACAGCGACGTAACCTATGTACTATTACAATATGTCATGAATGATAATTAAACTAGTATTTTAGTTGATCATAATATGCGTTCATTATTACCAATGAAACCCAAATATTAACCTATAGTTTGAAGGAATACAAATAGATTTTAAGAGTTTCTTGTGTTCAATTAAATAAATGAATCATGACTACCATCTATTAAATGATATCACATATGTGTTGATGAGCATAGATAGTCAGAGTCATAGATAAGATTCAATTATACACCCACATGTAAGAGATCGTTAAATTTTGTATTTAAGAGCGAACACGATAACAATATTAATTACCACAAGTGTGATTTTACATTTCCTACACATTTGCATAAATTGACATTTATAATTTACCACTAATCAAATATGCAAATAAAAGTTATAAATTAACATTTATAAGCTTAAACTTATCAGTGTAGTGTGTAATACTTTTATAATGATTGTAAAAAATTTTGGCAATAAATTCACTTTCAGCTCACTCGGTATTTTATGAAACATTTTACTTAGTTGATTTCCAAATAATAGATTAAAAATTCATAGTGTTCTAGAAGTCTGAACACGATGAAAATGAAATTACCTATCGTGTTTCTGGGACGTGACTTGTTCCGGGTATGGTACTAAAAATCTAATAAACTTAAATAAGATTAACTCATCGTTATAAAGTTAACTAAAACTAAGGTACTAAGGTACGAGACTAAGGTAATTATTAAGCGATGAAATAATTATTATAACATTATAATTACTAATTATAATTATTAAACATTATTGTTACTTATAATTTCTAATGTTGTAGTAGCATTAGTTATAGTACAAGTAAAAACTAGATATTCTTCCAGTAGTATTAAAAACACTACTAGAAATTCTTTAATTAATATTAATTAATAATTACTTATAATAATAATAACAATAATCTGTTAATATGGGTTTTATTTATATTTAGCATTAACATTGCTAATTAATAATTATTAACTTGTTATTAATAATATTGTTCATTTCTTTGTTTATACAACGGACGGTTGTCACAGAATTACACTGGCTCTCAGCATTACTTCTTAATCTTTACTAATACCTCTTCAGGCAAGTTAATGCCTTTCGCTTTAAAACTGATGAATGCATGCTACATGAAGAAGACAAAAAACATAGTAGCGAGTGCAAACCAGACAGTCAGAGTGTCTTCTCGAAAACTTCCAAAGCAGAAAAGTTGTAGATATGAGAACCGATTAAAGAAAACAAATATAGGCCTAGGTAGATAAACATTATTGTGCCCTAGGTTATTACATTACGTAATAACAATTACTATTACCAGTATTACCACTTGGATTCTTATGTGACTGAAAATACTTAAAAATAAAAATAAAGTATAAAATAAAAATAAAGAAATATTGGAAAGACGAATTTATTAGGAAAATATTAGGCCTACGTAAAACGTCAGAAGGTTGGAAATTAAGAAGTAGTGTTGAAATATATCAAAGTATAGAAAATAGAATAGAAACAATGAGAAAAAGAAGACTATTATTTTTTGGACATTTATATAGAATGGACGACAATAGGTTGACAAAGCAAATCTTCAAATATCTGTGGGGGAAGAAGTCAACATCAAGCTGGATTGAAGAAGTCCAAAAGGATTTAGAACAAAATAATATACAAAAACGCAGGTTCAAAGTGAACTAAAGACAGGAAGAAGAGACACAGTGAGAAGATGAAGGATATTGGAAAAAAAGGAAAGAAAAAAGAGTAAAGAATTGAAATTGGCATGTGGTCCTTAGATGGCCGATACGAAAAAAAAAGTATGATATTTATTGTTCTATAGCGTTTAGGTCAGAGAGTTCCTCGCGTGCTTCTCCCCCCCCCCCACACACATACACACAAATAATTCAGACACATACCATACGTCACTTAATATTCCAGAGATTGGATTTTCTAAACCGGGTGGCCTGTAAACGTCCGCCAGCACCCTTCAAAGTTTCACTTCTGCGATATTCGCTTAACTCTTTTACATAGCCTACGGGTTAGAAGTAGAGCATATACTTCTGCACTGAACTGTTGCTGAATAAAATATATTAACGTATTTATCTCTGTGGGCGAGAGGACGTGTGCGGGATAGATGTCAGTGCAATTAATAAAATTCTATTTGGTGATAAAGCGGGCAGTTCACAGTAAGTACGGTGCACCGCAGCAGACACGCTGCCGGCAGGCTATAAACCTTGTACAGTATAGCCTACTGCACTGCAATTGACCTCACTGAGCCCGTATATAGGCCACTAGTGCGCCACTGACTATTGACCTTTACTAGTTATTGCCGCTTGCAACCAACTGTCTGTCTCTCTCTCTCTCTCTCTCTCTCTCTCTCTCTCTCTCTCTCTCTCTCTCTCTCTCTCTATCTACCTCTCTTTTACTCCTGTTCCACCGCACACATAAACAAACACACACAAGCGCGCGCGTTTTCCTTACCTCCTACCACTTATTTCTCGTGTTCCCGATTTCCTTTTTAGAGAAGGATAGACAGGGAGAGCGTGAATTAGGCAGAGAGCTTGATAAGGAAGAGGAGAGAGAGAAAAGCTGATAAATATAAATTTCCAGTGTGCTGTACAGCTACGTGGAGTTTGTAATGTGTACTCGTTTGTATTGTTCTGCATTGTGGTCCTTTTTAAACGATAAATATTATTATTTCAAGCACCTCGGACACCATAAAACGGGTTTAGAATGTGGTTTTGTCGAAATTCATGTAAATGCGTGAGTTCT
The DNA here is from genome assembly GCA_034769895.1 of Magicicada septendecula. Classification (NCBI taxonomy): domain Eukaryota; kingdom Metazoa; phylum Arthropoda; class Insecta; order Hemiptera; family Cicadidae; genus Magicicada; species Magicicada septendecula. The sequence continues at coordinate 273,750,673 of CM068371.1, forward strand.
GTAATTTAAATTGTTGGGTTTTTACAGGAGGTTCATGTAAACTCACTTTCAACGAAGCTGTTTAGCTCCGCACTTTCGTCCATCGTTGACACAATAATGCAAGTAATGAAAAATGCTAATTAACGTTAAAAATTCATTCACGCTGTATTGACAAACAGAAACGAATCGCGTAATATTTGCTGTATGTGCCGTAATGTGCGGCCAACATCTCTACATCCAGTAAGACAGGGGGAGCTAGCTAATCTTCATTACCCATCATATTCTGATAACTGCACCGATTGAATTTGTAGTTTCTGATTTTTTTCTTCTAACAGGAAATGCTTAAATCCTTGCGGGTATCCTCATTTCTTTCTCGTTCGCGCAAAGAGTACCATCTTTGCCGATAAAACCATAATCCATTGCTTCTCCAACAGCGTCCAAGTGCCTTTGTACGTTAAATCAGGTATAGCCTACCGCCAGTCTTATAATATTTTAATCGTGTAATATAAATATAAAATAGGATTGTACGCCTGTACTCTGTTCAAACACAGGAGAGCCCTAACTTTAAAACGTTACAATTGTGACAATATTTCAGTAAAAATTAAGTAACTACAACATTGAAATTACCGCTTGTTTCTCTATTTTACTGTGTAGTTTCATTTTTTCTTTGCACTTTTTATTGATTTACAATTGAGTAAAATGTGTCAGAAATCACTCTTTTCGCTCGTCAGCAGTAAGCATCTATTTGGTCTAACTGTTGCCAAAAAAGTAAACCTAAAAATGTTCCTGTAAAAGAGTTGTTTACCATTGTCTTCTCAGCATTGTGTCAAATTTTTATTCTTTGTATCTAATCTTTTAAAAGTTATTAATTTTTTTAAATGTCTGCTAATTCCGTAAAGGGTACGATTTAAGAAATACCTTTTACACTGTAAATGAGAAAAAATTATATTGATGTCTATGAATACACTAAAAATGTGCTAAGTTATCTACCTAATTTATATACATTGACTGTTATTCAGCAGAATTATAAAACAGCCCTACGTTCGCGTCCGCTTGTACAGGCATTTCCGTACGGGGACAAATTTTTCCTCGCATTAGAAGGGTCGCGTTCATCGTCAGTTGGGAAATACACTCTCCATATGTAATTTTATTTTGTTACTGCGTAACAAATAAATTAAGTACCATGAACACATATGTACATGTCCATGTGTGTGTGTGTGTGTGTGTGTGTGTGTGTGTGTGTGTGTGTGTGTGTGTGTGTGTGTGTGTGTGTGTGTGTGTGTGTGTGTGTGTGTGTGTGTGTGTGTGTGTGTGTGTGTGTGCATTTGGAGGTATGTAAAGGGTGCACTCGGACACACAGCGTTAGATTCAGTTGTGTAGTTTTATAATAGGCTAATTGGAATGCCTGGTTGTTTAAAAATATTGTGTCGAATGTTTACACAAAGGACTAAGTACGTATTGAGCTCAATTTAAATTCATAAATGTTTAGTGTGTTTTTCGTAATATAAATTAATAGGTACACAAAAATATGCTTACACAAAAATACGTTTAGTAGGCCTACATGTTTAAGTGAACATGAATTAGAACTTCATGGGCACAAGATCCTGATACAAGATTCGCAAGACAAAATATGTACATTACCATATATACCGTATTTGCACCCGCACAAATGCACATTGACGCACACACATCTTACATATCTATTTTACGAGTAAATGATAGGAAATTATTGTCATAAATAACAAATATGTATGAAAATGTAATATGTTCAACATATTAACAAAGTATTACATTTGTCGGTTTCCAAAAAGTAGCATTTTATGATGTTATCACAAAGCATGTCGCTTCACGAGAAAATTCCATAAGGATATACCAAAACGTGAAAATCACTAACCACGAATTATATTCATGGATTAAAAATGCTGTAGAGCCCACTTGATAAATGTCCATGTTGTTTACAAACACTGGTATGAATAGGCTTACCATACGTCCCGGTTTGACCGGGATCGTCCCGGTTTCTGAGTGCAGTCCCGGTGTCCCGCCCGGTTGCCGAAATGTCCCTGTCGGTGCATTTGGTTGCCAGAGAAAAAAATAATGGGCGGGAGAGGTAGTGTTCTCATTGATGAACAGCGCTTGGGCAGATGACAGAGGTTTAATGCAGGAGTCAACGTGCGTTGATGCTGTGTAAAGTAAATTTTGAACTTAGTTGTAATAAATTGTTTAATGAAGAAAGTTGTGTTAGTGGTTAAAATCACAAGCAGAATTATCACTGTTGCGCACCACTATATAAAATTGTTTGACAAAATAAAAAACAAAATGGACAGATTATTTAGATAGGGGTGCATTCAAGTGAAAAATATGACTGGTTTAAAAAACAAGCTGAAGTTACACAGTTCTTGCAAATTTTTAATGTAATGAGTAATTTTTGATTGAACACAATTTAACGTACTGCATTTAAGTTTGTAAAAAATATTTTTCGTTTTATTTACACTTTATTATGTACTAAGTATTACATTTATACATTATATACGCCCATTAAAATAAAATAAAAATAATGTAATAAACACTGTAATGTTTATATTTTAATTGCAGCCTTCCTTCTCACCCCCCTCTAAACAGGTATCCCGTTGGTCAATAAAAAATTATGGCAAGTCTAGGTATGAATGACGATGTTAATTTATTTATACTCTGAAAACGACAGTGTTAATTTTGTCTATCATGTACGTCCACGGTAGGCAAAACAAAATTTTTGAATAACGTACTTCGCACGTATATCTGATTAATTATTTCTGTAGTAAGGAATACGATTTCAGTTGCAGTTTGAAGACAGTTGGCATTCGGGTCGGTTGGTTACTCCTTGTGCGTGTCGTGATTCCCTGAGTGTGTTGCGGTAGTAATTTCGTCCAAGCTTTTAAGAGTTCACAGTTGAGACTCGCAAGGCTTCATAATTAAGAACCGTGGGAGAAAAATGACAGTCAACACGTGAAATATTTTGAAACCAACAATGAAATTATGAAAACAGCTGACGGGCCTTTTAAATCTTGGTAGTAGAGCGCACAGCGCAAAATTTGCAAGTGAATCAACAGTAAAGGGAGTTTTATATTTCTGTATACAGTAGCGCCTACATCAACGTATTACACAAGTTCATAAATTTATAATAATATATTTGTTTACTATTTAGTCCCAACTGACCTGCAGCAACATTAGTTGAATCGCTGCTGAACGTTAAGCGTGAAAGAGGCCTATTCCACAGCGTACGTGAGTAAACATTTCCTCTCGCGGCATATTAATTATCGTGTTTCGGATATACATCGATTAGATAATTATCAATAGTTAAATATTTCTTACATTATTTAAAATTAATTGTAATAGATACTTTCCTTAAAACGAATTAAAATTTTTACTGTAGCATTTTCTGGTAACACGATACCACAAAAGAAGAAAAATGGTGATAATGTTTAACGTATTACAGTATACAAATAACATTTTCAGATGGCATAGAGACCATATGTACAAACCGCACTGTAACAGGAATGTTTTATAACGCTTAGTTTATTGACAGTAGCTCTTCAAAATTGCTGCATATGTTAGAAGATAGAAACACCGTGACTTTTTTCGGACTTGACTGGACTATAAAGTACCCTCTCCCAAAAAAAAAAAAATTGAAACTACTCAGTCGAGTAGAAGAAATTGATGAGGGTTATCATAGTTTAAATATTTATTTATTTTTCTTAAACTAAAAGAGTTCTAAAGGCATGGCTCTTCTATGTTTGAATTTTATGTCCTGTGCATTATTGTGTAAAGAGTTCTGGCTACGTAACGTTTCCAAAACGAAACCAGTCTTCAAGGCTTCTGAACGAATAATTAATTAATCCCGCTGTCATCGTGTTTTCTACACAATAAATTCATACATTTAGTGTAAACATGTGGTATATACTTCGACTGCTAGCTTAACAAAACGAAAGATAGGCATATATAACGTTTTGAAAATAACTATGTACTGTATACCAAACATTTCTTTGTGCGAGGAAAGGGGAAACTAAATATACAGATACAAAAAGAAAAATAGATCAGTTCCTTAGAAAAATTAGTTGAAAGGATACTTCTATTGATATTAACAAAGTAAGGCCGTGTAAACTTAATAATCTTGAAAAAACTGAACTTTTAAGGTGACAAAGTGATAACGGTCTTTACAATAAACAAAATTTATTTCTATACGTGGCGTAGAATTTGCGAAACATTATGACCAATATTGTGCATAGGATTTCCAAATTGTGGAAATAAATCGGTTTGGAATATGAATGTGTACTACAGAGATTACAATGAGTATCACCTGTACTACAGAGATTACAAGGACCATAAACGTGAATCTACCAATAAAAGAAACGCTCCTGGAGTATTCTGACTCGTTCCAAGAAGAGTATTCCTTTTCTGACATATAAGCCTTCTCAGTGTGTATTGAATAATTTTTGCGTAAAAATGTAATTGAAAAAAGTGTGCGTGTGTAAGAAAAAAAGAGTAGGTGATGCCACTGAGACAGAGTGAGGGTATCGGGAAGGAAGAGAGACACGATTTGTGCGGGGTTGCTTTTATGTGCAGTAGTTTTTACGTTTGTCTTAATTGTGCGCCTAAAAGAATTGACGTCGGTGTAATAAGAAAATAAGCACTTCAAATATTTGCTCGTATAAAGTGACAAATTAAGAACGCCCAATCTTCTCTGTTTGTAGCGCAGTGATTTTAATTTGTTCTAAAGCTTAGTGTAATGTCAAAGAAAATGAAATGAGGGTCATACAGAAGGAAATCTATTCTGTACTTCTCTCGTGTTTTGGAGCAAAACGTTAGAACTCATTTAACGATGGCTTAGTTCCAAACAGGACGCAATCGCGCCCTTTATCTTTGTATTAAACTGCTTCTTCAGAATGAAATTGTAAAAGAGTATTAAAACTTTGTAACTCGTTTATTTCAGATTTAGATAAACAGTAAGTATCGCAAAAGTGGATTTATTGTGATAATGAAAGTAATTTAACTTAACGACTTCTGTTTAAATATGACTTACAGAATTTAAACAATACTTATTTCTAAATTAGTAAATTCAATACTGTATTTTTTGTTTTCTTAATAACGTACAATTGTACGGTACAATTGTACAATTATACAGCTGTACTTTGGGATCCTACAGCTGTCGCCGTACCCAATTTATTAAGGTTATTCTAATCTCCACCCTGATTCCTCAGTCTTTCTTGGCATCTTGTGATATTCCTTCCTCTCTTCCGTCTGTTCACCTGGGCCAGCATAATAATCGCTTGTCGCTCCGTACATTTAACCCAGAATCCAAGGTTACTGCTGTGTTATTTTGCTTATTGTGTCAGAATAACTATTACACTTTAATGTAAAAAAAAAAAACAAATACGGGGAATCAAGATTGGATTATGCCTATAATATTTAAGCTTGTTGTGTTGTAACCAAAATGTTAATGCAGCGAAAAAATACAAAAATTAATGAAAAACGTTTAGTCATAAACCAACGTGAAACCAAACAATTTTTGTTAGAAGACTTTATTTTAAAAGAAATTATAAATACCGATGGGTATATATGGAATGAGTAATAGAATATCGGGAAAAAGGAAAGGACTGAAACTAAAGTCAAATGTTACCAAACTATGGGAATACTAAATAAGGCAGTTAAAAACAAAACTGAAGATGTTTTCTTCTGAAATGAAATTTCTTTCTAGAATTAAACGATTTAAATTATTATAGTGACTTATAAATGACGACACAAGAGTAAAATTCAAGGTAAATAATAAATGAAAATTGTGAAATTATAGTTATATTGCAGGAAACGCATGGAAAGAATGCCAGACAATAGGCTCTTCAAGCAAGTGATTACCTATAGATGTCATGACGGAAGAAATATGGGAAATACACGTAAACGATGAAATGACCTTTCAAGTCGGCATTGGTAGTGTGCCTAAACTCGGGAGTGCAGATTTTTCTGAGTGCTTGTGAACACCATTATAATTGTAATTTTAAAGTATGAGAACATAACCTATAACCTAGAGGCTGAACATATTTATCTAAAGAGGACTGTTCTGACATAACAAAACAAGTGACTGGATCATAATAAACTTCTTCTAAAACGAATTTCATAAAATGTAATTAAAAATGGTCTTCAGTTCCCCCTTATTGGTCATCCGTTTGACACTGACTGTGTAATATTGTCTCAGTCCTCGACACATATTACCGAAAAGAACGTACATATGTAACGAAGTCATCGCGTTAAGATCGAAAATCTTCAAGACAACGGTTGTCGAAACGTACTCTTTACGTTACGTGTCGTAACTTTCTCTTCACACTCGTCTCTCTCTCTCTCTCTCTCTCTCTCTCTCTCTCTCTCTCTCTCTCTCTCTCTCTCTCTCTCTCTCTCTCTCTCTCTCTCTCTCTCTCTCTCTCTCTCTGCCTACCTACCTATCAATCTATAATATTCCTACGATATAATGACACTCAATTTCGCTGCACGTGACCTAGCGATAGCAATTGTTTCATCATTATTCAGTGCCCTTGCCCTTTGTAATGTAGGCGTCATCGTTTCCCTCTTACTCCATTGGATGTTTTAGTTTACTTGACGGGAATAACGTTGATACATTATAGACACACACTACCGTGTAGACCAGTGGTTCCCAAAGTGGGACCCGCGGACCCCTGGGGGTCCCCGACAATGTTTCAGGGCGTCCGTGGAAGAAAAAGTAGAATATTCCGTCATTTTCTCCGATTTTGTATGCTCTAAAATCTAAACGTTAGAATCTTAAAACAATTAGTATAAGAGTCCAGTAGTGTTTTTTTTTTTTTTTTTTTTTTTTTTTTTTACTGAAGGTTGAAGTAAAGCTCTTTTTATTTGATTCCAATTTCGACCTTAAAAACAGGTTCTATGACTTTAACTGAATTTTGAAGGTATTATCCCTTGCTGATATCTTCAGTCATCTAAATAGACTCACTTTAAGCGTGCAGGAATCTAGCACCACAGTTTTCCAGGTTAGAGATAAAACCGAGGGGATGATAAAAAATTGAAGCTCTGGATTCAGATATTAAACTCTGAAATCTTCGGACAATTCCCTTCCATGGCAGATTTCGTCCAGATGTCTAGAGAAAGTGTTCCAGATGAGATACTCAACGCTATTAATTCTTATTTGGAGCAACTGCACTTGCAGCTAAGGGAATATTTTCCAGTGACGGATGATAGTGACATGTGAATAAGGAATCCATTTGCCTGATGGGCTGTCAGCTAACCTCTCTCTCACACTAAACGAAGAAGATTCATTGGTAGAACGTTCAACTGACAGTTCATTAAAATAACAGTTTTCGCAATTACAGGCAGCTGACTTATGGTTATATGTAATGACTGACTATCCTGAACTCGGAAAAGAAGCCTTGAAGTGTTTAACTGTGTTCCCCTCTACTTATTTTGTGTGAAACCGCATTTTCCCAGCTCACGTACTTAAAGTCAAAGTTAAGAAATAAACTTGATGTGGAGAGTGGCTTAATATTGAAATTATTATCAGACATTAATTTCAATATTACAGAGACAGTTGTTCAAAAGCAGCTTCGTTTTTCACATTAAGCTATGTTTGATATCATTAATATTATAATTTTGCAAGTTAAGAGAATTTTGATTTTAATATATTTTAATTAAAATATAAGAGTTTACTGTTTGTTTACTATAAGAGTTACTGTATCATATTTACTGTTTGTTTTATTTCATAACTCAGACGGGATCCGTGAATTTTTAATTTTTTTTTAGGGGGTCCGCGGACTGATAAGTTTGGGAACCACTGGTGTAGACTGTTCATAAAGTTTTAGATTAAGGGTATACTTGTAATTATTATAAAAATATAATGGTGTAAGACAAAACTTTAGGTTCGTTAATTAAGTAATAATGATGGTGCAAGTCTGTGCGTCTAAGTCGCTGATAGGCCTAGTGTCTTCATCGTATATGAGTTTACCCAACTGCAGATCATCAGTGTCGTCTATTGTTGGCATGCATATGGAGTTCTCGTCTGCGATGATCAACCCCAGTTAAGGACTTGGTTTACGACCGTGTGTATAATGACTCCCTTTTGGACGTCACATAACATTCTTCGCCGGCACCAACCTTTCAACAAGAAATTAAGTATTCAGATATTGCCGTTTTCATCATTTTCCTGTATTTTTTTTAGAAATAATGCTATCTTGAATGATCTGACCCTGTACGATGTAACTAACATTGTGGTCAGCCAAGCGAGCAACTATCCAGGACTTAGAGATCATTAAATGCAGATTAGAACAGGGTGACAAAAAATTGTCAGAACTAATTTAGTTACGATTAGATTAAAGATACATCGATGTATTATTTCGTCTAGTGTTCGGAAGTACTTCCAAAGATTTCTGAAAAGACTGAATTGCCGTTTTGCCATAAGATGGGAATTTTCTGAATGTGCTTTCCAGTTAGCGTGCAAGTTTTTATATTTTCTTGGTAACTGTATTAGTTAGAGACATCTTATCACCTAGTAATCGCTACAGATGTGATACGTACACATGATAGTTATCCTGCTGCAGCAGCTGTAATTCTAGGGCCAGTTTCACTAACTGATAATTGATATATATTGTAGCATGACAGATTATCCACATTATAATGAATGAAAAATGATCATAAATAAAAATAAAATAAAATGAATTTAAGGAAAAATCCAAATAAAAACAAATAAGTACGGTACCACAGAAAATGCAATCATAATTTGAAGAAATAAAAATAAATTAAAAACAACTAAGCAACACCTATGAGTAATGAAAAATAAACCAAAAAACTAAAAGATAAAGTAAGGAAATACCCAGGTAGGATAGGAGTAAGTAAGGCAAAACCTAGAACAAACCGACACCCCAAATATAAGGACTAATTTTGAAGAAACCGGGTAGGATAGGAGTAAGTAAGGCAAAACCCAAAACAAACCGACATACCTAATAAAACTATTTTTATCAAAGAAACAAAGTAGGAGAATAAGTTAAAGTAAGGAAAAACCTAGAACAAACCGACACCCCAAAATAAAAGGACTGAAATGGAAGAAACCACATGGAAGAACAAGATAAAGTAGGGAAATACCCAAAATAAACCTAGTAACAAAGGAATAAAACCCCTAAAGAAATCTAACTAATGAAAGTATAACACCCAAAACAGAAAATAATGTGAAGTAGATATAGACAAAAGTGTTTAGAGGTATAAGTAAAAGTGCACCCACGAAAGTTATTTTATAATGGAAAAAACAAACCTTCATAATCCTGTATAAACAAGATTCTTGATCTTGGAATACTATAAAACTTATTTAGAGATAAGATCCTAGAATAACAGAGGACCAGTGCAAGTTATCTTATTATAATAAATAAACTTCAAGTGTCAGTGTGTTAAATGCTTAAACTAAGTAAATTTGTGCCTTTACACAACTTTAAAGTTTATGTACTAACTACAGAAATAATATTTTGTAGAATATTATGATAAAGATAGACTACAAATGTTTTAAGAAAGTGCCACTCTTTATCTGACAACATTTTATAAAATGAAATAGATAGAATAAGAGCAGGTAATAAATAAGAAGTGACAAGGGGTACATCCCCAATATAAAATAAAAACAGATAAGACTGCACAAAATTAAATTTAAGAAATAAGTTAAAAAAGAAAGGACATATGTCTTTGTTTATGTTAAGTTCAATGAACTCAAGGCTGAAATGTCTGAGTTTAAATACTATTTTTTGTTATGAAATATTTGTTAGGAGTTAATACTTATTATCAATGCTAAATGTTCAAGCAGTTAAGTAAGGTAATTTTCATCAATATTGTATTAGAATAGAAGGTCAGAAGGGGTATAAGCAAGCTGTATTATCCAGAAACTTTGTATGTAAAAACAGATAAAATCTAGGCCAAATGGTAAAAAACAACAACATTATAATTCATAAATAAGTCTAGTAAAGTAGATAAACTGATGAAATTTGTATAAGGTAATTCAAACACAGTATATAATAAATGAAACTATACTTTAGAAATATATTAGAAAAATGTATGAAAGATTATTGGAAAAAATGCAAATGTAATAACTGAAAAATCCAAGGCGGGAGTCCCAAATTAAAGAATAATATTTAAAAAGGATAACTAATTAATAAGATTACAAGGAATTAATGGAAAATAAACATGTTATTTCAATCTGAGATTTTGTACAATCATAATTATAACATAATACAAATGGCAAACCTTTTAAGAGGACAGGAAGTAAAATTTTAATGCCTACAGTTAGAAATACAGTAAATATGGCATTTTTAGATAAAAAACTTTGTAAAAATATCTTATTTGGTATCAAATCAAGCATAATAAACTAAAGAAAGAGATTATGAATTTAATATTTAATAAAGTTAAATAATAATAAAAATGTATTCAGTAGTATAATGTAAAAATCAGTTATGTAGCGGAAATGCTAAAAATTTAAAACAATGTATTTTTAATATTAACTTGGCTAAGACGTTTCGGATGAAGAAGGAAGTTAAAACAGTTGATTATTAGACTTTGTCGAGTACACATGAGACGAGCTCTAGCTCAAATATTAACGTATATCGAAGGAAGAAAAAATGGCTTTCATCAACCTAGCCTATTTAAAGTAAAAAATCACAAATTTTGAAAAAACTTGAAAACTCAATTAAATTCAGATCAGTAAACAATTACAACTAATGAATTAACTAATATTGAACCGGAAAAGTGAATTAATTAATTTAAACACATAAAAACGATAATACTGAATATAAAGACGGAACGTGCCATTTTCGACCTTATTGACTAAAGTGCACTACAAACATTATACAACACTAATCAACGAGGTGAATTCCAGAACACTGAACAAGGACAACTCCACTAACACCAGAAGGAAATATCACTACTGCTGAGACGAGAAAACTTGGAAAAAACTACTTTTATTTGAAGAGAATTCTGTCGTGAAGTCGTCATTTTAACATATGCAGTCCTGAAGCAGCCATCTTTAACTCCCACAATTCAAAGTATACCACAGCTAGTTTCGTCGTCAACGTCAAATGGTTGGAATTTTTATTTTAATAAACATTATATATCTTGAATGAATCTTTGTATTTTTAATTCTTAAGTTGTTAATTGTAAGTGTTATACTTTCCTGAACTTACCCTTTCCCTGACTATATAATATAACCGTTAAAAGAACTTAAATTTAATATTAATACTTTATGTAAAAATAATCGATCGCCCTGAGATACGAGTCGATACCGACTGTTGAAAAATCGATTTAATATCTATCTATTTAATAATTGTTAAATAAAAACTGGAATTTCATAATTTTGACTTATATTTCTTTCAAAAATTATAATTAGCATAACATAATATAATATTTAAACAACGGACTACACGAAAGGCGGCAATTACCAAGGAGAAAGGAGAATACTATCAGGAGAAGAAGAACCGCTAATCGATCAGTGCCGTAGACAATCCTGTTAACGCGGAACTTAATTCTAGTTACCAAAAGGTGATATAATTGACAAAAACAGTAATAACAGATTTAAAATTTTACACCAATACATTACGAAGTGACAAGGGGTACATCCCCAATATAAAATAAAAACAGATAAGACTGCACAAAATTAAATTTAAGAAATAAGTTAAAAAAGAAAGGACATATGTGTTTTGTTTATGTTAAGTTCAATGAACTCGAAGATTAATTACTAAATAATAAAAACAACAAAAACAATTCTCAAAAAATATTTTCAAAAAACAAACAAATTTTTCTTATTTTGTAAACAAACACAAATTTTACATTTTGTTACAATATTCTACTGTTAATTTCATTTTCTTTGTTGTTTAACGCCATTATAATAGTTTCGTTTAACTTTTTCTTTCGTAGGTAATTCAGTCTGAAACTTCATATGATTGTATCTTGCTTCTGGTTAGGGAAGTTGAAATCTTCTTTACGTATAACTGCACGATTTAATGGGACCGTTATTTACTTATTGTTGTATTAAAAATCAATGTCTTGCGACAACGTGATATCGACATATGGACAGTAACATCAGTTTGTCTGCTATTACTGACGTTTCACAAGCGTTGTGGAATTCAATTTACTTCATTTAAAATGTTAAACGTTTGAAGCTAACAAGTAGATTTTGTCACTATGTATTTGATCAGTGTGTGTGACTTTGACAGGTGTTCATGTCCGTGATTGGTCTGGGGCAGACAGTATTGCACTCGACAGTCACCGCTGACCTAAATAACACGCTAACTTAATTAACTTTACCCCCATGAAATGTGTTCGTGAAGAGTATTCATGTTTTCTGCCAAAGCTGTGTTCCATAGTGGCACCCCCCCCCCCCTATCAATTTGACAGCAGACGTTAACACTGTTTTCAGATGAATGTTTTGTTGCTACAGAATTTCATTCTGTACTTTTATCAGCTTAATAATGGTGATTTAACTAATAAATGTAAACCTGAAGAACTGTTACAAACGGATAGGAAGTTTGTTTTTCCGTTGTAACCATTTATAGGGACAGTCTGATGGTGAGTCTGGCTTCTCGTATTATCCTGTGAGGTGCTCAAACAATAAAATAGATCTAACAAACTTTTCTTATCATCATTAAGCTTCCAACTGGCGCACAAATGTCTTGGACTCAAGGTCAGGGTGGATCAAACACGTAGCAGAATTCAATCTTTTAGAACAAACGACAGTCAATTGTACGTAGCACTTCGACTTTGATTTATGACGTTTGTTAATTATAAAACATTATTATTATTTAAAGTTTATGGTAATCATCAATGACTGCATAATTACTCAACCATTACATCTTTAAATTTACAAGCTGGTTTCCGATTTTTCGTCTACCAATCATTGTCTTTCAGAATCCTGCAAACCGTATCAGACATGTGATAATAAAAATGTTGTACTTGCGCGCGCGCGCACCTGTGCTCACATTAGATGTGTGTGATGTATAAAGTGCACCACAAGTCACTTGACTTTTTAATAAGCGTCGAGACCACGAGTTTCATGAGTCCTCAGGAATTAAACATTCCGGATGTAAAATACTCTCTGCTTCCCTGAAACAGGAAGTGTGGCGTTAATTTAGTTAGAAAGTTTGAAGTACTAGGGAAGTAAAATTACTTTAGATGGTAAATGCACAACAATAAACATAGAATAAGGCAGGTGAACATAAGGTTCAACGAAAAGAAAAAACTACGTATATTATGCATTAAACAAGCGAGGTAATAAAAGGTAATAAGGGAAAATGTAATGAGTTGGTGTGGAGTGTAGTACTGTCTGAGATCAGAGATGTTAAAAGGAATGAACATCGTATAGAGGAGTTTGAAATGTGATGCTGGCGGAGGGGAAGGATGAAGCTGTCTTGGCTGGTTAAACTGCGTAATGTTGAAGTCTTTAGACTAGAAGGATTTGAAAAGCGGGAGAAGTGAGGCATAGTGACAACATATTTACTTACAAAGCCACGGATCCAGCTTATGCATGCTTTGATGCAAGAAGTATGAGTTTGGAGCTACCAGAAGTTGAAGAAATCAGCAGTGAACAGAAAACTCTGAGGTCGCCAACGAAGAAATTCACCAGTCACTTAGGACCCAAGTCCAAAGAAGAAAACTAGTGACAAGTTAGTTGTAGCTCACCTCTATACAGTAAGGTGGAAAACATACAGACATGCAATATAATGGAATAATAACAATTGTCGTCTTGTTTATTTCGTGAAATGCACATATATTACAGTGTATAATTCTAATAGTATACAGTTGTATATTACAGTTATATAAGTCTAAATTATAGTTATATTTTTGTGATGTAACCCCTCTTTCCTTTTATGCTTTTTATCTATAAAAAAGCAACTCCCTTTTCCCCCTTTTTATATTTATTTATTTTTTTTTTTGAAAGAGAGACCACAAGTTATTTAGAACTAGGCACGAGCCTAGAGAAGCCAAAATTGTGCTGGGTCCAGTATGATGGGACTTGCAAATGAAACACTGATCTTAAGATAACAATAACAGTATTTATTGTGCTCTGCTTTATACAACACATTCGCCCTTAAAGCAAGATAATTAAGTATTTCACAATCAATATAGCTCACTTCAAAACCTTTAATTGTTGTTATAATTCCTTTAGTCTATGCATGGCCAATTAGTTGAATGATAAATAACAAATTATTATCATAACTAAATATTGAATAAATAATAAATAGCTGAATAATTATTGAACAATAAGTCGTTGCATGGCATATAAATAATTATAACACTATTGTGAAATGGCACACAAACTCGACCTGTAAGTAATTACACATTTCCTAACATGATATAAATACATAGAAATATACACATGTGCATAACCAAATATAATAATATAACAATCACATGAGACACAACACACACATATAATTGACATAGAAGACATTTACATGTAAGCAACACATCACATGTTCACCTGGTTAGCCGCATATATTTGTCATCATAACCCTCAACCCCCTTTATACTGACCAATTATCCGGCCCACCTCAATTTTCAATTAATAAATGACTGAACCCCAAAAGCTCAATTAATATATCCCAAGGAGTGGAGCGGACATGCCCCCAAAATTTTAATTAGATAAAAGTAAATTTAAAGTTCTATGTAAGCATTGTGGACTGCGCACAAATACCACGCAGATGTTTAATTATCAATCTCGGATCTAGTCAATGGTAATGATAAGAGTGCCATCACGAGGTTAACATGGATGCCCGGTTGCCTAACTGCATTTCGTATTTCTTTTTATTTTCTTGACAGAATTTGTAAAAGAGAGTGGAACGTGACCACCCATGAATATTCCTAACTGATACTGATTAGTCTTGTATTCGTTAACGTTAATTAATTGGTATAGTGAGCAATAAAAGGTTAACCGTTACAAAATTTACTATGACAAAATATAAACTGTGACAATGTTTAACTGGCTATGGCAAAATTTAAAGTGTACCAAATTAGCTGAGCAGTGGAACTGAATTTTGAAAAACAGAATCTATGTCATGAAGGTACTGAACCATGCTTACAGTGTTCATAAAAAAACGTGACTCCAAGCAGGGTCGTGCATCCGGGCGAGATCCAGCAAAATTTGACATGATCCAGACATGCAGGAAACGGGCCTTACGGGGGTCGCCCACATGTTCAAACACCTCCCAAATCTTCGAGTTAAAAATAAAATACAAGAGCCCTCATTAACCGAAATATTAATTAAACATAATTTCCCAACGTGGACAGATACATCCGTCCAGGCATGCGTAAGACAGAAACAATTTTAGATCCGACCCTTTTTACTGAAACCCCCTCGACCCGGGTGATGCATGACCCCTGGCCGAGTTTACACTCTTAGAACGAGATAGACATAATATTGATATATGAGGCGTAAGCCTTACAAATTACAAAATAACATATAACCCCCATTCTCCGTAAATAATTATCCAAACGGGAGCGTCTACACGAGAGTCTCAAAGAGTTTATAGGCCTCAAGATTTAGGTTTAATAAGGTTAAATTTCACCTGGTTAGTAGCGTGTAGTTAGAGGGTTCCATTGGGTGTATTTTGTCCGTCCTTCCGGCTGACAGCTGACGGAAGTGTGTGAATTTACATCGTCGGAGGCGGTTGTTCGGCCGTCCTTCTAGAGCGGGACAGATTTCCGTCTACATCAGAAACCCGGAGGTCACGTAGGCTTCTACCTATCCTTAGAAGTAGCTGGAAGACGAAAAAACTTTTACATCTACTGTGTCAGCCGGGGACCAGATGATAATGCGCCGAGAGCCAAAGTCGAACTGCCCAAGCCGGCAATTAAACAAACAGTACCTAATCTCCGACCGAGAGCGCGCACGAGTCGCCAGCAGGGAGAGAACACATACGACAAAGTCCAGCCGTACGTAAACTTTTACGCACCCCTCGCGTAGTCCAATACGTAAATTTTAATTATTCCGCGATATAAAGTTACACCGCCGCGTTTTTCCCAAAACACGGCACAGTGATAATGGTCTTTTTTTTTGTATGTATATCAGAAGGTGTCTGGATGACATCGACTTTATCCTTACTTGGGAAACTGAATTGACAGACTTAATAAAGTCGAAGCTACTAGTAGAGATAACTGTTTGTTGTTTCTTCATGATCCGATCGAAATCGTGATCGTCGTTTAACAGAACAAAAACTGCCCATACATAATACAATTTGCAGTGTGTGGAACCTTTAACGAATAAATGTATCCGAGTTCGATGAACCTCACTTGGTGATAATACGGAAGGATACACAAGTAGCACGATGAAGACAAAATTAATGCCTGAATTAGAATTCTCTGTATCCCCGTACGCAGTAAAGGCTGGGACCTGGCAACTACTAACAAGTGATCGCCAGAAGATCGTTGTTTCGAAACATGCTGGTAGCGATGGTTACTTTGGATACGTTGGGTAGCCCGTCTATCTTAAAGGAATTAAACATAAATCACTAAATATCACCGACATGTAAAATTTTAACTTTCTGTAGTCATATCACGAGAAGAGAAGGTGGAGTGGAATAACTAATGGTAAAAACACAGGTCGTTGGCAAAAAGAGAAAGAGGTGGTGTGAATCGTTGAGTAAAATGGAAATTCCAACTGAAAATCGAGCACATGTGGTGGCACGTATGACTCCAAGTCGTATTCTGTGTAGGCAATAGTTGACTAGGCTATACCCTTACGTTACTTAGGAGGTTTCAAACGTGGAGTATTGCAACTAAGAAATATCAGAAGATATTATTTTACAGAGTGTATAACATAGAAGAGTCGAATAACGAACTGAGGCTTTTATGCGTTATTTCATGATATGGGTTAAACGCAGTTATTGTTCCAAAAATATGTAAACTAAGTAAATAAATTAAAACGTAGTATAATATAAAATTATTTGTTGTGGATAATGTGATTGCTTTTAATATATGTTTCCGTTTGTACGCGGGAAACCTAGAGAAAGTATTAGGGCCTACACGCAATAAAGTCATCTTACTTTTATCCACTACGGAGGTTTTTGCTTCACGTACACTATAAATTAATTAAAATTATATATTCCATAGTGTGTGTGTGTTCAAAGTTTGGAATTCAAATATATAAGACAGATGTTGCAGTGATTATATAGGTGGACCGTAGCTTGCAGGCTATATTAAAACAATATAGAACGCATTTGATTTGTGGTGTCACGTAATGGGTTGTATGTAGGCGTGCATTGACTAGTTATAATAGTCTTCTGTTCTAACTGCTACATCCGCGGCTTGTCAACAGTTAACTCTTTACCCATCACTCTTTAAACGTCGTAATGGCAGTCGTTTAACCATCCCGCCTTTCAAGCCATACAGAATTTAACGCACTGATGATGTCAGAATCGGTATTCTTTTAAATCTGGTTGTTAATATCATACCTCCTGTATAATGTAATCAAAATGTAGGCCTATAATGTAAAGCCCCAGGAGTTGACTCAATCTAAAACGAACTAATAAAATACGGCGGCATAGAAGGAGAGATGCATAAATTGATTCAAAAAATATGGAAGGAGGAATATATGCCTGAAGAATGGAACATTAGCTTAATAGTACCTATTCATAAAAAAGGGAATAAATTAGACTGCAGAAATTACAGATGTATCTCAATGTTGTGTACATGTTACAAAATATTCACCCGAATACTGCAGAAGAGACTGGAACCATATGTTGAAAGAATATTGGGAGAATACCAAGGTGGCTTCCGTACTGGAAGATCAACTATAGGCCAAATCTTCACAGTCAAAATACTGATGGAAAATATGTGGGAAAACAATCTGGACCTAACACAAATCTTTGTAGATTTTAGGCAGGCGTATGACAGCATAGATAGGAATAAACGTTTTGAAATTATGCTGTACTTTAAAAAAATATCTATTAAATTAGTGTAACTGACAAGATTGATAATGATACAGACAACAGTCAAAGTCAAATTGTCATCCTTTTAATGTCACGAGAGGGTTAAAACAGGGCGATGGGCTTGCACCAACACTGTTCAACTTAGCACTTGAATATGTGATCAGGTAATTGTCAATTGATAGGAATTCAACATTAGAACATAAAATGGTCCAGATCGTAGAGTATGCAGATGATATCAATATTATGGCAAGATCCCAAGGAAGAGCAAAAGAGACATTTCAGGAACTCAAAGGTGAAGCAGAAGAGATATGATTACAGGTTAATAAGAATTAGGATTAGGATTACAGGAGAAGAAAACCAGTAAACCTGAACAGTTTGAAATTGAACCACTAAACCTGGAAATAGTGAATCAGTTTAAATATTTGGGATGTTGGATGGCAGAAAACAATGAAGAAATAAGGAAAGGATACAGGCCGCAAATAGAACATATGCTTCGTTGACATTATATTCAAGACAAGGAAAATCCACCATCAGTCCAAGGTTACATTATATAAAGTTATGATTAGACCGGTGATAACATATGGCAGCGAGACTTGGACTCTGAACAAACAAGCCACTAACATAGTCAATACTTTTGAAAGGGGAATTTTGAGGAGAATATATGGACCAGTCCAAGTAAACGGGATATGGAGAATGCATCACAATGAGGAGCTATACAAGCTGTATAAAGACAATGATCTGGCCACCACCATCCGACTGCATAGATTGCAATGGGCAGGACACATCATTAGGATGGAAGACAACCGAATACCTAGGAAGGCACTGTTTAGTCAGATCGAGGGTAGAAGGCCTGTCGGAAGACCCAAGACACTCTGGATTGACGCAGAGGCGAGGGATGCTGATAATTTACTTAAAATAAAACGATGGATATCGATCGTCAAGGACAGGGAAAAATGGAGGCGGATGATTATGGAGGCTAAGGTTCGATTCGAACTGTGACGCCATAGAAGAAGAAGAAGAAGAAGAAGTATAATGTAATCACCATCATGTAACATGTGAACTAACAGCTTTTTTTTAGCGGAGTTGAAAGCATGGATCTTTCCAAGTTCTGCTTTGTACAACGAATATGTAAACAATGAGACCATTTGGAATTGTGCTCGAAGTTTTCAATAATGTTTAATAATCCTTATAGCGTAGGATATCGTATTACTTACTACACTATTAGTGCTCGCTGTTGATTCGAAACATCTATATAATCTACATTATTACACTAACAAAAAAAACATCCGTACAAGAACTTAGTTGTTTCTCACTTGGCGCTTTCTAGATCTCCCCGTGGCTCTTTCAATTTGTCAGTGGGGCTCAGAAATAAGGTTCTGAAAAGTGTTTTCTAGTTGTGTGTGTGTGTGTGTGTGTGTGTGTGTGTGTGTGTGTGTGTGTGTGTGTGTGTGTGTGTGTGTGTGTGTGTGTGTGTGTGTGTGTGTGTGTGTGTGTGTGTGTGTGTGTGTGTGTGTGTGATTGTTTCATATTGTCACTAGAATTTTTCTCTATTCTTGACATAAATTATTATATTAATTTTATAAAAAATTTTTCAAGAATTTACTTTGTTTAATTGAGCAGAGCGGTTCCGAGGGCCGATATTTCCTCTTCATAGTGCGATTGCGATATTTTAGTAATAGCTGAATGAGTGTTGCACGTGTCTTTCTTTCACATAAACACGACCACGTGTATGAGAACTGTTTCACATATGCAAGACTTTTTAATATATTAAACTGTTTTTGATTTAGTCAATTTTTACTTTTGTTTGAAATTTCACATAAAACTAGTGAACGGGTTTGATATAATAAAATATAAAAATTATATGTAGTTCCCATAGCTTCGTTAATGCGTTTGACTCGTTAATAAATGAACAAACATATGATTGAATAGTTGACAATGTCCGTCAACGAAGTAATGTTCCATTGGTGCATCGTCAGAGCGTTCCCTGATTGCAGATACAAATTTAAATACATATGTAAATCACAGTACAGATTTAAAATTTATGTTTATAAGTCATTGTAATGATATTGTGGATTATTAAACATTCTCTGCTGGTTTAGTTATTATTTGACAAAATGATTCTATTCTAAAATGTTAAGTGATGTTGCATTTTCTTGTGTTTATGTGTGATGTGTAAAATGTGTGAATTATACCTTAAAATTTTTTATTTGAATTTTTCCATTGTGAAATAAACAGAAATGTAAATATTATGAATTAAATTACAGAGGGAAGTGTATTCCGGGCGTTCTAATTAATCACATCATTGACAATTAATTGTTACCTAAATATTTACTAACACAATTATTATTGTTATGTTGTGTGTTTGCACAGTTCGCGTGCTAAATTCGAGTCCAGCGAACGCTTTTCAAACGCTAATGTGAAAGCGATGCCATTGTAGTGGTGAGTATTGTTTTCTCGTGAGTCACACCGACCGTCCAAGGTTACAGCGTTGTTTTATTCCAACGAGAAGGCTAAGGTTAGACAGACGCGTCATTTCTCAAAATACCGCCTAATAGCTGGTCTCGTTAGGCACTGCTAATAGCGTACACGGGACAATAATGACCTCCACTGATTGTTTTTGGTCGTGAAAATGTTTCTCCTTCTCTGCTCGTATTTAGTAGTTAAATATTAATACCCCAATTTAATATAGTGGGAAGTACATTAACTCAGCTTAATTTTTGTACATTTCTTGTGATGATATTCAGCAAGTTTCACCGTAACGAATTCAATGCGTGTAACACTCATGGTCCGTAATTAAATATTATTGTTTCAAATTAGTATTAGACTTACATCTGTAAAACAAAGTAGGGATCACATTGTAGTCTTCTAGTATTAATGCACGGTGTTTATCCAATGATACTGTCTTATTAACACCTAACGCGCGTTAACGTTACTACTGTTAAGAGTAGTTTCGTCAGATGATAGTAGTCTTACTTGTCCAGTAGTAGTTAAACATGTTTGAAATAATAATATTTTTGTAACACTGTAATTATACACCGATATGTACGTGTATAGTAATAACACTAATGGGTGGTATTTTGTTATTACAAGAGACAGTGGTAAGGGAGAGGATAACAACCGGTTACATGAACTAAGAGCATACCAGCATTGTGCGAAATCGACGTAACCAGGAGTGCATGGCGATCGTTACAATTGTGCACAGTTTTACTTACAAACGTAATATTTTTATTATGTTTATTATGCTTCAGGCTAGTGCATTCTTATATATGTATTAAACACTTGTTGCTTCAACTTCTTTTCTTGATATGTAACTTACTTAATACAATACCAGTTAACAATCAAGGTGTTCCCCGACTGGAACATGTTTGGAGCATTATGCAGTATGCTCGTCATCGGCCAAATTGGTTTTTAGTGTAGTGAAGTATCAGTGTGTTGCTTGGTTGCTGCTGTGTGTTTTGTTGCTTGAGGCTTACCGGCCTTGTGATAAGGCGTGTGTGATTCAATTTGTTCTTTGAGTGTTTACAGTATTTAGTGTTTTAAAAATTGTGTCGTGTTTTGTACTGATTTGTATTTATTCCCGTTTGGGTTTGTTAAGTGTTTATACGTAGTGTAGGTTTCCTCAAAATATTCATTACAGTGACTAATGTGTGCGTATGTTAGTGTCATGTTGCCAAAACATAAAGACGGCACGGCACGTTCAAGAACTCATCATAAAGAATCATACACAAACAATAATAATAATGATAATAATAATAATAAGAAGAACAACAAGAACAAGAACAAGAACAAGAAGAAGAAGAAGAGAACAACAACACACATAAAACGCGCTATGTCATTGTACATTAACACCACGACAAAACTTATAAACCTCATTAAAAATAATAATAATGGCTCCTACACGTATACGCGTATATACGTACAACACAAAATAAACTATTATCGAAACAAATGTAAATGTACTTACCGAAAGCACGATACAATTTTTAAAACACTAAACATTAGAAACACTCAAAGAACAAGTTAATACACCATATCTTTTCACAATAGCACAAATAAACCCAATCAGCAATCACCCACCAGCAACCACGCACCACACATGTACTTTACTAAATTAAAAACCAACATGGCTGACGATGAGCACACTGCTTAAGATCTAAACATGTTCTAGGTAAGTGAAAAAACAATCTTAATTGTAAAGTAATAGATCCCGTTTGGTTGAACACTGGCAAAGACGTAAAGTTCTCCAGGTAGTCTGCCATGGAAAATTTTGAATGTGACATGACAGGGATCTGAATAATAATTGACCGGGGTCACAGATTTGCTTTTTGATCATGTGGTTACTGCAATTAACTTGGTTTTCGCCGTTGAAGTACTAGTATCTCTCTCCGAAACTGTGATTCTTCTGCGATAAAGCATGTCGCGTATCAGTGGTTCGAGAATTTCGTAGGAGTACAGTTTATATTACAGATCGAAAACCGATAATTGTTAAAGGAACTGCATAGCTGTGGAACGCAGTTTATGAAACCACGCTCGTGCGGATATATGAATGGAGTTTTAGTTGTTTCTTTTCGCAATATGAGCGGAATAAAACTTTTATTTTAAATTTTATAGAGTAAAATGTTTTTTTGCTGCTGACAGAAACACACTGGAGAGTTTTCAAACGTTCATTGAAACAGAAGTATTTGTTTCTGTGATGCATATTTTAATAACACGAACACACGAAAAGGAAAAGTGGTCTGTGAAAGAGAACTGAAAAATGAGTTTTGTGCTTCGGATTTTTCGTAGGGATTGGCAGCGAAAGTGCGCGGCGATCGCTAGGGCTGCGGTCGTATGACGCACAATGAAATAAATGATTATTACTCTAATTAGTCATTGTTCATTAGTTAATTAGTGAGAGCATTTGTGTTTGAACCGAATAAAACATGTACTTATCTGACTTTGCGATTAGTTTGACTGTTATTTGCGATTTAATCTCTTTCGATTGGAACAACACATTGACATCCAAAACGCGTTGAAATATACTGATAAGCCCAAAGTGATTACGTGGATCCATTCAATTTGGTGTTTCTTTAATATTGTAATAATTATAGTAATTATAGGAATTGTAATAACAACGTGTTAAAATAATAATTTTAATAATATGCATGCTATGTAAAGTATTTCTTGTGTACGTATTCCGATAGTATTTCTTATTTTGGTCATTCCCAATTCATCCGTTATTATGAGTCCAAAGACACTGAGTGAGGATTACAGGAATATGGCCAACCATAGTATGTGCCTTTGTAACCAAGACGTGCTACCATAAAGCCGAATAATAGTAAAAAAAACCTAAAAATGTTTTAATCTAAACTTACGTTATTATATTTGAAGAAATAATTCATTAATTTGTAGAACAATTTTAAGTGCTTATTTGAGTTATTTTTAATTTCTACATTTACAGTTTTCATAGGCCGGCCGGAAGTTTGTTATACATTCGTCTCTAATTATACTGTTCTAGCGTGAATGTGTTCTCTGGCTATTAAGCACACAAATAAGACATTTATGTTTCGTCATCTGCTGTCTTTTTGTTGAAGGATATGATTGTTATGGTGCCCTCTTCACGCGTTATGTTCAAAGAACTTTCACATATTTGTTTTTATTCAGCACTATAGTAGCACGTTTAATGTAGTCATTTGCGTCTCTTTAATAATGTATTAATGTACAATTATTTTAATCACAAGCAGAATGATCACTGTTGCACACCACTATATAAAATTATCCCGATTAGCGCTTTCAAGCTTCACAGCTCATAGTCAGATCGGAATTCGAGTGAAGCTTGAAAGCGCTAATCGGGATAATTTTATATAGTGGTGTGCAACAGTGATCATTCTGCTTGTGATTTCAACCACTAACACAACTTTCTTCATTAAATTATTTTAATATTAGTGTGAATTTTTGAGTATGTGAGTACCTATCCATCGAAGTTCAAACAATTTTCAAAACATAATCTTCGTTATTACTGTTGTCATAAGTACCGGTTTTGACGGTAGGCCATTATTTGGTTCTGGATTCTGGCCCCCATTCCCTCCACACAGGCGTATCATCGTTGCCTACATTTACTTATTGTGGACAGTAACGGTCTCGTGTACAGTTCTCAGACTTGGAACATATTATTATTTATTTTTCTTAACATTATACCACATAAATCTAGAACATTATTTTTTCTGTTGTTCAAGTCATTATTATAATCGCATCGGTTGTCACTGTAAAATTTTAATGTTTTGCTCATTGAACAGTACAATCGTTAATTACAATATTTGTTTTCACAGGATTTTTTCTGGCAAATGCCTAGTCTTTATAGCTTTTTTAAAGTGTGTTTAGTCTCTATACTTTCAAATTTTAAAACGTGATTAGTTAATTTAACTGAAGGTAATACAAGTACTTTTTGCTGGAATTTGATCGACTTTAATTGTTTTAATAATATTTTAATACGGTAGGTAAACCTGTTGTGTTTGCTGTTTGATAGGAGCGTATCGCGATCAGGAGCCGTTATTTGCATTAACGCTTGGGAATCACCACGTGTTTACGGCTTGTGACTTGATCTAGTTCCCTTCAGGTGTGTTCCCTTGTCACCATTTAGTCTTTCCTCCTTCGTAATTGCCTTCATAATTTTGTTATTCGAGACTATTCCAAAAATATTAAATAATATTTACAAAACGTTTTATAACGGCCTAATAAAACGTAAATTAATTTACAAAGTAAGCGTTATGAATAGAAATATTGAAAAAAGAAGTTTGTAAATGAAGAATCCTGAAGAATTAAATTAGTTTAGGACACCGTAACAATAAAAAGAAACCAGATGACGAAACATAAATATGTTTTTATGATTAATAACTATTGCATACATTCACACCGGAACGGTTTAGCCCTACTTAGAGGTGACTGTATAACAAACGTCTGGCCAGTAATGAGATCTGTATCTCTATAAATTAAAATGCATAAATGTATAATATACGTTTCAGCATTATTTTTAAATTAATACAAATTTTATAAAGAATTTATAAAAACTTTCTGTTAATCGCGAAATATAATGATAGGTTAGGTTAGTATAAAATGTAATAAATTGTTAGGGACGTTTTAGTAGATTCCCTTTGTTTTCTGTCTGAGCTTAGAGTTCTGTAAGGTATTTTGTCCTTATACAAAATTTCCTTTGTATTCCGTACAATAATAAATTGTCAAACTTATACTTATTACCAGGTTTGTAACTGAATGTAGTGTAAAGCTTAACTAAGAATTGCGAGTTCCTAACGTATACGCTTTGTTAGCATTAGAAAAGGTCCACGCTCGACGTAAACTAGCCTGAAAAGAGCTATCAGGTAGGCGTAAAAGTAAAAACGTATAATGAAATAGTGAATTACATAGTCACCCACACCTGAAACTGTTTACAAAAACAGTGGTACATTCGTATAAATTGTTTTATGATACAGTGTTCCAAGAATGTGGTCTTCGCATCTTCAGGCATGTATGGTTTCAGTAGTCTGTTTGTAAGAGTGGAAACACCTCTTACTGAAGATGACTGAAAATGTAAACCTCATTTTCAGAAAATACGCGTACTGCAAGAAGAATATGAAAACGCCCGTGCTTTTTACTATTAAGCGACTGCACTAATTGTAAAGGGAATTAAATGTACTTTGAGAATATTGACTGTGCCGAGATAATGCGTTACATTTAAAGGTAACGCAAAGTAGCCTAATAATATTTATATTTCGTTTTGTACTTAATAAAAACATACTTAATCTGTGTGTGTGTGGGGGGGGGGCGCAAGCGCTTAACAAAACATTCATTATCATTAATACATATTTGTCTACCAGGATGTATGCTTTAGGATTTATCTCCAAAGTAATATGGGCTTATTATTTAGTTCAGATTATAATCAGATTACAGTTATTCATTAGTTACTCAAATTGATTCATTTCAACTAAGTAATTGAGTATTGTAAGTAGTTTTAAATTATTCAGCTTGTAAATAATTTCTTTTCAAGAAATACGTAACACATGTAGCTCAAATTACTTAAATAAGTACAACATTATGAGTAAAATATATTCTTGTGTTAAACGCTTTCATCTGTAGGATAATCTGAGGATGTGTATACGAGTTTCTTTCACGAGTTTTCTCGTATGTATATAGATGCATATAGACTGTGAATTAATTATTTTTTGTTTTGTTTTCAGGTAATACCGGTTTGACATCACTTGGATATGACAGCGAGGCAAGTAACAATTTATTGATTATATTTTGTTGACCTCAGTCCTTCAAGTAAGACTTATATTTTGTTTAATTTAACTTCCGAATTGGCGGGAATACGGTGCTGCCACGTTGTGCAGTACAGCCACATGGTCCACAGCTGACAGCTTGTAGCAGTCTAACGACAGACTGGTGTTTAAAACAGAAATTTTAAGCGTTTGCCGGAGTTGAAATATTTGTTCTGTTTTTATCATCTTTAATTCGCGATTTGATTAATTTTGTAATCTGATAGCCTAACTGAGCATTAAGGAAACAGGGGACTGCAATTAAAATATTCCGCACAAAGGAAGAAAACGGGTAAAATAGCATTTCGTCTTATTTACAGCTTTGAGGGCTTAATTGATATAAACTTACAAATATACTAATTTTTCAAATAATTAACATTAAAGTCAAACATACAAATTATTTTTCTTCGTTGGATTCAGATTTACGTTTGATCACTAGATTTCATAAAAAAGAAGCCACTTTCACTTCATCCTATGTATTACATCACGTCACTGTCATAATTTGCGATCGACCCGTTTTCCTGAACTACAGGTTCCCGTGTCTGAAGACATTTCACGATAAAATAAATTAAAAATATTTTACACCAGATGAGTAATGTGGTGACTGACGATGATTCGGATGTCAAACAAGTTGACGAAATCAGCTATCTGAGTGTAACTTTGACCGAAGGAGGTTCAAAAGATGGCCGTTTCGTGAGTAAAAGAGGAACTAAAAAATCCTGAATGTCATAGAAAGCCATAATTGAACACGCTGGTCTAGGAAACTAACATGGAAGACTAAACAAGAACTTAGAAATACCATAGTAGAATTTATATCCATCATGTTCTATGGCTGTAAAGTGTAGAATATACCTTGAATGCGGATGAAAAGGCAAAACTACAAGCGGTCGAAATTGACAACCAAGGGTGAACAATATGAGTCTAATTATAAGAGTCGTTAAAACTGTATTGAAAAGAATAGAAGAACATGAGCTTACAGGTCGGCCACTTGTGGGTCATGAATAATGGTTAATGCGACCGCTTCTAGATTATTGTAAATGAGAAAGAAGGACTTACAAAATGTACTAATGAACCGTAGTGGGAAGAACAGAAGAACGTGCTTCATAGATTGGGTATGAACAGCGATGGCCTCGACGGGTACACCAGTGGAGACCGATAAGGAAAAGAATTGCCATGACGGCATGGCATGAAATGAGGGCATAGGACATGGAATAAATTAAACCTACACGTATGATTGAAGTGTGGAGATGCAGTTATAATCTGTTGAACCCAGTAAATGCGTATAAATCGAGTTAACTTCTTCCCGAGTCATGTTTCGGGACAATATTTGTATCCATCCATCTTTTATTTTCTCCCTTGTATTACTGTAAGCGTTACAAATAAATAAGCTTGAAATAACCAAAAATTGATGGGCACATATAAAATGAAGAGTTGGGTGCGTGCGTGTGGCAGTAGGCCTATGTTGTTTCGATGCAATATATCTGCTTTCTAATGTCTAATCCACGGCAATAACGAGACAACACGGTGCATTTAATTAGTTATCGTAAATAAATCTAGTTACTGGCTATAGGCGTGCCCACAGTTATATTGTAGTCACAGTAATTGCATGCATATATTCAATCGTATTAATAAATAGGTCGTTACGGTACTATCAGTGCGCCTTTCATACGATAATGAATAATATTATAGACGTCATCCAGACGTTATAAACTAGTCTGAAGTAAATACGCTATTAATAGAGCTAACTGAATAGGTGTTATTAACCTGCAAACGAACAAATCATACTTTAGACTTAGCTTATATGTATGTAGATGTTTGTTATCATAGAAACAGTTATTGATTCTCCAGCCAGAAATAATGGCGTAATACAAATAAATCGAGCAAAACGCCATAATCAAATGAAACTAAAAACCAAACATTTGACCACGTGTACTCTGTCGGGAGGTTTCGTACTTAGTTCATTTGAATTACCATTTATATATATATATATATATATATATATATATATATATGTATATAATGCGAACAGAGGTTATATATAAGCGAATAAAATATAAGAATAAGTTATATGTTCTTGTCGTAGTTGGCAACATCGTATACTGATAGCTGAACAACAACTGTTTTTGTGTACTATTGTAGACATTTACTGTGTGTGTGTATATACTCTCTTTATTGAACTATTTTTAACAGTGGATTCCCCCGAGTTCTTTATTTGGTCAACCGGACACCAAAAATTCTGTAGGCCTACTATTAACCGAGCTTCTCATGGAGGTGTAAGCTGCACAACAAAAGATCCTTAGACTTTTAAGCTCCAATATTTGGCACCACTATCGTATGGCCTTTCTTACGGTGAAAGTTTTAATATTTATGTTAGTGATATAGGTAACTCAAAAGAAGCACATCGTGATTCAAAATGTCTTGCCACTGGACTCAGAAAATTTTTTTGAAAGACTGCAAAACAAAGAAGGTAACTTCACACGAGGGTAAAAGTATGAAATTTTGAAGCTGGTGAAGTAATGTCGAACTGAAGAATCCTGAAAAATCTAAGACGTACATCTTTACTTCTAAACTACAGATTTTGAACACTATGACACGAAAAATTAAAAAGAAGTTCTATGCAATAGAACATTAAAATGACATTGTATTAGAAATGTGGATTTTAATTTGTGTGGGAATGCCCCCTGAATTAGCGTAAAGTCTGTGGAACCAATAACTGCATACGCGGAAGTCTTAACTAAAAATGAGACTTCTTACATCTTAACGTTTCATAAGGATCTAGTAAAACTTGTAGTATTACATCTTGTAAAATATTAGTATTTTTGATAGGCTGCGAGTGCTCTCAAATTGGGTTTCCGTTACGTGATTTTAATAGTTCTCTCTGCTACCGTATTGTGTGTGGGTGAAACAATGTAATCTTTCATGACACAACACGGTGTACTTTCACACTATATACTTTATGGTAGTTTTGTAAAGTAATACTTCATAACCCTGGATTCAGACTACACGGCCCCAATCTTGTGATAACTTGGGAACTTATCTCTGCCTCTCTTTCTCCCTGCACACATTATCATCATCATATAAAGTTTCAGTTTAGACGTTCTGCTTTCGTTTGATTACAGCTTACTTTTCATCTGTTTTTGGGCGGCCAGCACTTCAGACTTATACGATAATTTATAAAATATAAATTATAGTGTTTTCCCTCTTGCACCCAAATACACTTACACCGTATTTGGTGTAAAATTACAATGAAGTGGTGTACGGTTTAATAACCAACCTTTACTCATGCACAACTTTCATTCCAGTCTCTTTTGCCTATTGCAAGTCTTTTTCCCGTCATTCCATGTTTCTCTTTTATTTCTATAATTCTTGCGACAACTTTATCCAAGTTTTGGATAGGAATTTCCCTTTTTTAGTTTTCCTCAGTTTTTGCTTCTCGTATTCGTCT
This sequence comes from Magicicada septendecula, assembly GCA_034769895.1. Taxonomy (NCBI): domain Eukaryota; kingdom Metazoa; phylum Arthropoda; class Insecta; order Hemiptera; family Cicadidae; genus Magicicada; species Magicicada septendecula. The sequence goes on from CM068371.1 coordinate 273,780,324, forward strand.
TACAGCTCTTGTCTCATTGACTGGTTTAATCGTTTTCATCAGCTCATGTGTGTGTGTGTGTTTTGTATAAATTCCTGTTGTGTCAAGTCACATCCAATTTATATGTTTGCCTTTTGTATTGCCTTCTAATATTCTCGGCAATTTCACCTCAGATGTATGTCACTTGTATTTTACTAGTCTACTTGTTTCAGGCAGTAGCCAAGATACCTAACCAATGTTGGAATAAATGTTTATTTTGTCATTTCTTCGTATAAAAATGTTATTCACAGCATAATAAAGTTTTCATATTTTCCCTAATCTTAAGTTAATGCTAGCTCTAGCGTACCTTTTTCGAATAGTGTCACCTGTACCCATTGAACGTTCTCATTTAGCGTACCGTCATTCTTAGCTTTTAATATTAAAGACTTCCGTTTCTTTCCTTAACAATAGTTATTGCTTTTATTTCTATATTGTTTATTTTTATTTTTATTTTTCTCTGTTAGTACTATTCTCCCATTTCTAGGTTCTTCTATAATTCCTTCTGAGTTCTGACGACATCGACTGAAATATTTACTCAGTTCTTTTATGGAACACATAAACCACCACAAATGTCGAACATACCATTGTTGAACGTGCCAATATTTTTCCAGGCCTTGAAGTTGCTTGTATTCGGTACCATAGTCAAGATCTTCCTATTGGGGGTTACTGACCAGATTTTTTTACGGAGAAGGTGTTTGTACACCAAAATTCTTCCATGGAGACGTGTTATTAACGACAAGGGAGGAGAGAGTTTTTATTGGTAGTAGAATTCACCAGTTTATAACCTACTGTGTAAGTTGCATTTCAATCCTTAGCGGGATGATATTACTTACCTGCAGATTTTACCTATAAGACTCCATTGGCGATTACGTATGGTTGTAATCCCTACCCACAACCATTCCTTGCCTTCGCTCTTGCTTGTACTGAAAGAAAAAAAATTGAACTATTCTTGAAGGTCACTTTTACTCAATATGTTTATAGAGAAAGGCACCTTGTCAGGAAAAGTATAGCAGTCCTACTTATGTACTTATATTAGCACCATGTGTTCACGTATAAAACATACAACTGACAACCCTTGACCGCGTCCTGTATCCCTTAATCCTAATTGATATACTTTTTACATTTGCCACGTGTAGACGCATAGTTGATTATAATTTTTTAATTTCAGTTTAGCAGTTGTATATATGTTATGTCACAGTACATTGTGTACATTTCGTGTATCATCGTATATTATCTACGTGTATCATTTACGTCTACAGCTTACATTTACATTTAAGTGAATAAATTTCTTCAAATTTTTAGCAATGTGTTTCAAGTTATTTGTTAAAGGGAATTTTTGTCGACTAGTGGATAATATCAAAGTAGTTACTGAATTTACATTGTAATGAGCCTAGAATATGTACAGAAATACTAATATCATTGTAATACAATACATTATGTAGTATTACATTATACATTGTAGTATTATATTTCCTGAACTGTACCTATTGTAACCATTATATTAGTATTTTAATAACATGATTATTTTGATGTTCCTATCATGCTATCGGGAAAACTGGAAAAGCTGTGTACCAATATCGATCGTATTAAATATTGTGTTGCAGTTTAAGAAGTTTATTCTGTTTTATTTCACGTTCCAGATGTTTAACGTGTTGCTATTTTACTATGTTACCGTTTTGCTTTATGCAATAAATGCTACAAAGTCTTTACCTGTTACACATTGAAACGATTACGTGCTTTTAAGACTTTGGCTAACTACATTGTTATGTGCCCTCTTTTCTCTTCCATTTGTAAACATAATTTCCGAAACCAATCGTAGCGTCTACTGTAGTTTTTCCATTAGGTTACGTCGAAACAGACTGCACACGTTTTTCATTCCCTAGTTTTTTCAGTGCGTTGATAGTTCCAAAAGGTCGATGTCACATAGCAACATCCTATCAGTATACTTCATTGTTTTACTTAGCCCTACTTACGTATTGACAACTCCCCCCCTCTCTCTCTCTCTCTCTCTCTCTCTCTCTCTCTCTCTCTCTCTGTTTTCGTTCGTACTCTGAAGTGCAAAGTAGTGCAGCGCTGAACTACTCCATTCAGTAAAGCATTACTGTAACGCGTAATAGTTTCGTAACAGAACACTAAAGAAATTAATTGGCTTATTCGTATAAAAACCTTCTCAGTGAAGTAACGCAGCATAAATGGATTCCAGATCCATTACATGTTCCATTAGCAGCTACTGTAAATGTGAAAATAACACTGTCTAACTCTGTGAAATGTAGTTTTCCGCTTATTCTTATTCCGGGACTAAATTGAATTTTTAAATTTCATAATTGGCTTCTGTCTTATTTTTGTCCATGTCCATGAGTTGAGAAACCAGAGCGAGTATTTTGTATGAAAGAGTTTGTAAAATTATAATTATTTAATAATTATTTCAATCTACTTAACCTGCTACATTTATTTGGTAGTTCCTTTTAATTTTTCTGATTCAGTTTATAATTTTTTCTCTTTGGAGTAGATATAGATACCATGGCACTACTTCTTGAGGCTTCCGAGAGACAAGGCTTTAATTTGATACTCACTTAATAGTATTCTCATTATTGTCATTCAGAAACTAAAAAGTCTGTTGAAAATGTTTAAATAGAGCCCTCTTTACTTGGGCACATTAAAAAATTAATCTATACTGTCATAGTTCAAGCTCAGTCGTGTCTTTGTTTCAGGGTACAAATACAAAATCTCACAGGGAACAAAAATATTGATGTGAAGATTGTCGTGAATTGTTGATTATAGATTTTACAAACAATTAGACAAAGATAGACTAATTCTGAAACTGAAATACCGAAAAGAATTATTTTCTTTTGTTCATTATTTAATTAAAAAGTAATTGGTTAATTTCATAAATTTGCAATTTTATTTGTATACGTTTACCTATAGGTGAAATCATGGGGCCGAAAATAAAGTTAATGGGTGGTTCTCGAATCACGTGACCTGTTATATCAACTTGGTAAAATCCTAAAGAAGATTAAAAAGTTATTCCACGTTTTGTAAAAGTAACGTCACCTATCATAACCTCTGGTGTTTTCGTGTCGCTTTACGTCATTTTAGACTGTAGCCTATATGCGCGACCTGACGACGTACGAAGCAGGATTCCATTCACACTGATACTCAAAGGACAACGCAAAGGATACACATACTGCAGCGTGAAACGGGGTAAGGTCACGAGGATAAGGACTGGATCTGTCAGTTGCATACATACGCACGAAACTCTATCGATAACGAGGACGACGATGATAGCAATGTTTTACTACCCCATGGGCTGAGAATTGACTCTCATAGGCTAACCACCGTCATCCCTCCCAGTCCCGCTAAAAATTACAAAAGTATATAGAATAATTGATAAATAAACTTTGTTTATAATATTAATTTTGACTGTAACCAATCAAAAGTATCGTAAGTACTAGGTGCGTTGTGGAAGGACGTATAGACATGTAGAAAACTGCTGTCTGTGCTAATTACATAGGCACTTGTCAGCGTGGTTTTGTATCTGTTATAATTTTATTTTCTGGGTTTCAGTAAACGGCACTGTGGGGTTTTTTTGATCCATGTGTACAGTAAAACTAGAAATATAATCCCGGATCAAAAACGAATATGTGTTATTGTGTTTGTGTAACCATGTTTATGCAGTACATTCGTTCAGTGAGGCTTTTAATTAAGTAATCAAATGTGCAGTGCAGATTATTGGCGTTCGTTGTAAACTGGGAACCGCGTGAACCAGACCAATATCGCATTTTTTGTACACCGTAATTTTACTGTGACTGAATTCCCAGGATTTTTTAAAATGATTCTGTATCAAATGTTAGGCATTTGTAAAGCAAGTTTGATGGCATTACAGAGTGACTTAAACAACTGATGGAAGTGATAGTGGGAACTTCAATAATAAAATAATCTAAGTAAGGTGGTGATAGGTCAATAAATGCAGTATTTTGGACTAACAAAATTATTTCTATAACTTAAAATTTGGTATACTCTATCATTGTAGTATAATTATCAATCTAATAATTATAAGTATCATTATCTATGCCTCTAAACCTAGGAGATCAACGAAATTTTCGATAACTACTCAGCGAAAATGGATTGAGTATATATTGTTGGTTCCAACAGAAATAGTAAAAACATTTCTTGAATGTGTCAACTGTCTGTGCCTTTATAATTTAATAATGCACAGTGTATAGACACCAATGAAGATACTAATTATAAACTTTTATTAGACACAAACAACGGTTAGAAATCTTATACAGTAGTTCAAGTTAAATTTGTCCATCACACAACAATAAATGACACCTTATTACAGTACTAACTAACACAATAATCACCGCAACAATCACTTCGAACCGCACTTGAAATGTCGCCAGGCCTAACTGAACTGCCCCTTTGAAATCCAGTATTTATACTTCGGTCGCCTTCCTTTGCAGTAACACAGCGAGCCTGGTTGCCGGTAGAATAGTCGATAAACGTGTGGAAGGAGCATGGCGAATTAATCTAGAGCAATCATAGGCAACCTTGGAATTTATGGGGGCGCTTATATCACTGAGGACCAGTTCGATGAGGCACCCCTCCCCACCCCATCAATGGAAAATAGAGAGGTGCGGTGTTCAATAGCCGGACGTTACAAACATTAGCTGTTGCTTTATAATACCCTTGGGCTTATACTTAGCGACGTGGAACACCAAATAAAAAAAAAAACTTTGCAGTATTTTTCATCTAAATTTGTGAACATTTTTCACATTAGGTCATCAACAATTTGTCATCATGCGCACGGACGTTAAAACTAACAAACTTTAAACGGAAAATGGTTAAACAGGAAAACATTTTAATAAAAATAAATTAAAGAACTTACCACAATACCACTATTTATTTTCATAAAGTGCATAGAAGTGTAAAATTTGAAAAAATCAAGTTTCTGTTTTGGGGAGAAAGGTGTTTACAGGCTCTGGGCGGCAAGTTCGACAATCGTAACGGGGGAAGACGTACCGCAGTTCGGTAAATGGCTGGTACTATTTTATAATACAAAACTTCGAAGTAGGTACAATGCGGGTGCGTTCCTTTGTTCAAAAGACAATAAAATTACAAATTGGTTCGCGAGCGCGTCAAACCTAATCGATGGGCGCAGGGTTGCCGACTGCTGATCGAGAACGTTACGTAAATCTGCCGCGTCTGGAACAGCTTCGTGCAGTGTTACGTGTTAAGTGCCGCGTAATTGTCTTCCACCTCAACGTAGCAATATGAAATGTATAATATAGACTTCTGAGGAACACAAACATACAGAAAACATGTGTCGTATAGAACATATGCCGAGAAAGCAATTACCTAAGAGCCTGCTAACTGCTAAACTGGATTCGACGGCGAAGATAAAAAAGAGGAACGTCCTGGAAGAACCATGTGTATGACAACGTGAAAATTACAAGATTAAAATAAAGAGAACGGGAAGATATAAACGTATGGCTAGGGGGGTACAGGAGGTGGTATCTGTTTTTATCTATACAGGGTCAGGCAGAATGACCTGACGTTTACGGAGGGCGAGAAAATAAATCACAAAGACTCATAAAATTGTTATTATGCGTAACAATTTTATTGTGACAAATTAAAGAACAATTTTTTCAGTTTTACTTTCTTTAATCCATCTCTTTTTCCCGAAAATTAAATTAAATTTTCTCGTTTTTCACGCATTCGTTTAACGTAGTTTGAAATTTCTCATCGTTCGATAGAATAACTGTTGTGTTACTGCTGCAGTTCCTTACCGGATGACATCCTTGGGTTGAGTAAGTGAACGTGTGGGCCACTCAGTGACAGTGGGCAAGCAGCCTGTGTTGGGCTCTTACAGTATAGTCCCAATAATTCGAGTTGGATTTTACCAGGCGTATCTTGCTCGGTTTATACGGAATTGCACCAATACGTACGGTATAAAAATTCATTAAATAAAAAAAAATGTAAACATGTTTAATTGTTGTGAAGTACAGAATAAAAGCACAGCATATGATTTATAGAAGTTTTCTTGAGTCATTTGCTTTTGATAATTGGACCGTTTTCTGGTTTCTACATGACGGAATAGTTAAACGTAAGAACGTCATCCAGCTGTACTATAGAATGCAGTTCAGTTACAAGTAACTCATTTAAACCGTTACCCATCGGCACCAAAGCAACTGTTATCAGTCGTAAAAAATTTATTTTTTATCTCGCGTCAGTGTCGTTACGTTGTTGACAGATCAGAGCACATCATTAATTGACGGCTACAGTGAGAGCAGAATAACAACGATACGATGAGTCGGCTCCATTGAAGGTAAAGCTGCGGTTGATGAATACTAATTGATGCAATGCCATGTCAGCGTGGACTCACGGTAATCTCATCTTAGTAACGGTGCAAACTGATTGGTGAACAGAGACAGTGTCTGGACGAGCCGCACTTCTAAGAATCCTGTCGTCGTTTAGGCCGAGGCATTGTTACGAAGGTCGCTGTTCCGTTACTGTAAGCAATCCTGCTGGCTCGTACGGGTTTCGTTTATTGTTCTTCATCCTCGCTATCTTGATCACTCTTCTTTCGTATCATTTCAATAATTACAGTGTTTCAGACTGTTCATTCCTGTTAGCCCATTCTCCAACATCGGTTCCTCAGAGTTTCCGCTGCTTGGGTGATAAGAGTTGCTAAATTTTCTTCATTGGCACATTGTGTTCTCAGTAGGCACATTATTATGTAAAATGTTTTCCATCACTTGGCTAATTTTCTGCTGTTGTCTCATTCCAGACTAAGCAACCAAATAAAGTAAATCCAGTGAAATAAACGTCAAAAATCAGAATTAATATGCGAAAGGCTGGGGTACAAATAACCTCTATTTATCGGAACTCTGTTAACAGGAGAAAAAGTTCATGCATTACATAAGTTGTACCCACAGTATATATTAGAATACGAAAAATATGTTATGTCGGAGACAGAGGGATAGGAGTTCAGGAAAAGGTAAACGACACGACACGACTTTATCGGCAAACAAATAGCAGCAGCGGCAGGAAGCTGAGTAGCTCGCAGCAACCTGTTTGCTTCCGAGTATACAAGTCATCTTCTTTGTAGGTAAACGTCCTGTCCGGTTTAGTTGACTTATGCGTAGCATGAAAATTCACTTTTGTTATCTTAACAACGGGGTTTTGGTCCTGCGTCATGATGTATGTATAACTACTTCGTGTCTTAGTCACTTAACGCCAATGTAACATCGACACTTTATTTAAAAATAAACAGATTCCCTCTTTAATTTTTAAGGTGTACTTTTGTCCATGAATCCCGTTAGACCTACATGTTAGAATATCTTAAAGTTATTGACTTTTTAACGTTTACAATAATTTCGATATTGGTGTCGAACTATAGGCTAAACTCAATACAGTTTACTTTTTTTCTTATAGTGTAAATATATTATCAATCTACCATTTTATAGAAAACAATTAATTAAATTTTTTAACCATAAATAGGAAAATTAATTATAAATTTAACACATGCATTACAGCGTAATTAGCCACAAATGCTGTGTTTGCGTCAGACGTATATAGCCTACAGCCACATATTATTATTATAATTCTTCCATATTCAGCTATTATATCTATTATTATTATTATTATTATTATCGTTGTTATTATTATTCCGTATTCAGATATAAAGTTGTTAATATGTGTGTACGTTGCTAATGAAAGTAGTGCCCACACGTGATAAAGCAAACGTACGGTCTACGTCACCCAATATGTGTCAGCATTAATTGTATTACATTTCATTACTAATAGATACATTGTGAAATTGTACCATGTATTGTGACCTGCCGCGACACAGTGCCCGTCTTGTAGCGCCTGTAAGAAGTATTCTTCTGTTCTTTGCTATTTTTATGATGGCAGTATCCTTACGCTGATTACTTTGTAGAATTGACAGCACACTGTCAAATTCCGACCGTTGAGCGGACGTCATTGTCCTTTGTTCCATCCAAAAATTTGCACCCATCATTCATGTCTATGGCATTCGACCAAGTGACAGCCACGCACACGAATTCACGACTTGTTGTCTTTCTCGACCTGGGATGTACGTTTTATGCGATGTCTTTTGAGCCGACAGCTATTACTTGGTACACAGCTGGCTGCTAATAGACGGAACTTATTCAGTGGTGTTTTCTCTACACTAAGACATCATAGACTTTAACAGATGGATAGGCGCACTCATGGTACTTTCAATGCACGCCAGCGATCACGAATAGGATGTGCAGTAGACTGGTACCGCAGTTACGTTATGAGAACCCAACGCTCGCTTTTGTTCCATTTAATTAACTAGTAATCGGCAACACAAGATATTACATGCCTTTGTTATTGTCTTTAATATGTTTTCATTCTTATTATTCGATATTTTTTATGTAAAATAGTATTACATTAAAATGCCGTGCTTTGCAACAGTGGGCTCGCAATGACAATGATCGCAATGACAGAGGCATGTGATTTTGTGTGTGTGTGTGCGCGCGCGTGTCAAGGCTGTCAGCGTGCCAATGCAATCTAAATTAGCAAACAAAGAAATGTTCTAAGTGTACCGTATTCTAAGTATCGTGAGTGTACTGAAGCATTCGTATTGTGACTGTCGAGTAGTCGTCTTACTTATAATTTCTTTACACCTTAACAGATAGACAAGTTACTGATACTAAAAGAAACAATAAACTTTATAATGATTGGGGATGTAATTGATGTTTGTAGTGCCCCACGTTCTTTGGGAGCCAATTTATACAATCTATTATGCAAATGTTGTCGTTTGCATAATTTAATTAATCTGTGATTGTAGTGAATACAATGTGCAATTATACTAATTTGTGGAGTTTAATCATGTAATCACCCAATTAGGTTAGTTATACCAAATTAATTGAATTTACGTGATTATTTAGTTATTGATGGTTAGTATAATTACTGCAATGAGACTCTAATTTGTTGTATAAATATTAAAATTTACTATAACTCATTCAAGTGACGTTAATGTCTTATGAGGTAAAATTGACAATAATGAACGCATAAATGCTGAATAAAATAAACACTTATTTATTAACATCATTCAAGTAAAGAAACTTCAATATATAAATATAAATGATGCCCTGCAAATACATCCATAAAAAGAACACATATATATGAATCAAATTACAATATGAATCCAGTACGTCGTTCGCTGAAAACATACACATTGTAAATAAAGGGCCCTCTCGTCTCGCTCGTATTAAAATAATTAGTGTTTGTGTAATTGTAAGTTTTATCGAACGTAAATTGTGACGTTCGGAAGCGTCTGGTAGCCTGCGTGCCTTACCTGTCCCTTCTCGCACTTTTGTAACTCCCGATAGGCGCCAAATTGTTTTACGAGAAAACAATTAAAAATTTTTACCTGTATGGTTTGACAGTGCACTAGAAATAGTGTAAATTTGAATCGTTCGCCGACTGGCATGAAACCGATTCTCGTTTGAGTGGGGGAAAACGTGTTGCCAACTTAAATAATGTTGGTTATGTTGACTCACTGCTATTAAACAAAACATACATAATATTCTCTATAAATAAATACTGGACAGTTATTCTCGGTACGCATTTTTTTTTTTATTTAGGCTCTGAATTATTAGTTCTTGTTAACGCTTTATACAAAATAATAATTGATATAATAATTTTAGCCTCGGCAAAATATAGTCGCTCAGTCAGCGGATTGCTGGGTTGGCAGTACAATGTTTCTATTAGATGCAAAACAGCGTTGGTTATTATTTACAAAATTAAATCTGCCTATAGAGTCCTTTTAAGTACGATACAGAAGTTTTTACAACAAGATAACAAATTAGAACATATCATTTAAAGTTTGTGATCATTAAATTACACAAGGTTTGCTATAAATGAAATATTGAGGTGTTGAAGTGTGACAGTGTCGTTGTGTAACATAGGTTATCATGTGTTCATTCAATGTTTACAAAGTTATTTCTTTATTTTATCAATCCTTGAAAATATATTCAGTGATAGTGAGAGCTTTATTATATAGTTAGAATTTTTGAAAGAGAATTTGTTTTATAATAATCAGATAAATTCAGCAATACTCAACGTTAGTAGATATGATGGGTATTGTCAGTCGTCCATGTAAAGTAATGGGTCGATGTTGATTCTTCCTACTTCAGTCTTGGGCTCAAAAAATTCGTTGTCATCTTCTTCAAGTCGAATTACAGGTATTTTCCGATCATCTGGATTAATTCCGAGCTGGTCCTTGGTGTAGATTAGTTGTAACGGCCTCTCATCTGTTGTCCGGGTACTCCTTCTCAAAATTGTGGGCACTTATACTGTTTTTCTGTTGAAAATTTGGGCCCTTCACGACGAGGCGTCTCTCCAGTTTAGCGTCACTACATAAAAGTATTGTTCCTAACTGAAATTAGTCAATATTCGGTTGTTGTCATGGTTACTCAAAGTTTTTGATTGGCTGAAATTGGCTAAAGAGTATTGTTAGGGTATTTGAATTTTTATTTAAACTGGTTATAGATCTTCTAAATGTAATTAATCTTCAGTACTCCCTTTTTAGTAGTAAATATTATCACCACTGTTCATATTTTGGCTCAAGGATTAATTTGACATCCAATATTATAGTGTTCACTTAGGTATCAACATTTTGACAGTTTTGTGAATTTTTATTTAATTATACTGTTTTCTTAATTTACATTATTATCATAATATTTCTGCCTTAACATGATTGTCTATTTGTATTTCATAGTTTATGTGGTTTAGTCTTCCTAATGTCAGTGTTTAATTCTATAAATTGATGTTTTTTGCAGTTGACAGTTGGGAATTTGCTTAGACTTAAACAGCAATTGACTATTTTTCTTTAATTACTGATATTACATTTTGTTCTCCTTTTAATGGGTCCTGATTGTTTTAATACAAGATTCTGTTCATTTGTTCAATGTTTAAGTCGGTTCTTGTAGTTGTGTGTAATTTTATTGTTTCCCTATATTAATTTGTCTACTGTCATAACTCATTTTTAGTGTCATCGTATCTGAATGTATTGTTTGTTTCTTGTTTACTGGTTTCTGTTGGTTTTAAAATCTTATTTCTTACAACATATAACATAACATCTAATGGTTTTAACAATTCCCATAGCTATAATTCTTATCATTTAAACATAATTATTTGGAACATAAACCTTGGTCATTAAAACATAATTCTTATTCATTTAACACATACTTATTTGAAATATATTATCCACTCATACTCTTCAGTGAGTAATAATTATTTTATAGTGTCATCAAAGGAAAGAAACATATAAACATTGATTAATCTTTTAGACTGTAATAGAAAATCCTTACCACTAAACTTATTTGACCTTGTGTCATTAATTATGTAACCTTATCCTATTTCACTATCTCTTACTAAATCATATAATGATTATTAATTGTTTTTATAATTTAATCTTATAAAAACTTTCTATATGGTGATTTAACATACTAATAGTCTATGTTTCTTAACTTTCCTAAAACTATGAATTGTCCCTTAGGCCTACAATATTAATTAACACACATTTAAAAACCATAGTAATTAGTGATTACTAATACTAACTTAAGTTTAATAATATTAGTTTGTGTAGTTACATTTTGGGTGTCCACTCATATTGGCCTTTCCACTATCACAGTCCTTCCGGTGTGTGGCCAATATTAGATCTCACTCACACATAACGTATCACCTATAATTTAGTTTATTCACTTATAAACTTTGGACACTGCTTTATCAGTGTTTTTATCACTTTTTAATGGGGTTTTATTCTCACTTTGGGGTATTAACACTAACACCTTACACTCAATCTTCTTCTAGTGTTACTGGTGGGTTAATATTATTGTACTGCTTACTAAAAAATTGTCTTTCTTACATCTATTTAGAAAATGTTCACCATCATTACAATTTACTACTCTCATTCTATTGTGTTTTATTGTACCACTGATATGTTAGTATCGTGCTAATGTGATTTGTCCTAGTTTACTCTATCTGTTTGGGTTATTGTGCCCTTCTATATCTTAAGTACTTAATAATTAATATTTCTAACTTGTCTGTCCTTACAATTATTAATATTATATACAATTTTCATTAGTGAGTCTATTTCTTTGGTTTAACACAAGTTTTGTATTCCTTCTTGGTTCACTTTATTTTGTCATACTTTATACGTCACTTCCTTAGTGTTGTGGCTGATTGTATCATTACACTTCCATGTTAATTGTTTATTAGTCACTATTCTTCTTATTTACACACTTATGTTGGTGCGGTGGGTAGTTCTAGTCCATTTGCAGTTGTCAGTATTTATGTTATTCTTGGTCCTTTGGGGCCAGTTCTACTCTCTCACTTACCATCTATTGGGCTATTCAGGTTAAATCGCCTTATTTCTGTATTTACCATTTTGGTTTGTTTGTTTGTTACTACTTTATTAATATTAGTTACTGTTCTGACTACCTTGATATGTCTGATCGTTTTATTATTCTGATTCACCCATTCTTCAATTCTGATTCATCCCTTTTTATATCTAGTGTTAATGATTAAATAATTTATCTTGTCATGTTTTCTTCATTATAGTTAGGTGAAGATATATACCATTACAACTCATACATATATAACACAATCAACATATATAAACATAAATAATCAACATACAAATCTTATACTAATGCGTTCATTTCTTGCCTCAGATGAATAGCTTTATTTAAATTTACCATGATAATTAATCTAAATTCTCAAAGGGTGTTTTCTTTGAAAAGAGACAGGACAGTAGAGTTCTTATGACAAGAATAACATAAAGATTTACTTGTAAAATGGATTATCCAATATTTCCATCGGTGAAACTCCTTCCTGCAGATGATCCATATGTTCCGTCGCGTAGCTTCGATGTCACTATCACTCAACACACGCGGATCAGATTCACTCGCGGTGTATGTGTTCCATTGATGTCGGCCGTCCTATCAGAGTCTATGAAGTCATGTGTTGTGTGAGTAAATTCATTGTTAACTAGCGTGTTATCGAACTTCTGTCTATTATCGAACTTCTTCTTGTATACGTTAATGTATCGTGTTTTCGCTTGCATGGTGTATTGTTCCAATCGATACGTAACACTTCGCACAGTACAACGGTACGTTTTCGTTGTTCGGTAAAGTATTAACGAAAGTTCTGCGAGTCTGTTATTAATGAAACTGCGAATGATTAGCTTAGTTCTTAATAAGCGATAGCTGAGTAAGATAAAGTACTTGAAAGTTATTAATCACTGACGTATATTGTATGATTGAGTCACTGTGGATACACTATTACTGAATAACTTGTCAATATTGAAATTTTAAGTCACTGATTAAAGTACTGCGTAACTGAGTTTCAAAGTCAAACTGCTATACGTATGTATTATGAAATGTATTAAAACTGAGAACTTTGACTGAGAAAAGAATAAGATTGAAACTTTTATGTAGACTGCTCAAAGATTAAGATTGAAAAGTTTATGAAGACTCACTAAAGTATAAGATTGAAAATTTCGTGAAGATTGCCTCTCGCGTGCTCTGTAAACAGTTTTATTAAGCATCATTTACCACAATGCAATTTCCTGGCAAACACGCCTTTGGTCAACCATGATAGGTCAGATGAACTCCTACTCTTATGCAGAACTATGGTTCTTTACTTCTGATTCGTTGTTCGCGTTGCTATCATGACGACGGTCCTCTCCACCTGTGCTCTGGGAAGATCCCGGACTCTGGTTGGTTGTCCTTCGTACCTTTTCCTAGAATGTAGGGCAATTCCGCGCCTATCGATCAAGCTTTTGTCTAAGTATACTCTGGAGGTCTGCTGCTGTTCTCACGCGAACAATACGTCGCATTTTGCCATTGTCTGACTATCCATGACCCTTTTCCGTCAGTTATCAGGACACAGCGTGTCGTCGTTTCCAAGACGGCACTCCTTTTCCTTGTCGTAAATATTAGTTGTCACCAGTAAGATGTCCTCCCGCTGTGCGCACACTCGATCCTATTCATTAGATATACGTTGTTGTTCTCATACAGGGTGAGTACAATTGTGTGACTACTCCTTTTTTTCCTGCTGGCACGCTTCAAATCAACCTTGTAGCGTGTGCTCGTTACAATTTCTCCGTAACTGTGCCACTGTGCTACATCTCTTTGTCTGGCTTGTTGTGGGCTGTAAATCTCAGTTGAGACGAGTCTGTTACAGGCGAACCTTACTTCCTATTGTAATGTTGTGTCGAGCGTACTTTTATTGTTCCTAGCAAACGTCCAGTTGACACTTCGTTAAGTTGCTTCTTTATTTATTGCTTCTGGCCCGTGTTGAGGTGTCTTGGCTGGTTGTAACGTACTTTTGATCAAAATTTTAAAAATTAAAATTTTTGGTCATTACAACTTGTATGTAGCGTAATGTTTGTAGATAGACGTTAGTAGTAGGGACGACTAAACATTCGTGCTGAAGCTCATTTAATTAGTGATTTCGTGATTGGGCCACTTGTACAAGGCTGAATAGTTACGTTCGATTGTATTTAATCATGGTTAGAAAGATAGTCATGAATGTCTAGCACAGATGTGCGGAAAATCAAGGAACGTAAGTTGAAGAGACATAACCGTATCCCTCCGATTAGAATTTCTGTATTTCCAGCTGTATTAAAAAAATATAAATTTCTATCAGATTACTTTACTGCTCCCTGTCTGAAATTAAATGTTCTTGGTAGTCCTTTTACTAAGTTTTGTTTAGTTAAATGTTTCAGCTTTTCTTTATTCAAAAGTTTTAAGAAACATCTCTCTACGGTCAGATTTGAATCGAATTTATACAACGATTATGTCCGATATTCGATTTTCCAACTGCTAGAAATTTTCCATATATTGGAAATGACAGCTGAATTTTGCCATTATGTGTAATTATTATTTTATTGGGCCGTTATTTTTGTTGGATACATTTTTTAAATATAAAATTGTTTTAACTCTCCACAACATATTAATGAAGTTCTCATTGTGTTCCTAGCGTTTTCTATGCACACACTTTTCATCGCATTAATTACTCAGGTTTTATGAAGTGCAAGGTATTGCTTGTCATGAATGTGTCTTACGTCAAAAGTAAATAATTTTGTTTGTGTATGAAAAGATGAACCAATCTTACACGTTTTAAATGTGTGTTGTAATACGGTATGTATATAATTATTTCATACGAAGAAATAACCAGTTCTACTGTATAATTATTATACAAATATATATCATAATAATTGTAAAACTATCATATAATCTAAGTATTTATAATTATCGTTTAAGCATTGTGTACGATAAAATGCATGTAAAAGATGAGACATATATGTAAATGTCATTTGTTACATAAAGGTTACTTAATTTTTGTAATCTGCTTGCACTTACGAGGTATGTGGCACTGGACCTCTGTGTGTGTGTGTTCTGCAGACATTAAATCGTCATGTGTTTGTAGTTGTGCATAACTTCATTTGCATCAGTATGCAGTGTGCTGTTGGAATACGTTGAGACCTTCACTTGCTTTCAGACTATTATTCTACTTCCATACAGGACATAGTTCAGCACCTTCTAACATTTGCCAGAAATCACTGGCAAATGTTAGAAGTCGCTCAACTGTCCTTGACACCTTTTTAAGCTTTAACATATTTAGAAAAGCGGGCGCGAGTGTATGAGGCGTGTTGAAGTCCAGAGTAGTCCGGAAACCGTGTGACAGCTCGTCAAATGATTAAAAATCGATTAGAGCGATATATATTGGTCTATGTAAACTATGTTCTCGTCCGTACATAACGGTTTCACACCCTGTCTACTGCTAGAAGGAACTCCGTTTCTGCTGCCTCTTCAGGTCTCAAACCTATTTTTTTATCTAGCACTGTGAGTTGTACAATCCACGCATGTGAATAACGACGTGTTCTTTGAACAGAATAAGGATATATAATAATGTATATGCTGGAATTAGCTGTTCTCATACGAAGGAACTCGATAAAAGACCATTGAATCTATATTTAATATCCTGTTTATAAGACTGTTTGAGCAGACTTTGTAGAGATCCGTGTATAGGACTATAGGAGTCTTTCTGATTTTGCGAAACATTAATTTACATATTCTATATAATCTCGTTCTTCTTGTCGTAATATATGCAACGGAAAGAAGATCTATTAAGCAAACAGACAAACATTAAATAGACTAGACGCGTTCGTATTTGTACTTTAACAATATAAAATCAAACTTCACCTTTAACGTACAATTAACAGTCCTCATGTTTGGTTACATAATAAAAGAACAAATGGTCTAGTTGAAGTTGTAATGCCGGGAAACTGAGAAGGAAAGAAGTCAAGGGGCCGAGACCCTACGTAGTGGGCATATCAAATATGAAGCTACAAATGGGTTTCCATGAGGCCATACAAGTCGTTCAAGCTGTTGTGTCTGTAGAACGACGACGGCTTTTAAGTACACAGCGCTACCCTGTGCGGTTGATTAAAGTGCGTAGTTTAGAATATATGGGTACATAATGAATTATTATTAATCATGTAAGTAGGCCTACTTCTCACGACACGTACGCCAACAAGTGTATATAATCACTCGTTAGTTTTGTGTGTTACTACTATTTACTTTGTTAAGCGTTCCTGATTCGTCTGTACGTCTGGCACATTGTAAAGCAACATACGTCATAAGTTGCATGGCATTCAGTGTATAATCATTGGCGCATGCCACGCGCGTCTCTTCAGCCATGATTATTCTACAATTTCGACAGCACTGCGAGTAGTGTCAGAGTCAGTCGTTACTGCAGTGATGCAGCTTTTATATTCCCTCATCCCCTGTTATCTCGAACGAACCCAGCGGTGATCTTCGTAATTAGTGTAATTAGGGAAATTGGATACTGAAATTAGTCTAGACAGAATCGCGACCATCGATTACTGATACATAGGCTAAAATAGTTTTTTAATTTTGTTATTTTACTTGATAGTGGCGCTAACAGTTCACTGTAAAACCCATAACTTTAGACACTACCGCTGTAATCATTATTTTTCGTCTGTTATGTTTTAAACTGTGACCCACATACGTAGCTGTAGTCAGGTAACCGGCGCTGTTGAGATCTAAACGTGATGCTAATTATGATGTGTACTGTGTGTAGGTATATGTACGTACAGTGGCATTATGCTTCGTGTTACTCCAGCGTTCAAACCGTTACCGTCGGCAAACAAAGCAACTGTTATCACTCGTAATTAGTTTCTTATTTCCACGAGCGTAGTTCCGTTGTTAGACTACTACACTGATGCCAGAATGACGGTGACACAACGGGTCGCTTTCATTTAAGGTATAAGCTGCGGTTGGTGAATAATAATAGTCGCAACACGGAATCCACGGTATTATGAACAAAAGATGAAACAGAATCGTTAGATGCGGTTGCGATCACTTGACGCAGGCCTGCGCCGTTCCTGACAATCACAGATAATGTATTAACTGTGGCGGCTCTCATACAGCCAATAATAGGTGCTGGCCTATATAGGCTACAAAGAGCAGCTGGACAAACTTAGTAAACCACCTGTCCAGCCTAAGCCTCAGCAACAGCCTACACCTCCAGTGTCATCGGACAAACCCTCTGCGTCGGGGGCACGGAAACACACGCCGAAGTCTGCTCAGGTTTGGAAGTCCCTATGCACAGTGAGCCGGAGAAAAATTGAGCAGGAAAAGCCAGAGGTCGCGCCCTGGGAACCGGAACACGAGCTCATACACACGCATTTTGTCCTTCTGCCGCAGGACAGTGGTCTCGGATCCTCCTGTGCCTCCGCCACCCAAACCTAGGTTCTCCGTTGAGGCAAGAAGTCAAAGAAATCTTCGGCAAAACCCACGGGGCAGCCAAAACCTGCCACTGGACCCAAGCCTGTGTTCCAAAACCCCGAGCGACCACCCGCTCCAGAACTTGTCCCGAAGGCTTCCACCGCCTCGACCCGGCGCAGCTATGCAGCTGCAGCCAAGCGCTCACCCCAAGATTCTGACGACAACATCAACGCCGTAAGAAGCTGCGACTTGCAGAAAGTAGCATCAGGTCCATTCATGAGCATCTGCTTGCGCCAGGTGACACCTTCTGCTAGAATCGGGTTCCAGCAGCAGTCCCACAAAAACAACTTTTCTTTCTCGCCCGCCATCTAGCGAATGATCGTGTTGGCGGTTTCTATTCCAGCTTTACCCTATCCGTCGATTGTACCAGCACTAAGTTATCTTCTGCCAGCCACTGGGCTCGACCCAGATGCTGCAATCCTGCTACGGGTGAAAAGGTACCCCGCTCAAACAAAGCTACAAGCTACCACGTGGTCTAAAAGCGATAACATAATTTTACTAACGTAATAATCTGATTGGTGCACAGAGACAGTGTCGGGACAGTGCCCACTGTCATCATTCTGGCTGACACATTATTAACCATTGGTGTTTTAAAAAATGAAAAGAGTAAAACGAAATCACAAAGAAACTAACTTAGTTCGTATGCCTGGAAAAAAATAATATCTAGTGTTGTTATTATTATTATTATTATTATTATGTTGTTCTCTCCTGGATCGAAAAAGGAACGAGGATATTAGATGCGAATTAAACACTGTATCGTTCCACCAGACGATTGAAGACCACAGAAGGAGATGGTGTGAACACTTGAACCGCATGCCTGATATCCATCTACCCGTGGCTGCCTTGGGTTATCACCCTACTGGGACAAAAGATGTCGGTAGACCGAGGAGGAGATGGGTTCCGGAACAGGTCTAACGCCTAATCCTTGGAGTGGTTGTTATTATTATTATTATTATTCATATAATTTATAGTAGCGCGCAGTCTGTGTGTGACTCTGTACCCGAGTTGCAGTTATTGTTTAAATTTGTCTACCGTAACCTAGTGTTAGAACATCAGCATAGTAATTTATAAGTAATTATTGTCACGGAGTTTGACTTTCTGTAATTACGGTTCGGCACAGAGTTTTTCCAAATAGGGTAGTTTTTCCTACTATACTATAATATATAATATATATACTATATATAATAGTTTCAACATTGTTAAATATGGTCCAAGTCACGTTCTGTTTATAAATTACCTTATTTAAATCCGTCGTGTGACTTCGTCGCGTAGTTCTTAATGTGACGCGTTTCGGGAACTATGTCCCATCATCAGACTAATCACTCATAAAGAGATCGTTAAATATTAAAACTCATAAAATACATAAATGTACACCTTTTAACCACACCGTGTTCGACTCGGTGCGCACCGTCGAACACGTGTGGTTAAAAGGTGTACTTTTATGTATTTTATGAGTTTTAATATTTAACGATCTCTTTATGAGTGATTAGTCTGATGATGGGACATAGTTCCCGAAACGCGTCACATTAAGAACTACGCGACGAAGTCACACGACGGATTTAAATAAGGTAATTTATATATATAATAGTTTAATTATACTTTTCCTACTATATTAATATTATTTACATGACGTAAAGACCCGTTGAAAGTAACGCACGCCTTCACCGTGTAGACCTAAACAAAGCTGATTATATGGGAACTCCTAGCGTACGGTACTGTATGTGGTAGTTTATTTGATATAACGAAACTGTTAGGAATAAGTCGTATAAATGTTAGACGTACACGAAACAGGCGGTCCTTGCTGTTAGCGATACCACTACATCGTGATTATTAAAAACGGCATCAACATAAGGGCTGTTGTTTAACAGTGGGGGAGAATCTATCCCGCTGATGGGGAAGAATTTCATTCAAAAATGTATTGCCTGTGAATGCGCTAATTTCATTCACGAAATTTTATCAGCTATGATTTTGCTTAAGAAAAAAACAAAATACAAATCGATAGGAAGCCGATTTTCTAAATTAAAATAAAACGAACCCTTTTAATGTTAGCAGTAAAATACGAGACTTGTATAAACTCGATGTCGATGTGGTTCTGTTCGTGGTCATGATGTGTTCATTCGTGCACTAGTGTTATATGCATAAGCCTAATACATATGAACCTATATATGTGCATCCTGTATTGCATATGTGCTCTCTGTACTGCAGTTATGCAAATTGTAATGTGTGTTGATAATTCACTGCTGGTGCGCCCCATTCGCGATAAATAAATACGGAAACCGAAACACGGGCATTAGTGGTTTGTGGCGACGCCAATACACGTTTAATCCTCCACTAAATATTACATCGTGCACCCGTAAAGTATTAATAATGTTGTTAAAGTCCGCCGTCCGTGTGTAAATTTATTAAATAACGAAATTGACACGAAATCCAACCCTTTTGACGTATTCCGCTAATTGAACTGATATAATGTGGAAACCAAAATTTAATTGTGACATTAATCTGCAAAAGCTTTCAACGCTGTTAACTGAAATAAAAACAGGTTACGCGTTTTATTGGGATTCATTTTTAACATTTATTTGAAATTTTGCTCGCGGAAATACAAAAACAAGTGGGAATAAGTTCGTCAGCGTACGAATTTTTATACAGTAATATTTTCAGTTGTGACGGTTATTTGTACGTAGGTGAAACGGAGTATAGTAAATACATTACAATTAATTAAAGTGTTTTATAATACGAGGGCGGATTGAAAATTTCGCGACCTACCATTGTAACGGCCACTTAGGTCGTTACGCACAATTTAGTAACTAGGCTACTTAACCTATAGTAGAGGAAGCGAAAGTGTGCTGGAGCCCAAACAGAGTGACAGGACTTGCAATCAACACTCTTGTAACATGTAACAATTTTTTATTAGTGCTAACATGTGACACACTGTTATAATCATGTACCATTTTCCTTAAGAACATTAATTTATGTTATTACAAAATATTCAGTTACAAGTTTTTTAAAACAGCTGGAGTTTTTGTACCATTTCTTTAAGAGGATTAATTTACGTTATTACAAAATATTCAGTTACAAGTTTTTTAAAACAGCTGGAATTCTTGTACCATTTCTTTAAGAGGATTAATTTACGTTATTACAAAATATTCAGTTACAAGTTTTTTAAAACAGCTGGAGTTCTTGTGCCATTTTCTTTAAGAGCATTAATTTATGTTATTACAAAATATTCAGTTACAAGTTTTTTAAAACAGCTGGAGTTCTTGTACCATTTTCTTTAAGAGCATTAACAAGATGTTTAACGTGACACCAGGGGGCCAGTCTATTGAGTTGATGTTTTTTGAAGGGTAATAATTAGAACGCTCCCACCTGTACTTTTCTTGAAGAACTCAAAGGGTCAAAGGGTACCATGCTGACCGGTGTGCCATGAGTGCTGCAGACGGTCCTTAGAGTGTGGTGAATCTCTAGTGAGTCTCATTCCGGGCAGATGTGGATCCTTCGGTGTTCTGTTGGATGAGTATTTCTGGGCCTGACGGCTTCGAGGAGCCTCCTGGTGCACTGCTCTAAGAACTACGAAGCACTTAACCCTGGGCCGTCGGAACATTGGGACACTCTCCTTGAAGGTTGGCAAAGGAATGAGAATGAGCCCTGGATTAGTCGGTCCCGCTATCCGGCATAAAAGCGGCCTGTTCCGATTTGCCAATCATAACCTTTGGTAACTTTCTTATTAACAACGTACAAGGACCAGCTGATACAGTTGACTAGGCCTGCCGGATTGCGTCGCCGAAACGCAGACACGGCCTTGGCGATCACATCTTAATAATCGAGGTAGCTGTGGCGAGCACAGCTGCCACGCGCGTTGGCGGCACAGATCACATTCAAATCGCGCCGGGAAAATTCAAACCCCGGCACACTATATAAACGAATGTGTGGCGTTTCTGTTTTTTACCCCATCGTGGCGCCACGTTCACCTGTGAAGCGTCAAGTCGGGTCAAGTCATTGTTGCGGAGAAACACCTGTATAAATAAGGTTACCTCACAGCAACACTGAAAATGGAGAAAACTTAACATCAAATTTTTTGTTAAGAAAGGTTTAACGCCAACAGAAATTTAGAATGAGATAAAGAATGTGTTGGGTGATGAACAATACCTTCATTTACTACAGTGAAAAAATGGGCTACTGAATTTAAACACGGTCGTCCAAATTTGGAAGATGACCCGCGTACTGGCCGTCCGAAAAGTCCCACTACACCAGAAATCATCAATAAAAGTGCACGATATTGTTTTGGAAGATCGCCGTTTGAAGGTGTCTGATATTGTTAAGCCTGTAGGCATCTCAGATAAAAGGGTACATCACGTTCTTACTGAGGAATTAGGTATGAAAAAGCTGTCTGCAAAATGGATGCCGCCTTTGTTGACGAGTGACCAAAAACGCATGCGAATGCAAGCTTCTCAGGAATGTTTGGAGCGTTTTAAGCAAAATCCGAAAGTTTTTGTTCGTAAGTTTGTAACAACAGATGAAACTTGGGTCCATTACTTCAGTCTAGGAACAAAACAAAATTCGAAACAATGGATGTATAATGATTCGCCGCCTCCAAAATCGGCCTCCAATCACCTCACGCCTCACAAAAGTGTGGTTGAACAGAAAATGTGATTCACGTGAGGCATGAGATGACCGGGTATGTCACGTGACATCACGTGATATACATGACGTGAAGACAGTGTGTCTCCAAGCAATTTAACTCAAGCTGAAAACCCATTCTCACTTTTTTACTATCACGTGAATTCACGTGAGCTCACGTGACGTGATAGCAATGTGTTTTGAGCTTAACGCTAACCTTTTGGGCCAATTAAATGTAAACATTCGAGAAAAAAGACTAGCTTCAGCAAAGAAGATCATTTTCCATCAGGGTAATGCACGCCCTCACATATGTGTTGTGTCTATGGCAAAAATCGCCTAGTTGAAGTAAGATCTGTTGCACCATCCGCCTTATTCGCCTGATTTAGCGCCATCTGACTTTCATCTATTCCCAAACCTTAAAAGATTTTCGGGGGCGAGCGATTTTCCTCAGATGACGAGATGCAAGCGGCAGTAAATGGTTATTTTGAGGACCTAGAAGAATCGGACTTCCTCAACGGGGTAAGTGACGGGGTAATGACTTGACGATTCACTGCTTTTCGTGGGGCGAACGTGGCGCCACGATGCGGTAAAAAACAGAAACGCCACAAATTCGTTTCTATGGTAGGCCGCGAACTTTTCAATCCGCCCTCGAATTAGGTTTAGTTCTCACACGAAAAATGATAATGATGTTTAATATTACTGTCACTAGTGAGCCATTGCCTCGATCGGAAGCAATACGTCGAGGTCGCAAGCGGTGTCTGTAGTCAAACTACACAATGGCTTCCCTTTTCCATGTAAACCGCAGTCGATACAGTGCTACAACTAGAGGCCTACCCGTAGAATTGTGACACATCTTTTAATTGTACCTTTTTACAACATAAAAGTGGTAAATAATTTACTAGTAATTATTGTATATGCAAAGTGTGGAATCGTGTGCATTAATGAACAAGCCTGTTTCCTTGCAATTTAATAAGGGTTATTTTTGTTACTGTCCTCTTGAGACTGGACAACCGTTTTACCTTTGTCTGATTAGCAGCCATCAGAGCCATAAAATAAGCTTGAATCACTTCTCGTTGCCGGTTTGTGTTGTTAATCGTTTAACTGTTTCGCTTTGGGTGAGACCACTCGGATTTTCATATCCCCTATTCTGGAACTTGGGAATGACACTGACACCGAAAGCCTCGTTCACAGGAAGCAGTCAGCAGATTGACAACACACATTGTTGCTAACAATAAAACTGAGTAGAACCAATTATGTTCATATGTTAGTATACATGTTAATGTTTTTGTTAAACATATTATTCGTTAAAAATTTGCTATGAGTACGTGGTCTGATTAAAATCGGTCGCGGATGTTGTTGAAATCAATCTGGTGATTATGCGAGCAGTAAAATTGTTGGATAATTTACAAATCACAAATCGTCTGCCTTTTCATGTTCAGGAATCATTGCGTGTTCCATACGTCATCATCACCGTGACCGGAAGTTGACAACATTCCAGAACCATGAGGGACAGACTTCATCATGTGTTTCGGTTTGCTTGTATGAAGCCATGCGCTTCCCGCATGCTTCTGTGTTGGTGCCTAACGCACACCGAACCGGTCAGTGCAATCGTAAACCAGTATGCCCGTATCTATGTCGTCGCGAATGACATGATGCCCTCCTCATTGGGTAAAGTGTTTAAATGCAACCGCACATACCTCTGAGTTTCAGACGAACGTAACGAACTTATTTTTAGTTTTTATTTATAAATGTGTTAATGGTGAGCTGCTCCGTAACTATGTAACAATACCCATAATATTATCAGTTGTACAAAATGTCTAACAAATTTCGGTAAACTAGTGAGGCGTAAGGGGGAGCATGTGTTGTGTGGAGTCAGACTTGTGTAGGTCTACTGACGGTAATGGCACATATTGGTAATAATAGTGCTATAATATCCTACCGTAATGGCTCATTAAAGAGTTGCTTTACTTCTCCCTAAGGACGTTTAAACAACATATATCGACGTAAGAGACGCCGATGTAAATTGACACTGAATAGTTTCACAGTAAATATTTAACAAGTAAACAGCAAATAACTGTAGTTTTAATAATAAATTTAATGTGTTATTTTCAACGTAATCCCAAACTGCGGCTGGAAGCGTGATCAATTTTTGTGCATTTGTTTTACTTCCATGTTCCATAAGGAAATGGAAGTATGGTGATGGCGAAAAAAATCGTGTTCGAGAAAACGGCAGATTCTGATTGTACTACCATCAAAACATGAAAAAAAGTCATTTTTCGAAATGTGTGTGTGTGTGTATGTGTGTGTAGAATTTTTTCTATGGCAAACGATAACAGCCGCAAATTCAAACAGAATCAAATAATTTTTTGCATACAGCCCGAATTGTAGAGTTCTCAAGACCTATTGTTTTTGGTGAAGATCGGTTAAGGGAAAGGGATAGTTTACCTGCAAAGTTTTATATTTTAACAAGGGTAATTTTTTCTATGACGAACGATAACTGCCGTAAATTCAAACATAATCAAATAATTTTTTCATACCTCCCTTAATTATAGAGAACTCAAAGGCTTTTGATTTTCGTGAAGATCGGTTAAGGGAAAGGGTAGTTTACCTGCAACATTTTATGTTTTAACAAGGGTAATTTTTCTTATGACGAATGATAACTGACGCACATTCAAACAGAATCAAATAATGTTTCGCATAAAGCCCTGAATTATAGAGTTCTCATGACCTATTGTTTTTGGTGAAGATCGGTTAAGGGAAAGGGGTAGTTTACCTGCCACATTTTATGTTTTAACAAGGGTAATTCTTTTTATGACGAACGATAACTGCCATAAATTCAATCAGAATAAAATACTTTTTTGCAGACCTTCCTGAATTATAGAGTACTCAAGGTCTGCTGATTTTGGTGAAGATCGGTTAAGAAAAAAGGATAGTTTACCAGCAACGTTTTATGTTTTAAAAGGGTAATTTTATTTTTATGACGCATGATAACTGCCGCATATTCAAAGAGACTCAAATAATTTGTTGTATACATTCCTCAGGTTTTAAGTGCTCAAGGTCTGTTGATTTTGGTGAAGATCTGTTAAGGGAAAGAGGTAGTTTACCTGCAACGTTTTATGTTTTAACAAGGGTAATTTTTTCTATGACAAACGATAACTGCCGTAAATTCAAAGAGAATCAAATAATTTTTTGTATACTTTCCTGAATTGTAGAGGACTCAAGATCTATTGATTTTGGTGAAGATTAGGTAAGAGAAAGGGGTCGTTTACCTGCAACGTTTTATGTGATAACTAGGTTAATTTTTTCTATGACGAACGATAACTGCCGTAAATTTAAACATAATCAAATAATTTTTTGCATACATCCCTAAATTATAGAGAACTAAAGGTCTGTTTATTTTGGTGAAGATCGGTTAAGGGAAAGGGGTAGTTTACCTGCAACATTTTATGTTGTAACAAGAGAAATGTTTTCATGACGAACGATAACTGCCGTAAAATCAAACAGATTCAAATAATTTTTACATATGTGCCTGATTTGTAGAAGACTCAAGGCCTATTGATTTTGGTGAAGATCGGTTAAGGGAAAGGGTAGTTTACCTGAAACATTTTTCGTTGTAGCAAGAGTAAAGTACTTAATTTTGATAAATAAAGTATCCTGATAAGAAGATCTTAATAATCCGCTGTAGAAACGTAGATGAAATATCTATAAATGAAGAGGCTAGTTGAACGGAGTGGGGGTAATTTTCTATAAATGAAAATTATAGTTGAAGGGGGAGGGGATAATTTTTATATGTGTACTACGTTATCGGTAACAAAGTAGTAGTTTGTTGTTAAAATTCCTTCCCGGGCTGTTTGGCCGTAGTCCAATGTTTTCTGCAAAACCAGGCGTTTCGGCAGTGCCGTCGACTGCCATCATCAGTGAAAATCGAGTGCGATAACGTGTTGTGGTATACGTTAGTGACCACAGTACTGTGGTTAAGGCTGAAGCAATAAGTGGAAAGAAGTAGTTTCTATGGAAACATTTCATTTCGTAAATGATTTTAAATATAAATCTTAGAACATGGAAGTCGTGTATAGTTCTCCATACCGATATTTTTCTATGACGAACGATAACTGCCGTAAATTCAAACGTAATTAAATATTTTTTTTACGTACATCCCTAAATTGTAGGGAGCTCAAGGCCTGTTGATTTTGGTGAAGATCGGATACGGGGAAAGGGTAGTTTACCTGAAACATTTTTTGTTGTAACAAGAGTAAAGTACTTAATTTTGTTAAATAAAGTATCCTGACAAGAAGATCTTAATAATCCACTGTAGAAACGTAGATGAAATATATATAAATGAAGAGGCTAGTTGAACGGGGTACGGGTAATTTTGTACAAACGAAAATTATAGTTGAAGGCGGAGGGGATAATTTTTTTTATATACCGGTATGTACTACTTTATCGGTAACAAAGAAGTAGTTTGTTGTTCAAATTCCTTCCCTGTCTGCTTGGCCGTAGACCAATGTTTTCTGCAATACCAGACGTTTCGGCAGTGGCATCTACTGCCATCATCAGTGAAAATCGAGTGCGCTAACGTGAAGTGGTATACTACGTTAGTGACCACAGTACTGTTGTTAAGGCTGAAGAAAGAAGTAGTTTCTACGGAAATATTTCATTTCGAGGATGATATATTTCACTTCGAAAATGATTTTAAATACAAAACTTAGAACATGGAAGTAATGTATGGTTCTCCATACCGATATTTTATTTTTGGTCTGGTGTAAAATTCGTCCTCACGTAATTACTTTATAGATTTAAAAAGTTTAAGCAGTTACTAAAATAGATGTAGGAGAATTTACATGTCATTTTTCATTGCTTTTTGCAGTAAGCGGACGAGCATTGTCCTGAAGAAGCATCCCTTACCTCGTAAACCCTGTTTTATTTTTCAGTATCGCAGGTTTAAATTTATTCTACACCATATCTCTGCTCTGGTGGTTACTGGTGGTACGGTGTCCTTCCCAGAAGTCACAGAAAATTCAACTCTAGCATTATCCCGATTGATCGTTTGCACCATTTTACCAGTTAATGGATGAGTCTTGAATTTTTTACAGCCGGAGACCTGAGATGTTTCCACACCATGCTGTGTCGCTTCCTTGAAGTCTGGGTCATAACATGGATCCAGGATCATGATAGAAATCACTGTTCTGTCCAAGATACCATAATTTTACTAAAACTATTGTCACCGAATATTTTCTCCTAAGTTCCCTTTTCAAAGGATTATGAAATGAGTTATTTAAATAAATACATTTCATACAGATGATACACAAAAAATGATATGTGCGGGCGGCGAGCGCGTGAGTGTGTATATGTGTGAAACCAGAGAGGTTACTTTGTCTCAGTTGGTAGGCATTCCTTCGTGTTAGATTTAAAAGTAAAGTTTCTTTCACTGTCTCTGATTAGTTTTGAGTTTCATGCCGAATGAGACGATCTTTATTGCATAGCCTGTAGAAATTAAAGAGTTAGGGGCTTCGGTAATGCGTGCAAAAGAATATCGCATACTCATTTGTAAACGCTATCAAATATATTAAAGTTTTATAAAACAGTTGATAGAAGTAAATTTAAGTGCAACTAATTTTTTTTAACTTTATCGCTTTTTAAGTATATATTAATTTTAGTAAGTACTGCCTTATTTTACAACGGCCTCTTAGAGGCATATAATTGTTCACGTAAATTTAAGAAAATAAGGAAGTAAGTTGATTCCGAAAATTACGGACATAAGTAAGTTACGTAGTTATGAAAGTTAATAAAAATGAATGTACGCTTTAAATGTTACATTTAATTGTAATTTTGAACCCATTCTGACACAGGATATCTTACTTATTTTTTGTTTGAAAACCTTAACAAATCAGAAATTCGGTAATCTCCTCAACCCTAGTCGATTAATTTCAATTAATATGAACTTTTTAGTGAGTGCGGAAGTGAAGTGCGCGCACGCACGAGTGTGTGAGCGTGTTTGAAAATTTTGTTTTGTTGTTATTTCTATGTATAAGGTACCTGTGCCAAATAACGCCACCTTAACGTTTGAAGTCAAATATCTTTTTAACTATGGTAAATAAAATTCTGAAAAAAATTGTGAGTAACCTTTAATCGATTTCCAGCACGCAAAACACAATTAATTTTAGAAAATATTATTTTATAAATTATAGTAACATAAATAAAAATATCTTATATTGTGGCGTTATTAGGAACATAGGTTCTAAATAACGCCACCTGTTTTTATGAGTTTAAAAAAAGTACATTTTCAACCCACGTATTCAGTATTAACTAATTTTTTTTACCTAAATATATGCGCTGAGGCAATAGAAAGAAAAAAATTATTTGCACTAAAAATGTATTTATAAAAATAGATTGAGAAATAGGAAATTAGTGGACAACTTGGTTTTTCAAATTAAGACAATTGAAAATAAGATTTAAAATTAGTTTATTTTATGATGCCTTTCTATAAAGTTAATTACTTAACTGTCTTGAATCTTCATTTTGTAAAAATAATACATGTGAACTACGAAATTTACATAGGCCTATAATGACAATGTCAGTGGTAAACCCTAAATTTTCTTTAAAATGAATAGTTTCAAACAGTA
The DNA here is from genome assembly GCA_034769895.1 of Magicicada septendecula. Taxonomy (NCBI): domain Eukaryota; kingdom Metazoa; phylum Arthropoda; class Insecta; order Hemiptera; family Cicadidae; genus Magicicada; species Magicicada septendecula. Next base: position 273,809,455 of record CM068371.1, read on the forward strand.
AAGTAACACCTTAATTAAAAAGTATTCAAATAATTTTCAAAATAAGATTAATGAACTTTATACTGAGTTATAATACTAAGTTAAAATAAAATAAGTAAACCTACAGTAAATTTAAAAATAACCTTATAAAATGATACTGACTATTTCTTATAATTGCAAAAAGCATACGATGTAAAATTAGCACTTAAAGTAAACTAGAAATAATAAAATGATTTCATATTATAAACTTATTCAGAATCCACACATTCGGGACACCGGTAAAGACTAAGATTTGTGCTTTTTGTTACCCCACCACACTTGTCATGCAGATACCTGAGACATACACTACATAGAGACATATCTTCAACTTGGTCTTCATCACAAATGAAGCACAGCCAAGACCCTGAGCTCGTTTCTGCTGGAATATTCTTGGTTTTGGTTTTCTTCTTGGCTGGTTTTGCTTTGTTTTCATTTGGCTGTTTCCCTTTATTTTTTGTAGTTGGGTTATTAGTCTTATCTTCACATTCAAAAAGAGATACGTCAATCTTTTGCCCTCTGTAATTTAACGATTTTCTTCTGAGTTTGCTTGTCAAAACGGACGTCTTCTTTTTGGAGTACAGAGATGGAAGAGAATGAGTGCGAGGAAGTTTTTTCAGGAGTTCTTAGATTTTCTATGGATGAAGAAGAAACAGCTTCTGGGGAGTTTAAAACAGGATTAATGTGAATAAAGGTATGTTCATGTGACTGCTGTGGTGTTTCAGTTACTACAGAAACATATTCGGTGTTAACTTCTTCTGATGAACTGCGCCTACTGATTCCTACTATCTCTGACGTTTGCAGTTTACTGGCCTGGTTTCCTGAATCCGTCTCTTCTGGGATATTTTGAGTGACTGCCGAAGGAGCATAAGCTTCCTCGGGAATAATACTGGGATCAAATGGATAAACACCCGTACCCTTAAACCCATTCTGAATATTACTTGCGGTCATACAGCGTGCCCAAACTTTACTAAATACTGCCCCGAAGTCACTTTTTCTCAACTGAATTGTTTTGTTTCGGTCAAAGAATGCTAACACCTCTTGATCCCAATAGGTTTCGAAGGCTTTAAATACAGATTTGTCCATCGACTGGAGCTCATGAGTAGTGTTGCTAGGAAGACAATATAGAGTGATCCCAAATTTGTCTGCTTCTGCTGCGATGTTTGCATCTAAATGAGAAGATGCACCCTCAAATATAAGCAGAATTTATCCTGCCACTTTGTGTCGAGAAAAGTGCTGCAACCAGTGAATGAAAGTAAGCATCGTCATTGAGCCTGTCCCACTCATTACAACCTCTGATCCTTTTGGCATATCCCTTTTCCAATCTGGGTTCATTCTTTGCCCTTTGAAGATGACTATTGGGGGAACTACATTACCAATAGCATTAGCACAGGCAACCACAGTTACATTTTCAGCATGTTCTGGTGCAACTAGATGAACGCGTTTAGCACCTTTTCGAGCGAACACTGTTTGCTGATGATGGATTGTTAGTAGAGTTCCTTTCTCGTCGATGTTGTAAATTCTTTCAGGATGACTTATAAAGTCTTTCTCAATCATTACTTTACGAAGCTTCTGAAAGTGATCTTCTACGATAAACTTATTCAACTTCATTGCACGTGCTGGATTCAATTTCTGAGCTTTCCTTGTAGCTACTTCCGGATGGCGAATTAAAATAACTTCAGCCATTTCCTTCCTGCTGATCTTTTTTGGATATCACAGGGGTGCTTGATGTTGTTAAGGATACAGAAATTAAAAACTGAGTGTCGCAAAAACTTAGACGTTATCGGCATTCCAATGTCACACAATCGAAATATACGTGAGCATAATTCATCTTCCATCTCCTTTGTCAAGTAGGGGTTTCGACCTAATTTCTTGACCTGGGTACCGCTTTTTAAATGGTTTCGAAGCGTCCTTCTTGGTATGTTGAACATCTTTGCAGCTCCTTGAACACTTTGGCCTTCATCAACAGCCCTCATAGCAGACTGAAGTTGCTCCTGTGTCCAGCGAGCTCTCTTCTGCCTAGAAGTGAAGCTACTACCAGCATTATCTATTTCTTCACCGTTCTTCATTGCTGCGTACACTTCAAACTGTTGCCGCTTTACGGTTTGTATTGTGTTTCATCAATTTCTGAGCAGACAAGAAAGACAAACACCATCAGAGAAACTACGACACATTTATGGAAACAAATAAGAAAATACACACGTGATGCGTACAAATTAAAATTTTATATGAAACAATAAATAAAAAAACATGTAATTAAATGACGAAATATTTTATCGTAAATTTATATACTTTATTTATTAATGTGTGTGTAGAATTGTAATAACATAGTACACTGTTATTCTAATTAACTAGCACATATTGCTGTTAAAAGACGGGTGTCAGTGGTTGTAGACCTTTAACGCCACCATGGCGTTAAAGGTCTGCTGGCTGTAGAGATAATGGCGTTACAGGTATACTAGGTACATGATGGTGTTTTCCTTTCAATTTCTGAAATGATGTTATGTTTTGCCTAATTATCATTACACAATTTGAAAGAGCAGATCACGGGCTTCAAGAAAATATATGGTTTTTAGTATTCACGCACTAAATTCAATATAAACAACTATGAAAACATCTTACCTGATTTAACAAGGACCCTAACGGACACATGCACAACTCACAATGGCGTCTCTGCCGGCTCACGTATGCCAGCTAACTGATTCAACTTTTGGATTTGCCAATAGAGGGCAGCAGCGTACAGGCTAGTAAATGTCTCATGCCTTCATCCGTTTTAGTTTTCGCAAACAGCTGGTGTGGCGTTAAAGAGGTACATGGCGTTATTTGGCTTAGGCACCTTATAAATATTTTGTTTTTATATACTAACTTATTTCATAGATCATATTTAAGTAAATCCCTTTGTGATTTCTACTCGAGTGAAACCGGGCGAAACACTGATATGACTGCATGAGTAGAAGAAAAAAAGTAAATGGTACGTTATCAGACTGCTTCATCGCACATGAGCAATAGACTGGAAATTAGGAGAGAAACATTTCAAGAATATTTGTGTTTACTGTTTGAGAATTTCATAAATAGATTTTCTCTTATATATGGATATTTTAGTCGAAAGCAGATTGTACCTGAATCTGTTACATCAGAAACAATTAAATTAATATAGTTCATAGACGTTATGACACTAGATACACCTAGATACCATTAATAAAATTCCGACCATTTAAAAAATATTACATTCTTGATTGAAAGGTTTATCTTTTTTTTTAAGAAAAAAAGGTATTTCGTGATTTTAGAACTGGTAATTGTTATTTACAATAATTACACACAATTATGCGAAATTAAAGAATTAACGCGCGCGAGCTTGTATGCGAGTGAGTACGGTGTTTACGTTGCTTTCAGTTGTGTCAGCTGTTGGAGGATGTGTGCAGTATGCATGCGATTTTAATGGATAGATAGATGATTAAAATCTATAACTTCTTAACATTTTGTATTGGCAGATAATATAGTGTTGTTTAGTGTTGATAGAGAAAATTAATGCAGTCAAGCAGGTATGTGTAAACTGCGACCAAATAAATGCAGAAAACACGTGTAATTTTGGCAAACTTGACTGCAGTTGTCGAGGAAATTAAAATTAAGACTAACAGGTATAAATAAAGTAAAATGTTAGAATGAAATTGTAACATACAGCGAGGATGCATTGCCAGGAATTGTCAGTTAGATTAGACTACTGTGAATTTCTTCGACAAGATAACAGTATCATAGTGAATAACAAACTGCTTTTGTATGTAAACAGGAAACCTTGTAATCAATGTGTACGGTGACTCACGGGTAAGAAACAACTACGCATTCCATAAACATGCCACGGAGTATGCTGTGAGGAAAAAGAAGAAAAACGAAATAAAATCGATACGTAACCAGTTAAGTGTCATCGTTTACAAAACTGAAAACTGAAGGCGAGAAGGACATGTTTGTAGGCAAAAAGCTAGGACACGGTCCCCCAGTATTGTTAGGTTGAGCTTATAAGATGTAAGCGACCATGGCGATGACGCTCACAATACGACAAAATGGCGTAGTTAATATACTGAGATATAATGAATTTGAGAGAAATCACAAGTACTACTTACAGGAGAATTGTCGTATCCAGTAATTCGAAAAATTAATTTTAAATGATGATTTATGTTTATTTCTTATAAAGACAGTTGAACGAGCAAAGCGAGTTATTAGTTCTAACCGGGCCATTCCGCGTTTGTTTGTCTGTCCGTTTATTTTGGGTGATTTCTTACGATAACTTTTGATTGCATTAACCGATTGTCGTAAAACGTTCCATGCGAATTCATATTTTTACCTCACGTTTATTTGAGGTTCAGCTCCATAAAAATAGAGCAAGCAATAGCAGGAAGCAAAAATGTTAGGGGGCAACGTTTTTAAAAATCGTGAAATCTATGTGGGGTATTAAATTAAAGAAAATTTAATCAGAATCTGAATATAATGTTCAGTTTTGGAAATTATAAAGTGTTGTAATATCAGGTTTCAAAAAGTTAGTAAAAATGTACAAAAATCATGAAATCAAATTAAAGAGAATTTTAATAAAAATCTGAATATATTGATCACTTCGAAAAAGTTTTAAATTTCATGATACTAGGGCGCAAAAAATGAATCGAAATTTAAAAAAATGTAAAAACTTATACCCAATGTCAGACTGAATTTAACTCAAATTCGAATGTAGTGTTTACTTTGAAAATTTTTAACTTTAGGTTACCAATGCTTAAAAATGGAAGTCAGAATTTTGAAAAATTGTAAGTCTATGTGGGAAATCAAGCTGTGAGGAATTTTATTCAGAATACACAGTCGGTAATTTAATAAGTTGACTGAGTTAATATCTAATTCATCGAAATATTTAGTTAAAAATACACCTTAGTCACGTGTTAGTTCGGTATTAATTCAGTCCGAATTAATTCAAAATAAATATCTGTTAACACCCTTTGCAAATTTTGAACCGTCTTCAAAACATTTGTAACCTATGTTCGCAAATAAACTTTACCCATTGTTATTACCAAGTGGATAATTGCGAAACGAATTAAATATTTGTTAGGGGCTATACATTAATGTGTATGTATGGTAACCTCGTCGTGGCGTTTATAAGCTAACACTAAGAACTTCCGTATGATTTTTGTTTTTTAATGGATCTGTAGTGAATGCAAGCAAGTAAGATGGTATCATTAGCCGTTGCAAAGCCCAGCGTTTTTAACAGTAGACTTTCCTACGCGTAAATTTAAAATATAACTATTGTAACTTATCTTTTCGTTTAGCTGAGAATTCAGTTTTCGTTTAAATAATAAAATGTTATGAAAGTACAATGTTAAACTGCCGTTACAATTACAGTAGTAATTTAACATTATAATGGTTTGAAAAAATTGATAGATCATTGTAAGCTATAAACAGTGATGGGTTGATAATTTGATGTGTAAAGCAGCTGTGAGTACTGTGGATCTTTAGTGTGAATGATAACCTTAACCAGTGATGGTAAAACAATCACATTATTTATTTTTCACTTTCTGTTATGTACGCATAATAGGCTAATTAAAGTCATTTTCCTCGAACACAATGAACAAACACGGACTATTCACACTTCACAGTGACATTAATTAATCATTAAAGTCACTAAATATTAGTCACAAATAAACACCTAATAAAAAACATCAACAGCTCTTTAAAAACGTTTCCACTCGTCAGACCGCAAAGGTCGTTGATACCAGTCCGTGTAGCAGGAGAGTCAACTTTAGGCTTGACGACGGGCTTGGCAACTTTGTGCCATCATAAATGACGGCTTTGCCTGTGTCAAACACAATCTCTGATGCAACTTGGAAACATGTAAACTTAGTAATTCGGAATCATCTAAGAGCGTCCTGTATCTGTTTATATAGATAAGGGTCGTAGATTATTTCAGCAGTCAGCCAAAGTTCACGTCATATTTCACCTAGTATCTACACATTCGATCGTCTTGGAACAACCGCTTTCTAATTTTTCTAAGAAAGAGGTATACGTACAGACGCCTTTTTGCGGGTGCAACGGCGTTACAATCATTGTATGGTGTATGTTACAGTAACATTAGATTTTTATGCATGTGCTATGAGTTGAATAACGGAAGTGATTTATTAAATTTTGTGTTAACGGGTACTAAATTAGCCACTTTGTCGCACAAGTAACAGTTACAAGGAACGTGTCCGTCAGGCCTCATTTATACTTCCAGGAGACAGGCGACGGGTGGCAGGTGGCAGGTGGTAAAGTGGTAGGCGTCAGGTGGTGCAGCATTTATACTTCAGACTACGTTCGAGCCACTACACAAGAGATGTTACTTGGAACACGTCAAATGTTTCTCATGCTAGAAGATGACAGTGAAGTGGAGGATAGGAGAAGGAAATATTGTGTTAACCCGATCAACAAGTTGCGTGAAGCATTTGGTGAATTTCACCATCTGTATTTCGACTCTACAACACCAGTCAAGTTTTTCCAACAGATGAGAATGTCTACTGATACTTTCGACTTCATTTTAGCAAAGGTGGAAGGAAAACTGAGGCGGAAGACAACTTGTAAATTACCAATTACTACTCCTTATAAGCTTTACGTAACTCTTAGGTAAATTAAAATAATTTATGTAACAGTTAAGTAATAAATTAAATAAGAATCGTATATTTCTTAGAGCTTGTAGTCAGCAATAAAACAACCAGTATCTTTTCGTATAATATGTATTTCATTTTCTTAAACAAATGTCGTTCTTAAACAAGTGATTTTATTACAAACATTTAACAGACAGGGATACATCTAATAATTTGTAGGTAATATTTGTATAGGGTAAGCTCACCAAACTCCGTGATATTACGGATATTAGCTTACAGCTAAAAAATCTGTTTATTAAAAATATTTTAATAAGTACAGAGTGTTCCTAGAATTGTGTATTTGGAGTAGCCTACATACAATGTAATAATGTGTCTAACTTTCTTAATTTCTGTAAAAAAAATTATTCACCTTTATTCATCAACTGTGCTATTTCCTTCCAACTTTTCTCCACCACATCTATTTTTTTTTTGATTCGGGTCTGCATCATTCCAAATTACAGGCCTTGTCTGGACGTCATTATTTGAGAACACATGCAAATGCAAAAAAGGGCGGGAGTCATCGCCTGGGTCTGTGACAAACTACAGCGACAGGTGGTGAGAGGTTGCGTCACCGAGGAGTCACACTTCACTTTGCAGAACTATAAACAAACCCATTCTCAACAATGTACTGTCGTAGCAACAACTTTGCTACCGAGCAAGGAATGTGGTGACGTGTGCCATTCAACTGTACGCATCACTGTAATACTACATATTTAAAATACATTTAAAATATTTTCGGTGTAACCTTGATTGTCTCTCACACGGTATTTCTTGTAGCGAATACGAAAACACGCTTTACCAAAATATTCAATAAATTACACTGACATATAATGTGCGAACGCTCAACCTAATACGCACACAAAACCGCAACTAAATAGTCTACGTCTTTTGAACGTGTGAATAATGTTTTCAGAACCAGTAATAACACACCGACACAAGCACGCGAAGACCCCCCGCTCCTCAGGCGTCTCGGTAGCAAAACTGGTCCGCGTACAGTACCACAGCTCCGGGTGACATCACCCGTCGCCTACCACTTGCCACCCGCCGCCTGCCACCTGGAAGTATAAATGAGGCGTCATTGTACATAACCAAGGACATACTAACGTCTAGAATTTACTGAGTGGGCGACCGTGTCCGAGTCGGTTAAGTACCTGGACGTTCGTCTAGACCGTCGTCTACACTTCAGTCACTACGTGACCGAAACCCTAAACAGGGCCCGTGACGTCAGAGCCAAACTCTTCTCCACGATTTCGTGGAATCGCCGCCTAGCTGTCCGCACTAAACTGACTCTGTAACTGCTGTTCCTTCGAACAGTACTTACGTATGTGGCGCTCGCTTGGTAGCCTCTTTCGTCGGCCATTAACATACATAGGCCGTCAGCCTTCCAAAACCGGCCCCTCAGGTTTCTTTCGAGGACCCCGTGGTTTGTCAGAAATGATGCTCTCCATCGAGGTGTTCGAGTCCCTACCTTGGAGGTATCCGTTTGATCCTTGGCAGCTACTTTGTTTCCCAAAGGCCAGTGAATCCTCCTACCTGGATCTCCGCCGCCTGGACAGTGTGGACAATGCTCCGCCACCTCGCCGCGTAAGGCGCCCTCGGGCGCTGCTTGACGATCCCCCATAGTAGTTTCTCAGGAATCCGTCTGAACCGTCCACCCCCCTACCATACTGAGCTCCTTGCATCCTGCGTGGAATAGTCAGGCACATCTCTAGGCTCCAGCTTGCCGACCCGCTGTGGTAGCACAGTGTTCTTAGCTCCCAGTCAGCACCTGCTTTGCTGTCTAGGCTGGGCTGAAACTCACAGCATGGGAAACCGTGTAAGTGCCTAACTGCGGGGCCCATTCGTCCCGTAGTGACAACCCATCGTTACGGACGACTCGCCTCTCGACCACACCAGCGCACCTCTAAGCTCCTCTGTCTGTCTGAGCGGGCGATAGCTATCATAGCATAGAGCAAGTTTGGCTCTAATCATATATCTCGCAGTCAGTGATATGCGAAGTATAATTTTCACACTTACTGCTCGTCTGAATCGCTCACAGTGATAAAAGATGTATCGGGTCGATTCGAGAAATTTCTCTTCTTATAATTATTTTCATTTCTATTTTTTCCTTTTCATCTTTTCTTTTCTTTCATTTGTTATCTTCCTTGCCGAAAAAAGATTATTACCTTACATTGTTGCAACTTAAAAAAATTCAGCACATGTTTTACAAATCACAATTAAAAGTGTACTATTTAGAAACGTGTAAAATTGGGATTATTATTGTGTATTCTCATGGTTTCCTTTATCTCGTTATCTCTTTCGCATTCTCCTCTGCATGTGAGTATTAATTTCCTTTTAATATTAAAAGAAAACTTTTCGACGTTTCTGTCGGTAGTACTGGGATCAACTGAATACATTATTAATCCTTTCAGTGTAATTTTGGTCAGTATGTTTGTTCTGCGCTTTGCGTGTGCTGTGGCACCCATTTGTAGCGGTTTGTACGGGGCTTTAATGCGCAGGCCGGGCGGAAAGACTCCATTTTTAATGCGTTAACCTGTTTCCCCACCAGCGTACAAGCTAGCGCAGAAGCAATATCATTAAACGCGTTATTGCTATATGGTACAACTCGTTTAAAGGTTTCACTGTTGTTGTTGTAGCGGGGTTAAAGCAATTACTGTCACTTTGTCAATTGCCGTCTGCTGCTCTTTTATTTAACTAACCTTGTGATGTTTTAAATTATAACGCGTATCGCTCTCACGCGCTAACAAATTCGTTTAACTTGTAATTTTCTTTTAAACTTAAAAAACGATCTGCTACGGCGTATAGAATTAATACGATTTCTCCACACTTATTTAAACACCGATTTAAGACGCTGTACGCAACTCAGGCTAACGTTTACGAAACACCTCCTGATTGATTTTAGTTGATTTTTTAATTTACGAGCTCGTGGGTTTTCCACTTTGTTTTCGTCTTGAGATTATAATCTTGACGTATACACGTAGCAGCCGTTGAAAGCATAACTTTTGTTATCTTCAAAAAAGTAGGGATATAGGATAACCTTAAATATTTGAGAAAAGCTTATTTTAAATTATGACAACAATAAGTTCTTATTTACATTAATTCTCTTAAAATATGTTTTGATAGACATGGCTTAAATTTCTTTTTACTTTATCTCGTCGCGGTTTTAATTAAATTGTTTTCATTACTTATTTTCAACAAAGTAGAAGATTATTAAACAGATTCGTAGAATTATTGTTTTTATCAGCAGTAGTGTTCCATAGTTTCTTTCGTAATAAACACAAGGTACCCAGTATTTTGTTTATGCACGAATTGTGACATATTTCCGAAAATATAGAGCTGTTGTTGTGACTCTCTCTGTCTACCACTTTAATACACGTATTGAAATGCGTAATTTATTTCACGTTTTGAATTTAATTTGTGTACTGTGCTTCCGATTAAAATGTACGTTATTAGTTAGAAAGGTTTACTTTTTTTAGTTTGTTGTTTAATCAACACGTTTATGTCACACTTCACACAAATGTTGCATGCATAATATGAGAAAGATGGTCTTGCTCTTCCTCTGTATCAGAAAAAAGTACACGTTTCTGGGTTTTTTCAGACATAAATTTAATTTAGTAGTTTGTTTTAACTTCGATCTGTACAATGTTTTTTATAGGTTGGCCAGTGGAGTATCTACAATTTGGCTTTGGGAGGCCCGAAGTCCGGTCGAGTTGAGTCGGGTTCATACAAAAGAAAAAAAAAAAATTAAGACTAATCAACATACTGGCTGGAAAACATGAGATAACATCCTGAAATCAATCCTGAAATAACGGTAATAAAACAACAAAAATACGCGTTACTGAAACATTGTTTAGAAGATACAGACTGAATTGATTTTCCTATATTACATAATTTAAAGATATACTCAAATACTGTATAATAAACCTGTTTGTATATTTAAAAAAAGAGTTACTAGCTGAAAAACACAGCCGGAAATGTAGTAAAAGAGCCTGAAAAATAAGAGAGTAACAAAATTTGTCTCATAGTTTTTGTACCGTCTGGGATGGGTCCGGTCCCGTTCGTCCACCCCCCACCCGTTAATACGCCCCTGGTCAGCATTGTTTCCTCATCGTTCCTTCATGTAACTGTTTTGTATGTTTGTGAGAAGAGAATTCTTAATAAACAGAAAAGAAGACACCTTTAGTATGCAGGAATACGATATTATAAAATCCATTCTATGTACGTTTTCCTTGCCGGATTTGACACGTAAATAAACGTAAAAAGACTAATATTTGTACACCTAAACTACAGCCCTTGTAATAAATACTACAGCCCTTGTAACTTTCTATATATTGTAGGCTACGTTATTCCTGATTGTTGTATAAGTAATTGTTTTAAACACGGTAATTTTAATGTTTTAATACTAGGTGTTAATAACTTCCCTATCTTTCTTCATCTTTCTAAAAACATTAGTTATATGCGCTGTCCATGAAATACTCAGTATTCTACGGTAAAGCCATATTTCGAAAGATTTCAATTTTTTAGTTGTGGCTTCAGTCAGAGTCCAAGATTCTACATCGTAGAAGAGAACCGAGAATACGTAGCAGCGTAGAAGTCTCATCTGTATGTTTATTGTTAATCGTTACTTTTGAATAAACTGCTCATTCTAGTGTACCCTGCTCTTGCCTTTTCAATTCTGTTCTTTATTTCTTGAGACTGGTCCCATTGTTCATTGACTGTAGTACCAAGATATGTAAATAGGCTCACACGTTCAACTGGCCTTTGGTTTATATTAAGGGTGCAGTTTGTGAATTTGTTCTTAGATACAACCATTAGCTTCGTTTTATTAACATTGATGTGTAGACCATATCTACGGCTGCTTTCTGTCACTCATGCATTAGTTGTTGCAGCCCCTCTACGCTATCTGCGAATATGACGGCATCATCGGCATAGCGTATGTTATTTATTCTTTCACCGTTCATAGAGATTCCTACATCACATTCATCGAAAGCCTCTCTAAAAATACCTTCCGAGTAGATGTTGAATAAAAGGGGAGATAGTATACATCCTCGTCTTACTCCACGCAGAATCTGTATCTCTTCAGTTTTCTTATTATCTACTCTAACCACTCCAGATTGGTTCCAATACAGTGTAGCTATTTCTTTTTACTTCATAACTGTTCAAAACTGCCACCTCCCCCCGGAGATCCGATTGGGAAACTTGAAGCTCCGGATGATTTTGCCTTGAACATTATTACTATAGATATCTAAACGATCTTTAATGTAGTGGTTTTTCGTTGCCTTCTACTTCCCAATGTCGTTGACTAGTAACTAGTTCATCCGCCTTCGGGGCCGATTTCTCAACCCCAGGACAATGAGGTGCCCTACCGCTTGCCAGTTCATCCACCCGAAACTGTTGACTAGTAAGCGGGAGACTACTTATCCGGTAGTCACTCGGTCGCCATTTTCTCGTCTGTTAAAACAGGCTGCACCATGCAACCGAGGCTGTATTTCAAGAAGGTGAGGTTGGCATTTGTACATGAGAGGGTATATATTGCGCATCGTATACCTTACACCCCCTGAAAGCTTCAGTACCTGGGACATCTCGTGAGAAATGAACAGAGATTTTACTTATTCCAGTCCATACTACAGGGAAAAGTTCTTGGAAAGAGAGGAGTTGGGCGACCGAGAATATCATGGCAGAGAAATTTAAGGACCTGGTTTGGCATGAATACAACTGACTTATTCCGTGAAGCAGTGCGGAAAGTTAAAATAGTCTGTATGATATCCAACATCCGAAACGGATAGGAACTATCAGAAAAGAATACTAGGTGACTCCAGTTTATTTGGTAATTATAGTTTAAAGATTGTAACGTTAACACTCATCGATTCTTCCCGTAGAGAACAATATAAAATTTTATTCTTTCGTAATAAAAATGATGCGGCTGTGACTAACAAGTACTGTGCTACAAAATGACAATATAGCATCTTAGTTCTTAGTGCCTGCAGTAAAATTCCTTTAACTACATTTATTGACATGTAGTCATCCTGTTATCGAATATTTAATACGATGATAGAATCAGAACTGTTTTCTTCGCATAAACGTGTCATAAATAGAGATTTAATAACGTACAGCACCATGCACTTTGTACCGTAAATGTACTCTAAATGAGCAGCATTTTGACAATGACATATTACTAACAACTGAATTTTCATGATGCTGCAATTTTTTTTTAATAGATTGAATTATAAGAGTTTGACTACTGTATTGAGAGTTTAATAAACAAAGTTATTTACACAAACGTAAAAACCATAAAGGAAACCTAAAGCAAAACAACACTATATTCGTAAACAGAAACAGCGCAATCGCGCACGTTGAGTACACAATGATATAATAACAGTAAATAATAAACCTCTTCTCAATAGTCCGTAAAGCACCAAGGCATACCGCCGCGGCTTTTGTGTTTAGTGGACGGATGCATGGCTAGTACAACAGTACAACGCGCCGCCACTTGCGTTTACGTCCGAGCTATCCGGCGTGGCTGAGAAACGCATCTGGCATGGTGGGGCGGAGCACAGTACGAATATATTATATGGTGGGGCGGAGAGCGCTAGAGAGTGTGAATGTGTTTCATTACCCGCCCGACATAACTTCAGTAACAGCTGATCTGATTTTTAAAATTCTTTCACCACCGTGTTCCTTGAAATTTGAGGATGGTTTTAGGCATAAATTTTAACCGATTGTTTTAACAATTTTCAAAAACAGAGTCTTCAGACGGTTCCACGTCAAGAAGTTTCTTTTTTAATTTTCATGTAGTGAAATTTTCGGCATGCGACAAACTTTCGTTTTATGAGAGATAGCTATATGGTGTCAGCGAGTGAAAATTATAGAAAATTCCAAATTTTATTTTGGTTTTGTTTCAATAAATCGGCTTTTTCGTTTTCGAGATATTGGCGGTTTTATAAGAAATTTAGTTGGTTGGCACATGCAGCGATAATGAAACATTATATATTTAAATGATTAGTACAATTTTATGGTAGGCCTATGTGTAATTTTAAAGAAACATGTTAAAAATTTAACTGTAATGTGAAATTTTAAAAAATTGTTAATTCGATTTACCTCTGTTCATTGCAGTAAATCAATCGCAATCTTCAGCCTTTCTTCTTCACCAACCTTCCTTGTCATCTGTTGTTTTTATTTGTTTTTTTTTGTACATTTAAATTTCCTTTGTTTTACAATGTTTTGATTGGCAGGGGTTCTGCTTATAATTGGCTGCCGTAAAACACTCAAGATCCGTTTTTTACCTACAGAAATTTAGAAATTTTACGTACGTTTGAATATCACTTATTTTGTGCTAATAATATAAAACAATTCTTACCTTTGCAGCGCTTTCTTTCATTCAGTACTCAGCAGTTTACACAAGCGCAGTTTACATCACTCAGTTAGGCTATAATAAGCACATTGTATAATAAGAGCAGTAAAATGTTCGGACACTTCGTTAAAAAATTCATACCATTATCCAGCTAGGCTCCCCCCACCATGCCAGATGCGTTTCTCAGCCACGCCGCTATAACTCGGCCAGCCGCTAGTTGCGGTATCCGCAACCAGGAGGCGCCGCTGTTACCCCAGTTCTGCCTCACGACGCGTACGGAGCCTCCGCCGGGAATTGAACCCGAGACCACGCGCACATGAATCGCCCGTGCTAGCTACTATACCACCTGGAGGCTGACATAATGCTGTACCCTGAGGAAATAGAGAACATGCGTGACGCTTCCACGTATAGTGTGAGCGGCAGTCTTACCCCCAAATGGGCAGACAACATTCGTAACGGTGGCGTCATTTCGTCGGCGTAAGCATGCCAAGGTCAGGCATTGACCTCGCTTCCAGCGAGTTCCAAAACGCGTGTAACTACGCGACTATTCTTTACTCGTTTGCTGGAAAGTGGTAGACTTTCTACACCCACAATGAGGTATAAATAAGCAGCCAGCGGTCGGGAGAGTTTAGATCTTACGATATTACAATGAGGTTCGAAGTGATTGTGACTTGCGATTTAGTGTTACTTAGTGCGAACCTGTAATAAGATGACATTTATTGTTATGTGCGTTGGACAAATTTAACTGAATTATTGTATAAGGTGCCTTTGTTGATTTCTAACTGTTGTTTGTTTCTAATTAAAGTTGCAATTAGTGACTTCATCCACTGTCAGTTATCCTGTTGTCGCTTCACTGTACAACACGACCATCCATGCGACTGTCTAACAATAACAACAGTATATTAGATGACAAACGTAGTTCAACAATACGTGTAAAGAATTGATTAGCAGAGAATTGATTAATTCTCATTTATCAGTTCTACCTGTAAACGCTTAGTTAATTCTCAGCTATTCTATGTATTGTTCGTTCACTTGTTGCAATAACAAGAACGTATTATTGCACAGAAATACTTCACAGTAACGTTCGTAAACATCAGGTATTTCGTTGAAATCGGCATGTGATGTGCTGCACAGTTGGTAGCACAACGGACGGACCAGACAAGCTGTTCGGAGGTAACAAACGATGCCGTCCAACCAGTCATCGTGCGTTATTTGACGTCTCTCTCTGGGATTCGTGGCTACTTGCGAATTTGGCATAACGGGTTTTTCAGCCAACCAGACCACGTCCAACTAAATCTATCTGGAGTTAGGCCAACCGGATTATGGCCAGGCAGTGTAAGACAACAGTAGCCTATTAGCGTCCAGGCGCCTTTTTTTTAGTTGTACTTTCTTTAAACAACGACGAATATAAAAATAAAAACAGTTGATGATATACGGATTATGAATGCTTCCATTAAATTATCAGTGTGCTATAGCACAACGTACCAGCCGTCGCTAATATATAGTCTCGAAGAGAAGAGGTTTACTGTAATTATTGTAACAACGATGGAATAGGTCAATGATATTGTGTTGGTCACCACCGAAATTCACAGTTGTAGGGTGAATTAGCCAAGTCTTATTAGTACAGACGTGCAAAAATATACCGAGCATTGCATCCAGTCCCAGAATCAGTTAACTCAAAGCATTTGCTTAGTGTGATGCATTCCGCTTTGGTGGGAAAAGTAGATAATGGCCAATAGACTGTACATATAGAACTAAATCATTAGGACAAAGCGGCTTCACGCGCATTTGCTTATGTCAAAATAAAATGTAGTTAATCATATAGTACTAAGTAAGCAGAGAGGTTCAGTCGTTCATGAACTTGATTAGATGACGAATTGTCCATAGGACGAGACACATTATCATGGGTCGCACTCCATGGCAAGAAAGTGTCCACGTAGTGATCTTAATATTATAAAAATCGTATCTACGCGAACGGGCGTTTTGCGGCTTTAGTTCCGAGAGGCCGTGTGAGACTTACTATGTCTACACGTAATCTCTTACAGTTCATTCTAATCTCGGTGACAGAAGAATTGTTTAGTAGGTATTTTGCTCGATAAATCGCTGTGTGTTCTTACTAAAGAATACTAAGAAGCGTAGCCGGCCTCGATAGAGAATAATGAGATGCAGAATAATAAGTTATTAAGAATAATGAAGGTTAAATTAGATGAGACAATTCTATGCCGCATATAAAATGTTAAAAAGATTCACTGGTAGTCCTATATGAGGTTTTATTATCTAACGCAATGGTAAAATATACGGGACAAAGGTCATTAAGTCAGAGCAGCTCTTATATAATGGTTTGACAGTAGTAGATGGTGATCATGATTGTCATGACGGATCTTCATGGGATTAAGGGATCCTCTTCAATCTGTTCGAACTGAAAAGAGTCATTTACGGGTCGCCTTCAACATCAGTTGACATAAAATCGTATTCCTGAACAATACTGGAAATTCAGTAAACCGAATATTTAACACGTAAAGAAAAACACTTGATGAAGATCCAGGCGTAATGGCCTAAAGTTTACATTAATTGAAAAAGAATAAAAAGTTCTTGAGTTTCACTGGTTATTTATAACTAGTATTAGATAAACCGTCTGTGAGAAACGTATAATGAAAAACTTCAAAGAGAAGTGTTTATAGCCCAAAACATGTTTAACTGTTGGTAAAATAATGTCGAATCCTTTAATGCAGTGTAACTATCTTAGTAAATTTCTGTCATAACCCAAACTATAAGCATATAGTACAAGTTCTTAAATAGTAGACGAATACTGACTGTTGAATTTACTATGACAACTCAGCTTCATATCTAATAGACCGACGCCGACGTTATAGTAGCAAAGATAGTGTATTTACTTCAGTTTTATTCTCGTAATTAAGTTTGTCTTATGACATGGTAAGTCTGTAGGCGTATTGGAAAATCAGTGATACGTGACTACAATATTGCGATATACGGTATACAATAATAATGAGAAGTAATAATATGGTCATAGAGAATTTATTTATAGTTAATTGTAACTGCATTAATTTTATTCAGCGAGTAGTGGGTTTGTAATGCGCAACGTATTGATCTGTCAGTAACATACATAAAGCTAGCGATTGTATAATTTTCTCGTTTTACTGCATTTGCAATTTAAAGTCTGTGTATGCATATATATATTGTCTTGAAGAAATAAATTTATGTCGTGAGGGGAGGTAATGTTTGCGTCCATTCTTCCTTCGTGCCTGTTCGTACTATCATTCATGTTAATGCATTCTGTGCTTTATATTTATAAACATAAACGCGTACGCATATTATTAACAGTACATATTTTAAGTTAATAAAAACAAATATATACGACTTTTCAGGAATTACCGTCGGTTTTACGTGTCCATTAATGGTCTATACACATGGAACTGCGGTTTTATAGTTAGTTATATGTAACATAAAACTACATATTTATTTGTAGTAACATACATCTTGTCGATAGTGGAAGGAGAATATATTGTGCTTGAACGGGAGGAGATGCAGGATCTCGGATGAATGGAGAGTAGCCAATGGAGGTTATTTCTGTTTTTTATAATTTAATTACCTTGTATCCGTCAGTGACTTCGTTCTAGCGTTTTTTATATAGACGCGTTTCGTGACATGTGTCACATCATCAGTAATCCTCGTCAAATGTTAAAATTCACATAAAACACATTTGCACATATTTACTAAATTACAATAACGACACACACATAACACGATGTAACTTCGGCTTCGTTGGACCGGTCCGACGAAGCCGAAGTTACATCGTGTTATGTGTGTGTCGTTATTGTAATTTAGTAAATATGTGCAAATGTGTTTTTATGTGTTTTATGTGAATTTTAACATTTGACGAGGATTACTGATGATGTGACACATGTCACGAAACGCGTCTATATAAAAAACGGTAGAACGAAGTCACTGACGGATACAAGGTAATTAAATTATTGTGAAAAAGTGACTTGGATACTATATAAAAACAAAATATAATCTGTTTTAAAGGATGGTGATAGAACTGTGCCATCAAATTATAGACATATAACTTGATAAATACAGCTTACAAGTTGTGTGGACAGATTATTAATAAAAGACTTCGTTTTACCTCAGAAATTTTACTTCTGGACGAACAGGAGCATTTCGTAAGGTCTGATCTTGCATTGATGACATATTCTCTTTGAAAATTTTGATTGTGGAAAGAATGGCTTTAATTTGGAGACACACCTTGCCTTCACTGACTACGAGAAAGCAATTGGTAGAGTCATATCCAGATCCATTCTGAAGGGCATCATGTGTAAGAGCGGTTATCCTAAACATCTTGCAGGATAAAGATAGGGCGTTATAAAAAGCTTATACTGTAGTACAACGATAGTATTGTCTATATGGGAGGATTACAAAGAGATTTACATTAATCAGTGAGTAGGAAGAGGCAAATAATCGATATAAATCATTTTTTTGGAAAAGTAATCTTCCCTGTTTATATCCAGATCGGTTTGGTTACCTTCTACAGTAAGTCACGTTAAGAAAGTTAGGAGTGTATATTCTAAACACATATGAGCACATAACTATCTCAGGCCTTGCATCACTTACCACCGGGAGCGGTAATAATGATTCTTGGTGACAAGCGTTCTTTAAATATTTAAAGACAATTTCATATTTGTTATTACTAAACGGATACATGAAGTACGTTATTCACGTATTAAGATCGGAGCGGAAATTTAAGACTTTGAAGTTAAGGTTGGACAACGGGAAAAATATGGACAATGTTCTTTTTTTTTATCAATAACTTACGTTTTGTAAATAATTATATAAGAGCTCATGAGAAATATTTTTCCATATTGATGTATTCGATAACATGCATTCACTGAAAAGAGAATTGTGGGTATCATACAGACTTGTTCCAAAATCTAAGAACTCAGAATTGTTTTTTCCGTAGCCATATCCTGATACCTAGGGTACCTTTTATGCATAGAGAATGCTATACGTATAGAGAGTTGTCGCAAGTATTAGATAAAAGGTCAGTATTATTTAACGTTTACGAAGCTTAAGCGAGAAATACTCATGTTATTATTCCATTGTTTACTTTTTTGGTAGCAATAAAAATTCTGTCTAATAAGTGGGACAGAAATCTTATTTTTTCGCAATAATAAACACATTTATAAATGAGAAAACTTGGTTTCCGGTCGGAAACACATTTTTCGAAATGTAACAATAATTCTATAAAATTACACTAAACTCTATCCTTATCTCGACCTTGGGAATTGTTTACTAAAAGAAAAACATGGTAGTTACACTAAAATTAATAAGGAACGTTGATTTAATGATGCAATAGTAAACACAATTCGATTACCTAGAAAATAATCAGAGCTCAGCATAAAACGATAATTATTTATCATATACATAAAGTGTACATTTATTAGTATGAATTTTGACTCAGAGGAGTCTTAATAGGCTCTTTCAATAAAATGTGATTTTCGAGGATTCTCGAAATATACAATAAAATTCGTATAGATGATTTTTCTCTGCGGTGAGGCACTTGGTCGATTTGAGTACACCAAAGTTATTTTCAGTAGTAATGAAGTAATGAATGTGGAGAGGTGTGACGAATATGAGATACAAGTAGACCGAAAAGAAGATACGTCTTATTTTCATCTATACTTCTGCACCGAAAATTAAGGTACGAAAATTATTACGTACAACTATTGAATCTTCTGAATACCATCCAGTTCTCCTCTTCTTATCTTGTTTTGTGTAGATTTCGTAAATAAATTATTTTTGCTCACATGTGTGAAATTCATACTATTTTTCCGTAAACAGTGCTTGTTTTTTAACTGTTTTTACTAAAATGGCTGTTTCGTGTGGAAATAAGCCTAATAAGCATAATGTACTTTTAATCCTATGAAATTGAGAACACTGTTGTTTTGTAGGCCTTTACTATGGGAGTCACTCCAACTCTGTGTGTGCGTGTGTGTGATGACAGCGATAAGTAAATATTACCAAAGCAGACAAGTTGTTTCATCAGAGTAACGTAACAAATGGCGTGTTTGTTGTACCTATTGTTTGTTATAAGTAAGCTTGAATGTGTTAAGTCCGTAACGGCTGTTTGCTTTTAGCTGTAGACTTGACAATGGGTAATTTATACAACGCCATGAATCTCAGCGTTTGTCTTACTCAGCTCCCACACTTGACTTCGTGCGAGCGCTAAATGTTCTTTGTATCTTTCACACAGCTTACCAGAATTGTTTAACCTGTTCACTGTCGTGTACACTCACAGTGTTCTAACCACTCCAGAGTACACTTACCGTCGACGAACGAATTTATACAACTTGATCTAGTGACACTAAGGAAAACAAGGTGTCTTTAACCTTGTACCTGCGTAACAATAACGATTTATTTCAAGTTATGATACACTACATTCGTGTTAAAACATATGTTCAACGACCTGCTCCAGCCATAACCGTAATGGAAGCCATCGGTATAACAAATCATCATCATCTTCACAACATGGCGTAGGCAAGGTGCTGCCTGTTTCGTCTTCAATGATCCACCGGCCGTCTCTTCTGGGTCGCCCATACAGCTGTGTCCTAAAAGATTGTATTTCCAGGCATGTTTGGCCAGTCTGCAATCTGACATTATTTCTAAGTGTTCTTTTCACAGTTGTTTGTCATCATCGTCATCACCATCTTCTAGGAGTAAACCAAGGATAATTTGTTCCGGTCTCAAACAGTCATATTTTCTAGAGCTGGTAACTCCAGCGCTTCCTCGGACGTCCCACACCTCTCCGTCCCTTCGGCTTATAGTACAGTTGTTTGTAATCTTTTAATTTTTCACTTAAGTTAAAAACTTGTAAGTCTCCTCGTATGGAGTCATTCTTTGTACGGCCACGCTTAGGACACCTTTCAACTCCTCTTAATAACGCCATTTCCGAGGCCTGTATTTTACTGTGTTGTTTCTTGATTGTTGTCAAATATTTCTCACCCATAGGACAGTAGAAGAACTGCCATAACTTTGTAGAACTTTAATTTTGTATCTCGACATACCTTGTTTATAAAAATACGGTTGATTTTCCCATAGATCGTCTGGAACGTACCTAACTTAACATCCCTATCATAATTCCTGTTATAGTTATCATAATCATTCCTATCATATCATAATTATCACTTCCCAAATAACTAAAATGGCTCACTCGTTCTAGAATTCGATCATTAATCCTTAATTTTGTTCTTATTGGTTCATTGCCTCGAAATGCCACTATCTTTGTTTTCATAGTGGAGATTTTCATATTGAATTGTTTGCAAATCTGATGAAGCTTAAAAACAGATTTTTGCAAAGCAGATTCTGTATTTTGAAGTACAAGCAAGTTGTTAGCAAACAACAGCACATTCAAATATCTGTTTCGTGATTTCATTACCAGGATTCACTATATGTTTGCATTCAGTGTAACAAACATACCATTATATCCAAATTCCATCCAGAGGTGATGCATTAGTATGCGGCAGGCTTAAAGTACTCATTTTATTTACGGCGTTTTGCCGTAACAATATCTTATGCGTGAACTCAGTACTGTAACGTACTACAGTATCTTACTTGTGTAACAATATTTTTTGTCAAAATATTAACCATTTTGTATTGCACACGTAAGGAGTGGTATAAAATTATCCACGTTTACCTGAGTAGGCTATGTACTTCCTCGTACTGATGTTGTACTGTACTACTCGTGTTACAAAGAAATTTGTGACTCAATGTTTCATGTCAGATTCCCGTACATCGTAACTCATGTACTTACCAATTCTCCGTTAGTGCCTAACAATTTTTATGTGAGACGTACGTGGTCGTGTGTCATATACCATTTTTAAAAGTTTTCGTCTTCTTGATGTTGAACGCTAAATGCGTTCAGTAATTATATATATATATATATATATATATATATATATATATATATAACTAGGGGATGATCCACGGAACCAAAATATAATTATAATGTGCAATTATGCTAATTTATGCAAATTCAATTATTCAATTAGATTAAATGTGTCGAATTGATTTACTTACGTGAATATATTAATTATTCTGATATAATTAACTATATTCATTAACGATTAGCATAATTGCTGAGACTCTTTATTGTCGTTATAAAACGATATAAGAAAATTTATTACAAACAATTCAGTTAACGTTAGTGTTTCGTTACTAAGGTTGTGACAATAATGAACGCATGAAATACTTAACAAATAAATACTTATTTATTATACATCATTCAAATAAACTTCTGAGACATAAATGTAAATTATGACCTGAAAATACATTCAAGAAAAACATATAAGAATATGAATCACAATATATATATATATCCGTTTCGTTGCTTGCTGTAAAACATAACATACAATACAATAAACATACACAAACATAGACAATCAAATATTATTTATCCTACACTAATGCGTTCATTTTGCCTCAGATGAGTAGCCTTTTATGTTTAATATTATCATTACAATTGATCTAATTTCTCAAAGTGTAGTTTCTTGGAAAAGAGACAGAGCAGTAGTTTTATTATAATATTAATAACATGAGGATTTTACTTGAGATAGTGAATATCCAAAACCCCATCGGTGAGGATTCCTGTTCACTGATGATCCCATATAAGTAGAAGTTCCGTAGATTAGGTGTTTGTCATCACTTTGCACTCGCGGATAAGATTCACTCCCGGTCTGTGTCGTCCCGTTGGCGTTGCCCGTTAATAATGAAAGTTTATAGAGTCTTGTGTTGCATAAGTGCATTCATTATTAGTAGTTGTGTACAAATAACTGTCTGTCGCTAAACTGCTTCGTGTGTTTATATATACGTTAATTTAGTTGGATCATGATTGTGTGCAATGTTGAGCACGAGTGTTATGAGCGTAAGTCACTTATTGTTTCTGAGTTCGCACGACTGAGATAGTTATACCTGAATCATAGTGTGTTCTGATATCGATCACTGTGTTCGTAATTGTCGCGCCAAAGTTCTAACGTCGAGTCGTTCGTTCACTTGTTAATGTTTAATTTGCATGTCGAAATACTCTTAAAGTTTATAGTATCAAACTCAAATTCTAGCGATACTTATATCACTTCACACTTCGCGTTACTGCGGTAAACTTCTGTAAAATTAGTGAAATACGATTGACTGATTGGAAAACTGCGTGACTGTCTGAGAACTATTGAGTAACCGAGAAAACTACGTAACTGACTGACTTTTGAATAATTGAGTAACCGAGAAATTTTTAACAACTACTGAGCTCGCGTACCTCGTAAACAGTTTTTATTAAACGTCTTCTACCATAATGCAACTTTCTGTCGAACACGCCTCTGGTCGTCTTCGATAGGTCCGATATTTCCTTCCACTATGAAGATCTATGGTTCTTGACACCCTGATTCGCTGTTCTGGTTGTCACCATGACGACAGTCCTCTCCACCTCTCCACCTGCTTCTTTGGAAGATGCTAGACTCTGGTTGGCTATCGAACATCCCCTAAAATACACGGCGAAAGGGCTTCGCACTACTTCTTAGAATGTAGAGTAATTGCTCGCCTGTCCGTCAAACCTTTGTTCTTGTGAGTTTCCCAAGGCCTGCTGTTATTCCCTTACTAACAATACGTAGCGCCTCGTTCATTGTTTGGCTTCCCTTCGTCTTTTTTCTGCCAATTAACAGCTTCTTGCTCGTCGTCACCCCAAGATGCCTCCACGGTCTGTCGTCATAAATATCAGTTGTCATCCTAACGTTGTTTCACGCTGTGCGACACCCTTGACTGTATTCATTTGGTATACGTTGCTTTGTCTTCATACTGGGTAAAACCTTTCTAAATCCTTTGTGAGTGAGTATCCTTTTCTTAAAGGCTCGCGCGCTTCGATTTAACCCTACAGCATGTGCTCGCTTCAATTTCTGCGTATCCGTGCCACTGGACTCTGCTTTTGTTCAGTTTGTTGTGGTGTTGTAAATCTGAGTTGAGCTTGGTCTGTCACAGTCGATCCTATTTCCTTTTTGTTGTGTTATGTCAGGCGTTCTCTCATTGTCTTGTAGCTAGTGTCGGGTTGACGTGTTGTTAAATTGTCCTTATTTATTACTCTGGCTTGGGTTGGTGGCTTGACGTGTGCAAACGCACTTCTCGATCATAAAACTATGAAATTAAAATTTTTGATCACTATACAATGTACTAGAAGGAACGTTTCCGTCGCAGGAGACGGAAGTGGGTATCCGTATGCACAACTAATCCTGCTCAATACGTAACTGAGTATTGTGAAGGTGTGCCCTATAAGCTTAATGGGGAACGAAGATGTAGGCTTCCTCATTCCGTTCGTAATGATCCTGAATTCCGTATTATTTTTACGCGAGTGCAGGTTATGTCTTCAAGATTCCTTATATACACAATGGCATGGAGTGACATTGGTAGGGATTCATCAAACTTGTTAAACTCGAATTCGATTAACGGTGCCAAAACTGAAAATAAGTCAGTTACCTATTATTCGCAGAACGTACGATGTATATAGGCTCATACTCACACATTTATAATTTCAACGCCATTTTCTTCATCCATTGTTAGATAGTAAACGGTATACCATTTTTTAAATATTTTCTTCTTGATGTTGAATGGTTAGTGTTCTCAATAATTACATAACTTGATTATGATCCACCAAAACAAAATAAAATGTATTAGAAGCCTGTGTCCACGTCTTTTACTTATAATTAATGAGAAAAACAAATACTAGTGTAACTATAAAACCATTGAAATAAAATATGACCATTGAATAATGTTAAATGTCATCATCACCTTCTTCAAAGATTAAACCAAGGATGGTTTGTTCCGGTCTCAAACAGTCAAAGAGTCTAGAGCTGGTCACTCCAGAGCTTCCTCGGACGTCCCACACCTCTCCGTCCCGTCGGGTTATAGTTCCATAGTTGTTTAGGAATGCGGCAGTCATCCATTCGGCAAAGATGTTCCCATCAATTCAGCCGATACTGCGCGATCCTGTCGAGTATACTCATAATATTAAATGTCATTTTAATATTCTTTCTTGAAATACAAATCAAATTATTTAAAGAAGAACGTAAATCTGGACTTTATTAATCACAGTTCCGGTATTCGTACAAGAGGACAATATTTTATGAAAATGAACAGTGGAATAACTAACATTATAGTAACATGAATTCCACACAAATATTATTAGTCCCACACAAATATTATACCATAATTTTCTTCGTTCACTTGTAAAAGAACAAAGGGAAAATACAAGCCAAACAATTCTGTTACCATGGTAACAGAACGAAATACAACTTAAACAAAATGCCGTCTTCCTAGGGTAATCAGATAAAACATCGGGTAGTTGTATTTTGAGTAGGCCTATGTTTTGTTGTAATCAAAATAATATAGTATCTTAGGCTTTCACGACCAGCGTCAACTTTGTTACTATTCTGTCTTACTGCCCGACTATTAGGCCGTAGTCCAATGCTGTTGGTTGAAACAGACGTTTCGGCCCCACCATTGAAGGCCATCTTCAGTGTTACGATTTGTAAGGCAACTGGTACGCTGTTCACCAATTTCCACAGTAGCGTGGCAAAAGGTTTGGAAACTGGTGAACAGCGTAAAGTTTCTTTAAAAATCGTAACACTGAAGATGGCCTCCAATTGTGGGATCGAAACGTCTGTTTCAATCAACAGCATTGGACCACGGCCTGATATCCTGCAAAATATTACAATGACAACAGTCAACAGGGTATACTCTCTGTATCAATTGAAATAATTGCAAATTCGATAGGTTGGTCACATTCAAAACAAAATGGTGCGAAGCCGCCATATTATTTTTTTAAAATTCGTATCCCCGTTGACAGTCCCAGATTCAAGACCAGTGATTTGATATCTCATTTGTTATCAAATGAGTACAGACCATTCGTCCAAGAGTTTTCGAATTTACAAGGAAACAAACAATCGGCCAAACACGCCACCTAGGCTAGGCCTCTTTCACACTATCCGGTTTTTTTGCCGTCCGGAAAGTTGACGGCAGTATTGCCGGACGGAGATAACTTGTGTGTGCTCTTCACACTACACGACATTCATCCGGGTATTTCGCCGGACGTTGCCTCAGTTCCGTTCTGCCGCCATGGACAGAAGTCAGAAAATATGTGTTGTGCTAAGTTTAATACACAGGCGAAAAAAAAGGCGAAATAGGCAGTTATGGGTGCACCCTCTGTTGATGAGAAGGGATGAAGTAGGAGCCTTTACACTTCTCTTTCAAGAACTCAGGCAAGACGAAGATAAGTTTTTTAATTATTTTCGTATGTCGACGACAACATTCGATGAACTTCATGGTCTTCTCAAGGTTCATTTGCAGCGACAAAACACAAAACTGAGGAACTGTATCCAGCCCATAGAAATGCTAGTTGTATCACTCCGGTAAGTGAATATAATATTCATAAAATAACCTAATTAGGGGAACCCGGGGCAGAACGGCCACCCTAATACATAAGTGGTCGTAAAAAATTAATTTAAGGCAAGAAATTGGTGAAAATTTGTATACACAAAATCTTCAATTTATTGTCTTACCAAAAATGATACACCAAACATAAAAAGTTAAAACACCCACTTGACGTTTTCCTCTTGGTGCAATTATTCTTGTGTGTCCATTAGGATTGACAGAGATACCGGTTTCGTCGCAGTTAAAAATACGATCAGGTGTAAATTTATGCTTCTCAACAATTTCGCTAAGCAAACTAAAAATTTTGTCAACACTTGGTCGATTAAATCCCATTGCTTGGGCCCCAGATGTTGCCTCAGGTTTCCGCGTACTTAAATCTGAATGCCTAGAAAGAAACTGTTTCACCCAATCCTCACCGGCCATCTTCTTCTCTTTGTTAAATTGGGGAGAGAGGGAGAGAGAGAGAAACACCTCAGTGTGTCGTATATTAGGGCCTACATAAAAAATCAGTGTTTAACTATTTCCGATAACGTCATGGAACAGTATGTTTTTCAAACATTCAACTTTCAATGTAAATTTTTATCTGAACAGTAACAGATAACAGATTTTTTTTACAGGACAGTAAAAACAACAAACACAGCTTTTGTGAGGCTCTGGTTGAAATACCAATACTACGTACTATATCTAAGAAAACAAACTAGCTACTAATGACTATATACCTCAGCAGAGACACAAAAAATATAGATTTATTTTGTACTCTCTGGAGCTTAAATTCCTCCCACAGTTTGATAAGGGCGGTAGAATGTCTGTTTTGATTATAAATGATGTCACCAAAATGGTAGAATGCAAATAAAATTACTGTAAGAGCAAGAAACAACATTTGAAAATGTGGCGGAACGGAACCTCGGTCCGTTCTGCCCCGGACCATTCCGCCCCGTGCGCAGAGGTTATGTTCAGATCAAACAGTAAAAGTAAACTGTTCTGCTTACCTAATGCTAATTTTTTGGTTGAAAACAAAGCGCTCGTCATTTTTTAAAAGTTTTATTAATACCATCCAAAAAAATTTAAGTAAATATAACAGACGCACGCAAATATAATTCACAAATAAAAATAAATCAAGAAAAAGTATGTTTTTATTATTTTAATGTAATATGAATTCAAAAAATATATAAGAATAATAACAAAAATTGCTTAAAAAGAGCACATGAAAGTGAATGAATATAAAAATTAAAAATCAAAAAATTATAAAAATATTTTTAAAAATCAAAATCTTGCACATCTGATAAATATGTTAAGGCCGAATCAGCTGGTGAAGGTGTCATTACTGGTGTTCTGTTCTTTGCCGGTGTAGGTAAACTGGAATCACCTGGCGTGGTGGGGAAGTTTTGAGCTTCAGTGTGAACAGGGTGGGAAGTCTGTGGAATGAAAGTTTGGGATGAATGCTGCTGAGATGACACATGACTAATTACGGGTTCATGACGTGATTGAGGCTGGTATAACTGAAATAATTGTGTGGATGAGTGAGGATACTGGTGGAAATTAGGGGGGTTTACTTGAGGAATATAATTTTGATAACTGGGCGCTCTAGGGGGAAGAACAGGCACTGTATAATTTTGGGAAGTGACACCCTTTAATACTTGTAAGACTCCCATTTGGAAATCAATAAATTGTTCGTTTGTGAAGTCTTTCATTGACGGTAACAGTCCTTTAAAAAAGCTTAAATGTGGGTCTTCTGGAGCGACGTTTCCTTCCACAGCCTTTAGCATTCTAACTTCAAATTCGTCGGGTTTCCTTTTTCTTCGTCCCTTATTGATGTTATCTTCAAATGAAGAATTTCCTGCATAACTTCTCTTCTGTGATATTGTCTTTTTAATAGGCTGCCCAATTTGCTCTTCGGTAACAGACAGTGGGGCGCTGTTATCGAGCTGGTTCTCAGTACTTGTCAGAGATACGTCGTGTACTTCTGCATCAAGGCTGGAATCACTTGCTCGATGTTCGCATATTTTTTTCAAAAACACCAATTGGTCATGGTAAATGTATTTCCTTGTTTTGTTAGCGCCTGAACCTGATTTTTGGCCTTCCTCAAGTTCTCTATTCATTTTCATCCACGAGTCTCTTATATTGTTCCATTTCTTCATGACTTGTTGTCCTGAAAAAAATTTAAATAACAGTAATGCCTTTGTATCTTAAGCTGTTGTGTGTGTGTGTGTGTGCGTGTGTGTGTGTGCGCGCGTGTGTGTATGCGTGTGCGTGTCATATTTTCACATAAATAATACAGTAATCTCTTTACAGGTACCTAGCTAGTGGATGCACTTTTACGGACTTACATTATGCATATAGAATGGGAGTGTCGACTATAAGCAAAATTGTAAGAGATGTTTGTTCTGCTATCTGGACCATTCTTAGCGAAAAATGCATTCCAAAACTGTCTAAGGACCAATATGAAACAATTGCTAATGACTTTGAAAAGAAGGCGAATTTCCCGCATTGTGTCGGTGCAGTAGACGGAAAACATATAAGATTAATAAAGCCAGAAGATAGTGGATCAATGTACTTTAATTATAAAGGCTACTTCTCCATAATAATTGGTATTATTAGTATATCTCCATATAATTGGTAGTCTGGTAGTAAAGTATTCACAGTGTTTCCGAAAGGTTTACGTGCCGTGCGGGCTAAATTCAGTATTATAAAGTAGAATGCAAACTTTTCAATCGTGGTAAACAACCTCAAGAAACTTGAAACAACAACTCTCGCAATTAACCATAGTAAAATAATGTAAATGCATGTATGAGGTTCTTATGAGGAAAATACGCCAAATGTTTTGTTAGGAAATAATTCTAATATCTCCGTTATTCTTTATCCTCATTCCGTAAACAAGGTATCATTGCATTACCAATAAAAAGATTAATTTTTTGTGTATTAACTTACGAATCTTTTGTTATAAGCACCGATTTTTGTAAAATTTATAGGCCTATTAAAAAAAATTCATTCAGCCTTCATTTTGAAACGTTTTAAGATACCAGATAGTTTTGTTTTGTACTGTAAGAAATAGTATACTCACTGTTCGTACCAAATTTCAACTATAATGAATAAGTAATTGGTTCTTCAAGAAATAGTACATTTCTTGTATATTGTATACATCAAATTATAACTCCAAATCTCAATCAGTTCAACAGTAATTAGTTAAAAATTTACAGGCATTGCAGAAATGCAATCCACAGAGAAGGGCATTGAAAATGCTTCAATAAATCTAGAAAATATATAGGCCTATATTTATGTTCATTCAACAATCAATGAATTCTTTCTTCATGTACCAATGTACAGATTATAAGTTAAATGTAGTCGTAGTTTTCATATAAGTTATTCATAAGCGAAGTTTTATATGTGTACTACGTTATTGACAACAAAGAAGTAGTTTCTATGGAAACTCACCGGCTCCCATTTTCGATCACGCACCAGCGATCGACCGCAAATGTGCGACACGTCCTTATAAACATTTTCAATGTTAAAAAAGCGTGCAACCATAGAGACGGAAAACGAACCATTTGCTCGCATTATGTTTATTGCACGTTGTTTATTCAGTTTAATAAGTAGAATCATTCCCTGAAGTTTGCGACCATCTTTTGAGAACATCTGTAACGACGACTAGCTAAAAAAAGTTGTTATAAAGAAGAGAGGTTATCAGGAGGAGTTAACCATCACTGTTTCGTAAATTCATGATCTCTATAATAATCGTGCAGACAGTAAAGAACTTCCCATTCCTTGGGATAGTACAAGGGAGCTAAGTTTAGACCATACTCGAACGACATTAGAAATCAATTCATCATCAGAAAACAGAGCGGATAATACAAATTACGACACATCTTACAGGATACGAAACAAATCATCTCCCACACGGAAGAAGGAAGTAGGTCGGCCGAGATTAGAATATAATATAAAATAGCTTAGAACGGGCGGATAAACACATACGACAAATTATTGTTTTCTGTATATAAACGAAGAAGCAGTTTCTGCATTTTAATTTTACACATGATGACAGTTACGTTGGTTTTAATACGGCCCAAACTTTGTAACGAAAATGCGTTGAGAAAATTAAATGTAATTTGTGTTACTTTCTACTTCGGGTTACTGGCGTGTGCGTGCGGTCGCTGTCACTACATCAAATGCTAAAAATCCAGTTTGTATCAGACACAGCGTGTAGGATAATTAGCCCTGAACGTATTAATGCGCCGTTAAGTTCGCTTAAGGTTGAAATTTCATATATAGAAATGTAAAGGAATGCCGTCAGTTATGTATTTTGCAACTTACTGAACAGCTGCGACTAACCTTTCTCTCTGTTCTGAATTTGTGTGGGGGGATTTGAAGCTTGCAAAACCGTCTCTTTACAACTACAATCTATAATGAGCTCTTCTCAAAATCTCGGGATTCTGCGGAGTCTTCAACCATCGTGTTATGTTTCTATAATGTTGGTGGTATATCTGATATTCAAATGTGTAACATATGATTGCCACTGTCATGACGTTAATTAATTTGCGTAATCAGTTTTTCTTCAGAACTCTAAATTGTGTAGTCAGGTGTTTTAATAATATATTTTATTATTTATTAATATGATTGTACTTCACTGTTACGGGAAATGTTTCCTGTGTAATGTTAGATACCATCTTCGGTAGAAATTACAATGCCTGCTGAGTATATGAATTGGCCAAGCCTTCTCAATTCTTTTTAGGAATTGGACAGTTCGTTTTATGCCGCACGAAGAGACTTACAAATCATTTTTTATAATTATAAATCTCTTCAGTTTTGTTAAAGAAGGAAAGGGAGGAATATTTTACTGGAACCAAGACATGATTTTCTGATTTAGATCAGCCCTGTAATTACAGAAAATATTGAAACCAGGTGTTATGTAGCTCTATTTATTTATTTTTTTACTTTCGTGTTTGGGATCCAGTATACTAACCACTGTATCTCCGGTCACTCGGGTACATATATATGGCGAGGAGTGCTAGTACCTTCTACTTATTTACATTATTAATGGTAGTTACGGCGACAAAATATATATTTTTAACACGGAGCGGTTGGACAAATTTATACTTTACTGATTTGTTTTAAGCTGTACGTTTAGTTCATTGACAATATCAGCTGTTAAATGGGATATACGTTGCAAGAAATTAAAAAAAATTCTTGTACCAAAATAAAAATAATTCTTGTTGTTTGGTTTAAAAAAAAATGTTTTAATTTATATTTTTTTTCTTGTTTTATTTTTAATTAATTTAGTATTAAATATTTTAAACTGTTTCGGTGTGTTTCGAACTTCTTATTGATTGTGTTTGTCGAATTATATCCTTTAGTGTAATGAGAATTCTTGTATTATGTTAATAGGATTGTCTCCAGGAACAATCGATTGGTGATCTTTCCTTATTTGAAGTTTATCTTCCTTTAAAGGTGTTAAATTCTGGAAGTTATGTCTCAACTAATGTGTTATATTATTCTATTTATAATTTAGGAATAAATAGGATTCAAAATTATAATATTCAGTGATTTTTATTAACAATTAGTAAAGTAATCGATTTTATATCGATTGATGAATCGACTCTCTCAGGGCAAATCAATATATTATACAAATTATTTATTCTCGGGTTCTTTGAACAGTTATTTTATATATAGTCAGAGAAAAGGGCATAGTATAGAAAGTATAACATTACAAATTACAAGCTTATTAATTAAAATACAAACATATCATTCAATATATAATGGTTAATAAAGAAATTGTTCTAACCATTCGAAGGTATAATGGCCGTGGCGCTTGGAATTGTGGGAACTCAAAGATGGCCGCTCCGTAGTCAGATGTGTTTAGACGAATGCACCTCGAAGAATCTGCTTCAAATAAATGTTGCTTTTCCAATGGTTTATCGTTCCTGCAGTTGTGATTATTCCTTCTGGTGTTAGTGGAGTGGTCCTGGTTCAGTGTTTGTGATTCACTTCGATAAAATGTGTTGGATAATGTTATAATTCACTTTTGTCAGCAAGGTCGACAATTGCACCGTTCGTTTCTTTATTCTGAATTATTGGTTTTAAAAGGTTTAAATTATGAATTCACTTAGTTTCTGTTCTGTTTTAATCTAGTTTAATGTTTGTATGTGTTAATTCCAGTGAATCTAAAGTTTAAATGAAATTTTTCGAAACTCGCGATTTTCACTGGAGACTAGGCTTACTGGATGAGCGCCATACTTATCTTCGCTATTAGGATTTAGCCAAAATCGCGTTCAAGTGTGCTCGACAAAGTCTAATAATCAACTGTTCTAACTTCCTTCGTCATCTAAAAACGTCTTAGCCAATTTAATATTAGCAATACATTGTTTCAAATCTTTTTTGCTTCCGTTACATGTATGAAATTTACATTATATTACTGAATATATTTTTGCTATTATTTAAATTTATTAAATACTAAATACATAATCTCCTTCTTTAGTTCATTCTGCTTGATTTGATACCAAATAAGATAGTTTTACTAAGTTTTTTATCTAAAATGCTATATTTACTTCATTTTGAAAATGTAGGCCTTAAAATTTACTTCCTGACCTTCTCAAAATGTTTGCCATTTTATATGTTATATTTATGATTGTACTAAATCTCAGATTGACATAAAAGGTTTATCTTCCCTTAATTTCTTGTAATTTTATTAATTGGTTATCTTTTTAAATATTATTCATTAATTTGTGACTCCCCACTTTGAATTTTTTGTTATTACATTTGCATTTTTTTCAATAATTCTTACTATCTTTTTACAATATCTTTCTTAATTATAGTTCCAGTTATATGACTCTGTGACTGATTTACCTTATATAAATTTCATCAGTTTAAACTATTTTACTGTACTTAATTCATCAATTATAATGTTGTTTAGATTTACCATTTGGCCTAGATTTTATCTGTTTTTACATACAAAGTTTTTTGAATAATACATCTTCTTTATACCCCTTCTGACTTTCTATTCTACTATAATATTAATTAACATTCCTTACTTGAACAATAGAACATTTAGTATATAATTCATACTATTTATCCATAACAAATATTTGAAATTAACAATGGTATTTAAACTCAGACATTTTAATCTTGATTACTACTATTAACACATAATAAATATTTTATAATAAAAGTTTTATATTAAAAGATTTGTACTCTCAGACATTTCAGTCTTGGCTATTTGAACTTATTATAAACAAAACATATCTGTCCTTCCATCATTTACACTATTTCTTATAACTAATTTTATTTTCAGTCTTAGCTGTTTTTGTTTGGTTTTTGGGTATTTATTTGGTCACTTCACTTTTTTATTGGCCTGCTCTAGTTTTATTACTGTCATTCTAATGAATGTTGTATATAAAGAGTGGCAGTTATTTAGAAACACTTGTATCTTATTTGTGATTATAATACTCTATTCAATATTATTTCTTGACACAATATAAAAACTATAAAGTTGTATAAATGCACAATTTACTTAGTTTATGAACTCCAACATTGACACATTAAGTTTATTTAATATAATATAAAAACTTGCACTGGTTCCCTTTTATTCTTTGATTTTATTTCTAATCAGTTTTATAGTCTTATTAAAATCAAGAAATTTATTTATAGAGGATAATGAAGGTTTGTTTTTTCCATTATATAATTAATTCACATTGGTTCACTTTTAATTCTACTTTATACACTTTTGTTTATATCTGTTTTACATGGTTTTCTAAATTTGGGTTTTTGTTATACTTTCACTGGTTATTTTTATTTTCGTTTGGGGTTTCGTTTTTGTTTCTTATAAGAGCATTCCTTCTTATTGTGGATGTTGTCTTGTTCTGGTTTCTTCCTTACTTATTCCTATCCTGCCTGGGTATCTCCTTACTTTATTTGTAGCCTTTTGGTTTATTTTGATTACTCATCATTCATTGTATATCTGTTTTAATGAAATTCTTACTTCAAACTCTGTGCTTTACGGTGGTTCTTAATTAATCTTTTATGTTGCTTTCTTGGATGTAAATTTGTTTTTATTTTATTTTATGATCTTTCTTTCCATTCAGAACTATGGGCATTATCTGTCACGCTACAACGTAAATTCCATAAATGAAATATTTAATGATTTAGTTCTTTTCTACTGTTCTTTGTCATTATGATGATATCACTCGACCTGTAATCAACTTTTGCTGCGACTCGAATCTAATATAGATGGCGACGGATCCTGTTCATAAACTTGTAGCGTTTTCTTGTCGCAAATATTATCTTTCTATATTAAAAAGAAATAAGTCTTCCGTAAGTCTTCGGTATACGGTAACTTAATTTACAACATTTTTGTTTATTTGCTCAACTGTTCACGTCATAGTCATTCATTATACGCAGGTGCAATTTAGATAACGTCGCTCAGACAATTTAATGCCTGGTACTTACGAGCGTTGACTGTAAGCAGATGTTTACGTTCTGAGCGGTAGCTAGAAATTCCTCATGAAATTCACCATTGGGAAATTCCAATTTTCGATCGCGGGTAAACGTATCATCACTTACGCCAAATCTTAGAGGTCTTTTTGCTAATGCAGTTGACACCAACAGTATAGGTGTAGACTTTGCAGCATTGGTTGCAATAAAAATTCTCCTGCGAGAACCTGAATATCTATTGTTAATATACAAAAACAAATTATAAAACATTCAATTATGTCCAGTTTACAACATATAAACAACAAACTAGCAAAAGGCCGAAGATTTTAGTATTTCAATGTTACCTGCAGCTATTTTCACATGATTTCTTTCCTGTTGGAACGTGTAACTAATTATTACAATAAATACGATTTACAATAATAAAAATAACGATAATCTCTCTATGCATACCTATTATGGTGTTTGATGTAATAGTTTGATGTCGTATTATAGGCTACTGTTTTTGAACATTCTATAATAAACAGTTCTGTAATTTTATAATTCTGTTATTTAATAATTCTTTGAATATATAACAGTGTGTATCTTTATAACAACCATAGCTATAGGAAGTGCTCCTAACCTGAACCCTCAGGTCGTTTGTGATATTACTGTTGTCAGTCAGTCAGCATATTAATTACTGCTGCTTAAACGAAAACATGTTTTATTTTTCAAAAAAGTTTGACGTATGTTTTATTAAAATTATGCAATATTTCTATAACTACAAAACACACTGTACTAAATAAAATAGTTTATTTGATATTTTCTTAGCACGGGAAAAGCAAAATTCGTCAATGTTTCCTTTCTAACAATGTTTTGCCACTGTGTGATTCATGCTACATAACGTATTAACATAAGAATTTATAACATTAATATAAATATGAACACCAAACAACAGAGAATGGTACCGAATTTTTACATCAAGTATATCGAACTAAAAACTTATGGTAGCCGATGAGTGTGCCATATTACAGTTAACATTCTAGCCACCAGTGGATTTTGTATAAGAACGCGTGTGACAGCTCGTGGTAGGCAAGGTATAGCTGACTAGTAAAACACGAAGCCTTTCGTAGACACGGGCATGACACCGAAAGTGGTAAAACATGCACTATTTAAGTTTTAAGAAAGTATTATATGTAAAAGGCGTATTATACTGATTGCTTAAGGACACTGATAGTTTGAAAAAGGGGTAGTACACCGATAGTTTGTATCGTTCTGAGAATACTGTAATGTTCGTTTAGTGTTGTTGTGATGAAGATTATGAAAATCTGGAAGCAATGCTGTACAAATGTGTATTATAACGTCACGTTTATTAAACACTTACTCTATTCAACAGTTGTTTTTCGAATATACAAAATATGAGTGTCCGTTTTGCTTTGGTGATAAAGAGTGTTAAGAAGACCACTGCTTGTTATTGGGATGACTCTTGAGCCAGACGTTACGGCTTCATTCTTCTTCAGTAGCCGTACTGATCTCGCTAGCAGCAACAGCGGACCCGTTAGGTATAGCTACGAGTATTACTGTCGCATTAACTGAGTTACCGTCTGACCGACTCCTGTTACAGATGTCCGCCTTTTCCGTAGCGCCCGAATGTCTGTGTTTACGATCAGTTTAAACACGATGAAACTTAATCAAAGCGGGGTGACAAGAGACCGAACTTGCTATGCTTTGACAAATTTCCGCATTTTAAAATCAGACATTAGTTAACTTCTACGTGTGTACTGTCTTTGTATACTGTGTACATAGTCCTACACTTTTGTCGTGTTATACTGTAGGCCTAATTACTACAGTGGTTCTACCTACCCTTTGTGTGGCTTTACACAACTCTGGCTGTTTTATGTATTTACACGTTCAGTTCGTTACACCACTTTATTCGTTTTTTATTACGTATTATTTTTTTCCATACTTTCAGGCTTTACGTGTAGCCCTACATAAATGTAAAGTACGGTAAATATTTACCTTTAGGAAATGGTCTATCTTCAAGTTTTATTGGTTGTAAGTTCTAAGACTAACCAAAGTCCATATGGTGTCCTAATTAAAAACAACACACACTGCAAAAAAAAAAAAAAAAAATTTCTGAATAAAATACCACATGCGATATCGTAATTTAGTTTACAGATTATACATTAGCCTTCCCCTATAACGTGTCTTTATAACCTTCGCACAAACCTTCTTGTTAGGTTCGGTAACTGTCACCTTATCACAATGTTATAAAGACATCTAACGTTTAGCCATGATGCTCACCTTAAAATTATGATAAGCGGCATGGTACCTACTGTTAGCTACAGTACTTAGTATGATTGTGGAAAATTATATTTTTGAGCTTTTTTTAGTATGAGCCACTGTGGACTACGTTTGGTTCAACTGGTTACTCCCTTCTTCTCCTCTCTCATACTCCTTCATTCTTGATCGATGTCTCTCCCTCCTTTGGTCAGTCCACATGGCACCTGTCCTCTTCTTGGTGTTTTCCTGAAAACCTTGGGCATTTTTTAATTTCTGTTGAGTGGTAAGCGTTTTTCAATGTCTCCTTTAGTAATCTAGAGTTCGTCTATGTCTTTTCTGTTTTTTTGAGCCACGTATTGGGCATTTTGAGTTTTCTGAAATAGTTAAAAAGTTTCCCTGTTAGTCTGTCAGGATTCACTCTTTGAATGTGTTCGTAGAAAGTAATACGTCTGTGATTTTCTCAACATATGTGTACAGCTCATTATTTTGGTGTCTACTGTACTGTTCTCCATCTTTTATTGGACCCAAGATTTTTCTGAATATTTTCATTTCCTTGATTTCCAGTTCTTCCATCATCATTTTCTTGTCTAGAGTCAGACACTCAGCTGCATAAAGTGCTTCCGGGCGAATTACTGTTGAGTAATCCCTAAGTTTAGAATTAATGGATATTGATTTTTTTGTTATATGTATCCTGGGTTAAATGGTAAGCAACGTTCATCTTATTAATGCCTTAGTGGCCTTACGTGCTTTAAAGGCTTCTTTCTCTGAGACACTTTGTTCAATAACTTCTCCGAGATACTTGAATTTGTCAGTTCCATAGATTTGCCCATATCGAGTTTTCATTTTCTTGGATATTGTCTTGATGTTTTTCATGATTTATACCTGAACCCTTATTTATTTATTTATTTATATTTCGCGCTCCAACACTAAAATAAAGTTTCAGATGTGTAAACAGCTGTTGTGTAGTCTACTAGTTTAGACAGCTGATGTCGAAAGCTAGATACTGACGTTGTGAGACGTCGTTGATGTTTTTCCTACAGATCAGCAATGACTTCGCTGACATGTTACTTTAACAATTTGTGTAGATATCAAATTACATAAGATAATCTTGGATTTTGTTTGTATTGGCTAAGTACGAAAGTATTGGTAGAAAAGTATAATTTTTGAAACTAAGTTTCTGTATTATATGGATTGCTTTCTGAAATTACACATCCCATTTCCACGTTGAGCAGATTTCTCGTTAAATAAAATAAATAACTTATAAAACCTATTTTTGCTGGGACCTAAAATTTTTCCGCATTTGATAAGTTTCCGTTTTATTCATGTTCCGCTTTGAGCAAGTTTTATTGTATAAATCACATTATGTTACTAAAACATTACACACAAAAGGGGAAGCTTTAAATGATTAACTCCGGATCAGCGGTTAGTTACCCTAGTTGTGGTTCAGGAAGGCTGTAGTTAGATTATAACTAAAACTAATACATTATGTAGTAATAAACACGTGCGGGACACCTACCTACTTGCACTATGCTGCACAACAAAAAAGAGGAAACACATGTGACAGCGTAGAGTAATCCTCCTATGGTACCGTTTGTACTGACGTCATCGTAACTAATAGTTGTGTAATATAAACTACAACAAACTAAAACGTTTGTAATATACTGGTGTTCGCCATGCTGTGTACATGACGATGGCAGACCAGATGTTTAATGTTTTTCTATAAAACAAGGGATGAACGTTGTACCGTTCACAGAACATCAAACACTCGCTCGAACAAGCTAAACTAAATACAAAAACTTCATACTTTTTTCAATGTTTTTATGAAACTGATTAAAAGAATTGTTTTTATAATTTTGCGACCACGCGCGCGCGTGTGTATGTGACAGAGAGAGAGAGAGAGAGAGAGAGAGAGGGGGGGGAGAGGGAGAGGGAGAGAGAGAGAGAGAGACAGAGAGAGACAGACAGACAGAAGACAGACAGACAGACAGACAGAATTGGTCTGAAGATATACGACATCGCTGATACAGTCGGTTAGATTTTCTATATTCTTTTTCCACTTAGTTCGTGTGATGAGAAACTAATCCCATTTTCGTCTCTTCGAAAGTTTAGGAGAAATCCACTAGGACCTCGCCGATTTTCCGTCATCGTAAAAGTAACTGATCGTGCGGTTTCTAGATATTATACTTTTTCGTAAAAATGTAAGTAATCTTCAAAGTAAACTCGCATAACTTTACCGTTAAATATGTTATTAAACTTCTGCATACTTGCTTTTATCAAAATTGTTTTTGTTATTTGCGCGACATAAATTAATAAATTATTCACGTCATATTTATCTCAGTAAAATATATTTCAGCTAATACTCACGTTATTTGTTCAGAACAGAACGAGTTACCATAAAGATATTTCAAAGTGTGTACTAGTAAGTTTCCTGAATTGCAGAACTCGCTCAGTATTTTGACATAAATACATTTTTTATTATTATGTGACTTTCAACATTTCATAATTTTTGGATTATCAGACGAATTACGAAAACACCGGTTACTCTACTACAGTATATTGTTTAGTGAAATAAAAATTGTAAATAAGACAGTCATTATTACCTTGTATAAAAATGTCGACTACTGTATTACCTTTTTAGGTGAACTTATACTCATAACCCCAAAAGGAAAATAATTAAATCAGATCTTTTCAGTTTATGTGTGTTTGCAGAGATATTTATAAGCCTATATTTAATACTTTTCACAAATGTACATAACTGACAATAGTATATAAGGTTTATTTGTGCAAGCATAGCACACTTTTTGAAGGCGATCCATAATTTGCACGGGCGTTGACGGCTATTAATTTTGTCAAATTATTAAAGATACCGGTTTGTATTTTGAATCACACGCCTTATAAATGATGATCCACATAGACTATACAATGTTTTTTTAAATTTTAACTTTCTTGGCGTTGGTGCCGTTAAAATAACAAAATTTTATAAGTAAAAACTACATTCTGGTTTGGATTAAACACCATTAAGTACGATATCCGGCCTAAGTTTAAACAATATTGTTTTTAAATTTTGATCGCTTATCCCATATTGCTGGTTTATTCAAATTTTAATTTCCAAAACTAAACGGAATATTCAAGTTTTGTTTAAAAAGTTCTCTTTAATCTTATACCTTAGATTCTTACAATTTTTTATACTTTTGATCTATTTTTGAGTCCCTGATATCAAAAAAGTTTGAAATTTTCAAAACAACATGATATTGAGATTTCATTAAAATTCTCTTTAATTTCATAGGCAACTTGTATTCTTGCGATTTTTTTCAAAATGGTGCCCCCACACATTTTTGCCTTCTGGCCTCCTATTTTTGGGAGAAAGTCTCAAAAAGAGGAGAGGCCTGCGGGGTAAAAGTATGTACATGCATGCCACGGTTTACGAAAGTAGGTTGATGCATTCAAAAGATACCATGAGACAACCCCCAAATAGACAGACAGTCAAGTTAAAACTGAGAATTTGCTCCGCTTGGTAAATAAAATATTAAAAACTGGTTTCTTCAGTACTTTTAAATAATATTATAGGGCTGTTCACTTTAAATTGATTGACTGTAAAATCCATGTTCACTAAGGTTATAATTTTATAATATGGGTCAATGTAACGTGTATATTCAACATGGAATCTCCACACTGATTTAAAAAATATTTACAAAACAGAGAATTTGTTACCTTCCCTAACTAACTATAACCACTGTAACGTTGGCAGCCTCCTCTTCATACTGTACTGTGGTACAAATCTTGACCTACATATCAAAATATCGTTTTTCATGTCGAACAATATCTGAATCCAAACCAAATCAATATTTAACACTAACATTAATGTTCCCTTATGAATATTATGTTCATAATATTATATAATAGTATATTCATTTCTAATATATATAAATATATATTATGTGTGTAAAAAATATTTCTGATTAGAAGTATTGTGAGATCTGTTCGTTGATTTATACGTTTCGGACAGTGATGTGACTTTCCCAGCAACACGTTTTGTCACTTTCACGCGCGGGCGCGCGCTTCTGTGTTTGCTGACGTTTAGTTGTTGTGATTGATGACGTGTAAGAGGCTAATGGACGTACATCGCGTTCCGATATTGATGTACAGCGTATTGTCATTCCCCGGGACACGACGCGACACGCGTTCCGTTTATTGTGCGCAGCCTGTTGTAAAATGACATCATCTTTCCTTCTCCGGCGCATTGCAGTTTTTTTTTTTAAGAGGCATGCGTTGATAGCCGTAACGATTTTGCCGAAACCGTTACTAAGTATTGTAGTGACGAGATCGGCTTCCCTTCACAACCAGAGTCATGAAAATAAGTTTTCGCCACACTGTTACTAGTCGTTCCCGTATTGTGCGTCATTGGAGTACTCACACTCGACTGCGCGCACTCAGGTAACAAAATAAAATAATAAAAAAGGTAGTATCAAACTAGTTGCAAAATACAATTGAGACAGTAGCAAAAGTCACAGTAAAGAGTAATTAGTAGAAATTTGTTATGGTCAAATTTGTACAGGACAGCGTTGAGTTCACCCTCGTTCGCTTTCCCCGATGACCGTATTGACCGTAAAGGCAGCCGGTCATAATATTGCTACGACAATTACGTAACGCTATCGAGAATTCGAGAGCGTCATTCTACACGTTTCTCGACTAGCCCAGCGAGTGCAGCGTCTGTGTCAAGGTCGTTCACTCACGTAGTCTCCAGGCTGTTCGAACTCTTGTAACTAAACAAATTATGTCGCCATACCGCTAGGAATATGTAAAATTATTCTGGAATCTATATAAGCAACTACGGTCGGCTTAGACATTCAGATACAGTTGACGATATTGTAGAGTGCGGATCAAGTGATTGTTGCGGTAATTAGTGCGCCTTTGTAATAAGATGACACTATTATAGCGTGTGGACAATTTTAACTTGAATGAGAGTACCTTTGTTGATTTCAAATTCTTATTTGCTACTAATTAAAGTTGGTAGCCTAATTAATGACGTCACTGGTGTCTTTATTTGGTTTCCTCTCTACAATACGACGATCCGTGAGATCGTAGAAATATGACACGTGGCGAGGACTATATTCCAGTATCGAAAACAAATACAACTTATAAACATGTTTTTTTGGTATCCAAGTCGCTTAATGTTAATAATTAAAAATTACCTTATTAAACGTCTTGCGACTTCTCCTTATTTTGTCCTAAGGAAGGAATTTTGTCCTTATTTAGTTTAAGGAACATTTGCCTAAGAGCAAAACTACAAAGTTAGAACGTATTAAATCCAACTATTCTGGACACCTCATGGAGTCCAACCATGGGTATACAGATTTTGACACTAATTTCAAGCCCTTACATTATTGTGCCAAGGGGACGTCGTATGGACACACTCGAGGAATACGAGATTTACAAGGCATTTAAAACCAATCCTGGAAATGTTCTAAATGATCAGTTATCTTTCAAATCACATTATTTATTTGATACAGCTCTTAAGTTCGAGACACAAGACAATACTAGATAACATTAATAAATATACACCTTGGACTTGAGTTCTGATAAGTTTGGCAGTATGAACTGGACCTCCATAAAGTGCGCACTGTGCAATGTGAAAAGGCCCAAGTTTGTAGTGTAAATTATGTGTATGTGTGTCATTGTGTCATTAATTTTTAACGTTTGACGACGGAAGAGTGATTATCCTCTGAAGATGAAACCTTAGGTTTTGAAACGCGTCAGGACAAAATAAGGAGAAGTGTCAAGACGTTTCATAAGGTAATTTGTAATTATTAAATACAACTTAACCAGTTTTATAATCTGAAATTACCCCGTTGAAGAACTTAGGTTCAATTGTGTTTCTTGAAAGAGGTTAACGTTTTTAAGTCTTTTAATATATGTAACACAAAATTTTAACTGAAAGTAGTTTTTAATATTGTTTTTATGGAGTAGAGCGCGTTATGGGAGCGAGAATTACATAGTAGGAGTCCCAGAAAAGAAGAGATTTGGTACGATTGATTTTTGGTGTGACATGAAATTGTTGAGAATTAAAGGGAAATGGTACGACTTTGAGAAATCTGAGAAAAACAAGTTGCTAACTCATTAGTAATAGAGGCTAGACTTTACAGACATTTTTGAGACACGTGTGTTTCATTCATAATTGAAAGAAGAAACAGTCGAGGCGATAAAGTGTAAACAAAAAAGAAGATTGGAGTGCATGTCGCTTACTTGGAATGTGGAAAGTAGAATGAAGACGACTGTGAAGAGACTGTTGATGAAATAAGGGGTAAGTCTCATACCAGAAGCGAAACTTAAAGAAGTACATTTATTTGGAATAAAACGGGTCGTCAAGTTGCCGAATAGATATAATTCACTATGCGAGGTTCTAGTCTGATACTGGCGGATTCAAATAAAAGAATCTACTAATTAAAACAAAGTCATAATTGTGTTAAATAGTATTTATATTTTTTAAACATTACTATTTCTTTTAATAATTATAATTTATAATAATTAAAAATTAAAATGAATTATTAATGTTCATAAGATAAAAATATGTTTATTAATTTTTTTACAATTACTTTTCTCTGCAATTATTTCCCTCTCTAACTTTCATAACGGAAAATTAAAAACTCGCTTCATTGCCAGAGAAAAGATAATTCTTAAACTTGTGTTTTGTGTTTATGTTCACTTCTTCATTTAGTCAGAAACTCAATTGAGTGAAAAACAAAAAAAGTTTATATTTTCTTTGCTGACGTTGGCCGTGAAGATAACCCTTTTTGTCATGTAATGATAATGTAAACGGGGAAACCGTTGGAAAATCTAATCGTGTTAATTGGGTCTTTAACCTTTGTGTCACTGAGCGTAGTTACTAAGA
Source organism: Magicicada septendecula (assembly GCA_034769895.1). Taxonomy (NCBI): domain Eukaryota; kingdom Metazoa; phylum Arthropoda; class Insecta; order Hemiptera; family Cicadidae; genus Magicicada; species Magicicada septendecula. The sequence goes on from CM068371.1 coordinate 273,853,523, forward strand.
GAAGTACAATTACGTAACGGTCCTATCTATTACCACACAATGGAAGTACTAATTTCACGGTTCTTAATTAATCTATTATACAGATTTGCCAATCGTTTTACGTATGTTTACGAGTTGCCTGCAGGCTGTGATCTCCGTTTCTGGCAAATGCTGTGACCACGCTGGTGTAGAATCACCTCTGGAAGCAGAGACGTAAGTGCCATCATTCAAGCAATTATTTTTAGTTGGAATTGCACGCATTTCGTAGCGCCGGACGGGAACAACATATTTTGGCGCGTGTCCAGCTTAAATTCCTGTAACTTATGGCCGGCCTTCAGGTGTTTGCACTAATGTGTGTACTGCAGCGCGTTCATTCCTGTTCAGACTGCACTGTCTTATTTAAACTCTTTAATTTATGATCTGCCTCAGAGTCCCAAACAAATTTTTTGTTACATTTTGATATGACGTAACTCATCCTCTGTACATATATTTCTTTCATATGTGTTAATTGAATTTATATCAGACAAAATTCATAACAAACAAACAGGTCTAAATGTGCGTATATTGAAATGCTTTTATACTGTTCCTCAGTATGTATTTAGAATGACAGTAGCCTATATACGACTGTTTAAACAGCAAGCCGATACGGTAGTTGGAATGAAACGCGTATCGTGGAGCAGGCTTTACATTTTATTTAATTGGGATGGCACATCGGTAACAACCACGAAAGTGACGTCGGATAAATTTTAAGCTGTGTGTGGTATAGAGCGACGAATCCTTACTCGGTATGAAACGTAGTTGAAGTTTCTACAAGTTGTCCCACAACTATTGCCAGTACTAGGCTCCTTTCTGTGGAAATGAAGTACGTTTGACGGAGAAAGATGAAGACTGCATTCAGGATGCGTAACTTATATTTTAGATCAGTGAGGGGATGCACAAGACTGGACAGGGTTCAGAATGTAGCAATTGGAGAAGACTTTAAAATGTTTGCATTTGTTGACAAGATAATGAGCTTGGGAACAAGTTGAGATAACGACTTGGAAAGTCCAAAATACTAGAATTATAAACGCAAATTCCTCTATTCTGTAGAGATACCTAAGGAGTCTATGCTGTAGCGTAATCAGCACAGGTCGAGAAACCTTAGCCTTCACAGGGAAGGTGAAGAAAAAGGAGGGGCAAGTTGGTATATACTAGACTAACTAGAAGTAGAAAAATAATACGTGTGTAAATTCATTTAAGTTGAAAGGCGAACAAATGAATGTTCGAAAAGCCCGCGTGCTGTATATGAGAAACGTCCTTACCGAATTGTGCCATGGGAATAGTAAATAAAACATAAATCGGGTAAACAGTGTAAAGTTTAGGAAAGCAAGCAACGAGTTACGCTATTGGTAAGAACCAAATAAAATGACAGCATTGCGGTCACTGATAACGGAAGAACACGGACAAAATACTTAACCCGCCCATAATATGTATACCAAAAAATAAACAATACTTTAATACGTCATTCAGTTTCCACTATTGTCAATTAATTTGCACGTGGATCTTTGTATCAATTAAAATACATTGATACTCACTTTCAGTTGTTTTTAAGGGTAAATGACGAATGATTGATAAGGCGAATACTTTTATCTACGTCCGTTTATCACATATTTTGTAATCGCATTACGAGGTTATGTGCAGTACTTTTTTCTTAAGAATATCCCTTATATATGTAAAAGAATATGTAGAGACGACTGGTTTGCACGTAATTGAAATCTTGTTCAGTCCTGTTCTCAGTTAGGATTGTAAACTTAAGACAAACTTAAGGCTAAAATATATAAGTCTCACATACAACACATTTTGTCATATGACCACTAACTGTAAGCCTACGGTTTCGACGGGACGCAAAGATTGCGATCGTACAACAGTGAAATAAATTATGGAACGCCAGGAAAATTAATACTCCAAATTTTATTTACACTTCTCTAAAACAGTAACATGCGTATTACAACAATTCTCCCAGCTGTACACTATCCAGTACACATTATCACACGGAACAATAAAAGTCACCAAGCAAATAAAATTAATATAGACCGCAACACAGGTGAAAAGTAAACACTTGTCATTTTCAGTAAATACCGTTGTCTAATGGCACATCTTACCGCTTGAATTCCCAGAACTCAATCGGTTGAATTTACCGCGGCACGCGTTAAGTAATTAAGCCAGAACAACTGTTGCGTAATGTTGTTTAAGAGGTGGTTTCAGTTGGTGAGAGAACAATCGAGTGGCGCCCAGAAACCGCCTGAATATTCCAAACTACTTCATCCAGTCGAGCCACAGTGCAAGCTCTAGGCGAATTGTCTAATCACAAGATGTAACAATACGAAAACTTAACAATACTCAGGTGAATATTTATGTATACGTCCATTGAGCAAATGACTAACTCACCAGTAAGTCTGTTAGAAATGTAAAACGGACTTAATACTATCAGATAAATCAGAAAAATTCGATGTACAGAGTCATTGTGCGGAGAAAATAAATTATATTAAGCCGATAGGCCTAACAATAAACAATGCTAGTACTTTCATGTATGAGCTTAAACAGAGAGGGATTTTAGGAAAATGAAATTTCCTGTTCACAGAAAATCGCTAATATTGTATCCTAGATATTAATGTTAAGTTTAGACAAAATTTTTTTCGAGAACATAAGGATAAATTTTATTTTACATAAGCATAAGCAACATTTTTTGCTGTTTACAGTTTAGCATAAATTTTCTCACACGTAATTTAATTAACACACTTTCGCTGTAGATTGTACTAATGCCATGCTCTGCTTTCCGTAGCAGTGTTGCAGTGCTGCGCTTTCTCATACAGTCCAATCTTTTTCCCCAGTAAAAAATCGTCCAGATTTTGAAAAACACTATCAGTTTCTATAATTATCTTCGAGCCGCCTAAAAAATTATTTAAGGAGCAAAACCAATCAGAACAGATGCTTCCCAGTGTGTTGCAATGCTGTTGAAGACCAGGATGCAGAGAATGTAGTGGAATTTTTAAAGGCATGAATACACTTCCATTTAAAGGTATCTCTAAACATTATTTACGTTAAGTATTAATAATTCTGTTTATCTGAACTAACGTTGTTGGGAGATGGGCGACCATTAGGTTTATTCCCTCCATTAATTTTTAACTCTCCTTAAAGAAATACTGCACACGCCTCTGCCTCATGTGTTTTTGCATTTTCGTTTGCCGTTTGTACAAAGGAACTAGCGTGATACAATACTTGCCCCTTTCCGTTTTCTATGTACAAAACATAATCTATAAGCATCACTTTTGTTACCTTCATTAGTCGCCGTTTGTGTTGTTTTGTATATTATTATTTATTTTGCATGTCCGATAACCTTCGTGAGCACAGTTCTACAATAATATTCGTTAATTGTTTGATAACTTGTTGTTAATGAAACGTCTACAATGAAACATAGTCGTTTGACAGTGCGCATTAACCAGGTCAGACGGTCTCCATTGCAGTCATGGTAATTTTGTTATTATCACTGCGGGTATTACACAGTTTCATTGTGGTCATTCTCTGTTACAACGTCGAGAGTGCTCGAATCTAGTTCCATTTGTCCAACAGAAGGGAGGTGGGCAGGGATTTGAAGGGACAACTTGATAGGGCGGTGCAGAGATTTTGCAGCTCCCTCGTCCGTTTTGATTTCCTTGAAAGCTCAACAGGACCGCTGTTATCGTTGTCACCAGCAGATGACAGTCTTTATAAATGGGGGAAAGTTGCCTCACCAGGGAGGAAACGTAACTAGCACGAACATGACATTTGCACTCGACTAAGTAAGCAGCCATCAATATATGGCACCTGCTAAATTTCAAGTAAAACAAAAATATTGCTGCGAGTTAATACCTACCTCGTGTTTTACAAAAGATTTTAAAAATCGAGAAAGCATTAACTTCTCACACAAAATTAATTTAAACTAGTTGGTACCGATTAATTTTGCTGGTTCAGCGCGATAAATGTACAATTAACATTCACACGTCTCTTAGAACTAGGTTGACTCACATGTCAAATACTGCTTTTGTTGCTAGTTTATCTGAACACACATTACATACATACACACATTAACTAGTTTATGTCGGTAGTTTACATTCTATTAAATTCATACAACTGAACAAGTTGTGAAATTCGGAATCTCGTCGTTATGAGAACAAGATTGAACAGGATTTCAATTATGTCTAAACCAATTGCTTGTAAATGTTCTTCATAACAAAAGGTATTAAAACTCTAAATAGGTTATTCAGGTTAGGTGGAATAAAATGTGTGTGTGTGTAACACACACACACATATATGATATATTTAATATTTATAATAACTTTACCTCAAGATGTTTTTTCCTTTATTTGGAACATGTTTCGGGAAACTTATTGTTCCCATCCTCAGCCTTCTTAATATTGAATCTTGTGGAGTACTTGAGTGTTGGTTGGTTGTTGTTATGGTTTCCTGTTGGTTTAACAACCAACCAACACACAAGTAGTCCACAAGATTTAAAATTAAGAAGACTGAGGATGGGAACAATAAGTTTCCCGAAACATGTTCCAAGTAAAGGAAAAATCATCTTGAGTTAAAGTTATTATAATTATTAAATATAGGCCTATTATATGTGCATCAAGAAATGGACTAGTAAAAGTTTTTGAATATATATATTGTAGCGTGACAGATGTTTGCATAATATTGAATGGCAATTGATCATTAGAATAATGAAGTTATAATATTTAAATTTGGAAGAAAGCATTAAGTTTAATATAAATAGATTAATTCATAGCAACTGTGGAAAGAAATCATTATTATAAAGAAAATACAAGTTAAAATAAAAAGAGTTACTAGTGATGAGTCATCCAAAACCAGTCTCATAACCAAAGGTTTTCAAGGTATAACCCAGGAAGGTAAAATAGTAAATAACAAAGCAGTACACAATATGACCAAACCCACAACGAGGGAGAATAAATAAAAGAGAAACCCTAAAATAAGCCAAGATCAACCAATACAGGTTGTGTATTTCTGAATTAAAGAAGAAGATGGAGAAGATCCCAAGAAACCTGATGGCATCAAGAACAGATGGAGAAGATACCAGTCCCAGAAAGCAGGAGAAAAGAAGACTGAAGAAAGAAGAAGAGGGCAGCATCCTGAAGAAGACGTCATGCTCTTATAAAAGACACCCAAATCCCTATATCCCCAAAATAAATATCTAAAAAAACAAAAGTATAACGAAATAAAAACCACATGTATATAAATTTAAGAAAGAGAAGTGAACAAAGTAAAAGTTTCCTGTGAACTAAGATGAAACAATAATATAGTACCCATGGAACAAATCTCCATTGAAAAAACGCTAACCAATTTATTATGTTAATAAGACTATACGACCATTTAGCATTAACATAATATATAAGTGCAAAGTGAACCAGTGATAGTTTTGGGTATTATAAAAAATGAACCTTGTGTTTCATTCTTGGCAATCACAAACATTGGATGCAATGAAATATGCATTTTTCAATGACTTAAAATATGTACGGTGACAATATGTTGTTCATAAGACATGAATCTGTTTAAAATAACATTTTTGTTTTACATGAAAAAAGAAAAACAGATTTCATAGTGCTTTGTGAACGGTTCATACTATTTATTTGTTAATGACAGGGTACAATTCCCCAAAGACAAGGTATAAAAGACTGTATAAAAACTGTAGAATCCTACTTATAATAATAGTTAGAAATAAGAATATAAATATAAGGTTTTAATGTATATAGTACAAGAATGTTTAAAAATGTTTTAGATATAAGGCCATTTGTTTGGGTCTGAAACAACTAACATCAGAACTATAAAAATAATTACCACTTGTAAATAGTAGAGAGTAATTAAGATGTTAGTTAGTACAAAACCTTTGTTGTAAACCATATTTCCATGTTGGAAATGGGAATTTTGTTGCAAAATGTCTGATTTGAAGACAACCATTTATTTAAAAAAAAAAAATGTTCTTTATTTTGTGTTAACTATTGTTTGTATTGTAACCAATACTAATTGTTTTTGTGTAATTTGAAAACATGTTTAATTTATAATACTATTTGTAAAAAGTCAGAGAGGGTATCACACATCATATATTATTTGTAAATTATTTTGCAAGAAAAATTGTTAAAAAAAATCATAGGCCAAAAGAATGGAAACCAAACTTCATCAAAACAGAGAAATTACTCATTTAAAAGCAAATAAACAAAAGGGGTTTAGACAAAATAAACTTGAGATCATGCCATATAATTGCACATACCATTTAGAGAGATTTTAATAAATTATATTCAGAATTATGAATAAAAACGAAAATGACTAAACTCAGAAATTTAGACATGGGAGTCATATATTCCAGAATAATGTGTCAGAATACAACTAATTCAATTAACTACCAGAAAATAAGGGAATAGGAACCTTTTAATACAATATAGAATTATTAATATTAAATATAACTGATAAAATGGCTGAATTTATATAATGACAGGAAGTAAATTTTGATGTTTTGGACTCTTCAGAGTATACCCAAACTGAAAGTAAAATTACTATTTTTTGGACAGAAAACACTATAAAATGGCATTATTTAATCTGAAAATAACCAGAATGAACTGAAAGATTAATTTAAATCAAATCTAGTGAATAAAATTGACAAATAACCAAAGTTTAGGCATTCATATAGTGAAATAGTAAAATGTACACAGGATGTGAAAATATTTTTGAACAATGTTAAGGATAATATTATATGGGCTAAGAGTTTAATTGAAACTGAAGGAAACAGTTAGTTAATTATTGGTAGTTGAACGGACAACATGACATACCTTTGAAAACGTGAATAACCTAACCTATAATCGTCATACAAAGCGAGTGTATAGTGAGTTATTGTGAAATCGCGAGTGACTTGTAAAATACTTCTGAAACTATCATATTATAACAGAAACGATCAAGTAACACTCCATAACACAGAACAATATAAATCTACTCCGAAAAACACCATAAAACACTAGAAAACTGTATAATACATTAAACCAAATTAGTGACGGAATCGGAGAAAGTGTTTGAACTAATAATTATACAGATACACTAAATACAACCCAGAATCACTACACCAGTCACTACACAACATATAACAAGAGATTTGCGGACACGAGAACAGAAATATTGCGTCAAAATACATTATTTGGAATGCAGCAGCAACGGCAACATTTTCATCGACTTGACGGCAGCCATCTTTCTTTGACAATTCCAGTGCCTCTTCGTGGTTCATCACAGCTGTTTGGTGAAAACAATTATTATATTTACAAATTATTATTCAATGTCTGTGTTTATTAATAACTATTAATTTGATTGTAACGTTATACTTTTTAAATATTAGCCCGATTTCTCTGACTTTGGTAATAACTGGCTGTTTAAAGAACCCTATATAATTTTTATATCATATACTTGTAACTTTTTTCGATATCCTGAGAATCGATACTAATCGATAAGAGTCAATATTGCTATTACTTAATAAAATATTAATACTTTTCAATACTTAATAGTTCTTTATTTCTTCAATAATACTAATTACCAATAATATAATTCTAATTGATAATCTACAAGGACTTTACCACCCGTAAGTGAAGATAACCTAAAAAAAAAAAAAAAAAAAAAAAAAAAAAAAATAGAAAGGTAAACAAATATCGATTGGTTTACAGACAGTCTTATGAGTGGTGATAGATTATTTAAATTATACTAAAACTTTAATAAAAATTTTCAGAAGAGCATTACACTGTTTAAAACTTCATAGCCCTATATTAATTAATTGATCCTAATTAATTAATTAATAAAATTAAAATAATTTTTTTTTTATAAACAATTTTTTTTTAAATTTCCTTCAAAACAATAAATTTTGTTTTGAAACGTTCGGCGAAGCCAAGCATATATATTTCTTCATCAACTTTACACTACTCGACCGGTCTTGCTACCATTGGGACTCGACCAGCTGGGAAAATTAAGGAAGTGTTTCAGGCCAGTAAGACGTCGAGAGCCACACCAATTACACACCAATTAAACACCTTACAACTTACAGATTCACACATCAATCTTATTTATTTTATTACAAATTGGCTAGTCCAAACAGAGGGGCTTGTTTACATCGGAGTCGAACTTCACAATCACAATCTCTTATATCATCAACACACTTACACTAATATTTATTTTATTACAAATTGGCGCACAACTTTAGGGGCTTTAATTAGCGATTGGAAGGCCAATACATTCTGCCCAATCACTAGTTGGAGCTAGGCAACAGCTACAAAGCCAGAGAATTTCAAGGGAAAATGCAACGACGTGCAACATCCAAGAAACGGGCGGCGGAGGCCGAGAAAGAAATAGAAGTTGACATGGACAACAAGGAGGCGACGCCAGTAGAGGCGGAAGAGGTATTACCACCGGTGTTGTCCAAACAAACGGAACAACCGGAGATATCCTCACAGACAAGGGAGGTTAATCTCCAGGAGAAGCAGGTGGAGAAATCCAAGACAACGGAGGATAATCAAATGGACAGATACATGGAAGTGTTCTTGCAAAGGATGGAAGAGAAAATAAACAAAAATAGTAAGGAATTAAAGGAAGACTTGAGTAAGAAAATGGGGAGAGACAACCAGTCCTTGAAAGAAGATATCAAATCCAGCAAGGAAGAAACAAATAAGAAGATAGAAGAGAACAGCAAGAAGATGGAAGAGAAGATGGAAGAAAACAGCAAGAAGATGGAAGAAAACAGCAAGAAGATGGAAGAGAAGATGGAAGATTTGAAGAAGGATAATCAATCCACAAAAGAAGAGTTGACGGGGATGAACCAGAACATAGAAGATTTGAAGGAAGATAACAAGAAGATGGAAGAAGAGATGGGGAAGAAGTTAGAAGAATTGAAGGGAGACAACCAGTCGTTCAAAGAAGAATTCAAAGCGACTAAAGAAGAATTGATTAATAAAATTGAGAATACTAATCAGAAAATAGATGAAACCAGGAAGAAGATAGAGAAGAACAACCGACAATTGAAGGAAGAGTTGAAGGAAGACAACAGGAAGTTGGAAGAGAAGATGGGGGAGAAGCTGGAGGAATTGAGAGAAGACAATCAAATTCTAAGAGAAGAGTTAAGGGAGGTAAATCAGGAGATAAGAGAGAACAGATTAAAAAGGGGAGAGGAGCATCAAAAATGGATTAAAGAAAGAAGAGAGGACAGATTAAAAAAGGAAGAATTAAGAAAGGAGAAGACCGAAGAAATAAAAAATGATAGCCAACCAGAACCAGAAGAAGTACTAAATGATAAAACGCAGGAAGATAGTCAACCAGAACCAGAAGAAGTAATAAATGATAAAACGCAGGAAGATAGTCAACCAGAACCAGAAGAAGTAATAAATGACAAAACGCAGGAACTAGTAATGGTAGTACCTGAAATTGAAACTAACCGAAGCCAGGAAGATATTAAACCAAGGAAAAGGAAAATGTATCCAAGAAATTTGATAAAAACTAAGGAAGAGTTGGAGATGATGAAACATGGGTTAATTGATGGCAATAATATCCCAATTACCTATGACAAAGACATCATGAATTTTATGAATTATAGAAGGAGAATCGAAGTAATTTCAGAAATAATTTACCACAAGACAGTAGTTTACCACTGGGAAAGGACCAGAGGTAAACAGAATACGACATGTGGACAAGATCAATATCAGCGCAGAACTGGACAGTGGATGTCAGAAAGATGGAAATGTGATATCGTACCAGACTGTAATGACGGCACAGGTGAATCACCAGAATGTATTCCATTAGCGTGCCATCTAGGACAGTTCCAGGGTACGGTTAGACTAAAATATATTCCTTCAGAGTGGATATGTGATGGTAAACCAGCTTATGGTGTTTCAGATAAACAAATAATAAGTGATAACCCAGATGAAGATCCTCACAGATATTTGTCAAGTAACACAAAACATGGACCAGAGAAGTATTGGTGTATACCATATGATGATAGAGGGAGCCAGCCCAGTAATTACGACGACCCTAACAACCCGCCGCGTAATGACCAGTTTAGCAGTAATTTTAACGGCGTTAGGGATAACAACCCCTATTCATACATGAGAAACAATTTATACCAACATAATAACGTCCCATACAGTCAGAGAAATCCATATCCCAACAATAATGGTGACAAACCTTACCAACCTAACCGAAATTATTATCATGATAAATTTAGTAATAAAAACAATAACAGTAATAATAACCGAGTGTCGCGCCCTAGGGTAAATTTTATAAGAGCAACTGAGATGATGGACCCTGGTTGACACAGATACCACACACCATCAAGAAAAGGGACGGAGATCATGATAACCGACTACGGCGAAAAACAACGGTGAAGGAGACGGAATAAATATCATTGAAAGGAAATGATATGGAGAATAAACATAGAAACAAAACTGGGTTTTATGAGTGAAGACTATGTAAGAAAATGAACATGACAAATAAAAATATGAGCAATGGAACGACATAAAGAAAATCGTCCATATTCCTGGGTATATAAAAGAAAAGAAAACTTATAAGAAAGAAAAAGAGAAGATCAACTTATTAAAATATAAAGAATATGGTCCAGTGTAGAGTACAATATATGTCCATATGTTGTGGTAAATGATAAGCATAACAATACATATGAGTTGAGGGAAATCGTTTCAGGAAGAATCAAAGGAGTGTACAATCAAGCTTCTATGAAGAAATATTATGAAGAATGAGTTGTGTGTTTTAGAATTTTGAATTTATTTTTTAAAAATTCAAAAATAATGTAAGTACATCTTACAACCTAGTATTTTGAGAAGAACATTTTGGAGAATTATAAGAAGAAGGAATTTAGAATTTTTATTAAAAAAATTTTAAAATAATGTAAGTACATCTTACAACCTAATAATTTTGGAACAAACTTTATGGAAGAAAGGAAAAGAAAGACTTTTGAATTGAAATATAATTATAAAAATTTAAAATTTAGTAAGAACATCTTACTACCACTGATAATTTTGAACAAACTTTATGAAAGAATTAAGAAGAAAGGAATTTTGAATTTATTTATAAAAATTTAAAATTGAGTAAGTACTTCTTACTACAACCTGATAATTTAGAACAAAACTTTATGGAAGAAAGAGAAAGAGAGAGAATTTTGAACTTAATTTAAAAAATTTAAAATTAAGCAAGCACAGCTTACTACCACTGAATTATGAGAAAAACATTTTGGAAGAATTAAGAAGAAAGGAATTTTGAAGTTAATATATGAAAAATTTAAAAATGAAGTAAGACCAACTTACTATAACTAAGTTTATGAGAAAACTTTATGGTAAATAATTAAGAAGAATTTGAATTTGGAGAAATACCAAAACATTCAGAAATAATAGTAAAATCACAATACTATAAACAAGTCTGAATGAAACAATTCTGGGAATAAATGAATTAAACAGAATTTGTATGTTGATAGAACGTCAGAACTTTGAAACAAGATAAGATCAACATATTACAAGGATTTATGAGAAATATTTTTCAATTAATTAAAAAGAATAGTTTGAATTTTACACTAAAACTAACCAAGTTCCAAACAATAATTAAGTGTCAATTATAATTGAATTGAGAAGAAAAAATTTGGAGGCAAAGAGACTAATTACCTATGAAACGATAATGAAAACAGTTAATTAAGAGCAAAGAAGAACAACTCATACCAAACATATGGAGAAGATGATTTTGAACCAATGATAATAATAAGACCTATATGAAATGCAAAGAGAAGCAATACCACATGAAATATGATATAAATGAATTAATGTTAATGAATGCGAAGGTGGATTAATAACTTTCTAAGAGAAAGGAAAGAACCAAAATGTTTAAATAAAATGATCAATATAACAACCTGTATATCTAATGTAAAGATACAATGTTAAAAAATTAAATATAATATATTAAGACCATTCAAATAATGAATACGAAAGACTATTTATAAAGACCATGCTAATACTATGAATAACCAGAAGAAAGTATAAAGAGAATTCAGATGAAGAAGAAAGAGAGTTACACTGTAAACAGTAACCAGAATTATTAAAAGAAAGGTTTTCAACCATAATTAAAATAAATATATCAGACAAGTTAAGAGTTTTGAAAAAATATATATATATAATGAGTATAATAATGATTATGAAGATTTATTAAGATAGAAAATGTGAGATAATCTGAGAGACTACGAAGTGGAGAATCCAAAGATATTTTTATTAGTCGAAAATGAGACTACTTTTTATTTATTTATTCGATGACTGACTGAAGATAATTCCAGCAGCATTATGTTTTTTTGAGCAGGGATGGATATGCCTCTGTAATCAATTTATAGAAGTGGTGTATGGCCAGCAGAGAAGTAGCGTACAGTGCCCCTCTGATCTGCCCCAGCCCACGTGATAGGGAATGTTAGGGAATTAATATCCCAAGGATACAACACGAAGTTGAGATAGAAAAAAAATGTATTACAATTATAATATATCTCAGAAGACACTAACTATCCGAAAAGGATCAGTAGTAAAACAAATAATTATATATATAAAATTAATAAAACTCTAATATAAAAAAGTCGATATAAAAATGGAGAAGAAAATGAATTATAAGAAATGATGAAATTATCATAAGAAATTATTTCATCCATAAACATGTCTGAAATAATTACTTCTGGAGGAGAGCAATCTGTAGCGTGACAGATGTTTGCATAATATTGAATGGCAATTGATCATTAGAATAATGAAGTTATAATATTTAAATTTGGAAGAAAGCATTAAGTTTAATATAAATAGATTAATTCATAGCAACTGTGGAAAGAAATCATTATTATAAAGAAAATACAAGTTAAAATAAAAAGAGTTACTAGTGATGTGTCATCCAAAACCAGTCTCATAACCAAAGGTTTTCAAGGTATAACCCAGGAAGGTAAAATAGTAAATAACAAAGCAGTACACAATATGACCAAACCCACAACGAGGGAGAATAAATAAAAGAGAAACCCTAAAATAAGCCAAGATCAACCAATACAGGTTGTGTATTTCTGAATTAAAGAAGAAGATGGAGAAGATCCCAAGAAACCTGATGGCATCAAGAACAGATGGAGAAGATACCAGTCCCAGAAGGCAGGAGAAAAGAAGACTGAAGAAAGAAGAAGAGGGCAGCATCCTGAAGAAGACGTCATGCTCTTATAAAAGACACCCAAATCCCTATATCCCCAAAATAAATATCTAAAAAAACAAAAGTATAACGAAATAAAAACCACATGTATATAAATTTAAGAAAGAGAAGTGAACAAAGTAAAAGTTTCCTGTGAACTAAGATAAAACAATAATATAGTACCCATGGAACAAATCTCCATTGAAAAAACGCTAACCAATTTATTATGTTAATAAGACTATACGACCATTTAGCATTAACATAATATATAAGTGCAAAGTGAACCAGTGATAGTTTTGGGTATTATAAAAAATGAACCTTGTGTTTCATTCTTGGCAATCACAAACATTGGATGCAATGAAATATGCATTTTTCAATGACTTAAAATATGTACGGTGACAATATGTTGTTCATAAGACATGAATCTGTTTAAAATAACATTTTTGTTTTACATGAAAAAAGAAAAACAGATTTCATAGTGCTTTGTGAACGGTTCATACTATTTATTTGTTAATGACAGGGTACAATTCCCCAAAGACAAGGTATAAAAGACTGTATAAAAACTGTAGAATCCTACTTATAATAATAGTTAGAAATAAGAATATAAATATAAGGTTTTAATGTATATAGTACAAGAATGTTTAAAAATGTTTTAGATATAAGGCCATTTGTTTGGGTCTGAAACAACTAACATCAGAACTATAAAAATAATTACCACTTGTAAATAGTAGAGAGTAATTAAGATGTTAGTTAGTACAAAACCTTTGTTGTAAACCATATTTCCATGTTGGAAATGGGAATTTTGTTGCAAAATGTCTGATTTGAAGACAACCATTTATTTAAAAAAAAAAAATGTTCTTTATTTTGTGTTAACTATTGTTTGTATTGTAACCAATACTAATTGTTTTTGTGTAATTTGAAAACATGTTTAATTTATAATACTATTTGTAAAAAGTCAGAGAGGGTATCACACATCATATATTGTTTGTAAATTATTTTGCAAGAAAAATTGTTAAAAAAAATCATAGGCCAAAAGAATGGAAACCAAACTTCATCAAAACAGAGAAATTACTCATTTAAAAGCAAATAAACAAAAGGGGTTTAGACAAAATAAACTTGAGATCATGCCATATAATTGCACATACCATTTAGAGAGATTTTAATAAATTATATTCAGAATTATGAATAAAAACGAAAATGACTAAACTCAGAAATTTAGACATGGGAGTCATATATTCCAGAATAATGTGTCAGAATACAACTAATTCAATTAACTACCAGAAAATAAGGGAATAGGAACCTTTTAATACAATATAGAATTATTAATATTAAATATAACTGATAAAATGGCTGAATTTATATAATGACAGGAAGTAAATTTTGATGTTTTGGACTCTTCAGAGTATACCCAAACTGAAAGTAAAATTACTATTTTTTGGACAGAAAACACTATAAAATGGCATTATTTAATCTGAAAATAACCAGAATGAACTGAAAGATTAATTTAAATCAAATCTAGTGAATAAAATTGACAAATAACCAAAGTTTAGGCATTCATATAGTGAAATAGTAAAATGTACACAGGATGTGAAAATATTTTTGAACAATGTTAAGGATAATATTATATGGGCTAAGAGTTTAATTGAAACTGAAGGAAACAGTTAGTTAATTATTGGTAGTTGAACGGACAACATGACATACCTTTGAAAACGTGAATAACCTAACCTATAATCGTCATACAAAGCGAGTGTATAGTGAGTTATTGTGAAATCGCGAGTGACTTGTAAAATACTTCTGAAACTATCATATTATAACAGAAACGATCAAGTAACACTCCATAACACAGAACAATATAAATCTACTCCGAAAAACACCATAAAACACTAGAAAACTGTATAATACATTAAACCAAATTAGTGACGGAATCGGAGAAAGTGTTTGAACTAATAATTATACAGATACACTAAATACAACCCAGAATCACTACACCAGTCACTACACAACATATAACAAGAGATTTGCGGACACGAGAACAGAAATATTGCGTCAAAATACATTATTTGGAATGCAGCAGCAACGGCAACATTTTCATCGACTTGACGGCAGCCATCTTTCTTTGACAATTCCAGTGCCTCTTCGTGGTTCATCACAGCTGTTTGGTGAAAACAATTATTATATTTACAAATTATTATTCAATGTCTGTGTTTATTAATAACTATTAATTTGATTGTAACGTTATACTTTTTAAATATTAGCCCGATTTCTCTGACTTTGGTAATAACTGGCTGTTTAAAGAACCCTATATAATTTTTATATCATATACTTGTAACTTTTTTCGATATCCTGAGAATCGATACTAATCGATAAGAGTCAATATTGCTATTACTTAATAAAATATTAATACTTTTCAATACTTAATAGTTCTTTATTTCTTCAATAATACTAATTACCAATAATATAATTCTAATTGATAATCTACAAGGACTTTACCACCCGTAAGTGAAGATAACCTAAAAAAAAAAAAAAAAAAAAAAAAAAAAAAATAGAAAGGTAAACAAATATCGATTGGTTTACAGACAGTCTTATGAGTGGTGATAGATTATTTAAATTATACTAAAACTTTAATAAAAATTTTCAGAAGAGCATTACACTGTTTAAAACTTCATAGCCCTATATTAATTAATTGATCCTAATTAATTAATTAATAAAATTAAAATAATTTTTTTTTTATAAACAATTTTTTTTTAAATTTCCTTCAAAACAATAAATTTTGTTTTGAAACGTTCGGCGAAGCCAAGCATATATATTTCTTCATCAACTTTACACTACTCGACCGGTCTTGCTACCATTGGGACTCGACCAGCTGGGAAAATTAAGGAAGTGTTTCAGGCCAGTAAGACGTCGAGAGCCACACCAATTACACACCAATTAAACACCTTACAACTTACAGATTCACACATCAATCTTATTTATTTTATTACAAATTGGCTAGTCCAAACAGAGGGGCTTGATTACATCGGAGTCACATAATCCACAATAGCTTATTATCATCAACACACATCTATATACTTATTTTATTAGTATTATTACAATATTATAACCAATGAAATGTATTGTGATGTCTGGTGTTCGTCAATTTGTAACAAACAGTAATGTATGTGTCTTTTGTCGGGTGTTACACTCCGCGCACTTGTACTTACGAATTGCCGGTTTCTCTGCGACGATGTTGTCCTGCAAACACAACTTATGCTAATGTGTGTATGTGGGCGCCACTTGGATATTTGGTCCAAGAAATTATTATTATTAAAAATTGATTTTTGAGTTGTTAAATTAATTATAGAAAAAAATGTGAACAAGACAATTTGAATTGCAAATAACGTATGTTTAATGATCATAAAAATCGTCTGAAGGACTAACAATCAAATTAAGCAAAATTACAGAGTTACAAAAAAAATTATTGACAAGATTTTAATTAAGCATCGGCTAATAACTATTTTATTGCTCAGTTGAATAGCATAAATTTAATCCTTGAAAAAGTTTATACTCAGGACGTGACTCCTTTGAACTATCAAGACAAATCAGTGGGATGCTTTACAAAATTTGTGTGGTATGAAGGTGTTTGACATGTGTAGTACAACTGTGTGACAAGGATACCAGGTAAAAATGATTTTAATTTTTGAACAACTCACGTTCCGGTGGGTAAGTATTTCCTTCACTGGACACTGTTCTTGGGGACGATTCCAATCTTGCGTCTCTTCGTATTTACGTTCGTCACTCACTGGTCATTTATAAGTCAAATTACGGTTTTAAAACTCCGCACAATTGAAATGAAAATCGTACTGTTTCTATGCTTTGAATTCTTGGCGGCTAGAAAACAGCTGACTGCCTGGCCTCTCTATTCTGCCGTCTCAGCGCTAGTTCCAACTCAATGTAGTAGGCTTTGCGTTAGTAATTTGGTTGGGGGTTTGTCAAAGTCTGTTTATTTTCGCAAATACCAGCAAAATTGATTCTTCTCTATTAAAATCGGTCCTTTTCAGGGCCGCTGGATATTTGGCTGTGTGCGTTTCTATTAAATATGGCGTGTTGTTGCTCTATTCAACAACACGTTAGCGTTTTAGCGATATACTCCTGATATAGGTTAAGTCTGTCTTATGTCTGTTACGGGAAAAAGCCTTTCTGAGTTTTCGGGTTGAATTCCTCTTCTTCGAGTTCGCCTTGGATTAGATGATCGGATTCGTAGGTGATGTGTCTTGTGGATTCAAAGCATAAAGTGTTTTTTGTGTCAAATTTTGTCTTCCTTTTATACTCTGTGTAAGGTGCATTCTTTTAATTTTTATACATGACTTCCGGTATTTTTGAGTAAAATTTTCTTCTGGAACGTTCGAGAATATGCAAATAGAACATCTTGGAACAAATTCGACTTCCGTAGAAGCTTTAGAACAAAAACTTCTTGTTCTTCCTACTAAAGGATATTACTGAAATTATTCTGGTATTTGTCAAACAAATTTACAGAACTACTTACAATCTGCATGCCATTATTATTTTTGGATTCTCTGCTTTCAACTGAATAAAATGATACCATTCACGATTGGTTTTGAATAAATTAAATCTAATAAATTAACATAAAATACAATTCTTACCTTGTAGTGTTTGCACAAAATTCTAAGTTTCTAATTCATAAAATGTTATGAAGTTGCTTGGCTCTTGCTATAACATTAATACATAACATAATTATCTTTACATAACAAAATAAGCAAATATTAAGCATTTAACATATAAATAAGTTCATTTTTCTGTAGGCATTACATATGGTCTAGTTTTTTGTCACTGGTTTTTATTGTAATTTTGTCTTTTTCGGTAATATATATGGGATTTTTTGGGTATTCACTTAGAGTTTGTTATATTGTTTATCTTTGGGAATACCTGGTTTATCCTAATACATTTTATTTTTATTGTAATATTACTTAGCATCTCACTGTTTTTGTACAGATGAGTTATTTCATGGGTGTGACAATTTTCACTTTTATATTTAAAAATTCTCTATGAATTAATCTTGTCTTCAATTGAGCAAGTATGTTTCCATTGTACATTATAGAATTGTACCTTTTCCCTATATTTTTTCTAATATTATACAATTAGTCTGTCAAATATGACTATTTTTGTGATTGTTTTTTGGTCTCAGCCTAGTATGGTATAGGTAACTAGTTTCATAACTTGACTGTTAAAGTGTTTTAGGTGGTCATATATATAAGTATAGTTACTTCATATTGTGTTTCAACTTTAAAATACAATTTTGTTGCATTTTGATAACATTAAATTCATAAATATTACAATTTTATATGTTCATCACATGTTTTCAGTTTAACACTGTTTTTGATTATTTTAATTGACTTCTAATCAATTTACAGCTTTCTCTATTTAAAGTAATTTGTTTGTCTTTGTCTAATTGACATTTACATATAGTTTTTATATTAATTCTATAATAATTAATTTTCACATAAAATCTGAGTGATTGGTCTCAACTCCAAAACCTTGATTTTTTTTTGTCATAACATTTATATATTTTTTATTTTGATTTACATCCTTTTTAATGATGTATTCAAATCATTTAATACATTTATTTTATTTATATTATAAAGTATAATAATAGATCTTGTCTATTATTTCACAATAAATGGGTTTTTATGTTCTATTCAGAGTTACATTTCTAATATGTTATGACCTCATTTTGGTCATTTCTGAGATTATCTGTTTCTCTTATAATACATTATCTGTTTTATTCTGTTCTTCACTTAAACAATATATGGGGTTTGAGTCTTGGTCATAGTCTTTGTCGTTTTTACATGTTAATAATATTAATTATCGGACAATATTACAAATTTTTTTGGATTACTTGGGTTCGATACTGTTCATCTCACCTTCCTCTTATGATAATTTACTTTGCAATTAATTTCCTTTATGGAACGTTCTGTGACGTTACATATGCCTCCCCGTTAAAATTGATAATTTGGGAAAAACATTTCTTCAGTTTTGATGAAATCTTCATTTCTATGTTCATTCTTTTATATTATAATTAGATTCCTGTACTACTCCTTTAATATATTAATCCATCTCATTATCCATGTCTCAATCTTTACCATATCTCCTTTTCCTTTCCTTTACCTTGTTGTTAATTATTTAATCTTTGATATAACTCCCTAACAATTCCCTAACTTTTATAGCGGGTTCAGAGTCAGAGGGGCCCCATTGGTAATCCATTCTCCGCCGTTCCCTAACTATAACCACTGAAATCAGAGGAAACACATCTCTGTCCAGAAAATATATAAGACGTACTTATAAATTGCACTTTCGCAACAAATAATAATAATATTCAAAGATCATAGGCTCCTACACATAAAATCTCTTTCTTAATCTCTTCTGATTATTTCTCAATTATATTAATATACTGTTCTCCGCAGGTAAAATTATCTTTTAAAATCATTCGATGTCAATAGCTATATTTATAAATTCATCATTACCTCCTTATGTAACACACTGTTTCCCTTTTTTTTCTCTTTTTTTTTCAATTATCATTTCTTTTTAGTATCAAATATATGACAGTATTTCTTCTCCTTAGTAATATCAATTGTTATTTGATTGTTCAATAATTTATTTAATTAATTTGAGTAACATAGTAAATTATGTCTTTTCCTCCTTTCCTTCTCTCCTTCTCTAAGTACGGGTAAGTTGGTAAATATACGTTGACTTGGCTATTGGAAATAAATTTATATTTTACATATATATTTTTGCCTTTGGTGGAAGGTGTCCTTCTCGTATTTTTATTTATTAATAATATTCTCTCCTTTTCTAAGTACGGGTAAGTTGGTAAATATATGTTGACTTGGCTATTGGAAATAAATTTATACTTCTATATATAAGAAGTATTCCAGTATTCTAGTTTAGAAGTATTTATACTTCTAAATTTATTTATATTTATATATATTTTTGCCTTTGGTGGAAGGTGTCCTTCTCGTATTTGTATTTATTAATAATATTAACTATTCCTTTTCTAAGTACGGGTAAGTTGGTAAATATATGTTGACTTGGCTATTGGAAATAAATTTATACTTTACATATATATTTTTGCCTTTGGTAGAAGGTGTCCTTCTCTTATTTGTATTTATTAATAATATTAACTATTCCTTTTCTAAGTACGGGTAAGTTGGTAAATATACGTTGACTTGGATTTCTATTCATGGTACCTTCTCAACGACGCCTGATTATATGTAATTTGTACTATCCCATTATTCCCATTATTATTATTTTCAATTATATTATCCCTCTCTTCTAACAATTCCTCCCTAATGTCTCTGAGATAATTATTTGTTCTCAATGTCATTGTCCCGTCTTCGTCTGTCTATTTTTTCGTCCCGTTACCCCATAATATTGGATCAGTGAAGGGCTGTATTCCTTTTTCACTGCCGCGTCTAGTTTAAATGAGCACCTGTCTCATTTGCCCGGTCTCCCGGAACATTGGGTTGCTGACTTGTTTGTGGTTCCTGTCTAACCTCTGGGTTACCACTAATAGGTCGGCTATTTGTTGTATTACTTTGGTTACCTTGCGTCTGCTGTGGGTAATACACGTAAGTCGGTAAATTGTGTTGGTATGGTCGTTGACTATTGGCCATCGTAT
This sequence comes from Magicicada septendecula, assembly GCA_034769895.1. Lineage (NCBI taxonomy): Eukaryota > Metazoa > Arthropoda > Insecta > Hemiptera > Cicadidae > Magicicada > Magicicada septendecula. The sequence goes on from CM068371.1 coordinate 273,874,419, forward strand.
AGTTTACCTGGGGTCTGTACTCCTGATTCCTTCTATCACCTCCCCCTTGATTGCCTCCGTTCCGATAATTATTTCCCTGATAGCTGTTCCTATGGTAATTATTTTCGGGGTAATTATTTCGGTTTGGCCCCGGATTGTTACGGTTATTCGGACTTTGATTATTATTATTGCGGCTATTTAGTGGGGTGTTATTGTTATGGGTGTTCGGGTTAAAATTATTACCATTTCCGCTTCCATTCCGATTTGGCCCGTTGTTACTATTATAATAGTCTACCTTACGACTGGGGGGTTGGTAGTCTTGAAATTTTCCCGCGGACTCGCAGTTCTCTAATAGCTTAGCTAAGTCAGTGATTTTACTAAGTTGCTGGTATAACTGCGCATCTTTAATACCGTACCTATAGTGTCCAGCCAACTGTCTCACCAAACATTCTTCCGGGATTGGCGGTATTAATTTTCACGCCAAACATATTTTTCCCAGGAAATATGATGTTGGGGATTGTCCCTTGGATGCGTCGTATTTCCCGTAAAATATGTCCATTCTCACTTTGTTTTGCGCCGTTTCAGACGAATATTTTCCTTTGAATTGGCGTTTGAATTTATTCAAGTTTGTTATTTCGGGTCGTACTGCTATCCACCAATTATCCCTCGTATTTCGGAATGTTTCGTCTAACATTTCCCTTATTCTATCCCATCTTGTTTCCCTATTCCTTTCTATGAACTCTTCCATCCTCTCTAAAAATTCCATAGGGTCCCGGCGATAATTTTGGAAGTTAATTACCTCCCTATTTCGCTATGACACGTATGGGTACTTAAGATCGGTGTGTCCCTTAGCGCTTCTAATCTCTCCTGCAGGTTTTTCTCCCTCTGATCTATTTCCTGTATATTATTTTTATTGGTCCTTATTTGTTCGTCTAACCTGTTAGCTATGTCATACGTTCTTTGTATTCTCTCGCTAACGTCTTTCCGGACTTCTCCTACTTCCTGCATAATTTCGTCTTGGTTTTGCCTTACCTTATTATCGAGAGTTCGAACATCTTGTTTCGTCTCTACGGTTCGTTCCTCTATGGTTTCAAAACGGGTATTATTTCCTTCCTGCAATCTTTCTAACTGTTTCGCCATTGTCTCGACCCTCCTGTCACTGTCGACTTTACTATCATCGATTTTTTGGTTTACCGTCTCATAATTTGCACTAATTTCCTTTTTCAGGGACTCTATACTTTTTTTATTTTCCTCCTGAAATACCTCCAGCTTTTTTCCATTATCATTGATTTTATCGGTTATATATTCCCTTAACGATTCCATCTTTTTACCTAATTCCTCCTTATCCTTTTGCCTATCTTTCCTCAGAGATATATTTGTTATTTTCCTCCTTTAGGGATCCTATTAACGTCTCCGTTTTTTCATTACTGTTATTAGTATTTTTGTTTATCGTTTCTTCCATTCTTTGGAACATCGTCATTATTACATTCATGTCGATGCTCCCCGTTGCTTTTTCCGGTTCGGGTTTCTCTGTTTGGTCTCCCATTTGTATGGGTCTTTCTCCCGCTTGTTCCTCTGATTCATCTCCCGTTTGCATGGGTTTTTCAATTTCTAGTGTGGGCGGTTCTATTTCTGTTTCCTCGACTTGGATTGCCTCCCCATCTTCCACACTCAATTCGGGTTCTACATTTTTCTTCACCTTCTTTCCTTTTGGTAGCGGCATCTTGATTTGTTGATAGTTGCCGGGCTTATTCCTTTCCTTTCAAGGCCCATGTTGGGCGCCAATTTATAACCAATGAAATGTATTGTGATGTCTGGTGTTCGTCAATTTGTAACAAACAGTAATGTATGTGTCTTTTGTCGGGTGTTACACTCCGCGCACTTGTACTTACGAATTGCCGGTTTCTCTGCGACGATGTTGTCCTGCAAACACAACTTATGCTAATGTGTGTATGTGGGCGCCACTTGGATATTTGGTCCAAGAAATTATTATTATTAAAAATTGATTTTTGAGTTGTTAAATTAATTATAGAAAAAAATGTGAACAAGACAATTTGAATTGCAAATAACGTATGTTTAATGATCATAAAAATCGTCTGAAGGACTAACAATCAAATTAAGCAAAATTGCAGAGTTACAAAAAAAATTATTGACAAGATTTTAATTAAGCATCGGCTAATAACTATTTTATTGCTCAGTTGAATAGCATAAATTTAATCCTTGAAAAAAGTTTATACTCAGGACGTGACTCCTTTGAACTATCAAGACAAATCAGTGGGATGCTTTACAAAATTTGTGTGGTTTGAAGGTGTTTGACATGTGTAGTACAACTGTGTGACAAGGATACCAGGTAAAAATGATTTTAATTTTTGAACAACTCACGTTCCGGTGGGTAAGTATTTCCTTCACTGGACACTGTTCTTGGGGACGATTCCAATCTTGCGCCTCTTCGTATTTACGTTCGTCACTCACTGGTAACTATTTATAAGTCAAATTACGGTTTTAAAACTCCGCACAATTGAAATGAAAATCGTACTGTTTCTATGCTTTGAATTCTTGGCGGCGAGAAAACAGCTGACTGCCTGGCCTCTCTATTCTGCCGTCTCAGCGCTAGTTCCAACTCAATGTAGTAGGCTTTGCGTTAGTAATTTGGTTGGGGGTTTGTCAAAGTCTGTTTATTTTCGCAAATACCAGCAAAATTGATTCTTCTCTATTAAAATCGGTCCTTTTCAGGGCCGCTGGATATTTGGCTGTGTGCGTTTCTATTAAATATGGCGTGTTGTTGCTCTATTCAACAACACGTTAGCGTTTTAGCGATATACTCCTGATATAGGTTAAGTCTGTCTTATGTCTGTTACGGGAAAAAGCCTTTCTGAGTTTTCGGGTTGAATTCCTCTTCTTCGAGTTCGCCTTGGATTAGATGATCGGATTCGTAGGTGAAGTGTGTCTTGTGGATTCAAAGCATAAAGTGTTTTTTGTGTCAAATTTTGTCTTCCTTTTATACTCTGTGTAAGGTGCATTGTTTTAATTTTTATACATGACTTCCGGTATCAACTGAATAAAATGATACCATTCACGATTGGTTTTGAATAAATTAAATCTAATAAATTAACATAAAATACAATTCTTACCTTGTAGTGTTTGCACAAAATTCTAAGTTTCTAATTAATAAAATGTTATGAAGTTGCTTGGCTCTTGCTATAACATTAATACATAACATAATTATCTTTACATAACAAAATAAGCAAATATTAAAGCATATAACATTTTTGTAATATTCTTCTTTCTCGTTCGTTTTTTCCCCTACTACTTTTCTGCCTCACATCGTCGTCGTCATCGTCGTCTTTTTCTTCTTCTTCATCTTCCTCTTCTTTCTTCCTCTTCTTCTCGTCGTCGAACAGGTGAAGAGGAGGGAAACGACGAAGTAATGTCTCTGTCTCCTTCTTAAGTACGTCTTCTTTTCCCAATTCTTATTATTATTACATACAGGAAATGTTATGTTTAGACTTGTTCCGTATACAAATGTCATTTTGTTGTTTTAGCTGCATTGCAAATATTTCTCCCCTTTCATTATATGTTGGAAGAGAATAGGTTTTATTGAGTTCTCAAAACCTGAATTCCTCTGAGACTTTAATTTGCTCAAATCGGACGCTTGTAAACCTTCAAAATATTACCTCAAAGTAACCGACTGTGTGTGTGTGTGTGTGTGTGTGTGTGTGTGTGTGTGTGTGTGTGTGTGTGTGTGTGTGTGTGTGTGTGTGTGTGTGTGTGTGTGTGTGGATTTTTTTTCTATGGCAAACGATAACAGCCGCAAATTCAAACAGAATCAAATAATATTTTGCAAACAGTCCTGATTTGTAGAGTACTCAAGACCTATTGTTATGGTGAAGATCGGTTAAGGGAAAGGGGTAGTTTACCTGCAACATTTTTTTTTAAATCAAGGATAATTATTTTATATGGCAAACTATAACAGCCGCAAATTCAAACATAATAAAATATTGTTTTGCATACAGCTCTGAATTGTAGAGTTCTCAAGACCTGCTGTTTTTGGTGAAGATAGGTTAAGGGAAAGGGGTAGTTTACCTGCAACGTTTTTTGTTTTAACAAGGGTATTTTCTGTAACAAACGATAAAAGCCGCAAATTTAAACAGAATCAAATAATTGTTTGCATACAGCCCTGAATTGTAGACTTCTCAGGATCTGTTGTTTTTGGTGAAGATCGGTTAAGGGAAAGGGGTAGTTTACCTGCAACGTTTTATGTTTTAAAAGGGTATTTTCTTTGGCAAACGATAAGAGCCGCAAATTCAGACAGAATCAAATAAGTTTTTGCATACAGCCCTGAATTTTAGAGTACTCAAGACAAATTGTTTTTGGTGAAGATCGGTTAAGGGAAAGGGGTAGTTTACCTGCAACGTTTGTCTTATCAAGGGTAATTTTGTTCTATGGCAAACGATAACAGCCGCAAATTGAAACAGAATCAAATAATGTTTTGCATGCAGCCCTGAGTTGTAGAGTTCTCAAGACCTGCTGGTTTTGGTGTAGATCGGTTAAGAGAATAGGGTAGTTTACCAGCAACATTTTATGTTTTAACAAGGGTAATTTTTTCTATGACGAACGATAACTGCCGTAAATTCAAACCGAATCAACTACTTCTTTGCATACCTTTTTGAGTTATACAGAACTCAAGGTCTGTTGATTTTGTGGAAGATCGGTTAAGGGAAAGGGGTAGTTTACCAGCAACGTTTTATATTTTAACAAGGGTATTTACTATGGAAAACGATAAGAGCCGCAAATTCAAACAGAATCAAATAATGTTTTGCATGCAGCCCTGAATTGTACAGTACTGAAGGTCTATTGATTTTGGTGAAGATCGTTGTAGAGAAAGGGGTAGTTTACCTGCAACTTTTTATGTTTTAACAAGGGTATTTTTTTCTATGACGAACGATAACTGCCGTAAATTCAAAGAAAATCAAATAATTTTTTGCATACATTCCTAAGTTGTAGAGAACTCAAGGCCTGTTGATTTTTGTGAATATCGGTAAAGGGAAAGGGGTAGTTTACCTGAAACATTTTATGTTGTAACAAGAGAAATGTTTTCATGACGAAGATAACTGCCGCAAATTGAAACAGAATCAAATATTTTGTTGCATACATCCCTGCATTGTAGAGGACTGAAGGTCTATTGATTTGGGTGAAGATGGGTTTAGAGAAAGGGGTAGTTTACCTGCAACGTTTTATGTTTTAACAAGAGTAAAGTACTTAATTTTTATAAATAAAGTATCTTGATAATAAGCTCATAATAATCCACTGTAGAAACGTAGATGAAATATCTATAAATGAAGAGGTTAGGTGAACGGGGTGGGGGTAATTTTCTATAAATGAAAATTATAGTTGAAGGGGAGGGGAGAATTTTTTATGTGTACTACGTTATCGGCAACAAAGAAGTAGTTTTTTGTTAAAATTCTTTCCCGGGCTGTTTGGCCGTAGTCCAATGTTTTCTACAAAACCAGACGTTCCGGCAATGCCATCGACTTCCATCATCAGTGAAAATCGAGTGCGATAACGTGAGGTGGTATACGTTAGTGACCACAGTACTGTGGTTAAGGCTGAAGCAATAAGTAGAAAGAAGTACTTTCTAAGGAAATATTTCATTTCGAATATGATTTTTACATAAATCTTAGAACATGGAAGTCATGTATAGTTCTCCATACCGATATTATAAACTATTTCAAATTCAGATTTTTAAATAGCAGTATTGGATCATAATATTTACTCAGCTATATTTAAAATTGTAAAAAAATATTTTAGCTGTGGTTTTAGATTATTGAAGACAGTAGCTGAGAATAGTAGATTTTCCAAGAATTACATGTGTATGTGGAATTGAATAATTATTTAATGACTTCGTTCAAGTTGTCAGCAAGTCTCTGCAAATCGTTTAATTTATTTACACAGAAAAACCGTGTAACCCAGATTGCAAGCGATTTGCAAGACGACCGGCCACCTGTATGTTTAGCAATCACTTCCACGAGCACTGTAACCTAAAATTCCAGCAACATTCCTTATTCAGTCGTATTTCTTACGGCGCGCCGGTAAATACAGTCAGATCATTAAGTAAATACGTTTTTAACAGCCAATTACAGTAATTGGCAAGCAAACCTGTAAACACGCAGTCTTGTACTGCATGCGTTTTGTAACCCGTGAAATGATGTGTGAAGACGACATAAAATTCCTGAAATGTTTTCACCTTTGATTAAGACCACTGAGAGAAAGAATGACATTACATAAATGTAAAAATTAAATTGTTATGAGAAAGTAAAAAAAAAAACTGTTGAACGAACGCGTGTAAATACAAATTTGTACGTTCGCATGTTTCTTGTGTGGTTGGGAGAGAGATGGAAGAAAGGTGAAGACATGAATAATACAGTTCTTTTTTCAGTTTCGATATTCAAGTTAATTAAAGCAGTTCCTTGAACGGTAAAGTATAAAGGTAAAAGTATTCGCTGAATTTCCACGTATTGCCGTTAATAAATCTGCACCATTATCTAAAATGCATACAGTAGTAATTTCTAGGATTACACACGGCAGAATTATACAAAATTATATTTTCATATTTTAAATTTTCTAATATTTAAATTGATCCCGTATTTATGAGACATTGAGACTCTAAATAATGGAAAAACGTTTAACGTTTTTTACTCATTTGTTCTCGTAACACTGTTTCATTCCATCATCTTTTCACTCAGTGAGAGTGTATGTAGTTCCCGGCATGTATCCTCTTTACGTATTCTACCTGCTCGTGTTCACCCCTTCACAGAATGTGGAAACGTAGAACTCACAAGCCAGAAAAGAAAAACCGGATGGATTAATTGCCACAGAACTCGCCGTTGAAAACAATTCTCTCCCCTTAAGAATTTTTTCATCGCTTTCGTCGTAATCGCTTGTTCTAGCAACGTCTCCATTCCATGAACTCTGTTGGGATAACGTGGGAGTATCATATGCAAAAAATGCACTGGTAAATTTTATCGGTATAAACTGCATATCGTAATTTTTTGACATGTCTTTTTTTTTAAATGGTGAACGGGATATTCACCGAAAGTACGGGTATATTTTTCGGACACACATTTTTTATTTACAATATCTACCAGGAATAACAATATTTTGTGTCTTTCTAAATGCGTTAAACTAGTCACGACAGTAATTTTACGCACACTTAGATTGAAATAGAGTACGAAATAAGGTTGCGTAGTAGCCTACAGTAACATGTAGTGAATAATCAAATATGTAAGGCTACATCTCGCGTAGACAGTTAACATTACAAAGCGTAATCACCGACTTTATGTTGTATTTTATCCCACTTTCTCCTGAATATGTGTCCGTAATTCCTGACGCAGACAACAGTCTCCACTACATCCTCCCCCTCCCCCACATACCCGACGCAGACGACTCGAGGGTGAGTTGTTTCTGTTGTGTAAAAATTTAACTTTCAAACTGATCCAAACAATTTTTCGGTGACGTCTCCGCGCTCTATAATACAGTTTTTGTTGCTTTAATTTACCCTTTATCTCAGTAAAATAAGTCGCTTCTAAAACAAACTATTACATAAATTTTAGGATGTTTCAGATGTATTGTACTTTAATGGAAATTAATGTATTAATTTACAGGTTTATTTGGTAAGCCTAGATTCATGTAATTAAACATGTGTGGAATCCGTTTTGGCACTTACGTTTAAAATTGTGCCTACTGAATTATTGTTATATAACAGTTTCTTTTAAATGAGAGGGCTTTTTTCCAACATGTGTGTACACTCATACACACACACACACACACACACACACACACACACACACACACACACACACACACACACACACACACAGATGGAATAATATTATTTGACGTTTCTTTCATATGTATAAAAAGGCCTAATTTTTCTTCGATTAAGGGCATTTCAGACCGCATTGCATATTCTGTCATTTTCTCTTATCCGGTAGGCTTTCATTCTTTCACTTTGATCTGTGATTGTAATATTTACTTTTACTGTAATATTATTTATCTGAGCAAGCATTTATTTTGGTTACTTTTGTAAGTATAATTTTAGAACCTTTCAGTTCACTCTGCGGATATTGACGAATAAGGTTTAACAAAATAATCATAAGTAAGTAAAACAAAATAAATGGCTATATAGAAAAATAATATTGTAAAAAAGTGTTTGTGTAATTAAATTTGTAGCGTTACAATACTAGATTACTTATCCTAAAGTAAAACTGTATTCAATAAATAGTATAACATAATTAAGATTTGAAGAACTGTTCATAATATAAAACCTACAAGAAATACTTAAGAGTTACAACAGTAAGTAGAATATTAATACAGATGTGGTAACCAGCATATACACGTAATGGAACTAATAAGTATTTTGAAATTTCTTTCAGTAAAACCATCAGAAAATTAAAACTATCGCATAATAAAAAAAAAATAATGCGGAACTTGTAGGCCCTATACTTTACTTCCATTGTAATAAAAAAGTGTATGACTCATACGTGTGTATACACATTCACACACCGCATAAACAGTGTACACATGTATTGTATCTTCGGTGTAGCCTACACCATCTTACACCTAATAAAAGACAAGGTGATGATTATGTTTTTAGTGTGTAAATAGTAGGCTACAATATGGTAAGCCTATGTCGTCTCCTTTTAACAGTATACATTTGAAAACGTATTCAGATCAAACGACCGTTACACCCGGTGCAGTGATCTTCCTGTTTCTTTAAGATCTGTAATCTTCAAACAGCGTTATTTGATAATTATCCGCTTTTTGTTTAGTTCTCAGGTAGGTGAGACAGCCCGCGATATAGGACTGCATGTGGACAGATTATTAAATCTATATTAAACCTTGTTTTGTGTGGCATTCATACTTATATAATCGCGACAAACTAAACTGTGGAATCCTTCCAGAAGAGGCTACTTTTTATGAGCGCGAGAATTGCGATGAGCCTGCGGTGGACGTGTGAAATGAGGCGACAAAACGCGTGGTGGATACCTGCCGTACCTGTAGGTAGTGGAATGTCGAGTGCATTGGTCTCCGTGGGAGGCATATTGACCATCAGGGTGTGGTAATTAGTGCTACTGTCGCGTGAGAAATGTCAATAAACGTTCGCTCTGCTCTACCTTTTGCTGCCGGTATCGATTGTTTTACCGTCGACTGATTGCACTGGCTGTAGGTCCGTAATATCTACTTCGTAAGCCTTTAAACAATTTGTTTCCTAATCGCATAATTCAAGTTAATGCGTTGTACAGTACTCTGTTGCGTTTATTTCATTTTGTGCACTGTGCAACCAATATAAAGGATTTTATTGTGAGAGGTGGTGAGGAAGAAAGAGGAGAGACCATATTATAGAGGTTCGATTAACAGTTCACTCATTTTTTTGTTATTTAAGAAATTATGTCTTTATTCGACTATATTTGTTTTGCCCCGTTCAAAGTAATGTCCATCGCTGATCACAATAATTATGCCAACATTTCGGTCTTCAGATCATTTCTGAAATGTACCTCTGAGTAAGACCTTGAGCTCGCTCGGCGATTTATGTTTTACGTATTCAGCAGTTGACATACTTACATTTTGTTCATTCTTGGGAAGAGAAAAAGATCGCATACAACGTTTCTGGTAAATACGGCAGTTCAGGTGTCATTACGATGCTTTTTCTGCCTAGAATTCTTGAACAAGCAATGACGTATGTTCAGTCTCCATACAGTGCACGCAAATAACGTACATACCCAAATGGTACTCTTTATTGACCGTAGCACAATTCGCAATAGGTTTTATATTTGTTATTATTAATTTTTTAAGTGATCATAAACTAATAGTGACAGACATTGCATTTATTTCACAATACATGCACTGTAGTCATGAAACTTCTGAAAATTAAATTGTAAATATTGTAACTAGTCGATTTATGGGGTTTTTACTGTCACCCTTATCCCCACTGTTGGGATCGTCACTTTCTAAAATAGCGTGTTGCCCGTGTATTTAATTATTATTAATGTGTTTTTTACTTCGTAACTATTTAATAGTGTGTAGCGAGCCGGTTTATACTTTGTCTCAATACTTACTAGTCGACCGTATTTCTCGTCCCTCAGTTGAAATTTTTCCGCCTCGCCACCTGATTGGCTCTCGCTGTTTGGCCGAGTCGACTTCGTTCACTACAGTATTTTTATTTGTTATTTTACAAATTCTTATGTTACCTTTGCTAAAATAATCAAACATACAACGATTTTATCGGTACGAAGATTTATTCAACACTTTCTTTGAATCATCAGGTCAATTACAGTTAAAATGAAACATACATTTAATATCGCTCCGGCGTTTACAAGTTACGCAGTTGGCAATCCACTCACTCTGATAGTAGAGACGCTTAATAATGGCGTATGTTGTTTTTTCTGTTTATTATAAAATTATCTCAGGGTTAAGTCCTTTGGACTACAGAAGTTGGATTACAGACTAATAAATGCACATAAGTTATAATATTCCTTATATCTAATACACAATAGTTGATATTTTAAAACATGAAAAGTAAGTTATTGGCAATGAGAATTAGTGCAAGCTTGGTTAAGTTCTTGTTAGCAATTTATGTTTCTAAAACTATTTCAATATAAAATCAAAATTCAGTGATTGATATATTTTATCGAAAGTGATTTTATAATCAAGTTCAGTTCAAAGTTAATTTTGTGATCTGTGAAATGAAAATAAGATAGTTTGTTTAGTGTGGGTAATTGAAAGTTTGAGTTGGGGTGAAGTATTTAATTTATACTCATCGATTCCTGGACGTAGCTTCTCTTGCGAACCTCTTCTTCTTCTGGATCACGCCTAAAAGTCCCTTCTTCTTTAGATTAGCTGAGATTCCCGTTCAAATGGTTGAAATCCAATGTCCAGCTTCCATCAGTTCTTGTAGATGATCTTCTTCTTCAGGTTGAGTTAGGTCCCTTCAGTTCTTCCTCCAGAATTGGTCGGGTATTAATTTGATTTACTCCTTCCAAGTTTTGGCCAGAATATTTGTTGTATAAATGTTTTAATTACTGGTCATCTCATCAATGGTTCAGTTAAATCTTCTTCTTACACTTCTTCTTTCAAAATTGGGAAAATTTTAAAACTTTTAAATTTAATTTGGATTCGAGGGCTTCATACATCCACCCTCTATGCTGGTCAATAATGAAGTAATTAGATTTCAACGGTCACTCTATGTAAAAAGCATGAGTTGCCATAGTTACCTTTCAAATTATACTAGTTCTCATTGGTCAACATCTTATAACATTGTTATAATCTAACGTTTTATTTATGTTCAAATATGTAAAAATCCTTTAAATTATGATTACTTCCTTATGCTAGTATTAATATTAATTATACTGACACCATTGTTCTGCTTTTTTACTAAAGATTATTTTGATATCCCTCATGGTTATTTCTGATTAGTTAATAACATTTTTCTTATTTTCTTATTGATATTTCTTTTGTAATTATTTTTAAACTGAATAATATTTATACATTTTTATATCTGATACACTTACTTACTTACTTAAACATTTTATATACTTGGTTATTGTTTTCTTTTTAAACTTGTAAAATTCTCTCCTTCATGCTAGGCCTAAAACATAGGTTTCACAATACTCCTATTCAACCTTCTTTGTAATTCATAAACTTTATTTATTGGTTCATTGAACATTTTTTTTTATAGAAACAGATAAACAAAAAAACATTGGTGCTTTTAACAACACACCCTTTATTATTAACATATTTCTTACCAGGTTCAAGCCTGAAATTAAACTTCTAACTGTTATTGTAATTCTTACTTCTATCTCACCTATCTTCTAAGTTAATTAATTCTATGGTTTTTTACAATAATTAAACTCTTATAATAATAATTTTTAACAGTACCTTACACAATATAACTCACTTACAAATTCCTTCACTAAAATATAGTGTCTGCTTCTACTATCTTCCACTCTAATAATTTACCTTTTACCTTACTTTTGTAATTCTTAATTTATATCATTTAAACTAATAATGGTACAATTAGTTTCATACCTTTTACATAATATTCTATTGAAAGACTGTTTTGCTATATTACTATAGTCTACTGCGACAGTACAAATAAGTGATGTACTGAGCATTGAATATAAAAATTTAAATATACCTAATAAACTGTAAATAATTAATGATGTATTAGAAATAAGCATGTCAGGGATTGCAAGCTTGGCTCAGACAAAAATATGAACAGGTGTTTCGACCTGAATTGACGTGCACACACACACAAATGTAACTGAAAATGTGTACACCAGTATTTTGCTAGTGTGTGTGAACGCATGTCTATGCAGGCGAGTTTACCACCCCAAGATGAATAATTGCATAATTACTGTTTTTCCGTAATTATTCATAAACTATAATTAAGGAGTAAAATCCAAAAACACAATAAAATGTAATAAAATTTAATAACTACTGTGTACAAAAACCACGTGAAAGTGACACACCGTACGAGTGTAATAGTGAAATAACTGTACAAATCGAAAGGGTTAAGTTTCAATGTCCAAAATTACAGTGAACATGTGTAGTGAAAATAGTTATAAGATGAGTTTAAGAGTATACTTACAGGACTCTGCAATTCGCAGAAATATAAGAAATAGCGAAATTGACAAAGAGTGGGGGAACTGAACCCAGAGACAGTTTCTGCATGTCGATTTCGTACAACTGCAGGTGTTGATCAAGACATGGGTATAAATAGGACACACACGCTACAGTTGTTCTCTTTCTTCAATCATCCACAGTGCAGCGGGAGCTTCTGCCCGTCCGCACAGAATATTTAAATTTTTGTAAATAGTTTCATTCTTCCAGTTACGTACAGTTATGTAACTGGATTGTAAAACAAACAATTTTTAAGTAGTAGCAGAATTACATAAGAAGATCCACATAAGAAGATCAACTGACGTCCGAAACAGCAGGAGGAGAAGTTCCAGAGAGCGATACGACGCTGGACAAGAGGAGAAGAGCGAGGCGACTCTGGACAAGAGAGATACGACGCTGGACAAGAGGAGAAGAGCGAGACGACGCTGGACAAGAGAGAGACGACGCTGGACTCTAGAGGAACGACTCTGGACAAGAGGAGACGACGCTGGACAAGAGGAAGGGATGCTGGAGTTCGAGACGAGGACGATTACAGATGGATCCAATGATTGAGTATGATTGACGACAATAAGGTGATAAACAACTTATTTATCTCTTAATCGAACAATTAACACAAAGACAATTAAAGACATTCTTGTTCTATTTAAAAGTAAGAGCCAATGTTTATTGTAAATATAGAATTAAAATCATAGATGTTATGGAAATAAGATTAACGTAAACAAGAGCTCAAATTAGTATTGAAATAAAAAGAATACAAAGCATTTAAGTAAAAATTAGTGTTTGATATAAATCAGTACTGAGAAACAAAAGATGAAGTCAGTAACTATTGATATTTTTGAGTTACATTACAATATATAAAAAGATATTTAAACATTGATATTTTGAAACACACTAATTGACTGAGTAGTCTGGAAATGAGATTTTTTTTAATACAATAATTAGTAGAATAGAATATTTAGTCAGTAAGGGTGTATATAGCATAAGCCTTACGGCATAGTAACAAAATAGTAACGAATGTTTTAAGTCGAATCAAGTGCCATGCGCACGATTTTATTAGTACCAAATAAACTTGAAATACCGTTACAAGTTACATCGAGTTCTTATTACAGATACACCTGAAACCCAAATTAAATTATATTTATTGTTACATAAATTGTCGCTTCCAACGTGGAGCATCACAAATTTAAATTATATTATATTTGCAATGTTATATTGTTACACTACATCTTATAGTATTTTATACTGTATATACCTACACTGCACTTTTCCTTTCATATGAGGTTTCTTTATTTATCATCACTTTCACTTAATATTTCACATATTGTTTGTTTATTTAGTTTAGTATCACTGTGTGGTTATTGGTAATTAATATTTGTTTTATTTTCATTTCACATTGGTCACTTTTGGTTTTGAATGATTGTCTTTATTCAGCTCAATTATAACTTACTTGTTTTCTGACTAGTTTATATTTTAATAGGGTATTTTTTATTTCTAACTTCCTATCTTATATTTATAAATTCATGTTTCTTTGCTTTTCATTTAACATACATAATATCTCTAGTTTATTTTTTATAGTTTATATTTGACATCTTATTTATGCCCTATCTGTTTTAGTGCATTTACTTTACATATTATTTGTCAGTTACATCTTGGGGTTACATTGATCGTGGTCATACTTTGGGTTACATTTTGTTTCTCGTTCCTTCCTTCTTGTCTCTATTTTCTTGTTTTCTTCAATTTTCTTGTTTTCTCCAATCTATTGGGTCCAGTCATAGTCAGTTTCTTAGTCAATTGTTATTTCGTAGTTGGGTCATTAATCTTCAAATTATAAGGTTTTTAACATTTCTTCCTACATTCAGCTTTCTCTTTTTATTAATCATTACTGGTTTTTTTTTCGCTATCTTATGTCATGTTACAATATTTATCATATAAGTAGGGCCTATTTATTGTATTGACAGAGAATTTATGGACTGGACAGAGAAGAATGGAGGAGAATCATTGAGCAGGCCAGGGTTCTACAGGGACCGTAGTGCCAGAAGAAGAAGTATTTATCGTATATTTATAAGTCGTGTAAGTTATACTGTATAGGGAATTTGGTATTTCAGTTTTTCACGTCAGAATAGACTGTTTTTATTTGCACCTTTGGAAGATTCCTATATTAATTTGATATATTAAGTATCAATGTTTTTGAGGAGCAAGAAGAAACATAATATTCTTTGTAAGACTAAATGGGGAAGGGGATAGGTAATACTTAGCCCCTTCTGAAAAATCTCTGGCGACTTCACCGGACCCTTTACACCCGTTCGTGATCCTTCGCCATTTTCTCGCCTAGTCAAGTTTCCTGTCCTCCTGTATATGGTTTGTTTATTTGTGTAATTAAATTATATAATCTATTCTCATTTGTTTGCGTACCAATTTTTTCCTCTCTGTCCTTATTGTTCATAGCATACATTTTTCCAAGTAAACATAAACTTGTATTTCACAAGCCTACAGGCATAAACTTGTGTTTTTAAAAATAGCGGCAGTTTGTTACTCATCCACATAAGTACTACTCCTGTTTCCAGACCCAACGTGCCCGAATGTTATTCCATTTACAATTTCTGTCATCGTAACTCTACTGTGTGCTTTATTTTGTTCTAATATCTCATCATTCATAACTGTCAAACTCCCTATCACAAATGTTTAACTCCTCGGCTACTGCAGCCTTATTGAACTTTATGTGTAACTTTTCCATAGGATAAACTTTTTAACAACTTAGGATAAACTTTTAAGTTTTCTCAAACAACTTTTTTTCTACCTTGTCTGCAACAGACGTTATCTGAAATTTTCAGATTTGAAAAATACGTAGGCCTACCATTAATTTAGTCCTGGCGTTTCCATTTTTGTTCGCTTGAAACAATGCCAATATCCTCCAACTATGCTGAGAACAATATTAATGGTAAGCAACGTCACAGGTTCTTGAAGCGGATACGAAACAACCAGAAAAGGTGCATAATGATTGTGCTGAAACGTTTGGACATTGAACAATAATGTTCCTCCTCAGAGCAACACAACACAAACGAGGGCGACAACCAGATCAAACTACGAATCAGAATGTGTGTGAGTTGATCGTCGTTTCGTACTAACACTAACGTGAAGTATGTACCAATAACGGTATTAATATTGTGTTATACATAAAAATAGTAAATATTAATAATTTTGCCACACTTTTATGCAGATTTCGACCTTAGATGGTGCCAATAATTCGATATTAGAAACAATAAGTAACCATCAGATTTATCTAAATCACAATCAGCTCAATAATTATTCTTCTTCATTACCGGTTTTACGCAGCACTAGCAATAACTATCAATAATAATTAATATCATTAAATTTGCGTAGGTACCTGGAAAATTTAGGAACGATTCATAGGTACCTGAAAAATAAAACACCGCAGGATACACGAATGAAATTTTACAAAACTGTGACTGTCCCCCACATTCCTGTATGCTAGTGAGACATGGACTCTAGGTAAAAGAGACGTATAGAGAATTCAGGCAGCTGAAATGAAATTTCTAAGAGGGACGCATGGTTTTCCTCTCCTGGATATTAGAAACGAGAATATTAGAAGCGAATTAAACATTGTATCGTTGCACCAGAAGATTGAAGACCACAGAAGGTGATGGTGTGAACACTTGAACCGTATGCCTGATATCGGTCTACCTGTGGCTGCCTTGGATTATCACCCTACTGGGAAAAGAAATGTCAGTAGACCGAGGAGGAGATGGGTTCCGGATCAGGTCTAGGGCCTAATTCTTGGAGTGGTGATGATGATAACTTTACTTAGTCGGTGTTAAAAGCCAATAAAAATTAACATAATTTTCCACATTCACGAAGCAACCTAACCGGAACAAACTAATTGCGCCTCGACTGAGTCTGCATTCACGTAGGACACCGGCGATACTGCAAGTGGTACCCTAATGAATTCTGTGGCGCCTCCAAACTAACCGATAGTTATGCTGCTGTTTAGAATGTGCCAGTCTTTTAAGATAACGATCTATACGAATCTCGTATAAATGGGATGTCAGATGTGGGATATTGGATGTGTGGGATGTCTATAATACTAGACTAAATCATTAAATGCTAGAGAAATTGAACTAACAAATTTTAATACTTTTAACGATTTTATACAATTTAACACTTTAATACTTTCATTCTACTCGTATTGCAATATAACGCAGATAAGTAGTTCTATATTATGCATAGGTTAAATCCAAATCGCAATATCTACATGCAATAAGAACAGTCGGTAAGTTAAATAATTTTACTATCGCTCGCAATAATAACATGTATTCAGTTGCTGAAATATGATCATTCGCTAAACTTGACTACGTGGTGTGCCTTCGATATGGGCCTAAATCAGTTCGCAGAACTTGCTAAGTGATCTGCGGTCGCCCGACATTTATACAATTCAGACCACTCGGTCGTGTGACCAGATGCGTTTGATTAATCTTCTGGATGCAAGAGGCCCGTGAGTTTTGTACAAAAATTAAGGGAATATTGTGTTTATTTGTTAATTGCCATGTGATGACTAATGAGCAGTAGTGATTGGCTGGCCACTGAAAAAGCCATATTAATTTAATAAAGCTCAAAAATGAACATTTAATTATACAAAAGTATGAATTTGTATAAGAAAATTGATTTTCACGTAAAGGTTTGAAAAAATTTCGAAGAGCATATTTCATTATGGGGATGAGTTGCTTACTTGCTAGTAATCAAAACCTTATCGGCCTTTATGTCTTGTTTGTAATACAGTAAAGAAAACGATTTAGCGAATACTACTAGACAAAGACAAAGATCGAACTACTGTGATGTCCTTGTCGCTTCGACAGTCTTCATAAGAAACTATGGGGAGGATTTCATGCAGAGTAAGCATGCAGCCGGCTTCATTAGGAGCAACAGAGGCTGTTACAGAACAGTCGCTGGGCAGAAATGCACCTTTATCCTTGTACCTTAGTACCAAACTTTACGGCCTCGTCTCACAGTTTACTACTACAATCTATATTTCTGATGTCAAGTTCACTTTTGTAGTTTCATTTTTTTAACATTTCCATTCCAACATTTTTTTGACATTTCCAACAAAGGTACAACATAACCTAACCGACATTCAACGTTTCAGCGCACAAGATGAACCGATCTAGTTCAACATGAGTAGATAGGCCTACTATTTTCATATTTACAACTTGAAAATAACGGATTTTTTATGTTACGCGACCGTATTTAGTTTATCGTTTCCTACGCTATCGCTATTTTGGAGTAACATTAAGTACGCTGTGTTGACGTCACAAGTATATGCAACGTCACCTAATTTCCGTGTATCATTGGCAATTGCAGTGTAGTGAGCGCTACGGGTACGTTGTGTGCACTTAATTTCCGGCGTTTGAGACGTAATGCGACGAATGACAGTTTTGTAAGCGTTAGTTTCTCGTAACCGTCAGAGGAAATTGTTTCGTCACTTCTCTGCCTACTGAACATAGTGCTGTTTATTGATGCGATGGGAACAGTAATGTGACTGTTACTCTACTATTCTCCACCTTTATTAGTTTGTCGCAGATAACATTGGTAGAATGAAATAATATATTTATGAAAAATATTTATTTATTGTATTCAAAGTTGACGTACAGGTTGTATTGTTCACTACATAATGAATCACGAGAAGTAGTCTTGTTGTCATCAGTTGGAAATTAATGTTATTATAAAATATTAATTTGACGATTTCTTAACATATTTAAGTCTGTCATAATACGAAATACAGTCTTGTGAGCCGTTTCTCAAACTAGTATAATATATTTACTGTAGAAAATACCGGGTGTTGGGGTGCCAACAAAAAAGACAGAAGCAGGTAAAAATAAATTTCTACGGGGTGTTTGGTGTTGCACTAGGCGGGGTAGAATACCAAAGGAACAAGTAAGAGCAGTCCTCGGTGTTTATAACATCAGTGAGAGCGCCGACGAATATAGACCGAGTTGGAAGCAACACATCGATAGGAGACTACCAAAGGTCATAAACAATTACTAGCTACGGGGAAAATGAGATTTTGGCCGGGGAAGAAAAAAGGGGTCTTTCCAAGGCCAGAAGAGAGAGACAGTGTGCCTAATCCCTGAAGTGAAAAGAAGAAGATAGTAGAAAATAATTATTTTGACGAAGTTCTTATCAAAGTCGCATATCGCTGCCTAACTTACGCTGTGTCGTGATGTTCTCGTCTCAAACGTCTACTTCTTCTTCCTTGGTAGGTTGTTTGCCTTTTTTATAATCATGTTTGGTTATCCATCATCATATCCATCCATATATAAGTCGTTTTGGGCCTACGGTGTCTAAGATATTCCCCGTGACCAGCATAAGTAGAAATGTAGACGGGATTTAAGTCGCATGGATGAAGATAGAATGCCAGTAATTGTAAACAAGTACAAGCCTTCTGGAAGAAGGGATGTAGGAAGGCCAAGATAAAAATGAGTCTGATAATGTGAAGTCAGAACAGGCACATTGGCTAATCCCTGAAGTGTAGAAGAAAAAGAAGAAGAAGAAGAAGAAGAAGAAGAAGAAGAAGAAGAAGAAGAAGAAGAAGAAGAAGACAATTTACCACACACACACACACACACACACACACACACACAGTAAAACTGCGTTATTACGCTTATCAAGGGACCGCGTATTACGGGAGATGACCAAGTGTGTTTTGTTTCATATGTTCCGTGTGTGTGTGTGTGTGTGTGTGTGTGTGTGTGTGTGTGTGTGTGTGTGTGTGTGCTCATATTTTTCACTTATACATTAGCACTTTTATCGAAATACTGCATTTACATACAATATAATTAATCAAAGAATTCAAATCTATTTTAATAACTTATTTCCCTTAATATAACGGTAATATCCAATTATTTCTTACGGCAAAATTCATTTACAGTTGTTTGTCTCGTTCGTGAATCTGTGCAGTAAATAATCACGTTTTCCATACGCTCAAGTATGAGTTTTCACCAACTGACATTTCGTCAGAAGAAGCACTTACGAGTTGTCTTATCACTGAACACTAAAAATTAATTAACATACGTCAGCGCGTGAGTAGTGAGCTGGAGGGGATGTTCACAAGACGTCTGTTTGACAAAGATTGTTTAGGTAACAAGTCATCGAAGTAACTGCTGACCTGTCGACAAACATCACAAACGGCGTTCGTCACTAACAAATTTTACATCCGTTAAATGAGCTGGTAGAGTACACCGGATGTTTGTACACTCGGTATCGCTGTTCTAGTGATCGAGCGGCTTTCAGTTATGTCGTGTAAACATAAATATAATAAAGGTTCAGGAAAGTAAATGTTCCCACAGGCGCAGCAAAGAACTACTGTATTTGACAGTCGCTTCTATACAATTCCGGTTTGTACTGTGCAATGATAAACAGCTTATTTGCGGGATTTGAGAGCAATAAACGGGTTTCTTACAGTTGCTCTATATGTGAGATGTGCAGGAACCAGACAAAAAGCTCGTCTTACATGGGATAGCGTAATAAACGGGCGCGTTTTAACGGGGCTCTACTGTATTTATGTATGCAGAGGGTTATTGAGAATATTCACTTTCGACGTAGTAGGCATACATCAGCTCGTGTATTGAAATTGCCTACACGAGAAGAGTGTAGCCCCGTTGTAGTAAGTGGCTGTTCAATTTTGCAAAACAAACAAACTTACAAAACAAACAAGCTTTTATTTACTCTTTCAATAAAAAACGTAACAAAAAAGTGACAACAACAACTACATCCTCTTAGGTATCAACCAAAGAGGAATAATTTGCATATGAAAGAAATTTACGGCGAGTAACAGGGAGACATTACAGCAAAACAAACCTACTCGAATTACAACATAAAAAGAAGATTTTTGGTCGTTCAATTCCAGGCTAAACAACACCAGTCAGGCATCCAAACAATGACTAATCGAAATACTCGGCACAGCAGTTACTTAGTAGCCGCAGTTATTCCGATTGGAGTTATATATCAATTGTGTGTGTGTGTGTGTGTGTGTGTGTGTGTGTGTGTGTGTGTGTGTGTGTGTGTGTGTGTGTGTGTGTGTGTGTGTGTGTGTGTGTGTGTGTGTGTGTGTGTGTGTGTGTGTGTGTGTGTTAAATAGAGTAACGGTAAGTACTGCACTGTTGTCCGTTATATTGTAATGCTTGTTTATTTTATATACGAAAAATTCAGTAGCCCGCTCTCTACATGGGTTTATTGTTTTCGTGTATTCCGGTACGCAGGCAGACGTACGCCAGTGTCGGAAATGAATATTGGTAATAATCCTATAACGGAATAGAGCAATTTAGAAGGGTTGTGGAAAACGTGGGTGTATGTGTGCGTTTTTGTTAGGTAGGGACTTTAGGAATGCTTGTGACGCTCCCTTCCACCCTGTTTCATTCCCTTTCTCCTTTCACTTTACTCCGTCCGCGCAGAGAGCAACGATCCGAATTCGATCGTAGCCCCTTTCTCAGCGCTATTTTCATTTCTTCTTTCATTTCCAGGCTCGCTTCCTAAATATAGGGTCCATTCGGCCCGTTGAACTAAAATATCATCAATGTATTTCAATGCCAGCTAAAAACAATTTCCCCCTAAAACTCTTGATAACACTGAATTCTCTTATCAGAGACATATGCGATTCTGTGTGCCTATAAAAACAAGAAAAAGTTGTTAGTTTTCCCTAGTGTTGCGGAGGCCTGAAATAATTTTGAATTTCATGGTTGCCTACACGCTTAAGTCTGAATTCATGTGAATATACACGTATGTATAATATATACGTGTATAATACATGAATGTACGTGTCTGCTTCGGTAGAGGGACTTTCCACATTTGCAAACGTGCATACATTATGCGCCTGTTCGAGATGCAACATGCTTTGAATAATTGAGAGGGAACGTCGAAGGTAATCTGTACGAGTTGGTGTGTGTGATCTAGTGATTATTTTTTCTATCGCTTGGTTGTTTTGAAAACGAAATCTTAAAACATTTAAATGTGAACATTTTTATTGTCGAATGTAATAAATAAAGTTATATTTGTATATTGTTACGACGGCCACACGGTTCGTCGTGTTGGACAGTGGAAAAACAGACATAACTTAGACAAATGAAATCACTAATTACAAACTAAATTAGACACAGGCAACAGTTAAAAATCAATAGAGGTGCTTTTATACAATGGGTCAAGTTAAATTTGTCAACGCACAGCAAAAAATGTCGCCTTATTACAGTTTCGTAGTAGTTAACACAATAATCACTTTCCACTAAAACGCAACAACAACCCCGAATCGCACTTGAAATATCGCCAGGTGTAACTGAACGTATCTTATATTTTCTTATATTTATACCCTGCTGAGATTCCAGAATAATGTATCACTTTCCGGATAACGTGTCGAGCAAATTGCGTATTACAGGTACTCAGGAATCCGCTAGAACTGTGTCAGTGTCTAGCCTTGAACACACTGCGCCGACCGAGTGCGGTCTGGAACAGGACAGCGTCAATTGTTGAACCCGTGATAAGTGTCACGTAATTGTCTTTCATCTAAACGCAACAATATTAATATGTTATACAGGTATTGGAGGTTACTTGCTTGTAATTACAACACATGGTAAGTACACACGTTTTCACGTAGCTACCATGCTTTTCTATAAATCTGATGTTTATGTAAATATGATATTTCTGATAATTAGCTCTTATCTCTTATCAGCTTTCTTTGAATAACTGTTAGCTACACGGGTTTCAGTTACATGCCATGTGTAGGCATGTAATTTCAGTTACATGTTTTTGTGTTACTTTCAATTGCTTTTTATTATTTCAAATGGTAATGTATTGTATGTTACTATAGATTGACTATTTTGACACGTAACTTGTCTTTTACGCACCTGAGGACGACCAGTGATGTATAGTGGTCGAAACGTTATGTTTATTACAATTGTAAAGAAGTCTGAAGCAGTACACTTAGCAATAGTAAAAGTATGCATCTCGTATATCCGACAACTGGTATATGTAGCCTACGACTCGCATACGTTGCTGTAAAACGTCTGGGATTGGACGGTAAATCGAAACAATCTACAGGTGGACATTAACCGATCGGTCGCATCACATTCAAACGATTACGTACCTGAGATGGATGAGATGGACCTTTATTTAGTTTTAAAGGAAAACTACAATCTGTAACGAAGGGTATGTTTTAGTGTTCTTGAAATGTTTATGAGTAGGAAATAAGACAGTCATTCATGTTTTGCGATAATTATACGGCGTGGAAATACGAGAAAATTAGTCGAATATTGGACCTGGAATTTAAGAAATGTACGAGAAAGCAGTTTTTACTATTTTAATCAAATAATTAAAACTTGCCTTTCTTCAGTTTGCACTTCTTGTTCTGTGCTTATCTGTACGTTAACCACATTCGTTGATATACGCAGCGTCACGCATAACATCGTCTTCTAGATTATTTAAAGCTGAGACACAACAGAGATAGACACGGAATTAAGTCATTGCCCGTGAAAATACGCACTAAAAGTACACGAAATAATGTTTATACTAGGTCTCACATTTTCTTATCGCGAATGTTGTCTCCTATATCTAAGCGCGGATAAAGTTGACTCTGGCATGTAGTGAGTGACTGTAGAGTGAGGAAGTATTAAGAGGCTGGTCCGAACGTTTTACTTCCCGTAGATAGATTGAGGAGTAGTCTGTTCTATCCGACATTCCGTATCGAAACGTTAGGGAAGAAAGAATACCTTTACGATTGCAGGAAATAAGTGAGCAGGCCTCTAGACATCACCCTTCTGTCAATCTTGTATAAATGATATTACACAATTTCTTCTTAGCTCAGTGCGTATCTGTAACGATTTATTATGCTGTTTACACTGATCGATTTATTTTGATCAACGGGAGTTATAAAATTCTTTTTTATAATGTTAGTGGCAGATTTATATTATATAATATACTGGTAGGCCTACTGGTAATGAAAATGAATACATAAGATACTGGTAATGAGTCGAAGGTAAAATTGTAAAACGCAAATGAAGATTTAAAAATTTATATTGAATTAAATAAATAATGAAGGGAGAAAAAGAAACAGCCATTGCTACCTACATGGCAGGACAGTATTGGCATTTTTCTCTACTGGTCAGAACTCGACATCACAATTGTCTGTTAAGGCAGAGAGAGAGAGAGAGAGAGAGAGAGAGAGAGAGAGAGAGAGAGAGATTTGTGAAACAGTACTTGGTGAGACAGTAGATATATTTTGCGTATAAAATCGATATTATATTACTTCCAGTCAGCTGAAAATCCAACATAATTTGAACAGTACTTCATCCTAGCTGGTATTCTGTCTGCGTACGTCTTTAATTTCAGTCATACGATAAAAATATACTTCCCTCATTGTCTTGCGTTTTATTTAAAGATAAATAATACCAATCAAGAACGTTATATGAATTAGCAAAATGATTATATTATTAACCTATTAACAAAACTAAAGTCCTAACGGCGTTATTCATAAAGTTCTGAATATTTTTGTAATTGAAACTAAAGGACAAGAAATATTGTCAAGCAACAAAGATAAATGAATCTGAAGAAATACAATCGATACGAAAGACTACGCTCACACGCAGAGATGTTAGTCAATGATTTTCCAATTCTCAGTTTCGAAGTCATTATTCAAAGTATTGTAAAAGTGCTGTTATATTTCAACTTAATACAAAAGTAGAAGACACTTGAAACTTTGCAGTAAATATTTTACAATTTTTAACAAATTTATCTAAGTGCTAAGCAACTTTGACAAACGTACGCTGCGCCATTATTAAGCCGTTACTTGCATATACAACTATAATTGGAAACAGCCTGAAAGTGCATGATACATTACGTGTATATTTTATTGTTCTTTTCAAGTTTTCTAGCCCTTTTTTATTAAAAATTCACATTTTTAACGTAGACGTTTGAGTATACGATTTTGGTTAACCCTTAACAAAAAGTGTAAGTAATTTACATTGGTAAAGTAGCGGTATATGGTTTAGACCAAACATTGCGCTTAGAAAGTCTGCAGTAATATTGTTTGTGCTTTTGTATTTAGTTTCGGAGAAATCAGTAAATTTCGCCAAGAAAGCGGTTTACGTCTGCAGCGGTTAGAGCGCAGTATTAGAGAGGATTGCCACTAATACTACTGTGGCGGCCGACTAAACAATTGCTCCGCACTAATTGCTTACTGCAGATATTACTGCCGTTCGCACTGGGATTTCTGGAAACACAAAATAACTGTTTTGCCAGTTTCTCTCAACAGAATCACACTACGACTATTACCACCAAACTGCAATTTGGTAAAACTTGACAATTTCAAAGGAAGTTATATGTAGCACGCTGTGAATTGATTTCTAGATTCGGTATCTATATCTCGTAATACTTTACTTGCCCACCATCATGTGAAAATAGAAGTGTAAGTTATTTAGCTGACACTAATTTTGTCAGCTTTTTATTAGTGCCTTAAGCGTCATAACACATGAGACTCATAAAAATAATACTGCTAAATATACAATTAGAATATTTTTTTTATTAACTGAACCAAAAAGATTTTTTATCACCTCATATAAACACAAATAAATTCCAAAAAAGCATAAAATTTCTTTACAGAAATGACAATGCAACTTTCTGAATTTGTTTTATTCGCATTGTAGGACCCGGTAAGACTTCTTTATTGATCGATACATAATAAACGTAATTTTTAGCAAAAAGCAAAAATAAAGTTATCGTGTGTCAAATTAAAAATTAATTTCGAAACTGTCTAATTCACTGTGAAATCAATTTTCTAACACTTTTCAGAATAATTCAGCCTGACCAGGGTCTCATGTGTTGTGCAGAACATCATAGTAAATTAAAAACGTCTGAATTATTAAAATTTGTGTTGTGTAATTAAATTACAATGAACTGTAATTTTAAAAGAATATTCAGTTAATATTAGCAGATATTTAATATTGCGGCAACGTTAGCAACCAATACTTCCTGTGTGCATGGTCTTGTACATTTTGTGATAAATTTGTATCACGTTTTTACGTCGGGCATAGAGTTATCCTGTCGGGGATGTTGTACCAGAATGGGTTAATAATACTTGAGGAGAATCGAATTCTCTTCTTATTAGTATTTTTAACTTTACTGGGCATCATTGGTATGTAAAGTTACCTAACTAGGCCTACAAAATTCAATTCGGGATGTAAAAACTTTATCGATTTAAACAACAAATCACTGTTCCCAATCACAACGAACAAATATGTTTTGTTAGACAAAGTATAGGCCTACTGTCGTGTTTGGCTATACTGTATATGATATAGCTTTTAAAATCATATTCCGTAACAAGCAGAGATGTAACAGACTTGTAAGTAAGCTGGCAGAGTATGGGTAGGCCTACTCCTCGTGAAGATAGTGATGTTGATAGGAGAGAAACGAATATGTTCTTACAGTTTATTCACGGAATTCCACAAGTGCTACCGATGAGTGTGCAAAATGCGTTGAAACACTTCGGTGAGTTGGAGTATAAAATACTTGTGCAAGGAACAGGATATCAGTTTTAATCCTGTGGGAACCTACAGCTCGTCGCACAAAAGGATTGGATACGCAAAGCTAGTTTTTCTTGAAGATAGTGTTATTTTACGGTGCTGTAAATATCGACCTCTGGGTTGATATCCGAGCTTTAAGTTGATAAACGTTCTCATGTACTCGTTTAACGTTCCTCATTCTGTCTCAGCTTTGCAACATATAACGGATACTCATATGTTAGAGTACTTTATCAATTCGTTTATACTTTCAAAAGACATACTAAGACGGACACTGTCTAACAATTAAAACTTAGTTAAAAGTTTGCATTCTGTATTGTTGAACTTTCTTTGGATATAAACTCGATAACGTGTCTGAGTTTTTTTATAGCCGTAACAATAACAGATTCTTTATTTTTCAGTTATTAATGGTTAAACCAGTTAATCTGAGTTCTATTTTCGTTTCAGTAGAGAGTAAGTTATTTAAACTTATTAACTTCTTAAATTAATTCTGAAATAGGAACAGCAATCATAAAACACATTTGAGTTTCCAATGAATACAGTAATTCTTCTTTAAATCTTCTTTATAAATACAATATTTACTATTAAGAGTTCACAGTCTTCTCATGTAAAAATTGGCTCTCTTCCTTGTCGGTACTTCCTCGATCGATCGGAGCACGTATCGAACATCGTGACTTCATGAACCTTCACCACGATTTGTTTGTGTTACGTTCTTAGCTTCGGCCGTCCTCATGCTAGGCGTTTTCGACGTGATTATATAAAAATTTTTTTTAATTATTATCTCACTGAACCGTGTTATGGATCTTTGTCTCCCCCCCCCTTGCGCGTATTTCGTTTTAGACGTTGTTTTCAAACTCTTGTTAAGTGTGCCTCTACAGGTTCTGCCATTTCTACTTGAATAAATTTACTAAACCTTGGTTAATAACAAATAGTCACTTAATATCGCCTGACGCAACCCGTGCTACGGCAACCTATCATTAGCACTACTTTATTGTTAGTGGAAGTTGTATTTACAAAGCTAATAGCGGTTGTTATGTATCAAAGTAATTAGCGTACTAGCATTTTGTAATCCCAGAGAACAGAAGTGTTGTTCTAAACGATTCCTGAAATGACTTTTGCTTTTATTAGGTTCTAGTGTCTTCTTACGCTTTTTTCATGCGCTCTCCTTACATCTGTTAGCACTGAGCTCCACCTACATTTTCAAACATAGAGAGAATTCTGTCTGAGATTTCGATTTTATTCTGGCTACCCCGTGTTTCATTCGCGTGGAAATCTTCATCAGCGCTTGAAAAGTCCTGTTCTTCGATTACAGCCGCCTTCCCATTTCAGTACAGCTTCTGTTTAGCACATTCTTTAAATTCTTCGACTTTGTTACAACCACTTCCATCACGACCAGCATTTTTATACCTTTCCTGTAACTGCGCCAATGCGAAGAGAGAGGGCCGAGTACTACTTACATGTGGCATTCTATGTGGATTGTACACGTACAAACGTATTTCATTAAAATATTTAAACAGCATTTTAGGTAATATATTATAAACCTTAATGACTAATGAAATTAAAATTTAATTCAAATGAATCCGCACATTACTGTGGTTAAAGAAAGTCGTACGTTTTAAAACTAGATTCCATACAACAGTAGGCTTAACCCGTTTCATACATGCAATATTCCACGCCTATAAAATAGGCGTCGTGCATTGCGTGTGTATCATAGTGTCTGGCGACGATGTGTATCTACATGGTTGTCATTCAACGTAGTACACAGAGTTGCCACCGTTTTCTAGGCGCCTTCAACTAGCGATTATTGTTGTCCACAGAGTGTTAGAATCATCTCGCAAATTCGGTGGTATATAAATACAGATAATTCACAAGCGGCCGGCAGTCAGTTTGAGATTGCGATTCACTACGGTGTTTCCAGTTTTTTAGTGTAAAGTAATTATTGTGTGCGGACATCCGTAACTAGTAGCTATTTATTTTTTGCGACATTGTTAATTAAGTGATATTTATTGTTTGTTACGTTAGAATGGCGTATTTACGGGTGGGACTAAGGGGAACGGACCCCCAGGGAACGGATCACCAGCGGATTGAAAAAGTTGACGAATTTTGTTAATCTCTTAACTTTTAGGATATTTTTATTATTTTTTCAGCTGTGTACGCTAACATAGTAGTAACGCTTTTTTTTTTAAATATACAAACAGGTTTATTACACAGGATTAGCGTATTACGTTTGTAATGTGAAATATTGAAAAACCAATTCTGTCAATAAGTATCTTGTGAACAATATTTCAATAACGCGTATTTTATTATGCTATTACTGTTTACTTTAATGTGTTTGATTTCATCTACTTTATAGATAGTAATGTCTTACTTGTTTTTCTTTTGTATGAAGTCGACCCGACACCGGACCCCCCCCCCCACCAAGGCCAAATTCTAATACGGCACTGGTGAGAAGTTGTAAACTTGAAAAGTTCGTTTCGAGACGAGCGTTTTTGTTTATTTAAACTGATTCTTCTGTAAACTGTTCAATTAAGCCGTAATTGACGATTCCTCTGTGTTCACGCATCTCATTTCCACTATTTTAAATACGACGAACCGTGCTACCATCGTAACGATATCTTTTATTATTCTTCATGATAATTTGTATAAATATAATCACAACTTGATAGAATGTGTGTGGCAATAGAACTAATTACAAGTTTACTTAATGTAGTTAGTAATAATGTAATACTAGAAGTAGCATTTCACCGTAACCAGTATTTAACCGTATGCAAATTACTGGAATGAACAGAAGCCTTTAGATTGATGAATGATGAACAGTTCGGGAAGAATCCCCTATTGTTGTAGCTAATGGGGTCGGTTCCCTTCGAAAGTAAGGAAGAGTGAATGTTTTCCAGCAAAAATGTTTAGGAGGGTGAAAATCTGTAACAATAATAGAACTAATTGTAATCTCATCAAAACTACCACCCTTACTGTTGACGTTTACGTTATTAGTGCATTTATCAGTCAGTCTGCGGCTGCATTATTAATGCGTACACACAGAGACTGTTACCGTAGTTACCCGCTCTTTCATAACATTATTACATTATGTGTATATATAATTAATAATAGTCACTGTTATTATTCTTAATAATGCGTAATGTTGGTAATAATATATCTGTATTAATAGTAGTGTTATATTGTGTGTGTGTGTGTGTGAGGCATGTGAAATATGTAGGCTACTTAAATAAGGCCAAAATATATGATTGACCAGAATATATTTGAAACAATGTATCAAACGGTCAGTCAGCTAAGGACTTCGGTATTACAGATAAAAATAATATTGCCCAAAAGTATGTAGGCCTAATAAAATAATAAGGAGGTAAAAATGCATTAAAGAAGCTATCAAGTAATCTACGGACACCTTGAAGAAGTCGACGTTTTACAGGAGATCTCAAGGAGCCAAAAACAACTGCCAGAACAGGACTATTCAGACAGAAAATAATAACATCGGGATAACACGGTATTCTTTGGCTTTGTT
Organism: Magicicada septendecula; assembly: GCA_034769895.1. NCBI lineage: Eukaryota > Metazoa > Arthropoda > Insecta > Hemiptera > Cicadidae > Magicicada > Magicicada septendecula. The sequence goes on from CM068371.1 coordinate 273,904,164, forward strand.
AAACTCCGTGTTTACAGGCCAAATGAAGGGTGGAGGGGGAGAAACACACACTAGTGAGTTATTTATGCTAATATAGTTTCTGATTTATTGAGGTACTAATTCGCCGCATAATGGATATCGATATCTCCAAAACGGCTTGGCTGAGAAAAAGTGTTGCCCATGATGATGACGTTTACTTCAAAATTCCCAGTGGTTTCTACTGTTTCGAGTAACGTAGGCTAAGGAAAGATTTTTTAGCTGCCAAAATGTTGTTTCGATTTGTTAAGCCGTGAGTGTGACAGAAATAATGCAGCTATTTTGGAATACTAAAATTGGGAAGGCGTAATTGAATATGTAGAAAGATTTATTTGTTAAACGTTTTCATATTTTGGAATACTAAAATTGGGAAGGCGTAATTGAATATGTAGAAAGATTTATTTGTTAAACGTTTTCATATTTTGGAATACTAAAATTGGGAAGGCGTAATTGAATATGTAGAAAGATTTATTTGTTAAACGTTTTCTACTGCTTGTATTGCTGTTACATATAATGCTTAGTTTTCTCAATTATTTATATTTTCTATGGACCTTGTGCAGTAAAACAAGTTTGTCTAACAAGTAGACCTATCAAGTTTGCCAAACTGAAATTGTTAGTAGCTTAATTGATATCCCTCTTGGCGTTGAGCACTAATAGGCACTGACTGTAAGCTGAATTCGTTGCAGTCACGCTGTGTGCTATAATACTGCTGTTATGGATTTTGGATGTTAACATTCCGTTACACGTGAGTAATATCTCATTAAATGTATCATATATGTGAAGCTGCTGTCTTTATCCTTTATACAAAAGTGGTCACCCAAACCAATCGACGTTCAAAGCCGAACACTTTCCAAGTGATTCATATTCCTTAATGTCTGTCCAGAGTAGAATTCAGTTGTATTTTCATTTTGATTCATACTCTGTATACTCATATTTCCATAATGTATTCTGATACTCTGTGAGTGTCTGATACTAGTACAGTACTAAACGTTTTGTTAAATTTCGGTCATACAAAGCCGAAAATTTTAACGTTAAATCTCACAAGTAATAACGTCTCTATTGTAATCTCGAATGGTCACCAAATACGGTGAAGTCTGCATACTCAGATCAACTTACGTTTGGTTTTAAAAAGTATTGTATTTTAACATTTCGTTTAGCGAAGTTATCTTGTCTGAAGTATTCTAGGAAGAAAAATCAAAGTATGTGTTGAAAGGGTACGTTTTAATGCCTGTAGCACTGGTGCTAGTTAGGTTTGTACACTTATTAAAGTAGAATTTAATTCAATTTCATAAAATGTCTTAAATTTTTTGAACCTATTACATTTCGTCGGCCTTTATAATATGTGTTTTGTAACATTACATTTGGAACAACTTAATATCGTACTTGATTTAATGAAGACTTTGGATAAGAAGCTAAACAAGAAGAACAATATCTTCCAAGATGATCGTGAAGAGGAACGACTAACCATTTCAGACTGACTAGTAATACAACTGACCGTACCCAAAATTAATGATTTAGGCAAAGTGATGCAAAATACATTCAACCCCGATTATGACATGAATTTTCAATAATGACAAAATAAATAATTATAAAGACAGACGGCTTATGAACCAGTACTATAAAGAAACAAATGGTTTCATTCAATGTATCATAATATCAAGATAATCAAAATACAAATTGAGGGATAATAGGCCCAAACATGTAATACTATGTAAAAGAAATATTAGTAAATGATTAATTTAATTGATGTAATGAAAATATAACACACCTTATTATAGATACATGAACCATACAACTAATTGTAACAGATAGTGATCATAAGATTGTCCAGAAAACAACAAATAATAACTTGTCCACAGTAACATTTGATAACAAGAGTGAAGTTCTTTTAATGACAATAAAATGTAAAAACCTGTAAAAACCAATAAGTATGTTTATAAATACAAACTATTAAGTGTTCAGTGAAAAGGGTAAACGATGAACATAGTGACAAGTAATGTGAAACATAACATAGACAGTTTTAGAATAATTAATGAATTAACTGAGAGAAGACTAATTAATTAGTGCATAATTTATTTTATAAAAATGTGCATGTTATTATGTTTTATCACGTTGTTTTATTATCATGGTATTTATGTTGTTTTTTGTATGTAGCAGGTGAAGCAGTTGTTTTAAGAGAATATCAATTAACTGATGTTAATTTCATTTTTATGTTAACAAATATATCACCATAGAACTGGTGTTAAACAGTGATCAATTGATTGGCAAAGCAAAGTAGACTATAAAAAGATGTTATTGCTAAGTGTTAAACAATTGTATAGATTAAGTAAAAAACAGTTTATTTGTTCAAAGGTTCAGTAGAATCATAGCCATGTGGGCATGAAATTAAACTAATAGGATAGTATATCTTTTTGTTTTGTTAAGATAATGTTATATGTTAAACAGTTTTTATGGTTGTTAAAAGTTAATTTAACTGTTAAAGGTTTTAAACATGGTGATGAAAATAACACCAGTACATAGGCCAGGTAAAACCAACTTTTGTAAATTTTAGATAATAATGTTAGGGATTTTGTAAAACAAATGTGGAAGGATAAATATATTTATAGTTAATAGTGTACACAACGAATATAGAAACAAAATAATACATCTCAAGTTATTTAAGAAAAATTCAAATAACAAAATTGTAACATCTGTAGTTCTTAAGTAAAAGTAGGCATGTTTAGTGTCTATGGGTCACAAATGTAAAGATCAAAATAATGCTGATAATAGTTTTAAATTCCCAATCAGTACAGAAAAGTTATACTAATTTGAAGGTTTTGAACAAATTTAGATTTTGAAATAATGAAAGTATATGACAATGTATATCCGAATCAACCAACCAGATTCCAAGTTTACCCTTAGCAACCAGAAATTTCGGATAAATAAAACGAGACTTCTTAGACAACGATCATAGCGTATAGACGCGTTTGTAAAACGTCTAACATAATTAAGAATAAACTGTGAAAACACGTTACAGACATATTGATACAGATAGAGATACATAACACGAACTTTTTACACCAAGTGAAGAACATCCATTATATGAAATAGAAGACCCAAGAACCAGGGAGAAGGACTGAAGCGGACGTGGGCCCTATCTTCGACCACGAACCATACAAAGAAGAGGATTTGGTGACTTTGACATCTTATTATATTGTGTATCAACACCCACTTTTGTATACACGACTTTTTAAGTATTAATCAACTAAAACTACAGACAGCATATCACACCAACACTAAGAACACTCACTAATAACACGATTTGAGATTGACACCTTTTCAAACACCACAAGAACTTTTGATTTGGATAATAATTATTAAACACCTAAACTGGACATAACCTATCATAACTAGTAATCACTATACGACTGCCTGTGTGCACGTTACACTCTAACCTTGTAATATCCTTTAACTGTAAAACTTGTATTTTGATTTATAGAATAATATTTTGTTTAAATGTAATCCCCGAACCAGATACGCCCTGAGATACTTTATTTTTAATAGAAACATTAACCAAGCATTCTTTTGGTCTGACAAAATACTGAATATTTACTACTACTGTACCAACTGGTAAAAAGAAGACGTATAATTTGCGCCACAATTGTGATTATCATAATCAAATTTAAGAAACAACCAGTGTTTTTCTGAATAAAGGATTTCTATAAGGATATATGTTTGATGTTATATTTGCGTCGTTATTATTGCTGTTCCATTTAGAAAATAAGTTCACAGAGTACAGCGGAAACCACGACGGTTGGCAACGGTGAGTGACGTCACGGTAACGGTACGTATAGTGGGAGCGAGCGGCAGATTACAAAACCATTCGCCGTTCAACATAACATATTAATAATTACAAATTGACGACTCCAGTGCGAGTTAGTCGCTACATTATTTATTTGTTACAAATTGACACTTCCAACGGGCGGTGTATGTAAAATAAGTGCACACAACATAACATTTAAGTGAGAAGTAACGATTTAATTTACGTGTTACAAATTGACGAATCCGAAGTGAGGCTTAAAGAGATAAGTCCGTAACCCTATCTAATAAATTGGTTACAGTTTGTATGCCTTTTTCAACACTCTTGTGTTTATTCACAATCGCCTTGTCTGTATCAACGTCTATCTCCTCCTCTCTCCCTCTTCCATATGTGTCACACACACGTGCGCGACACGCTGGTTTGTTCATTTTGATGTATTAACGATTCAAGTAATAAGTAACAGTTTAATGTAATTATTTGAAATTTAATAACAACCGTATTTAAACCGTATTCCAGGTTTGAGAGCATGTGTCTGCCGTAGTTCTAGTTAAGATTGTATGAAATTCGTCTAATATTTGGAGACCTTCGTATGAATTCTCAATATTGGACTTCATACTGAATTAATTTATATAATATTTTATTTTATTAATCTGGTGCACAAATTGTAGGTTATTTTATACGCATTATGCGATCGCACAATATTTAGAAGTATACGTAGGCGTGTAAGATTGGTTACGTGTGTTGTCAGTTTACTCAGTATAAATTAAATTAAATCTCCTTGAAAACTTTTTAAATTAAAAATAATTATAAACACCGACACAAGATAAGTATGCTTACAGCGAAAATCGGGTCTATTAGTAATCCTGTCATTAAAAAATATGATTACAATATGTCAGCGGGGACACAAGAATTACAAATACTGATGTTACTAGATTTCTGTTAAGTGCAATCTGCACATTAGGCAGGATTAGCGTTTACGTCTCCGTTGGGAATGTGTGCATAAGCTAAAGTCTAATAACTGTGACGAGAAGATTAATAAAAGTGACTAATTAGAATTGATGAATTCTTCTGACATACATACTATAACTGTTCAGAAAGACAATACCGCCACTTTAGAAATTACTAGTTTAATATAGTTATAGAGGCACCAATTCTTGGAATTACGCGTTTCTTCTTTTGATTGGTCGCCTGCAGTCAGACAAGTATACGAGTATAACACTAACGAAGTCTCCAGTGGGTTGCTTGTGTGTATGAACTACGTGAAATCGTGAGTCATTAATTATGCACAGTGTCTAGCTTTGAGCAGTCTGCCATAGCTGTCAATTACACTAGTGGTCCACATTGCGGTTAGCATTCCGTACGGTCATGGTTCCCGCCAATTGTGTCCGTCTGCTGCTGAATGTGGACAGTTGTTTTGTAGGACTTTAATTAAATGCTAACAGTTTTCAATTGTCATCATCGCGCCGTGCTTGTAGGCTTACTCACTGCAAATGCCATCGTCTTCGTCATGCGTACCACGACTGCCATCATTATCATTTTTATGTCGCGCTTAATTAATATTTCATTAGAGACATAACCCCAGGCATACACCGGTTTCGTGAGTACGAGTGACGAGTAAATTTATCCTGACCAAAGGATATTGACGAAGATCCTGACCAATCGGTATTCAGAAAAGCCAAGTGTGCTGCCATTATTTACACTGTAAATAAGTAAACGATGGTGTTGATAAGGCATACTATGTAGTATGCTAAATACAACACAACGCTACAATTTAAACGCTAAATAATTAATATTTGATAATCAAAATGTTCCCCGTTTTTGATTTAGGCGATTCGTCTTAGGATATTGTTTATCAAGATTCAACTTGATCCACTTCAATTCATTTATGGAATACTGCCGTAGTTAAACATATCGAACATATCTCAAACGGTTGAGATCCAGGTCTTAAGTAATATATTTTGTGTTACGTTAGCCCAGAAACAAACTATTATCTATTAGAATAGAAACTTGGCAACTTAGATAATAGTTTAACTTAACTTTCAACCAACTTTGATTGTAACTAAAAAACAAAAGTTTGTAGACTCTAAGTAAGAAGTATATAAAATTAGAAAAAATAGTGTTTCATCTATCTTTTGAAAAGATGTTGGACGTTTACATTTTGTTTGTGAGTAATTTTGAAACTTTTACGTTACTACATGAGTACGCAAACTATTGTTGATTATCAATACTATTACGTGACGTTCATACCGTAACGTGACAGGTGATACTGAGACACGTGTTGGCCCTTTTATTATAAACGATAGCTGTTTATAATACGCATCTCATTGTCTGTTGACGCTTTTCTAGGCTTCAGGAAAAATTGGCGTAGATAACAATAATTTTGACAAAAGCCCGAAGCCCGAAAGCTCTTGTCTTGTCTTTATCGACATCGCGTCTGTGCTGTTTCTAGGCGTTGACAGGCATATTCGCTATTCGCATTAGCCAAAATCATGATATCGATACATGGTTTGATGTAAAAACTCGTTCAGGAGGTCAGCTAGTTTCTAAGAACAATTTTAGACAAAAACCTACCGCAAAATTATTACAACAGTGAAATTTTTTGTAAGAATTTGTTTAATTACATGTATTCGTGTAGGCCTGTATTTGCTTAGCGTGTGCCTTAATTTGGATGCTAATTTATGAGTACTTGTGTATATCTAATTTATATGAGTCAATGCTGCTGCTTCAAAGGGAAGAGTTGGAATTGCTTGACATTTCTGAAGGATGACTCGCATTTGCCTTACCTAGTTAACGCGTTTTCTTATATCTTAGTAGGAAAAAGCATAGTGGCTTGTAGGATTGGTTTTTATAGTCGTAAATGGGACAGGTGAAACAGACGCTTAATCCTTTGAACACAGATTTAGCATTCCTGTAATTTACGTTTACAGAACGAATGCACACACAGAACGAATGTACACACAGTACATTGGCAACTATATTTCACCGCAGATGTGTAAGTGTGTGTGTTCGCACGCGCACCGGCGAACAATCTATAGACCGTGTACGAATAGTCAGTATTTGTAATTAATTTCCTGAAACTTGTGCGTCGAGTAAATTAAAATTAAATTTATACTCGCAGAGAGGCACTTGGAGAAGTACTGGGGTTGGATTGCCTACATTTGGAAATTAATTTACAGCGGGACCACCAAACAAGGAAACTCACTACACTGCCCAAGTGACCGGTATGCGTTTGATCCTACCCTACAATTCACTGTATCCTCCCCTCCGTTTTCCTTATTCTGTGCTGTCTTTTACGTGATATTAAAACTGCTCTTTCCTTCTGTCCGTGCTTCGTCTTATATAATTAAAATAAATGAAAATTTTACGTCTGTATTTGTATAGTTTAATTGGCTTTGATCTTCAAGAGACGGATGATGTTTGATCCAACCCCACTATTTATCTCAGTCTTTCATCTCCTCTTTCCTTCTCTTCCCCCAATCACTCCTTCTCCCTTCCCCTCAAACTTTCTTACACACACGCGCGCACCAAAGTTGAACATTGTTCCATGTAAGTTTTTTTTTTAACTCGATGAGGTCGTGTTAAGCGTTCATCACTGAAAATTGAAATCTTCAGGAGGTTAACAGTTTTCGTGTCCTGTTTTATTATCAGTCGTTTTCTGCTACAATCGGTTATGTTCCTTCTCTTCCCCCAATCACTCCTTCTCCCTTCCCCTCAAACTTTCTTACACACACGCGCGCACCAAAGTTGAACATTGTTCCATGTAAGTTTTTTTTTTTTTTAACTCGATGAGGTCGTGTTAAGCGTTCATCACTGAAAATTGAAATCTTCAGGAGGTTAACAGTTTTCGTGTCCTGTTTTATTATCAGTCGTTTTCTGCTACAATCGGTTATGGAGGTTCAAACACTGCCGCTTACTTAGTACGATTCTCTGTCAGTGGCGTTGACACGTGCAGAGTGAAATTCACAAAAATTCGTACAAATTCTGTTACAACAAGATTTTATGAACATTTTTTCTTCAAAGGATCTTCGTCTTCCTCTTTCTTCTTAACACGCTCTCATTGTGTTTTCCGTTACGTTTCTATCCAAAAGACTTGCAAGCAGTAAGCCTGCAGTTTTAAAGGATTAAAGAAATGTGTAAGTATTTAAGGATACAAATGTTTCTATACTTATTACATTCCAGATCGTAAGACGTCTGGTTTTTCACTGTAGAGAACTACACGGCATTTAGTTTCAAGAAACGCCATATTTATATTTATTTATGTTTAAGACGAAACGTTTAGCCATAGTGTTGTCTATACACTATCTGCCTCGTGTAGAAAGCGGGGGGGGGACAGTTTGTATTATATTAAAAGCAAAATATAATATGTAAACTACTTCGCTGTAGTTAACAATGTTTGACTTTCCGGTCAAAAATAAAATTAAAGCATATGTAATGTCGAATAAGCATTGAGTATTTCACATTAACAACAACTTGTCTGCGGAACACGACACGTATAATGTTGTTACGATCAAAGTTTGTCGCCTCTGTAAAATTGTCAGATTGTTGCAGAGTTCAGAATGTTCTTCTCTAACGAGTTTTATTTGCTGTAACATTTGAAGTGTAAAACAAACTCCACTTTTTATAAGTGCCAAACATTTGCTGAGCTCAGCTTATACCGACCAAACAAAAAAACTTGTGCACTATCGGTGGAAATATTTTGTACACAGCCAAGAACTGCATCTACAAAGGACAGAGTGTGTCCGCGCTCAAAACTTTGTACGGCGGAACGCTTCGCCTACTTTGTGAAGATCTTTGTTGGCGGAAAACTTATTAGACGAGAAGCTAGAACTTCGCTCGCTAGTTCTTGTTTGTAACATATCCAGTTCCAGCTATTCTTAGTTATGATTCCTCAGACGTCGGGTATTTACATTAGAATGCCTACAAGGAAGAAACAAGTTTTTGATACAAACTTTGCTTCTTGCGCTTTAACACAGACGTATACTTGTTTAGTTCGCATTTTAACAAAGCAAATATTTTCTCGCCAATAGAAACGGAGACGTTCTTTTATATTTTTCTGCGTCATATCACTGCGTCTTTAGTAACAAAGTGAACAGTAGGGTACCAGTTTATTGTCGTAATGTAGTATCAATTTTTATAGAGTCCGACTTTTTTATATCTTGTATGTGTTCAAAAAATCCACGCTTACTGATTACAGATGAAGGGAGTTTATCTATTTACATGATGACTATAATATCTTTAAAAAAGTATTTATCATAGAAAATTTGCTTTTTAGGGGCTTATCAGGCTAGCAATCTAAAGGTCCCGGACGCAATTAAAAAAAAACTTTTTCTTGTCCCAAGTCGACTCCTGGGATGACATCCTGGGGTAATAATTGGCACTACCAATTACCAAACATTGGTAATTGGTACTACCACTATTGGGGGGTATGCTTGGCGCTACCCACACTACCTTCTTGTATGCCGAACTGTTCATATAGTGTAGTTTTACCGACCGAACTCCTAAACTACTTCGGTGGTACAAAAATGTGCCATAATGATAATAACAACAATAATAATAATGACTATTATTTGCTTTTAAGTATAAATATCTGTGACTAACATAGTAAATTCAGTGAGGTTGAAGGTCAATTGTTTAGAAATACTAACTTACCTTCCTCCTCCTCCTCCTCCACCTCCTCCTCCATTTATAACTGCCTCTATTTTCAAGCCATCTCTTGCGGCGTCGGCGTCTTTTTTCCTTAAGATTTATACTTCAGAGTTCAATTTGCTTAGGTACTCTTTCGTGTTTCTTCCGTTTTGTTCTTAAGACATGGTTACAAATCCTGTCTGTACGCGCATCCTTTCATATACGAGAAATATGATATAATTCTTCCCCTTGTATCTGAGAAGTCTCATGTCCTCAGCTTCTCAGATGCATAAGATATATGAGGATCAGTACAGCCAAAACTTTATAGAAATTCATCTGTGTTTCTTTTCTTGTCGTCTTTCCCATTTCTCTTTCAACACTTTTACAATTCGTGTGAAATGTGTTTCACTTTCTTTCGATGTCTGATGCATATGTAATACCGCTCGTTCTATTTTATCGTCAATTAAGTGATACTAGGGGTTAGTTTTATGAAATTGGCCCTTATGAACGGAGTGTCGTCTTGTTACATTATTTATCGGAAATCAAGGACAGATTGATTGTTAATTCTCAGAAATGGGTATAAAAATTAACAATTCATGATAGACATTTCCTGCAAAACTTTTACAGAATTTAAATTTGTAACACGATGGTAGGTGAGTTCATTACATTAAGAATATTTTGTTTTCAACATTTCTTTTTTCTTGACTGTATTTTACGTTTAGAAAGTTTTTTTTTTAATATGAAGAAAATAAACGATATTATTATTATTATTTTTATATTTTAATTGTAGGCTAGTTTGTAAATAATGTGATACATGATAAAATTATCGTTGTAGGCCTATATGTAGTTTGTTTAATCCAAAGTAGGGATAAAATATAGCTGTTGCCTCGTAACTAGTAGCTACGGAAAAACAAAATTTATTGTACAACTTCATCGGTTAGCCTCAGTGTGTTTGTGAAAAACAAACGTCAACATTTATTTACTCTTAGGCATGTTTACGTTTTCATTGCCTATTTACGCGCGATTGGGATGAGTGTCCTGATCTTGTCCTCCTCTCACCAGTCTGTAAGCCTTGTTGACGTCCGAAATAGAGTGGCAATTACCATCACAAGTGTGTTCACAGTCGGCTGGACGCACGTTTCTTTACGAAAATCATACTTCTATGAGCATGACATATTATTCATGAAATGGATTGCTTGCGCAAACTCTGTGTCGTTAAAGCTGTCTGCCGTTCTAGTAGATTAAGTGTGACATGTGCCCTTTCTGCAGTAAGTGAAAACTTCAGGATCTCATGTTAAGTTTTAAAGTCAATGTAAAAGAGCCCTTTTTATATCAAAATGTGTGTTTTTCTGAAAAGTATAGGCAGAACGTGTTAACTAAATTTCGGAAAAAGCAAACGTTTACTTTTTCTGCAAGTTATTCGTATGTGGAATGAATACTTCTGTTTATTTTCGTTAGCAGACTTCCTTGCCTGTACTCGTAACTACAGATCTAATTAGTGTTGTCTAGTTAGCTTTTAACTAGTAAACTCTCTACTAACATCAAAATTTTGACTTCCATTTTTAGCCCGCGGTACTCCTGAATGTACAAAACTTTCTAATCATTATATTAGAATTTGGTTAAAATTTTTTACAATTTGATGTTTCACATGGATTTCTATGATGTTATCAATCTTTTTTTGACCTCTGGCGTCCCAGAAATTTAAAGTTTCCAAAACCGAAGACTATATTCAGAAACTCACTAAATTCTCTAAATAATAAAAATGCTACTGCCTATCTACCACCTACCTAATAAAAATAACACGTGCGTGTCTGTCTATTTTTCACGTCATCATCTTTTCCTCAAACCGCCGTGGTAAAGTTTACATCACCAAGTCTGTAATTAACCACTTAGAGTGACGAGCTTCTCGGTGCCTGTACGTGTCTACGTATAGATGTAGCGTTGTTAATGACGGAGACCAGCTAGACTGTTGTTTTGCCTCAGCAGTAGGTAGACGTGGTTGGAGTCGGTCAACTCGAACACACACCACAGCACAACGAATGTACACCCTGTAAAGCGTGGTCTCTTACATTGACCAATCCCGCCTATTGCTCAGTTCATCTCCTTCTATTGTAATCTGTCGATTCGTAGTGAACTTTTTCTACCATCTACAATGTCAAAAGGATAATTTGTGAAGTAATGTATATATCGATTTAAATAGTAGCGGGTTGTTTGGATCATCTACAAGCAGCATGTGTGTTTATTGAACGTTTTTCGTGGGAAAGAAAATTCTAAATAATTGTAATGTCTTTTAATTATTGTTGACCGTAAGTATAATTTTAATCTGTCGTAAGAAATTAGAGTAAAATATTTTTTCCGAAATATGATCTTATAGTCATAAAAACACGTGTATTGTTTTTTACAGTGTCAGCGTAGTATTACTTGTCTAGCTTTATACGCAATGCATGGAAGTTAATTCCCACATGAAAACATATTTTCTTATGTTTCAGATCGTTGATGGCATGCCACGTCTCTCTTTTAAGGTAGGAGCCGTTTATATTTTTATGTTTTCCTTTCAGTGAATAATGAAAATAATTTTTGAAGTTATAATAAAGAGACCTTTTAGTTGACCTTTTAGATATTTTCGCTCGTAAGGTCTGCTGGCAGATGTAATCTCTGTACTGTCGCTGTCATGTGGATTGCAAGAAACAACTTATGGTTCGAATTAAATGCAAAATATAGTACCGTCATTATAAAAACCAATTAAAAATTCGAATACTCTGTCAAACAAGTTGTTTTAATTTTGCAACAGAGCATTTACGTTCTTCTGTCTACACAGAGAGCAATAGTTGTTTTGCATTTAGGAAGGGTTTTAGAAACTAGTCCAAATGACTTCTATGAAAAGTAAAGGAATAAAGTGAATTGAATTCTTGTTCGAATCAAAGCAAACTCGGTTACAGAAACCTCAAACCAGAGATTTGATATAAAGAATTGATGAGACTGGTCGGCTTTGAACTGGTCGGGCCAATTCTCGTAAGTCATCCGTAGTGACATGTCTCTTTTCTTTTTTGATATAAAATGTTATATACATTCACAGAGTACTTCTGTTTACTAGAAATGGAAAACAGCAATGTTCTAGAAATAGAGATGTAACATTTCGTTTGAAGAGAATACTGTTACTTTTCTAGTATATGCTTTATTTACAGTTAGCAAAACCAGCAAAATTGTATTGGATACAAGTAATTACACATTACTAGAAACGTACATTTCTACTTGTACTGATTGGATAAACTCTTTCTGAGCTCCAATTTATGTCACTGGTATTTTGTAAAACAATACTGATGTTTAGACTGTGTTATGAAAATGTAATGGATATTTATCTTAACGTTGCTGTGTGGCACGACGACAGATTTCTTCTCTCTACGAGAAATGTGATGCCGATTTTTAATTCTGTCCTGATGGGGTCCAATCCATAACTCTCCTTGGCAATCTTTCCTGTACCATTCTTTTCGTGTGTCCATACCATTGTAATTTTTTTGTTTGGACAAAATCGTCAACATTTGAATTTTTCACATTCATTCTGTCCTTAATGACTTAATTTCTAATTTTCTCACGTCTGGATACTCTTGCCGAACGTCTCCAAAAGTCCATCTCTGCTGTCATTAATTTTGTTCTTGTATGTTTATTAGTAGTCCAAACTTCGAAGGCGTAAGTCGTTATACTTCTAACAATGGTTTTAAATAGTTTGGTTTTAGTTTCTGCTGTAATTTGCTTATCCCACAGGATTCCGTTTATTGTAGATATAGCCATCTTTCCCAAATTAATTCAGGATTGCGTTTCTTTGTCTTGCTTCCCACTGGCCGTAATTTTCACCCCTAAATACTTGTATTCCTGTAAAATTGATACAGGAATATCAGAAATGGGGACTAACGGTAAATATGAATAAAACAAAATACATGGCAGTAGGTGACCTTCATCAAGACTTGATATTGGAGGAAGACATGGGGAAGATTTCATATACAGAGGAATACAAGTATTTAGGTATGTTCTACTGAAGTATATAAATTCATGTAGTAAGTATTTAGTTTATACATATTTGTCGGTTCATTAAAACAGTTGTTAAACCGAATTAATTCTGCATAAAACTGTTTTGTGTAACACTTATTAAACTTCATGGTAGGCATTCGTAAAACAATATATCTATACGACTCCGTTCAAGAATGCAGAAATACTTATTTTAAAATGTTTAAAATGAGTAGACATCAAATGAGTAGGCCTATGTTACGATTTCTTTACGTTATTTTTTTGTTGCTAATTTTTGTTTTATTGAAATTTTGTTGCTTTGTACGGTCGAATTTTCCTGTATTAAAAATGAAATTCGGGAGTATAAAATATTTACGCTCCCGTTCGTTGGAAGGAAGGAAGGAATATATATTGTAAAAACAAGGGAGCGGCGAAGGCAGATAATATACAGTGGAAAATATATGTGGAAAAGTTGGTGAATATGTTATGAGGGTGGTAATTTATGTAGGGGAGCTTTCCACTTAGTAATTAGTAATGTATCAAAATCACGGGGCGACTTTTCAAGAACGTCTGAATAGGCGCGTGCGCGGTGCACGGCGCGCGGCGAGACAAAGTGACACGCACACTGCAGTAAATAATGCAAAACATTAATCTACAATATAGAGGCTAGGGAAAGGAGCGCATTGCTGTAGGCAGTTGGAGAACCCTTCAGATTGTTGAAGTGGTGAAAGTTTTGACGTGTGCTTCATGGTTGAATAATGAGTAGGCGGCTCCCGTCCATTGTGTTATGTACCATCAGTCCGTTTTTTGTTATGGACGACAGTAAATTGTTCAGTAGTCGAATTACAGCGTCCATTCAATGTATTGTTTACTGATTCGTGTTTCGCTTGGCAAACGTCAAGCCTCCTTCCTCCTTTCGGTCACCGCCGTCCGCCACCAAAGGCTACCTCTCAATGGCAGTGCCATAGCGGTTTCTCATAGTTTTCATAGCAGTACGTTTTTTTGATTTAAGATACCGTCACATAGTAGAAAAGCCACGTTCTTTAGATTGAAAATATAGGAGTTAAAAAATTCTGCGGTTGTTATAGTTTTTATTTTAGTTGTAAATTTTATTGCTTTTACAAAATAATTATTAACTTTGTTTTATGTAGTGTAGCATAGAAACTGCTCATAACCTTTTTCAGTCGTATAGAACCGCAATAAACTAAAAACGTTCCTCTTTAATTTCCGGAGTGCACAATTATTTTTTTATTTGTTGTCAGTCTTCCACGCGAAATGTATGAGTATGGCTAGAAATGTTTAAAATATTTGTGAAAATGGTATGAATGCCTCAATGTATTTTTTCAGTAATTAATCACACACACACACACACACACACACACACACACACACACACACACACACACACACACACACACACACACACGTGCTATACTGTGCATGCTTTGCTACCGGTGGCTTCATCCGATCGCCGTCCTTGCCTGGCACACTATGCCTCATCGTTGGCACGGGAGTGAACTGGCCCTTCGGCTGGAATGGAGCTGATGTATGTCAGGCCAAAAGTGTGGTGGTCCATACGAACGGGGCCAGGGCACTGTCGTACGAACGTGGTGGTTGTGGTTAACCCAGCTAGAGTAGACTTTCCTTAATACTGTACAGATCTTTCTGGGAGTTCGGGTGTGTGTTTGGACTTTGGTGGGCCACACACTTGGTTCTTCTTCCGAAGTTCTCCTACTCCACGATCCGCGTCTTCTTTGACGCTCGGACATTCTACTGTACATGCTTTTCAACGTTTTCCATATTCCTTGATTTACGACTTTCAGAATTTATGTTATATCGTTAAATGATCCCTTTTTACTCACTAGTTTCTTTATTTTGGTGATGAAGTTGGAATCAAAGGACTCGGAGAAAACAGTTGTATCTATTCAAGTTTATCACTCAGAACGATTTGCAGGCGAGTAGACGGCACACAAAGTCTGGTGGTTGAGTGTCAGGTTATAAACACATTTAATATATTTTTGTGTTTGGTTAGAGTTTCCTGTGGATGAAAAAACTTACCCAAACTCTATGAGATGTTAATGTTTCTCATAACATCGTCAACAGTACTTATCGAACCAGTGGTTCTGAAGTTATTGGTCTTGAGTAAAAAAAGTGCAAGTACCAGAAGGCCAATGAATTCGTAAATCCTGTTCATGTTTACCTCGTAGAAAACTAATTTTCTTGTTATAGACATTATATAATCACACAGCTGTACGCTGTACCCTATAGTTTCAGCTTATGCTTTACGTAGCCTTAAGACTAACCAATAGCGTATTGTATTATATAATGTAAATCGATTTAATTGGGAGATTGATGTCTCAGAGTCCCGATTTATTTCAGTTCGCGGAGAACGGAAAACAAAAGTTCGTCTTCTGACTGACTGGCTTATTTTGGTTTGCTTTAAACAATTTCTGAAGCATGCCTTACTTTAGTAACACGCGCGCGCGGGTCTACACACGTTTTCACTTTCACTTTACACCAGATCGAGTGGCTTCTTCTTCCTAATACTCCTTAATGTCTGCCTGTTATCAAGTAACTCTGTAATGTTTGGTTAGTCGAACGATTGCTTGTTTCTGTTCATCTTCTCTATTTCATCATTTATTAACGATGCTATTATATTTTGACAATCTACTAGGCTTATAAACAGTTTATAAAAAATAGTCACTCTGTCTCTGTTAACTTTTGTAACACAACTAAAATTTACTTTCTATACAATGAAATAAATTCATATGTAAAAGTTCTTTTTGTCTTATTTACTATATAGTTACTGATTTTTGAAATAACATTTGTCATCGGTTAGGTCTTTTTATTACGAACATTCTGATATAAGCCCATCTCAAAATTTTCCATATAACGAAAGTTATTTAAATTAACGTATTTTTTATGAGTATCCCGTAAAATAATTTCGTACCCTCGCACACGCGCACTATACGTGCGCTAAGCACCCTTACGCACCATATCACAGCACTTAAACCTGTTTTACAAGCCTAAAATACTTAAACTAACATTTTTCACAATGTCCCGAATCAACTAATTTATAATGTTCAAATCCTGCAATCTCTACTGTTTATGTAGTGTCTTTATATGGTATCATATGATTTTACTCTCTGCTACATTCCATATGCAATTGTAATGTCCATTGCAGTGTGTGTGTGTGTGTGTGTGTGTGTGTGTGTGTGTGTGTGTGTGTGTGTGTGTGTGTGTGTGTGTGTGTGTGTGTGTGTGTGTGTGTGTGTGTGTGTGTGTGTGTGTGTGTGTGTGTGTGTGTGTGTGTGTGTGTGTTAATCAGTTATTATGAACTTTGCGTGTCAGTTCTTTCAAAATCTTGTGAAAGAAATCTCTTTAAAGACAGTAAAATATACGTGAAGTTCTCTTGGTAATATATTGCAAATATTGTCTAAGATTTGTGTAAACAACGCTGTAGAGTTACCGGGAGCGCTGTAAACTATCGTTATTGTTTGAAACCACCGACAGTGTAACTAACTACATTGTTTATATATTTAATAAAAATCGTTGTTGGGGCGTGTGTAACTTGTAAACACAACAATGGTGTGGTTTCTTGTATTTCAGTCACGCTTTCGAAACTAAAGCAAGAAGGAATTATTTGTGCCCAGAGTCTAGTGTATATTTACGTTATCTGTAACCCCCCCACACGTTGTGTGTTGTGTATGGTGTGATACAACACAATACGTCAATAGGGGTAAACTTGTATTCGTCCAATACATTATGGTTTGACTTAATTACGTAATGTGTATGTGCGGCTCGTTTCTCTTACCACGGCTGTTTTTGTATGTTTTACTCTGAAAGTTTGTAAAGAAATAAAAACGAGATTTGCAATACTTAAAAGGCATTATTTAGAGAAGAATAGTTTAGCATAAATAGGTTCAGCTTGTAATTAAACATCTTATTAAGATATCATAGCTCTAGCGGATTGTTCAGTAAGCGTAACATTCGGCGGCTACATGACGGACAAAAATCGGTTGAAACCTGAATGAAATATGGGCTTTTAAAATGTGTATTGCTGGGGCGGCTAGGGAAGTAAAACATATGTGCGCCTAGAGAATGCTGTGCGGGTGAATCTATATGTATATACAGTAAAAGGCGAGAGCGGACTAGGAAGTATTAAGCCTGTGTTAGGAAATATATATCCATCAGCAGTCCCAAAAGGCTCAGTAGAAGATAATGGACGAGAGAGCAAAAGAAGCTACATGAAGAAGCCTGACCGATGGTTTTGAAGATCGTTGGAGGATACCAGAAATGTTGACGAGAAACAGTATACACGTATAATGTGCTATGGGTGTTGATATACGATATAGCTTCGACGTGATTAGCCAAATAAAGATACCACATCGTAGTATCGAGCGTTCTCTGTTTGTTACCACGCAACACAACGACGACTTAGTATTCCAAAGCAATTGCTAAGCCAGTGGTATAGTATAATAGTGAAACGAAAATTTTCCAGTTTTGTCTCTTCATGTACGGATTGAAGGACGCACATTGTGTGGAACAGATTCCTAACATGTAAGTCGAAAATGGAGAAGCGTGTGATTGTCTAAAACAAGTTTTATTTGTCTTACACATCGAACATCGTATTCATTAGAATGAAATTCATCCATATAACGTAGGTTACTATGAAATATTAACGTTAAGACATTTGTATAAACATTTTTGTTATATATTGCCTGCACAGAACTAATATCGCTAAGAAGGCCGTGATTTTGAGCGCTTCTTATTGATAGAAAAATTAATAGGGGAAGTCCGTGTAATTTGGACCGGTGTGTAATTCGGACCGCTTAAAAATTTCGTATGTGCAAGGTTGGTCACCCCTTGGCTGAGTGTAGGTGGTCTGCATGGCTGAGGGTAACTTTCTGTTTGCAAGTTGTTTTGCTATGGGATTCAAGGTTGAGGGGGAGAGAAGAAAAGAAGTTTATTGCTCACATTCCTTAAAAAGTGTGCCATTGTGACATAGAGTGGTGTGAAGGTATAGTTGGAGTTTACAGAGTGTTTGACACGTTCTCGTACTGAGAAAATATTAAGCTAAGCTCAGTTGAAGTTTCATAAATCTGTTCAAAGTAGTCGTTATAATATTTATTTAAAAACGAAATCTTTACACAATGTGTAATTTGGACCGCCAGTACGTGTGTAATTTGGTCCGGTGAACTCTTTGTCTGTGTTGTATATCGCGTGACTTTAATCGTCTTTCTAAAGAATGCTGGTTTTCAGTATCCAAGTGACGTAAATCTTCTTTTAGGGCTCATTTCACTGTAAGCTCATGCATCATGTTATATAGAGTATTAAAAAAATTAAATCAGTCTCTGAAGTCCTCTTTGTGTCATTAAGCACTGTGTTCTTATGGTGTCCCTACTATCGCGTTCCAATCACAAAATGCAGCCACTGGATATCTCCTTTTTCAAACCAGGTATTTTTTTTTAAATACTTACGTGTCTTCTGCTATATCCACTAAATTGAGAGAAAACCTGTTGCTCGTCTGAACACCTGAATAAACAGCACAGTGATTTCTTAGTGGCCATGGTGGCATCTCCAATGGCCACGACAATGGAAATTGCTATGAACGGTTTCAGACGCATTGGTCTTTGGGCAGCTGGTAGAAATGTAATCTCCGACAAAGATTTCACGCCGTCTTTGTTACTGATTAGTCAGTGCAAAATTTACACACAATTTCAGAGACATCTCGGAACGTAACTCCATATAATAACTGAAGAGATCCTTCCTCTGAAACATATATTTTTTGAAGTAGAGACCATCAGCCTACTGTCTTTAACATCAGCAACAGGGCCGATAAAAATTGCAACAAAGAAACATACTCCATCTGGCATGCTGTTGACTGGGACACCACACAAGGATTCTTTAGAGACCCACACCTATCCTGATGCCTATTCAACCAAAGAAGAAAAGGCTGTTTATCACAGACACAATGAATAAGTTAAAAACGTATGCCTTGTGTGTGTAAAGTGTATGATGATGACTTGATTCAGTCCAATAGTTGTAAAAAGAGGGCGCATTAAAATTGTGCCAATATAAGTTATAAATATTTTTATTATTGTGCCATATATAAAAAAGTGACCTTAATATTGCTTATAATAATATTTATCTGTGTATTGTAAAAAAGTACGTCAATGAGTAGCTTAAACGTGCATTATATGTGTTTACAAGTACCAGTCCATGTTACACGCCATCGGTCCGAATTACACGCAAACAAATTATGATATAAAAATTCGTATTACCTAATTTACGCAAGTCAAATTAAAATTTATTTATTCCAAAGTAATTAGTATAGTATAATAAATTTCGTACATACGATTTGTCATGTTTTCACTAGAGATAACGATGTTATACCGGTTTGAAGTTAAATGGTCTAAATTACACGGACCTCCCCTATAGGTCTATGATATACAGTTTTATCCATTAAGCCGTAAAAAACGAAACGAATGAAGATATAAAGTGAAAGAACTTAAAGATCTCTACCTAAACATATAGTGCTAACTTCGGTTCAATTTATCTGTTGAACTTAAAGATCTCTACCTAAACATATAGTGCTAACTTCGGTTAAATTTATCTTATATAAAGTTTATAAATAGGTTAGACAATAGGGCAAACAAGGAGAATCGGCGCATTCAAGGAGTCTTTGACTTGGATTATTGTTAACTTGTGTGGCAGCATGGTTACATGTAATGCTTTCGTGTATGCGGTTGGGCTGTTACGTGTAACGAATTGCGATCAACATCATCTAACGCTTGTCTTCCCCGTTTATGTAGACACCCTTTACGCTTGAATAGTGAAAACGTGAAGCCGATGAATATTTTTATCCAAGCTAGACAACATACCAATCATGTCCCCCGTCTTCTTTCTTTTTTACCTAACACTAGATCTGAACATGCGGACATTGTCGCAGAATGTGTAAATCACTAATAAGGACTCAGTCACGAAGTAAGCGTTGACCGCTCTCCCAGAAACCATGGGCTTTAACGATAATGTGTCTATAACCCAGTTTGTTTACAGAACGAATAAAATCCTTAAGAACGATTGTCATATCCCGGACATATTCACTTTATGTACTTTTGGTAGCTAAGAATCCAAGAATGTACAGAATATTTCCTGGATACGTGTCAGTGGCAAGTGGTTTACAAACCATCCTAAATCGAAATTTTATTAAATGGACTGAACGAATTGGAATACGCCTGCCATACGCAAAGCATTATAACCATTCCAGTGATATTAACATCTTTTAAATCGAGCGCAGTTATTCGTTCCTGAATGTTTGTTCTGATATTTCCACACCGGTATTACTTCTTGGATCAGCTTCCGTAAAAGAATAACGATACACTAAGATTGGCGGCAGGCAAATAGAAGGGTGAAAGATTGATATAGACTAACCGCTAACACAGAACTCATTTTACAGTAAACTTTTATATACCGATATGTACTTACCGAATCAAGTAGTTAATCTGATTTACAGTATGCTTCTAACTAGTGAGATTAGACTTCTCATCGCGTTTTTAATTTCCCTTCTGTATTTTTAAAGCGAGTGATACATTATAACGTTTCCTCACTGAAAGTGAGTGGACAACTTTTTCTGTTATTCCGACACAGTGGACATATCGGTACTATTCCGCAAAACGGTAAATTTCTGAATGAGAGCATTTTATAAAAAAGGTTTTGTTGCAAACCGAAGTCCGAAAAACAATCAACAAACACAAAAACGGTAATTTGTACAGAAACAGTACAGGAGAAATCAAGTTTTGCTATTAAAATCTAGACCACAGATGCTGTTTTTATTCTTGAAATAGACCTATACATTAAGAGACTCGTAGAACATAAAAGGTTTTAAAAAGGATTTAGCGCATTACATTTAGTAGTGTAATATAATGTAATATAACAATGCACATATACAGACGTGTTATCGTTTTATACAGTCTAATACTGGTTGAGTGACTGGTAGCGCGGTGTGTGTGTGGGGGGTGTAGAAGTTACTATGGAACGGACAGTGAGTAGTTTGTACAAGATTATAGGCCTACAAATGTTTTGTATGACAGAACGAATTTGTATTTGAGAAAGCCGTGAAGTGACAAAGATAGTGGACATTGAGGGAAAGGGATAGAAATGGGATCGGTGGTGGATGAAATGGTGGATTTCAGGGTGGATGAGAGTAATGAAATGGTGGATGGTGGATGAAATGGTGGATTTCAAGGTGGATGAAAATAATAAAGTGCGAGGATAGGACAAGAATTAACAGGAGCCAACAAAACAAAACAAAAAACAAGGAGGTTAGAACACTTCTACAGTGCATAAAGTGGAAAAAGCGAAACTGAGGATTGGATTTATCCTGAGAGGAAGCAAACTGATAACGGTGTTTGAAGTTTAAGGTCCTGGAAGACATACAATGCGGAGTGTCATATGAAGCGTTGGAGGCTGAAACCAAGAATAGATATGAGACAGTACACACTCTCTTCTTTCTGAAACCCTGTACGCAGGGTGTACGTTTAGTGTACATTATACAGAGCTTTCCGAAAATACTGGGCAACGTTTTATTGGCCAGAAGTCACATCCGTGGATGTAGATGTCTGTTATAGTCTTACTCTCGTAATCGTCGACTCAGAAAAAACTGGAATACCCTGTGCGGCGCGTCTAATAACAAGGCATTGTCTTGTAGACTAAACGTCTTTGCACGAGTAACTTGGACAGAGTTAAACCTTAACTGATGAATGCACGGAATAAAAGCCGTAAGCAAATTCGGTGCGTGAACAGAGGAAAGGAATCTGTAAATTTGCTACGCTTTATAATCTAAGTCGATTTTAGTAATGTTTGTAGTAAAATCAGTTATTGTTTACGGTTTTTGCTATTGTTCATAGCTTTCAAGACTTTTGTATTGGTATCATACCAACACTAGGTTTAAGAAAATTAGTTAACGATACAGAGGAGGGAGAAGTAATTACTAAAAATTTTATATTACATGTTGCTTCATTTGTAATGTTTTTATAATGAGACTTCTCAGTTAAATAAACATGTCACAGACTCATGAGTAAGCAGTCGTGCCATAACCTCTGAACATGGTATTCAAAATTGGCTTCTGCTGCGCGCGTGTACTATTCTCTCTCTCTCTCTCTCTCTATCTCTCTCTCTCTCTCTCTCTCTCTCTCTCTCTCTCTCTCTCTCTCTCTCTCTCTCTCTCTCTCACACACACACACACACACACACACACACAGTTAGCCTGTAAATACTACTGAATTTTGATCCACACTCCGTGAAATATTCTAAACCCATGATGAGTGTAATGCTTTTGAAGTGTGGAAGCACAATTAAAAGAAAACACGATGTCGCTTCACTTCATTAATTAATTCTAAAGGTACGATTGTTTCTCTATGATCATCTAAACCAGAACAATTTAAAATCAAAATGGTAGCAAACCCAGCTGAACTAAATGCATATATCAACTCGTTTCTTAACATATACATGTATTTTTGTTGTTAGGTACACGATTATGTTCAAAATTGTGTAAAGAATATCATCCTATAATTCCATTCACAGCATGGTGTATTTAGCGTGCATGATACGACTAGCTAGATACATGAGCCTACTTGCCCGGACTGGTACTCAGATAAGCAGTTAATTGAAGTACTTTAATTTATAGTTATTGTAATGTGAGATACGGTTATTTTCAAAGCAATACGTAAGAAAGGGGAATAAAAAATTTGTAAAGTCATGAATAATATAACAAATATGGTATTGAGTTTCCTTGGCCTAGAACGGGTTGTTTGCTATAAATGGACACTGCCAAATGCAGTATGCAACATTGCGTGCAGGTGCACCCTGATATCTCTAGTCCTGTACGGTAAATGGTTCTTTTTATCAGTGTTCTCTCTTTAAATATATATTTTACACAAACACATTTTCCAGATTTATCCCCCCACGCACATACACATACACAGCCCATAGAACAGAGAAATGAATCTATTTATTAACATCTTATTTGTTTCCATATTTTTCATACCTAAAAACATGATCATTCACTGAAGTATTTATGACCTCTAAAATAACTCTTCTGTCATATGTTATTTGCGTTTGTATTAACGCGACTAGGTTAATCATAATACCCATAAGTATATCTACATAAGTACATAAGTGTATCTACAACCCATAAGTTTGTATTTCTTAAGTCTTGATCCTTTCATAATGTATTCGCACAGTTTTCTTGTAGCATTTCAGTATTCCATTCCATTCCACTTCATTCCATTTTTTTTGTTAATTTACTCCTTGAAAAATAGTCTATGGTCGTTTATTTTCGTATAAATATCCACCACTAGGTGGTAGGATAATTAAAACTCCACCAAGAATCATTTCTGGTATCCTCGTGGAGATTCTTAGGAATTATTGGCTATTAAGTAGATTGCAAACGTGTAGAATTTTAAAGCAGATTTGCAAGATTACAAACGTATTTGCAAGATTACACTATTGTTAGTGTAAGATTATTTGTGGCGTATTAGTACAGTAATGTATTTTCATTTATCGTTCTGGAGAATGCCAGTACCTTTGCTACTCAATATCAGAGTATTCTGCTGCGAATTTAATCATAAAATAAGTTTCGGTTTCTTAGACGGAAAATCGTTTCTACATTATCATAGTTAATTTCATATAAAGCGGTAGTTTCTCCACAAATTAAGAAACAAAATTATTTTTCTAAACGTTATTACATCAAACTGATATGATTATTCTTTTCAGTGATCTTAAAATAAATTTACATCGAGATCAAACGGGGAACAAAATAAAACATGTGCTACTTTCGTTGTACAGTTAACAAACACATTTTTATAAGCTATTTAATTTTGTTATTTGTTTTAAAGTAGGCTTATTGAGCGAAAAACTCAAATTATACCAAGTACGATTACTTTGTACTGATAACATTAATGGATTAAGCGTTTTACCTGGTATGAGTCAGATCTACACGATGGTAAGTCGTCATATTTTACAATATACGCAGAAAGTATCTCGCTAGTTATTAAATTTTAAAAATATTTAAGCATACAAATATTTTAGAAATATTGATGGTGGTGTCCACTTTTAATTATTGGTTAGCCTGTGAACATTTTGAGGTTTTCAATAAAAAACATCGTGATATTGGTAAATAAAAAACAGCGTGTTATGGTAAATTAACCTCACTAACAAAATTGCGTTACGTGTGTTGGTCGGACAGGGAAGAGTGCCGACGTGCCCCTGTGCAAGTAATATGCCTTATAACGTGGGACCTTGAATTTCCGTGCTTGCTGTATTGGTATATTAGTCGGATACTCAATACCTTTAGGGACAGTCTTCTGCAATTTAAGTGCTGTAACATAAGCAAAAGGGAACACACAGGGTTAACCTTTAGTATGATAATATAAAAAGAGACATATCTTTGCGTAAAGTCGGATACCTAGTGTCAATAATTTATGAACATTATTTGTTGCAGCAGATCATATTATGGTAGAGTTGGTAATACCAGTTGTTTATACAGCGTGAAGATTACGCTTTCAAGTGGTGTTCTTTTTTCAAACAATTATCTGTTTTAACATTAAAATTACGTTAATTTCACAGTAATTTTGCAGACAGAGTGTATGTTATGATTGTAGATTGTGTGCTTGCGTGCGTACGTGCGCGCGGAAAGTCCATACAGCTTGTGCAAGTCTCTCTGCCTCTCTGTTTCATTACCCGGTTAGCTTCTTTAATATGTTTGATAATTTATTTGTCCACATCTTGTGGATATGGGATTGGCAATCCCGATGTGCCCTAGCTGGATTCTCAGTTTGTCTTGGGTGAGATCCCTTCCTTTTCTGTCTAGTCTCTCTTGACCGACTCTTGTTCTTTTCTGACCCCGACGGTATCAGAGTACTCGAGGGCTAGGGTGTCTTCCTTTTTTCATTCTAATTGCTTAATTTTGGGTGGCTTAGGATCTTAAAGTGCTCACTTATGCCGATAGGTGAGTACTGGAACTGGATACTAAGAAACGTTCAGTGCCAGAATAACTGATACAAAGTCACCAAATCCTATCTCAGAAAGAGAAGGGTGAGGGCGAATCTCCTGCCCCCCCCCAAAACAGGGGCCTTTCGACTAAGTTATAGTAACCATGACAGAAGAGTCTCTGGTCCTCCTGGTAGGGGGTTACCTGTTCATGTAAAACTTTATAATACTTGTAGTACCCAAAGCAGCCTCGGAGTAAGGACATGGGTCGTCCGAGGATGAGATGGGTGCCGGAACAGGTTTATATAATCTAATCCTTGAAGAGAAGAAGAAGAAGAATTTGCTTTAATCAGTTCGCCCTCTTCTTTTTATTCTTGACGGTAGTTCACTCTAATATTTTTCAGGACCATCGGTAGTCCATCATTCCTTTACCATACCCGTACGATTTCAGCCACCTTGTACTATTTCCTTCTCTGACTTTTCTCTTTACCTGTGTCTTCCTTCTTATTTCTTCGTTACAGACCGTGTTTGTCGTTGTACTGTATTCAAAGATTTTTTTTGTAAAGAAGTGTGGTCTCGATTCTTGAGTAGAGTGTTCGATTTTTCTCTTGTCTTTTGACCAGAATAGATTATTCAGTTTCATTTATGGCATGTTGCAGGTAGCTGCAATTGTTTAACATTTGGAAAATAATTATGTGTAGCAAACTGGAAATTGTATCATTTAAAACATAGATGGAAACAACTCCAAGTGCAACGCGGAATGTGATAGTATGAAGACGTGGAGAGTGCAACACGCGATAACTAAGGCCGCTGCGTATCCCGCTTTCTAACTTTATTAATAATTAGCTGCACCTGTTACGAACGAATACCGCGTTTTCAGTAACGGTGTCAAATCGTAAAACCGTGGTAATAACAAACGCCGTTAATTAAAGCGCGAGTAATTTCTTACAAAACACTTCGAACAGAATAATGTTTTGTTAATAGTGCTTTATTACTGAGCGATAAATTGTTTTATGCGCAGGGCGCATTGTGGTGTTTGTGTTGAAGCAATTTGATTGTCTAGCACACAACCGTTCCTAATGTCATACTTCGACAACTGTCGTTTCTCATTCTGTACAGTTGTAAAATCAAAATTAACGTAGTACATCACGTTAAAGTACTCAGATGTTTCCATATTTCCGATCGCCATATTCCTTGGTCCTCCTCAACATCAGTCTCCACATAACTCTGTCTTCTCTCCAGCCTTTTCTCAGTCTGCCTGGCCTCCTTCTGCTTTTCAAATCCCAAGTTCTAGTTCTGGAATTCAAAGCTCATGTTGCATTTGTTGCTTATAGTTACAGACAAAACATAACGTCCTCAGTTCCTGGAAGCGATCGAGCTGTCACTCACACCTCACAGTGGAGTGGGGCGAGGACGTCATGATTTGTCTCCAAGTATACCTCTGATGGCAACGGAAATCTCAAAACCTTAAATCGTTATTTCACATACATAAAGTTTTAGAAAATTTTAAATCAGAGAGGAGAAATTAATATCAAGCGATAGTTGATTGAATTTTTAAAATGATACATAAGCCCGGTAACACGCAACCTGTACGTAAGGATACGAGCAGTGTATAAAGGATCAGTGAGGTATATAGTATACACGTGGTCCGTATTATGTGTGGCCCCGTTGCAGTGGATTATTCCGTTCTCGCAAGTTAGTACCTACTCTTCTGAAAGCGAAAAAAGTATATTTGTTCGATTTCTTATTTTATTTCATACCGCGTCCGTAAAAGCTCTAAAACGCAGACATTTTTAAAGTCGTGAGTTGAAATAGTGAAGCTTTTATATATGGAGGAGATGAAAGTTGAAAGAGGATTATAGGAGTCGTAGCGTCTGGAGACGTTTATTGGTGCGTAACGCGGATCAATAACGTCGTCCTACACTACACTGACTCACCTCAGCGCGGCTTATCTCACGCCAGATAACAACCACTCTTCTTCTCAATTCACACTGTGTTCACTCTCTTGTCTTGACGTAAAGTCGATACAATCTGCTGTCATGTCCTTGCGTTTCGCTTCGTCTTCCGTACACATCGACTCCGCACGGTCTTGTTTCGTAAGTAACAAGCGTTCTCCGTTCACACAATAAGCCTCGCCCTCCCTCACCGACGGTTGCGTGTACGTAACTGTTTACTTCACATTTCGGTGTGCGTCAATATATTCAGTTATCACTTATTCTGTGGATACGTAATCTCATTCATATCTTCGGATACGCCACTGCCATTCGCTACGTCTGTTATAGGTTTACTTTGCGTTCTTGTTGTTGAAAATTCCTGCTCCCGTACGTTTTGCGGCTTACCCAAGTGCAGGAGGAAAAAAATTATAAATTTCTAGAACGCAATGACGTTAGAGTGGGCAGGAAATAAACATAGACTTAGTAACCTGATGCACGGCTTTCTATCAATAATGTCATATTTCCAGAAGTTGCGTATATCCACTCGATGATTAAATATGTAACCCAGAATACTTTAGTTCAGGTAATGTTGTGTACGAGAATGTGTGATAATCCTGCGTACCTTTCATCAAATATAAGCCCTGAGCTCAGACTTAGCAACGCTCCGTGTAATATTAAGAACTAAACGAATTAATATTCCTCCATTTTGTTACGTTAAAGTGATGTCTACATCGATGAAATAACCATCTCAAGTAGTGATAGTGGACACTCCTCTACTAGGATTTAGTTGAAATATTCTCTTGTAGGATTTCGTTTAAATGTTCTCTTGTAGGATTTCGTTTAAATATTGTCTTGGAAAAGGTTATTATTTTTTTATCCAAATTACTGTCACCGTATTAATGTAAATTTATTTATAAAATTAGAACTAGTTATCAAAAATTAACACATTTTTGGTAAAAAGTTAATAGTTTGCAACAACATGTTGTTGTAACGTGAACTATGTTCCTGTTTATAACACGAGTCACGTCTTGTATGTTTGCCAGTACATCTGATTGTTTCGAATCTCATCTTACAAACGAATAACGAAACGGTTGTTTTGTGTAGACAGATTAAAATGTTGTGAACTCAAGTAAAAAACCCATCGTCTTACTTTTTGAGAACCAACCTTATACGTTTATTTTGACTTATGGTGACTTACAGTTCTTGTTTGTTTTCTCAGGTACCGTATATGGCGAGTGAAGAGCGTCTTGACATAGGGATCAGAGCAAGTGATGTTATACAGTTTTAACAACAAATAGTGTTGCGTTGGTGGTTCATAATTCATACGACTACTTACCACAAGTTCAAAGATGTGTATAACAGTCTGTTTTTATTAAAAGCTTGCATAACTCTGTAACCGTGCGTTTTGTAACTTATTTAGGATATAAGCCAATAATTCTGACTAAGGAATGACATTT
Organism: Magicicada septendecula; assembly: GCA_034769895.1. Taxonomy (NCBI): domain Eukaryota; kingdom Metazoa; phylum Arthropoda; class Insecta; order Hemiptera; family Cicadidae; genus Magicicada; species Magicicada septendecula. The sequence goes on from CM068371.1 coordinate 273,932,987, forward strand.
GAGGAGAATAACACAGGGTGGCTTCAAGTTTTCCACATTAAGTTTACGTGCTGACCTTTGTTATTATTCTCATGTGAATAAGTAAACTGTAACCGGAGTGATGGGTTGTGACTGACAGTTTAGGCGAGTGGATAAATTATTCAGTCGTAATGTCAGTCCTGGTGACACCAAAATGCCACGGTGCTGGCGAGAATGTCAGTGACGAAGCACACTTGTGACAGTCATCACTGTTGGTAGTTTTAACTTTTATTATATGGTATGGGAAGTCAATGGGTTACCGTAACGCTATCAGGCGCATACGAGTATTCCCAAAGCGTGATGCAATATTGCTAACGGACAAACCGTAAACCTCTTGGTAGCACCCGCGGGAGTATTCTTCAGACTCATAGTATCATTCTGCGTTGTTACTGGTCTGTTATAATCTTCCGCGCTGTTATAATCTTCTGCTATAAACTACTAATTGAATGGACCAGTGAAAATAAGAAATCTGGCAATAAAAGTCCACGAACTCACCACAGTACGTCTGCTGTAGCAGCACTCTTCGGAAATTAGGCACACAATCAATCGTGCCTACTACGTGGAAAGACTACGTGAAAAAATACAAGAAAAAACTGCCCTAAAGTACCGTTTACCAAATGGTAAAAGCTTAAAAGCATGATAATGTCTTTCAGCCGCCAGCTAAACGCAACATTTGCGCAAAAGAAACAATCAGTTCAGTCAATAACCATAATAATACTATATACCAGCATCAGTGTATTTCACCACAACACAAAACAAACCTTTATTTACAACAATCCCAATGACATTATGTATCTGTGTTAAATCTTCACATTTCTGCGGTGAGTAATTAAATATAAAGAGGAAGTAGATTTGCATTTACGATGCAGTACAGACAAATATTTTAATGAATAGATGCAGGATCGTTAGCTGAATCACATACTAAAATAACCATTAACTAGAGACAATAACCTATCTACAGCTATGCAGTGTTGTTTGCTTGTTAGGTCTTTAATCTGCGACGACGTTAGGATGTTAGCGGTCGCGGTTTTAGTTAACGATTCCCGGCTGGTAAATTGTGCTAACACTTGATTTTAAACTTTCAGGACGCTTTATAAATCTGGTTTAATTGTTTGCAGTGATATTATTTTTAACACAATATATATACATATATATATTGCGACGTATCAAAACAAACCTTTATTTACAACAATCCCAATGACGTCACGCAATGATGACGTCATACAGCGTGACGGTAAATAAAATGTTACAGAAAGTTTCAAACGATGTCCAGCTAAAAGACATTATCATGTCAAAAAGACATTCACTTTTTGCCACTAACTCATTGATCTTCCACCGCAGCAACGTAGGCCTACTTCCCAAACGGCACTGTTTGTGACAATAAACGTGGAGTAGAAAAGCAATTATAAATGCTGTATATATTTTTAATAAACAGGAAGATAAAATATTTTAAAAGGAAAGTTAATTCTACCAAATGACAGAGAGAGAGAGAGAGAGAGAGAGAGAGAGAGAGAGAGAGAGAGAGAGAGAGAGAGACGCTCCATATAAGTAGAATATGTATTAGTAGGCCTATAAGTAGAACTACGTATATTTTATATTATATTATTAGACGAAATTAATTAAAATTTTCAGGCGATATTATTAAGAAAACTGATTAATTCATTAGCCGATTTTGTTTGTTACTAATGAAATCCGTGTTTTGTATTTCGAGAAGTAAAGAAGGAAATTTTCTTCCCGTCTCTACGTTTTTATTTATTTTTTTTTTGCTTTTTACAGATTTAGGGAATCTGAAGCAAACGCCGTGTTTTAAATGATTTCGTTGAGCACCGCTGCTCAAATATGTTTACACAAATACGACGTTTATCTCTTTAACGTATTTGAAGAACACTTGTGAATTTGTGTTCCGGTTTGTTTGCGAGACGCTACTTCGTGTTCTCCGGTCTTTGTAAATCGTCTTATCCATTCACTCAAAAACGAAACACAATTTCTCTGTTTACACGCTAATTAACCAGACAATTATCACATTTCTTTGAGTAAATCACGTGGAAAATCATTTAAAAGTAAATTCCTTTATACATAAAACATAATCTTACGTATATATAGTGTAGCGTGACAGATAAATGCATAATAATGAATGGCATTGATCATTAGAATAATAAGATTATAACATTTAAATCCGAAAAAAGCATTAAGTTTGATATAGAGAATTAATTCATAGCAACTGTGCAGAACAATCATTGTTATATAAAAAGTATAAGTTCAAATAAAAATAAGTTACTAGTGATGAGTCATCCAAAACCAGTCTAATAACCCAAGGTTTTTAAATTATAACCCAGGAAGGTAAGAAGTAAACAAAGAAACAACAGAGTATGACTAAACCCACAACGAGGAAATATAAATTAAAAAGAAACCCTGAATAAGGCAAGATCCATCAATAAAGGTGATGTATTTCGAGAAACTTATGAAGAAGATGAAGAAATCCCAAGAAACCCGATGGCATCAAGAAGAAGATGGAGAAGATACCAGTCCAAGAAGACAGAAGAAAAGAAGCCACCTCTGAAGAAAGAAGAAGAAGGCAGCATCCTGAAGAAGATGGAATGCTCTTATAAAAGACACCCATATCCCCATATCCCAAAATAAATAATAAAACACAAATAATAAAAGTATAACGAAATAGTCTTGGACAGTAACCACATGTACAATAAAATTAAGAGAGAAAAGTATATAGAGTAAGAGTTGCCAGTGAACCAAGATGAAACAATAATATAGTACCCAAGGAACAAGTATTCATTGTAACACATAAACCAATTTATTGATGTTAACAAGACTAAACAACCATTTAGAAATAACATCAAAAAAGTGTAAAGTGAACCAGTGCTAGTTTGGGTATTATAAAAAATAAACCTTATGTTTCATTCTTGGCATCCACAAACTGTGTATACAATGAAACATACAACTTTAAGTGACTTAAAATTCGTACCATGTGAATGTGTTACCTTTAATAATAACAAGCTCTAAATCTGTTTGAAGTGACATTTTTGTTTCATAGAATGAGTAAAAACAGATTTCATTATACAGTGACAGGGTACTATTACCCAATACAATATTTAAAAGACAGTTTAAAAAACTGCATAATCAAACTTAATATAAGAGGTAACAAATAAGAATATAGTTATAAGGTTTCATGAATATAGGATAAGGATTTTAAAAATGTATTAGGTATAAGGACCTTTATTTAAGTTTGGAACAACTAACATCATAACTGTAAATATATTTATTACTTGTGTTTATAGTAATAAGTAAATAAGATGTTAGTTGGGAAAAAACCTCCGTTGTAAATAATATTTCTATGTTAGTAATAAGTGTTGAATATAAAAAATGTCTGAATGGTTGAAGACAACCATCTTTGAAAATATTTCTTATTTGTTTGACTGTTTATGGTATTGAAAACAATACTAATTATTGTTATGTTTAATTTAAAAAAATGTTTAGTTTATAATACCATGTTTTAAAAAAGTCACAGAGGGTATAACACTATATTTATTGTTTGTATAAAAATTTTGTAAGAAAAAACTTGTTAAAAAATCTAGGCAAAAGAATGAAAACCAAACTTCATCAAAACAGAGAAATTACTCACTTAAATGCATTTAAACTAAAGGGATTTAGATAAAATAAACCAGAAGCCATATAATTACAGATACCACTTGGAAGGATTTTGGAAAATTATAGCCAGAATTATAAATAAAAATGGAAATGACAGAAGTTAAAAGTTTGGAGAGGGGAGTCATATATTCCAAAATAATATTTTAAAAATTAACCAATTCAAATAATTACAAGAAAATAAGGGAATATAAACCTTTTAATACAATATGAGATTATTAAGCATAAATATAACTTAAAAATGGCAGAATTTGCATAATGACAGGAAGTTAATTTTGAACTTTTACTAAATACAAAATGAAAGTAAAATTACCAATTTTAGACAAAAAACATAATAAAACGGCATTATTCAATATTAAAATACGCCGAATGAACTGAAGGATTAAATTAAGTTACATCTAGCAAATAAAATTGAATAATAACCAAAGTTTAGGCAGTTATATAATGTAATTGAAAACATGCACAGGATGCAAAATTATATTTGAACAATGTAAAGAATAATATTGTATTGGCTAAGATTTTAGTCGAAAGTGAAGGAAATAGAGAGTTGATTATTGGAATTTGTACGGAGCACTTGACGAGCGTAATATAACCAAGTTAACCTAACTAAAAGTACGGTAATGGCGAGTCAGTGAACGACACATTTTGTAAAATCGCGAGTGGCGAGTAAAACCATTTTGGAACGTCTACATAGTGACAGAAACAATTACTAAAGACTAAATAACACTGAACAGCACCTAACTACACCGAATAACACTATTAAACACAAGAAAACAGTATACACCATAACCGTAAATTAGTGCCGAATGACAAAAAGTGAACTAACTTATACATACACCGATATACAAAATACAACACAGAAACTTCACTCAAGACACTATACAACATCAGAAGGAACATTTGCTGACAGCAGGACGTGAATACTACAAGAAAATCTCTTATTTGGAACGTCGCATATACGAAGGACATTTTTACCAACTTCACGGCAGCCATTTGCAATTTCTGTCGTCATCACGAAAGAGCAACGCCTCCTAGTTTCCATCAGCTGTACGGTTCGACTACAAATTATTTTATTACAATTTCTATTCAATGTATGTACCTAGTATTAGTAATTACTTGTTGTAACGTTATACTTTTTTAATATTGGCCCGATTTCTCTGACTTTAACCATAACTAGCTGTTTAAAGAACCTTATTGAAGTATAATATATCAAAAACTTGTAACTGTTCGATACCCTGAGAATCGATTTTATAATCGACAAGAGTCTATTAATCAATTATTCAATAAAACATTTATACTTTTCACCTCAAAATAGTTCTTTCTTTCTTAAATATAACAAATTACAATTAATATAATTTTAATAATAAACTACCAGAATTTTACCACCTCAGAAGGAAGATAACCTCCAAAACAAAAAAGTAAACAAATATCGATTGTCCCTGGAGACAATATTATAAGTGGTTGGAAGTTATTAAAAAATACAAAAACATTAATAAAATTTCATAGAGAAGTGAGACACATTTCAAAACTTTACGAAACTTAATTAATTAATTGATTTTAATTAATTAAACGATAAAAAGGAATTTTTTTTTTATTATAAATTTTTTTTTAACATTTTGTAATACTACACCTATATCTCTTCAACAGCTTAACATTATTAACAGGATTCGTTAAAATTTGGAAAGGTCAACAGCGAAACTAAAGGAAGAGTTTCAGACCAGTAAGACTCGAGAACCACACCAAGTAAACACCTGTCATCTGAGTATATTGTTTTTATTACAATAGTTATAAATTTATGTAACACTGATTGTTATTCCTCTGAAAACCGTAAGTACGTAACCCATCCCAATGAACCCGAGAGACACATCCGCGATGATGCCGTGTTCCGAACTTCAGCCTGAGGTGATGATCTTGAGGTTCGAAGAACTTGCTGACTGGTCAGTCGCCTGCTACCGGCTGTGATAGGCCATCGTCCATTATAACTACAAAGCGCGCTATCTGTGTACCTCAAAGATAGGCTCTGTTAAGGATCTAAACGTTTCACGATCGAATCTTTGCTTTTTTATCCGAACTCCGGCTGTAATCGTTCGAATAGAACCTGACTGATAGTTCGGTGCTAGAAGGAATGTGTAGGAGGTTTTGAAATTCCCAAGTGGTAAACACATGTCAATTACCGAACTCTCTTACGTAGCCTGAAGTCTCAACAGCCCCATGTTTAACGTTTTCAGAATATTTTATCATGTTTCCATTCAGAATGTTTGGTAATATTTGAGATTAATTCGGGATGAGGTACTTACATCACATCCTCGACTTACGTTCACTTACTCTTACATTCGCTTCATTCTCTACATTACATTCTGTACTTACATTCTTGATTACTTACATTCTCTTGTTACACGAGGCACATTATTTATTGCATTATAACTAACTAGTTTTCTCAAAATCTGGATTTCCACGATCCCTCTCACTATTTAGGTTTCTATCTATTTCACTACGACTCATAATACTTATATTAATATGTGAAGCCGACACAGCAGCTACGTATTCTGGTTTGGCCCAAATTTACAAACAAACTACCTACACCACTGTCATTCTCTTTTCAGGAGGAAGTGAAGAGAGAGGCGTTATATTCGCGAACATGACTCTGATTCTTTAAATGTTTACTTCTGCGCTATACGCCTTAGAGCCTCCTTATCTCAGCGTATATTTCAATTTGCGTTAGCAAGCACATATTTGTGCGTTTAATTTCTTATTTCAATGTACAACGATGAATGGATAATGCGGAAACGATACTTTTCGTTTTCCAGCCTGGCTGTGTGCTTAGTTTATAGAAATTTGTGATGTCCCTGAAAATTTCAAATCGTTTAATTTTGCTAGTCTATAATATTGCTACTCCCTTCATCTCGTCGCATAAGACGCGTCTACTTCATGAAAGAATTTTAACATTTGCTTCAGTACCTTGTATTTAGTGTTCATCGAATGTTCTGTTAATAAGCCTGTAACACATTTACATGCTGAACACATAATGCTTAAAATTAGTGTTCAAGTTTCTATTTCACGCAGTGTGCGAAGAATGATATTCAACCAACTGTCCGTTGGGAACCAGTAAACAGACTATTTTATTGTTTCATGAATAACACGAATAGTGCGCATGAATAAATTGATCACCGCTTAAGTTATGTGGAGTACCTTTAATCACAAGATTTTTTTAACTCCCTTATTTAAATCACTTCAGTTCAATAATTCTTCTTTATAATTATAGTAATCTACCAGGCATTATTTGCAAGAAACAGTGACAGTCACCGAGTCGATAGGTTTACTGAACCGTAGTTTAAATAAATGACTACAAACGTTTCCCTGTGAAACTCCTCTAAACTATCTCCGTGACTAGACAGACAGAGCGGTATTTCCAAAGAGGTAAATAATCAACTTTGGAACACTTTGGTCGATATAAAATTCTACGACGTTCTGGAATGCTCTGTCTAATTGTAGTTCATTGCACATTGCATTGTTGTTCGACGAGTCATCACGTTAGACAATAAACAACACGGCTGGCTTTACTGATTGTTGTTTGTTCTTGTAATTTTCGCCGTGGCAGTAAACTTGAAATTCAACTTTAAACAGACAAGAGTCTCTTAAGGATAACGGAGTTCGTGTGTGCTTGTGAAGTCTATGTACCGTGCCGTAGGGCAGAATTCCAGTTGCATACCGAACGTAAGACGCAAGAGTCAGTACGTGTCCTACAGAAATTGTTTATCTCGAGGTAGTTAATGAAACACAATTTATGCAGACAGAAGTACTTACAGGCTGGCATTAGCGGCTAGACATCGTTCATAAAACTTGCACAACTATAAGGAAACTTAAGTGCAAGTAGTGTAAACTGTGTGTTATCATTAATTATGGATGTTTTAATTAACTGTGTTTATCACTATAGTATTATAGTATGATATTGTTGGGGGGAGGGGGATACACACCTGAGGGTGCAATTAAAATGCAGAGCACGACGGAGGCGGGGTTGAAGTGTGCAGTGTTCTCAGCCTGAAAAGGCTTCACTTATACAATGCTGAGCTTAGCTAACGACCATAGCGGACGCGTACCCCCGCTGCAAAGATGACAACACAGATTGGGCGACAGTCCTCCCCTTTGAAGTCTCCTCTACTTGAGCGTGAGTAGCCTCAAGTGTCAGTCCCGATTCCGCCTGCCAGCTAAAAGGGTACATTTAAAACAATACAAAAGACACGCCTTACTTCCGCTTCGCTTCATCAGCAATTTGTAAATTTTTTAATACTGACTGGGCAGAATAATACCATTGTTATTCTACTAGATTACTTTGATATGCAATTGTACCTTGTGGTTTGTTTTAAAGCACCTTATGGTATTGAAGGCAGATGTTACCAGATAAGCGTATCAGTACGTAGAGTTGACGCAAAGTGTAACTGAACTCGAAAGTATTATTATGCTACAAAATAACGTCACATTTTAATAAATATTTATCGTATCCTACTACACGAGTACGATATTTATTGTATCTTCAGTGGATTCATCGAAATCAAAATGGTTTAAAATATGTTACAGAATACTATAATGTATAGAGTATTATAGACTTTCTTGAGAACTCCCGAGAACAGAAGAGAGAGCATCGTTCAACAATTGTTCATAAAATTGTTTGCAACAATGAATAATCGATCCTGATGAATATATGTGCAATTAAGAATTCAGAACAGGCTGAATTCTGTTTTGACACGTAAAGCGAGGTATTAACTTAAGAATTCGTTAGAACGGTTTTTCTGGTAGATTAAGGAAGGGACCAGACATTTAAAAAACCTATGTGATAGAAGAAAACGTGGTCAACGTTGCAGGATCTGATGGATGGGGGTTCGGGGCAATACCAAAAATAGTCTTTGCTAAGGGTTAAAATAAAGTACACAATTTCGTATATACATTTTTACTTGAAATATATGAATACTTCCACTTTTACTAAACCTGTTCCACTTTTAATAAACGTTTTTTGAGATGTCTTAAATTTTATAAATGTACATTTTTGTACTCGTTGTCAAACACTGGAGGAGTAGTAAGTGCCCCACTTGGCACCCCCCCCCCATCACGCCTGTGCGTGACTAAGACCAGGGGATTCTTACAAACATACAGAAACGAGTTACATCGAATAAACATTTTACAACTAATACAGCGAAAATCAGTAAACAACAGTATACTTCTTCCTGATTATTTCAGTTCTAAACGGTAAATTATAATTGCTGTTTGGATAAATCTTCACGGTGATGACTTGTTGACAAGATAAAGTCGTACTGAAATACCGAAAGTATAAATTACAGTAATGAGAAGCTGCATGACTAGCAGCCAGATTACATCACCAGTATCCCATTATTGGTATCACATTAATCATCGCTTGTGCAAACAACTGTGTTATTATTTACATACGTGCGGACAATTCAGTTGACATACGTGTATCTTGTGTTAATTAATGATATTGCTTCACCCTATACAGAGCGTTCGGGAACTCACTAACAGAACTCTACTCTGCACATTTAGTAGATTTAGTAGTACTTTCTCTAAATTTATCAACATTAAAATACCTTCCCCTTTCCCTACAGACTGTACACTCGAGTGTGCTCCGTCCAATCTAATTTCTGTATAGTCAGAGAAGTGCGTTTTTTTGTGTATTTTGTATAGGGCTCCTCATTGTACGAGGCAACACCTTCAACATAGTAAGTATCGTGTCAACATAAGTAACATGTAAAAATCTCCATCGTTTACGTAATGTCGAACCTACTGTCCGGCTTCAGAAGACTGACTGTCTCCATTGCAACGTGTCTTTTTGCTTTTTAATAACAATCGTCACACCAAGATACACAAACGCAAGTCAGTAGTATATATTTTACTGTTAACAATTTGATATTTTCCTGTTACAAGTACTTTATTAGTATTATGTTATTGTTAGCCAGACAGAAAGACAGAAAGCGTGTAGTAAGTTGTAGTAAGGTAGAAAGCATCCGTTAATTTATTATAATGTTTATAACAAAATGTAGATTTTTTTCTGGACGAGATCAAGGATCCCGGATGAACAGAGAGTAGCTAAGATTATTCCTGTTTTGATAGAACTGTGCCGTCAGATTATAGAGGTGTAACGTGATAAATACAACTTACAAGTTATATGGAAAAATTATTAATGAAAGACTTCGTTATATCTCGGACATTTTACTTCTTGACAAACAGGCAGGATTTCGTTAGGGCCGATCTTGCATTGATGACGTATTTTCTTTGAAAATATTAATTAAGAAAAGAAGGAAATTTAATTTGGAGACACAACTTGCCTTCAATTACTACGACAAAGCATTTGATAGAGTTAACAGATCCATTCTGTAGTGCATTATGTGTAAGAGGGGTTATCGTAAATAACTTTTAGACGTTATAAAGAGCTTATACTATGTACAAGGATAGTATTGTGTATAGGAGACAATTTACAGCGGAGATTTACATTAACCAGTGAGTGCGCCAAGGCTGCATTGTCTCCAACAGTGTTTAATATCTAGATAGTTAGAGCCTGGAATTTACGAATGGGTCCGGCAATAAAAATAAATGGCAGAGTATACATGAATTCAATGCTATTTGCGGATTATCAAGTAACCATCCAAAACAACGAATCCGAGCTCCAGAGATCGATGTTCCACTTTCCAAATTACAACATGATAATTTCTGTGCAGAGGACAAAAACGACGTATGGCATTTATGGCCAAATCCCCCTTGGGAACTAAGATTGTATCAGATAATACGAGTATACAGCAGGTGTCACATTTCCGTTATCTTGGCTGTGACTTCACTTTTGATGTGGATCCATAAGTTTGCCAAGTTTCAGTCAATATGTGGCACAATTCGTCAAGCGTTATCGAGAAAAACAAGGGAAGGGACTCGACTAAAATTTTATAAGGTAATGCCTGTGCCAGTGTTATTGTATGGTTCTGAAACTTGGGTTCCGGCAAAATCATCTGAGTAGATTACAGACATCGGAGATGTGATTCTTGCGATCTGTTAAAGGCTGCTAACGAAGAGATAGACTCTACAATGAAGATATTCTTAAGGAGTTCAACATTTTTAACATCCAAGATCGAATTGCAGAAAACAAAGAGAGATGGATTGCTCTCTGAATAGGTTGCCAGATGGCAGGTTGCCTAAGGAAGTCTGCTAATACAAGCCTGTTGGACAACGAAGTATAGGAAGACCTAGGAAGCATTGGTGGAGTTGATACATTCCTTTGGAGCCGCAACAGGTGATTCGCCTAGCCCTGATAGAAGAAGAGAAAGAGAAACAAAAATTCTTGGATTTCGTTGTCCATGACGTGTCCGTTACTTAACTAAATACAACTATTACATTAACGACTCGCAACACAAAGTTTTTTATGAGTGAAAACATAAAGTTTTACCTTACAACCTGAACCGGTTTTCACTTTTAAAAAGCTTCTTCAGAGGTTACCGCTGGTAGCGCTGTCCGTCCTGTTGTGGGCGACGGAATCGAATTTCGAAAGATCGATGTTATGTGTGTGGAGTGCGATGTGTTCGAATTTTGCGTGCGATTTGAATTGTGTCTGTTCGTTTAGGATGTCGTTTTTATTTGTTTTCGTGTGTAATGTAAGACACTCTAGAACAATTGGAAATATACAAACAGCGCTACCAGCGGCAACCTCTGAAGAAGCTTTTTAAAAGTGAAAACCGGTTCAGGTTGTAAGGTAAAACTTTATGTTTTTACTCATAAAAAACTTTGTGTTCCGAGTCGTTAATGTAATAGTTGTATTTAGTTAAACAAAAATTAGTAACAATGGATTGCTTTGTATGCTACACTGTAACCAGATAAGTAATATGTAGACAGTAATGTCTGTGTACCTGACCTCTTGGTGTCTTTTGTTCAAAGAAGCAGATATGGTCTTGCCAAAAACCATTCTTTACATGAAATATCGTACTCAGAGAGTGTATTACATCGTTAGTCCATTGTAAGTAATGAACGAATGTCGGATGGCTGTCTGAAGCAGGAAATCTGGTGAAAATGATTAAAACTACTTTTCCAAAAATTCAGCAACAGCATCCCAATTGATCAGAAGACTGGGTGGATAGTAGTATAACCCCGCTCAAAGAAAGCGACAAACCAACAGGGTCGGCCATTTTTCTCTAATAATAATAAAATCTTGGTCATCAGAGTTTTGCCATTATACTGAAATATTTTTCGTCCGTAGAAAAAGAAAAATTAAGGGCAAAGTTAAAAATTTACAATCTCTTGGATGTGAAATTCCCCCGTCTGTTTTTTAATAAATTATATTTTATACGGGTTAATTCTATCCGTGATTTTTTACTTTGTCAATAAGGGTACATAGTATTTCCTTATAAACCTTTGATTGGTTTTTATATAAATAATATAAAATTCGCTGCTTTATTAAATGACACTAGTTATTTAAATGGTCATGAAAATTTTCAATGTCTGCAGTTTCTGTTCGGTTGTAGTTCCACTGAAAAAGTAGTACAAGAGTTATGAAACCAAATAAACTTTTTCTGCGTTCTTCCGGTGTCAACCCTTCTCCTCCTTCTCTTCCCTGTAATACAAGGAGTAACTACCACCAGAAAATCCCTTTAAAACGAAATCTTCACCGCTTTGGCGGTTCTAAATCCGTTCCTGTTTCATCATCCATCGGGGAACTCTGATGGGAGTTAAGGTTCTGTACAGACTTGGCAAACAGCGTTCCTCTCAGAAGTGGTGTCGATCATTGCCACGATGATCATTTCAGGACGTTTTTTGAATTTTCAACTAGCCAAAATCTTTATTTGTTGCCATGAGGCCGATGACGAAAGTTGAGTTTTCTGAAACGAATTGCAATTAGTGTATATTCCCTTTATTTAACTTAACTTATATAGCATTTATGAAATTTATAAAACTTGTGTACATTTTCCCTCTGAATCTGAATCACAGTTTTCACTCAAAGAGTATAAAATAAAAAAAGCTGATGATCATAGGTACTACGGACTGTTTCAGTATAATGTAATCATATTTGGTAGCTTGTGTTCAGCTCTGAAAAAACGCTCTTTTAATTTTAAGCCTCTTTATTACCATAAGAAATAATGTCTGTTATCGCTAACGGTATTTTAATATACTGACTACATAAACAGACTTTACCCTTATCAGTCGCCCCTCATTGACAGAGATTTAATAATAAATCTAGTACTTATTGCTATGTAGGAGCTCTAATATCAACTTTTATTCAAGCCGACCTTCTTTATAAAAATAATAAATGTCACCCTTCTATACTTACGAAGTAAAATATTGCTTCCTTAAAACAATATAAGTTAAAACTCTGGCATGAAACACTAACAAATCTTTGACTCGTATTCCTCTCTTTCCGCTTCCTTTATATTTGGCTTCTTCGTCATTTAACAGAAACGTTTAAAACCATTTACTTTTGAATTTTCTACTTCCGAGACACATTTCAAATATGCGTAAAAAATTGGTTATAATTTTTCAGAATGTGACAAGAGAAACGAAGTTTAACAGCATATGAATCCGTCATTTCCATCGAAACATGCTCCATAACACTTTATATATGTATTACTTTCTAACTTTTATATTAACAGTTTTTAATATATACTCACTGTAAAAGCGTTGTAATAACGACTAGCACTTTCGGTAGTTAAACTATCGTCATCAGGTCGAAACCAATCCGACGATGGTCTCAACCATGGTTATTTTGCGATGAGGGTAGTTTCGACCTGACGATAGCTTAAGTTCCGAAACGATAGTTGTAGTTGTGCGTGTATCAAAATCTGTAAAGTTTAAAATGTGTCGTATATTCTGTTAGGCGAACAGTGGTTTGACCAGGAGAGAAAAGCCCACATCGAAAACTGCTACTTTTGACTAAGGCGTATGTATAAATTTAAAGTAGTTACCTATAAACTAATTCTATATGAAATATAAAAACAATTCTCTGTGAACTAAGTAATCTATAAAAGTAAACATCCAGGTGAAAATATCGTTTACTCCTGTGCGCTATGAAAGTATGCATGCACGCGTCGTTTTTGCCTGCAAATGAAAGTGAACACTCTAGTAGTATACTCTATTAAATCGGTTACGTTTAAAGTATAAATTGAGTTTTATATTTCAGGAGAATTCCAGGTATCAAGTCTTTATACTTTGATGACAATAATAAACGTGAACGTAACGTGTCAACTCTTAATATTGACAGTTTAAAAAGTAATCATGAACTTCAATATATTCAAATGGCACTAATTGCCTAAGCCATGAGACAACACTGACATAACACACTCTTCATGCTGAATATTTTCTCTCACATGCTGGTGTGTTTCTCTCACGCCATTTTCTTTTGATGCCAAGGGTAATATGTAACATAGGTCCAAAAGTAAATTTTAAAATACCTTGAGAAATGGAAGACTGTTTATTGTGTGCATGTCCGACAATCGATCATAAAATGACCTAATATAAACAAGTGGAAACAGTTAAACCAAAAAAATATTCCTATAATCTGAGGGTTATGGAAGATTACCTTAGTAATTATATTGTCGGACAGTGCATCCCGACCGGTATAGTGTATAGATTAACCTTTTTTGCCCTTAAGCAATCGTGAAGAAAATGTATATTCTGGTGTTGAGATTTTGTTTTAAAACATTAAGTATTGCTGGTAAATAAAAAAAACGAATTAGTTTGATATAATGATTATTAAGCAATATGATAGTAATACAAATACCGCATACCACTGCGGTAGGTTAACAGTACATGTTTGTATACTTCTGTGTATATATTTGCAATAGGCTACATATTCGAAGATATTCTTTCATAAATATAAATCTTTCAGTTTAGCACTCCCTATTCTTAATGGCTAAGAAGAGAATTTTACTAGACAAGGGTACCACTTGTCGATTTTTTTTTATAGAGTGAAAAATCTTAAAAGGCTAATTGTATTTTATTCGTGATGGGATTCGAAGCTTAGCCGCATGATGTACTTATACAACACAACTCGGAACAACGGACGGTAGCTACTATCTTAGGAAAGTTAAAAAAAAAGACACAAAACCGTGTCGTAACCTTTTAGGCCACGTTGAAAAAGGCAGTATGTACTAAAACACTGTTAACGTCAAGGAAACTGAAGTAACATGAATGTTTACTACTGCAAGAATGAAGAAGAATTCGATGGTAAAAATTCTGTTGGAAGAATAAATTCGTGCTCGTGCATGCGCACAAATATTAAAACGTGAAGATATTATCACTGAGATTACGCGTCAGCGTCGTGCCGTATTCTCCTTCAGTCTCATTTATCACTTCGAAAGGAACAAGGGTAGTTTATAAAACGTCTGTATTAACACTCTGTTCCAAACGCTTTTACTAAGAATACGGATACTAACGATATTCTACACATGTTTTAGGCTCCGGAGCCGAGGGAAGAGAATATTTCTTCAATCGTAACGAGGCATGTTGTATAATCACAGTTATTGTTATCATCGTTTAATGGCTCGCATAGTCGGACTCATAACCTAAATTTTATGTAGTCAAGAGAGGTGAGCATTACTTGAGATATGTTTATTACTAACCCCGTTCACCCTACGTGGTGCATAACTGTAAACGGTTGTTTAGATGCGTTTGGTTCGTTTACAGCAATGAAATCTGTGATATTTACGATTTCTTGAGGACACTTTAACCTCATTCAAAGGGATGAGTCATCAGATTTCTCACAACCATAGATGTGGAGAATCTGAATAAGAAAAAATACATGTTAAAGCTAAATTCGTTCCCCTCTTCTCAAGTTATTTGAGCGTTTTTGCCCGTAAGAGTGTGGACCGTATGGTATTCAAACTAAGCTGATAGGGGCCTGTAATGGTGTTTTTTCCTTTTACGAACATCCTTTTGGGACTTACGGGCGTTCCTAAAATCATCTACAATCCGTTTCGTTATATGTTTTTAATTATGTCGTCCTTCACATTGTACTTATTCATTTCCACTATGTTAATCTAACTTACCTCAAAATCGTAAAGTTGGAGGAGAACGGTTGTGTTTGGTGAGTGAACACTTATCTGGGAACTTTGGGGCGAACATCTGTATGGAATAACGGTTATTTGATAAGCGTAAATCCTTAGTTCCCACCTGGTTGCTGTAGTCCTTTACGTTCTATTGTATAGATGTGCAAGTTTGCACGTGCTCGTGTAAAAAATATGACCTACAATTAACACCTGGAACGCAGTATTTCTCCTTTCGTGTTCCTGTCTCCAAATGTTCAATGCATTTAGATAAAAAAGAATCAACTACCGGTACTTTGAATGTAGTGTAAAGGTCATTACAGATTACAGAACTGTAACTGCCATACTACCCAAAACATTACTTCCAAAATCATTTCTCCTTAACATTAATGAAACAATATTTGTTATACATGGGAATTTCAAATCTGACATATCTTCTTAATTGCTACAATCATGATGAAGTAAACGGTTTTATAAATACTTACAGAAGTCATGTGGTACACATATGGTGCACAGATTTTATTGGAATGATGCACATGAAGTGAATGTTATGTGAGTAACCCCTGTCACTTTGTAAGTATTTTTTGTTACAACGTAATTAAATTGTTTTTTATAAAAACTTCTTATAACTTCGTCTTATATGTATCACATAGAACACAAAGTTAAATTGTATTACAGACAAACATTCCAGGTTTGTATGTTGAATTATTCAAATAAGAAGGATTTGATTGCGAGATATAGCTCCCTTCTTTTAATATGTGTTTGTTTCGAGGGGTGGTATAATTATGAGTTTGGTATCGTTTTCCAAAACCTCTCAAGCGAATTCCAATAAATCGAGTCTCTACAGGATTTACATTGAATGCACATTATCATTTCGATATGCTAAGTGGAAATGACAGTAATAAGTAGGGATAACTGGAAGTTAACTAATTAACATTACGGTCATATCATAATTGAGTAGCTAGCAATTCCAATTCGCTACACATTGGCGATAGTTATCTTACCATCGACTTGGCATACGTTGTGATTTATCAGTTGTGCTGTAAATCAAATCGGTTTTCATGTTATTTTGGTATTTACATTTAACTAAGTAATTAAATATTTTGTAAGTTCTAGTTCCTCCGTAAGCCCGAAATGATAAGTAACAGACTCGTTTAAAGTAGGACATATAAGTCTTCAAATTACTGGCGTGTACTTTATGATCTAGAAACTTAATGAGGACAGAGATGAGCCATGTCATAGGGAATGAAGGCATCATGTGACTGACTTAAGTACAAGGATTTGCGTTGTCAAGTCGCATTAAACAAATGTTTTAATGTTAAAGAAGATCATAATTGGAGACCATTTGAAAAGAGAAGGTCTTCTTACGAAAAGGTAGATCGACGATGTGGAAGACGAATTAAGAGTGTTAGGGGGTGAAGAATTGGAAGAGTGTCTATTATGTCTATTTGTCCCGCTCCCTTTTCCCTTATTGCACTTCCGTCGAGTACATTCGTGTTGTTCATCTGTATTTAATTGCATCATTGAAGTCTGTTTCCTGACCGTTCTGTCCCTAAAATTTCAAGGTCTTCCTTTGGACAATATCTTTCAGCTGTTATTGGTTATAAATTTACGAAGATTCTGTTTACTTAGTTTTTTCGTAATCTTTCATTACATCTAACGAACAGAAAATTATAACATATCGAAGGTTCTATTGTAAAATTTTGTTTAATAATTTACTTCCCCTCGGGCCAGGCCGTCTTAAAATAAATGAGAATAGTACTTCTTTAGAGAATAGTTACTATCTTTTGCCTTTAAGACAAATATGTTCTAAGGCATTTAAGTTTAGTTTCCAGAAATTATTCATTGAAATAAAACCACCTAACTTTTAATTTGTGATGACTTCTCAGATTTATGTCTCAGTATTTGTGCTAATTGTATCAATAAACTACGTCTTTGCACAAGCATGTCGTTTTAAATAAGTTAAATATCATCACACCTTTACTGACCTAAAATACAATTGTCTAAGCAGAGAAGATTTCCTTATCATCTAGCTTCTTCCCTTGTCTTTAATTTCCTTCACCGGAAAGATACAAATAAACTCACATTCATCGCCAGTGCAAGTGGTCAGTTCACTGGGCATTAAATATTCGTTACTTTAATGATAAATGTTCTTTAGACAAAACGCGCACAGTAATTACATCAAATATTTGTTAATGATGCAGTTGATGTTGTCGTGCGTAGAGAAATCTATCAAAATTTACATTGTACCACTCGAAGCAAAACTTTTGTATGGCGATAAGATTCGGTTATAAGCCATATTTTTAGCCGTCATATATTACAGAAGCGACCGTCCCTATCTGTTTGAATATCCATTCCACTAACGGTCACAGAGAACGTAACGCTGAGACAGACGTGTTCTGCTGAATGTAAACGCGATGTGAAACGGCCATGTTTCGATAGTTCCACAGACGTGTCTTATAAATTATTCATTGAAAGTCTCTCGAAAATTATTCGTCAAACAAAACTTCTAAGAGGAAAGAGGAAAATATCTGTTGGTTAGAATAACGTACGTACAGTCCTTTGATCCTGTTTCACCGCTATCACTAATGCGCCAGCACGCGTAGTACGAGGTTAGTGTTTAGGGCGTAAATGCTTCGGAACTAGTTGTGTTTATTGAGATACATAAAAGAATGTTATTGATGTCAAGGACTTGATATAAATGACGTGGAACGTTTTGTAAAGGGTTGTCGTGTAAGTGGTTTGTTAGATACAAGCAAAGAAAGGCGATCCCTCAGACCCTCGCCACAACTTCGAGTTGACGCAGTTTTTACACACACGCGCGCGCGCGCGCACACACACACACACACACACACACACACACACACACACACACACACACACATTCCTTCCTTCTCCTTGTTCTAATTAATCCGCCATGTCCATCTATTGCTTTGGCTTGCTCTTTATTACTGTTTGTCGTTAATTGCGTTTCGAATTAATATTTTTAACATTTTAACGCACTTTGCTTCTAAGTCACCATGCACCATGCTCCTTCGAATCTACGTATGTTCGAATTTCCGTTAAAAACAGAAGTACGCAATAACTCACAAATCTGTTTTATCAAAAATATTCCTTTGGCCAATGTAATAAGTTAATTAATAAGACTGGGCATTATCCTATTTTCCTTCAGAAATTATTAACACATTAACTTTAAATTAAATTTAACATTTAAATTTCTTCAGACGTGAACTTTTAAATAAAATCAGCATTAACGTCCTTCAAAAATACTTGGCTGCGATGTGATCCTATAAAGACTGGCAGACCCTCTTTAACAGCATATTTCATTGCCAGCTTTCCAATAGGTACTTTGGCCTTTGTCAAAGCGCTTCCTTTTTTTCAAAAATGGGCTGGATTTGTTAAAACTTCACTAGATTTACGAACTGAGCACGGTAGTTTGAAAGCTTGTATAAATTATGGAGAGGTAAGATATCGGAAAACAATTAAATATCTACAGCTTCTGCTTAAAGCTACATTAATTAGCCAAGTGACAGTAGCGCCTGGTGGCTGTTTAATTAAAACAAACGGACCTGCAGTTACTGAAGAGTCGTCGAAAAGAAAATCTTGCGGTCAGTAACCGACGTACCGTGGTATGTATCCAAGTTTACACGAAAACTTACTCGTCGCAGGGATGAGCACGACGGCAAACTTAATAATAAACTGAAGAGATACTGGCCATTCAACCTTCCACGGTCATTGGATAGTCATTGGATGATTTGTCTACTCATGACAACTAATTCAGAAAATTTATTTATTGCTCCACGTTTAACTGACAGTATACTGCAGATTGGAGAATAAAGTAAAAAGTTCCCGTTGTACATATAAACAGGGCGTAGCATCTACATGTTTCATTAAAGAATGACCAGGAAAATACAGTTATCCTGTAAACGAAAAGAACCTGATACTGTGTAAGTTGGCATATTCGTCCTGCGTACTCAACGAGTGTACGTATTACAGCTGTTCGAAGCCCATCAGTTATCAGAATCGACAGAAATACGCCATAGTAAACCACTATACAATGCTAGAATAGCGAGTAACGTGACACGAAAGAACAATTTCAAAGTCGTTGTGCAAGAGGTGTAACCTAAGCCATTTCAGTTATATTCTGTGTATTCTTTCTTCTGTTGTGACATTTGGTTTCTTTGCGAGAAGGGGGTTTAGCTTCCTTTGAACTTGTCTTTACGACAGCGTTTCTTTGGCATCATACGAATGTTGCCAGTTCTTAGGCATTATAAAACAAACACATCTTCTTTTACTACACAAGCAGCATATTCCAACGCAACTTGGCTAAGTATTTCGTTGGCTCGCACTTAGTTCTGCTATCAGTAAGAAAGGTACAATGAACAAATTACACTGTTATAATGTCATTTCAAATGAAAACTCGATTCCTCAGCAGAAGTCGTGTCATTAAATGATTAAGGAAAACACCTTGATACAATGCAAGCGTAACATAATAATTTAAATAACAACGATTCTGACCGCATCAAATTGCGTGGACTTTTACTGGTCCGATAATATTTATATCTGGGAGCAGGTGATAGGGTCCATCGCTTTTCCCTAACTGTAAGTAAAAACATTGGTCTTAGTCATCGTTATGTTACGCATAATTCATTTTATTTTTGTATAGTTAAGTTCATAAATTTAGGTGTTAATCCAGAAATTTCGCTTTATAACAAATCATTGAGAAACTCCGGGAGTTTAGTGCCCATACTTCTATACTCTCCATAGGTTTTGCGATTGACTGTCGACTGATGAAAGTGTAAGCCTATGAAACAATTTGTCGCACGCAGTATTCAGTGCCGAGAATGATATTATCCGGAACTGCACAAAAATCAGGCAGACGGTATACACATAAATAGGGATGTTAACAATTAAAGTAATAGCATTCGCTGACTATCACACATTAATTCCAATGTCTTAAGATGAAATGCAAAAAAGCTTGTACTAACTGAAGCAAAATGAGTTGAAACTTTGAATCCCAAAAAATAACATTACGGCTTTCTTTAGAATGCATTATAGTGTAGAAAGCTTATTACTGTAAAGTAATAAGAGTGTGTACTTTAGAAAAGCGAACGCTGTACATGTAAATATGCAGAATATACGAATTGGATATTTCAGTCATATTTACGTAAACATCACCCGATGTTTGAGTAACAAACAAAATTAATAAACGATGTAAAAATTTCTAAAACATGGTAGTTACTTGGCTCGCATGCGGTAATGGACCCTGAACTATCACAAAGGTGTAAGAAAGAAAAATACAAGCAAAACAGAGTGAGATGGAAAAACAGTTGAGAGATTGAACGGAAGCAGACTGTCAAAAGAAGGAAGGAAGAAGAAACCAAGGAAATCAAGGAAGAAAAACCCTGGGAAACCGGGGATGAAATGGAAGGCTTAACGCACAGAAGATTGACTGAATCGTGAAGTGAATAAGAAGAGCTCATGAAATTACTTTTAAATAGTATAGGGTAATACTTCTTAAGAAATTGTTTATAGCAATTTCTGATAATACATTTTGAATGATACAAGAATGTAGACGCAATTATTACTGTCGTCAAGTATATAGTTTCGGACTGACAACATAGTTATTACCTTTAAGAATCGTATGTACGAATTGTTAGTGTATCGGGAGAAAATATCATTAAAATTAATTATTAATAATGATACCAGCGTTAATATATTGATGTGTGAGATATGGGTGGTTAGGCAAAGCGATGTAACCAGTATTCAGTGAATTAAAATAAAATTTAATAGTAACAACTAAATTCTCACATCCCTTTCGCTACACCTAACAGAGTGATTCACTTAAAGTATCCAGATACGCTCAGTTGGTTTTACGATATTCTTTGAGAGAACAGTTTAATTGAAAATCGGTGTACTTGACAACCAACACTTCTATCTACCGCTCCTCAGTAGTAACGCGTTCTGAAATAAACAACGGCTTCGTAGTAGTGAATGGTGCATGATACGTCGTCTTTTTTTACTTTAAGAGTGAGGTATACAATTACCGAAGTATGTGACCAGATTACACAAATATGTCATTCTACCCAGATTCTGTCTCTAACAGAGTATTGTTCTGAAACACCAGATATAAGTCGTTAAGACTATGAGTAGGGCTTCAAAAGTGATCACGTATTGATCGTCAGAACAAGATAGCCTATTCTTTATTAGATATTCTGTATTATGACTTTGTACAGAATGTCCGAAGTCCAATGAATTTTTTTATTATACAAAAAATTATAAAATGAGTAAAGTGATTTCTACGGCTATTTAGAAATAGCAACGTTAAGTTGTAATCGCTATATCTATTATGCATAAGTGAACACTTTCAAAACTTGTTTTTACACGGTACTCAACAAATGAACAATTCCTACATATTGTTGAAAATTTTTAAAGTAAGAGTAACAAAATGCGTTCATTATTGTTTACATAAAATGACTAACGTCTTCAGAGCATGCACTGTTGGGTTTGAAAGAAGAAAGAGTCACAGAACAAAAAATAATAAACTTATAGGAGACGACTCCTACTACCCTGTCACTCGAACTTCTGGTTGTATTATTATTATTATTATTATTGTTATTATTATTTCTGCGTTACTATTATGTATTACTATAATTTGATTTTGAATATTTTTTTATTACTGTATTACGTTGAATTCAGTCAATAGGGTACAGTCGGTTCGGCAACTGTTCTTGTAGATTCCGATTCTTTTTCTTTTTTCTGGCGTTACAACCCAGTGTAGGTTTCAGCTTGCTCAATGACTTTCTTCCATTCCGCCCTCTCATTACACATCTGTCTCCATCCCCTCACGTTCATACATCTCAATTATCCTCCACCTCATCCAACCATCTCTTTCTGGGTCTGTGTCTAATTCTTCTACCACCGGTCTTCAATCTGCATTTCTCTCAGCCATTCTTCTGTCATCCATTCGCTTTATCCACCCAGCCACTCATGTACTCTTAATAAACGGTGCTATGTGGGCACCCTGAATCAGTTGGTCCTAATTAGATTCATAAATCAGTTCAGAATCAGTTCTT
Source organism: Magicicada septendecula (assembly GCA_034769895.1). Lineage (NCBI taxonomy): Eukaryota > Metazoa > Arthropoda > Insecta > Hemiptera > Cicadidae > Magicicada > Magicicada septendecula. The sequence goes on from CM068371.1 coordinate 273,955,761, forward strand.
GTAGATTAGATTCATAAAAATGGAGTCACATCGTAAGTCAAAATAAAACGGAAAGCTCAGGTAGTGAACAGTGATTACGTGTGTGTACAGCGAGTGTATTGTACGCTGACAAATACGTCAATATAGTGAGTGTACGATACGCGGTGACCAGATTAACAGTAATACACGAAACACAATATTTCTTATAAATGTGCAACAATATCCATTTTACAACCGGTCATTTGCCGTAAAGAAAAATCGTTGTCCGTGAATAGTAGCGAGGGTTATTTCTGAAAACGACGTCTTGTTAACAGTATTGACGTCGGCCGGCCAGACAGGAAAAGATGGTGGTCGAACGCGACACAACAAAAGGTTCGCCGTAATGCAGGGGAAGCCATTTGAATATCCTTTTAACATCTGAGTCCAGTAGTAAATCAATGTCAGGGTCTACTACTTCCGTGACAGCGTCGAAACGTTAAAAGCGAACAGAAGAAAATGCTGAAAAGAAGAATAGAGAACGAAATGTCATATTGAATTTACTTACAACTGTCGTTTATTCGTGCGACTGCAGGAAGGCATATTATTGAACGTGTGCGGTGATTTTATCTGTACGCAGACAGTCTTAAGTCCAAATTTCCAAAATTTAACATAATGACAAAGCACTATTTATTTTTGAGCTAGTGTTTCGTTTCGTAGAATACTCGTACAATACGATTTAAAATAAACAACCACAAAGACGATCGTCTCTAAGTCAGACTTATTCTGTAGTTCCTACTGTGACCGTTTATTGTCACTGTAAACTAATTAAGCTCAGTTAATTAATGGGTAAGTAAAAATTTATCCACGTAATGACGATAATTATTATAACCTTTATGAGCTGTCATTGCCATGATTATCATTGTCATAGTAACGGGTGTCATGGAGTTCTACTGACCTAGCTACTGCCTGTCGTTCGTGTCTGGAGAGAAGTCGGTCATCAAACAGAAGAAACACCACAATAGAAATACCAAATGCACAAGTTTTGCACAGCATAATAAAATTTTATTAAACCAGTTATAGTTACTAAACGAAATTAAAGTGAATGTTTGTTCGTCCTCTTATGACAATACTTCATAGACCTATATAAAAAACTCAAAAAATGTGTATAGGAAAGTAAATATCTAAATGGGTGTATACAGACATTAATTTATTAATTGAAGACTGGCTTTACTTCTGGGGTTTGTCTGGAACTGAAAGATTTGTTTTCATTAATGGGAAAGAAAGATCAACTTTCACCTAGAACAGCTAGATTTTGCAGACGACCAATGTCGGCTGGCGCAAAGCTTCAGAAATATGGAGTTCAACCTGGATGATTTAAAAGATAAGAACAGCGCGTGACTCTGAGAATTAAGGTCACTAAGACAAAGGAGATGAGAATCAATCACTGCAACTGCAACAGGCTAGTCCTGTGTGGCACAGAGATTGAATAAGTCACAGAATTCCCTGATCTTGGCAACTTAGTAAGCGTGGCGAAGGAGCAGCACTGCATTTGCAGACCAGAATTAAGAAAGCAAAATGAGTCGTTGCTCAGCTGCGTCTTGTATGTAAATGAAATTAAAGGTCTTTGGTTCCAGTGTTGTATAGCCTACTGTTGTATGGATGTAAAACGTGGAAAGCGACCAGCACTATCAATCGTAAGCTGGTCCAAAGTTTTCTCAATAAATGCTTGCGTACTATCATGAGAATATATGATATTAGTTATATAGAACGAAGCACTATGGGGATCGCCAATCATTGCCATGTCGACCAGCAGATAAAGAGGAGGAAAATGCCGTTGGATCGGCCGGACTATTCGACAGCATTATCTTAATGTAGCAAAAGAAACTATGGAATGGTAGTCTCAAGGATGCAGAGGAAGAGGAAGACCAAGAAGAGCATGATTACGAGACAAAGGACAGTGGAAAGGAACTGGATGTTGCAAATAGCATGTGGGAGCAAAAAACGTTTCTGGGCTGGGATAGACACGGATGAAGAGCAGTCATGGTCCGTTCGTGAATCAGAGAAACAATGAGAGAGAGAGAGAGAGAGAGAGAGAGTAGAAAGTATCTATTGTGGAAGTTGCAAAAAAAGTGAGTTTTTTTGTTGCTTGGAAGGCGACAGTTTTACCCCTTACAGCACGAAAAACCGCAAGGCTTATTATACATTAATGTCTCCGAAGATATATTTTTAAAATAATTATACAGTTTTAATTTGGCTTATTGATCTTCTTCCCATTACAGTACTGGGGTTCGTGAACATTGTATTCTGAATTCGTTCGCCCGTCCACTGTTTTAAATCCCTGCCGCCTTTTAAATATCATTTGTACAGCCACTTGATCCAAAGGATCTTTTTTGGCCTCCTCAAGCATTTGTTCCATCCAGTTTTTTTCTTTAGTATCACACACTTCGAACTCGTTTTTAATTTTTGATTTCTACTATACGTTGAATTATTTCATTTATAATCTCTTAAATAAGTTTAAAGAGACCAAGCCCGAAGAATCATGCTAAGTGAACACTTTTTTCCAATAGTAGGCCTACCTTTAGATCAGAATGCAGCAGTAGTGGAGGACCAGAAACACAACAGTCGATGAGTTTAGATGATCACGATTCGGAACGATATATAAGACAGGTCTTATATCTGACGATGGCACACGTTGAAGTTGAAAATAATAAAGCAACTATAATTGTTTTTCAGGTTCCTGCGTGCGTGTATTTTTAGTAAGATATTTGTGCGCGGTCTTAGTGAGCTGTATAGCCTACGAGTTTCGAAACGTTTTTCTCTCTTACGGACATCTCATTAACACTCCGTGCTATAATAAATGATTGATTTATGATCGTATGTGTGTGAGAACCTGCAAATATACCGGTAGTAAATTTTAACCTACAAGTGTTAGTTACTTTTTAACTAGTAATGCACTGGATTTCCTAAATTTACTACTCAAAAATGCACGAATCCACGGAAAATTGTCTCTCGTATAGGAGACATTTCGGCCTGTATGCGGTTTTTGTGTCTAATATCGGTAACGATTGTGCATGGAAGCGCTATGCACACGACTTTTCTTTTTGTAGTGAATCTGAATCGTGACCGAAGGTTTTATTGGGTTTTGATATTGTTGCGACGTATGGCGCGCGATCCATTCCCTTTATACCGTCGTAACTGTGGGGGGGGGGATCGACAAACATTTACGATTAGTTCGCATAAAAGCTGAGCGGATTGTAGACCGAAACCATACTTGCAAAACATATGCTACTTCACACAGATATACGCCTAATCTAATGAAACACATATTTGTTTCTTGTTCTGATTCACAACGTTCATTATCATGAAAGCGCCTACAGTATTTCTCTTTGCAGAATCCTTAGTTTTCAGCTTCTCATGTTGTGTCTTGTGGTGATGTTTATATCTATGTGAAGATTAGTGAACTCTCAAGTATCTTGACTCATGTATAAAGTAATTTGTTGATTTTTTTTTATACCCATACTTAAACGATTTATTCGTGTTCGAATATAGTATTACCTAAAGAAAATAAATGTAATTAATATTGGAAGTTTTAAATCTTATTTTGTAACAAAAAAAAACTGTATGTTATTAATAAAGTAATCTGTTTGTAATGTGTTTTCTTATACTCCGGACATATTCTGCCAGTCTTCTTCTAACAGTTTAGTTTAGACCAGACTTTACTGTCATAGCACTATCAAATTATACTTTAAAAAGTAAATAATTGTCAGAAGCAGGATTTCTTGCTGTAACCACACTAACTAATAGTTAAGGTCGGGTGAAAATTGGATTTCGCTAATAAATTTGATTATTGTCAAAATAATCAGCAATATTGACAGACAAAGAATTAAAAAAAAATTTTTATTTTTGTGCACCCTAAACAACAAGAAGCTAACCATAACAATAACTGTAACCAATTTGTAAACTGTATTAATTCTAAACATTTTAGAACCGTGAAAAAAATCGTCATTTGTGAAAATCGTCAATAAAAGAGAGAGAGAGAGAGAGAGAGAGAGAGAGAGAGAGAGAGAGAGAGAGAGAGAGAGAGAGAGAGAGAATTTTGTAACTGCTCCGTGCCAGCGTGAATATTTCAAAATGACAGTTAAATTTATTTCGTTGTCTGTGTACGTTTCACTCTTTATGTACACTATTGTAGTTAATTTATTGTGCGAATACTATTTGCTAGAAAATGTTTTAGTTGTAATACAATATTTAAACTTAATAAACAAACACAGCATTCAAATAATGACAATGAAAACTGGACCAGTATTTTCAAAGTCACTGAAGCGTGGAACAAGTAGAGAACGGGTATAAATAAATGAAATGATAAATGTGGAAGCTGAGTTCGTTGGGTGTAATCCGGTTTTAGAGTAGGATAAATCATTTAGAGTCAGCAATCAAGCAGAGTTTAATGAAGGCAGCAGTGATTAGCCATGTGTCAGTGTTACTCAGTGTTAATTATTTAAACTCTGACGCAGATCTGGCGTCGGTGACATCTGCTTGCTTGTCGTACTGCATCACGTGCACTATTATACTGTAATGTGTACAGGATTCTTTAAACTTTGTGTGAAGCACGAAGCAAGGGGTCGGTCATACACAAAGCAAACTACCGCGGGATTTGCTGACTTAAATTTAATACACTTTATCTCTTTCACGATGACGATAAGTACTGTATTACACTTATAACTAATTAACTTCTTGCCTGTATGGAATATTTACCATGTCCTCCGTGTAATACAATGTGCTTTTTTTCTAATTACACGAGACTTCGAAGAGCAAAGAAGTACTTCTCTTTTAGGAAACTTTATTGTCAACAAACTAGACCTTTAATGCCATTCCACGAGTTGTGTAAAATATAAACGGCTGCAGTTATATTTACGAAGACGTAAAAAGTTTATATTAGGGTATACTAACATACACAGATTTTTTTAATTAAAAATTATTCAACTTTTGCTATGAATTTTAAGGCTTTGTTGCAGTTAGAATGAATCTTTAAATTTAATTTCCTCTCTCAACTGTACACACTAATTTTATATTGTGTAGTTTGTTTTCTGTTAAATTTGTTTGCAGATTTCTATTTTAACTGTATTACGCAAAGTGTGTATAACAATGAAAGAATTGTGTGAGTAGAGGTACAAAGATACGTATTGTAACGTACCAAAATAACAGTTACATAAAAAATGTCTAATACGTCAAATAGAAGAATAACATAAAAATATTTCATCAAGCATGGAGGAAGGAACAGGAGTATGAAAATCAAAATGTGTATCTACAAATAAATAATATTAAAACAACCCAACGAAGAAGAAAGAAGAGTAATAAGAATATATCATCGAGTATAAAGAAGAAAGAGAAAATACCATGAGTCAATATAATACGTTAGCAAACAGGCCCAATAGATCAAAATAGTGAGAGGATATGCCGAAAGTGGTTATCATCATAAGAAAGAGACATGTGAAATACAATTACCATAGTGAGAAAACAGACTAATTTGTTATAATAATGAAATAAATATAGGACAATGACTATCATAATAATGAGAGAAAATGTGGAAGAATATAACCATATTAGGTGAACATGAATTATTACAAATAGAGAGTAACCAAGAAAAACACCAAAAATGAAAAACAATTAACCAGAAGAAGGAGAAGAAGAAGAAGAAGAAGAAGAGGAAGAAATGTACCATGAAGAATGAAGATTATGTATGACCAGTACAAGACATCAACATTCACAAAATATGGAAAGCATCACAACCAATGTAGTGACCAGAATAAGAATAATGATTATTGGACTATTAATAATAAAAAAAAACCAAGTGTTGAACCTCAATAAGTGCTCACAAACAATGACAGTGAATACTTAGTATAAGTGTAACAACAAATGATATAATAACATTAACCCCAAGTAAACAGCACAGACAATATTAGTGAAGTGTTTATAACTGAGGGAAGTGAATAACCATTTATAAGTGAAAGAATCAACGATTAACAAGAGAAATACACAAACAATTAGTGTACCAAGTTTAATCCAAGATTGTAAAACCACAGATATAATCAGTAAGACCACCAAATATATAATACAGAAAAATGAATTAATTGCTCATAGAGATCAATAATAAAAGTTTTATAATCCTTGATATGAAATGTGCCTGAATGTCATAGCAACACAGGACAAAAAGTAGATAAATGTTAAAGCAGTTAAGTAGTAAACAAACTAATTTATTGAATAGAAACAGATCAATGTACCAAAGCCTAGATACAAGCCACCAAAATATGTAACATAATTAGATTAAAAAACCAAGTGTTATTGTATAAACATATAGTGTAAAATGTGAAAAAAATGTGTAAAACATAATAATAAACCATTATTAACATGCCATAATGACATGACAGTATTTAAGATGAATACTGTAAAAACTATGAAGCATATTGTTGTCAAACAAATGACACATAACCTCACATGAACTGGACCTACAACATAGAATCATATACAATAATTAAACAAAGTAATTATCCATAATTGTTTCAAATAGAGACCAAATAAGAATAAATATACAAGACAATGAAAACCATATGAACTGAAGGACACAACTAATGAGTCAGATTAAATATAATAACAATAAACCAATTAGACAGAACCCCAATGTGACAGTAGAGTTAGTCAAAAAACATTGACATAACTTGTAAAGAGAATGTAAGAAATGTTACCAGTAGTTAGAGGAATGTTCAATACAACTATGAGAACACCTCACAAGTATTATACAAATAATTTAATGACTGGAATTTAATAAACTAACTAACTGCAATCATAGGACTAGGTGTAAACAACCACCATACAAGAACTTAAAGAAATTTCAGCTAACAAAAGGTTAGTGAATCCACTAAACTAACCATGTACAACATTTGTACACAATTTTGATTATTAACAATGCATCTAATATGTGGTAAAATAACTAAATAAGAGTGACAAAATGGCGAGATGAGAGCATAATGTATTTTGAACCATACTATATATGTAAACAAAATAATATTTTTCCAATATAAAGTATTAGCAAATGTATGTAAATATACCTAATAATGTTATAGTACAAAAAATATGTAGTAGAATAAGGGATAATAGTGATATAAGTAAATATAAACAATCGGACATAGTTGGCTTATACGCCATTAGTACATTTTGTTTAAACTGTAAATATATTAATATTATGTATTAGAACAGATGAGAAATGGACTCAAAATGTTTAATCATAAGTATTAACATGTAATTACAACAAAATATAGTGAAAAGGACTTATTTGTATTAAGAACCACTATATGAATTTTGAAGAAAGTGAAGTGAATTATTAATGGACGGAATTATTACTTGTTTGGACTTAAATTAAAGACACAAGTGTCCGCAATTTAATGCCACTATCCAAATGACAATCTGACTAATAATAAGAAACTTATAAACATTATAAGATTTTCGATCATTTTCGAATGTCAATGTACACGTCATAAATAATCTCGAACCCGAAGCAGTGACGCCAAAAAATTAAAATATTTGTTTAACCAAGACCTTTGGGGTAGAGAGTATCGCCGTCTAAACCAATAGAATGACCCGATTTCACCAGACGAAAAGAGACGCTTTAGCGAGATGAGTTAATTGTCTTTCAACAACCGAAGCGAGCGGAGCGTGTGACAGTCATCAAGACATATTTTTAAAATGTGCGCGTACCCCAGTAAAGTAACCATAACTAACCTATACTGAACACCCATATTATCGTGTGACAGTGTTGTGAGTGAATAGTGAAACAAAAGACATGACCAGTGTATAATAAAGGTCATGTTATGTGAAGGAAACAGGGAGTATTATACATTAACAATTTTAAAACATATTGATAAAATAATTCTCGTTAGTTTAACGAAAATTATTGTTGACTGCACTAGTCAAGTAAACACGCTTGAGTGTATAACCGATAACGATGAATAATTATCAGAATAAAATGAATAAAGTTCTCGTCCAACTTAATGACGACAATTAATTAAAAGATGTTATATTTTTATGTTCAAAGAATAATAAATAGAAGCGGAATCAATATTATATACCGCACACCATTACTCGTAAATATAGTCGCTTGTTTGACTATGATTTCAGCAGTCTTGAAAAATAATAACTTATTATGCGATAACTATCATTACTGCTAATTCTACATCCTATTACTAATAAATAAAGTGTTTGTAAAAAGTAGTATTAAGATTTTTATATGATATTAACTATTCTACCTTATAACTTACTCTCATCTAGGTAAACTAACCTATAACCAGAACGTATTTATTTGCCACAGAGAATCACTTCTGTCATAAATGATTTTTATAAATGGAATCAATAATAAGAGTTTTTTCATTTTTTTTCTCATTCCAGTTCATAATAATAATATCAAGTAAACCAGTAATATTGTTTTAATAGTGCAACGTTAAAAGCACGTGTTTACAGATCCTAGCTTCAGAAGGCCACGAGCCGACCGTACGATAGTACGATAGTTTGACTATCGTATTGAGGTTAATAATTTTTAAATTTTGTTTTTTTAATTATAATAAATAAGTAAATATTGTTATTTATTAACACATCTTTATATCTTGTATTATGTATATTCAAAGGATTCACGAAAATTGGTAATACTAATAACCAAAGTGGACATAACCTAAATTACCATATTATCGTACATTGTAACAGTGTTACCAGCCTTGAGCTGAAGAAGTCTCAGAATTTATTTAACTTGTTGTTGTTTTTTAAAAATCATTATTAATTGTTTTAAAGGAGTTTTTACTAAATTTCACTAATGTTAATAAAAACCTCAACTTATTACTAGTGAATATAGAGTCTTTATTTCTATCAAATAGATATAAATAACTTACTTTTTAGAATCAATTATTTCACCAGGTGGCGGCAATATTCAAGCGATTGATACTTGAATAGTCAGTTTACAATTGAGTATCAGTGTTATTTCATTTAATGTGCATTTATCGATATTCAAACGAAATATCTGTGTGTTATAAATGTATTTACAGTGAGATAGAACCGCCCATCAAGAAGATTGAAGACATTCATGGATGGTAAGTGAGGAGGTGAATACAGCGAATTATTAGTGATCTTAATCCTCTTTTAAACATAAACATTAATTTCATTTTACCCATAATTAATTCTATTAAATACTAAACAACCACACAGCAACGTGAGAGGAATCTACAACAACAACAACAACACTACAAATTTAAAACTAAAAACCATTTCAATATTAATTAAAAAGTTATATAATAGTATTTACAGAATAACAGATTCGCAGAAAAATAATAAATAGAAAACTGAAAAGTTGTCTTTGACATACTTTTTATTTCAAGACTTTCCTGAAATTTATGAACATCGTTCCAGCCGGATTCCTTGTCTTTGATACAACGAGTTTTAAAATTACTGTAGCCTACTTATCAGAAGTCATTATACAAACAGAACACTGTATTTTATTAAAACTCTGATCAAAATGTCTTACTTCCATTTTTAAATATTTGTCATTAAGCTAGTTGTTCTAAGGCAAACGGAGACAAGCGAAAGCAAAGTTCTTCTGTTTATACAATAGTTTTAACTTTCATGGAAGTGCATTATTTTAATTATTGTTCCAAGTAATTTCCTCTTGATGGAAGTCGGTGGAGTTGCCTTCAAATTAATTAAAGTTATCTCAGAGTAGAACGTGTTATGCACTGAAAACTAAGTCAATTTCCTGAAAGCAAAACCGTACAGGAGGCATGTTGAAGACCGTTCAATAACGTGAGCGGCATCTGTATTGACAGGACAAGTTTCATAAAATTACTGATAATTTTGTATATAGCTTTAGTTGAGAAAATTAAACAAAAAGGAAATTAACGACTTGAGCATAAAAACGATAAATTATTAGTTATATAAAATATTCATAATAGCAACAATGACAATAGTAGTAACAATATAATAATAGTAATAATAATTACCTCACGTGTGTTGTGTATTGCTTGAGATACAAATGTGTACCTGCAATGAATCTGTATCTGCGTACAAATTAACAAACAAACAATTACGTTTACTAGTAAATTTCAAAATTTTAAAAAATACTGGAAATGTGTGTTCAGGATTTACTAGACATTTCCATCTTTGTTACACAGCCCATAACTTTCAAGCACTAAGACCGTGTTTTCTCACTATGGTCACTGCAATCATTACCACCATCGTCATCGTCCATGGTAGTCGTCGTAATCATTACTACAATCAGCGTGATCTTCACCATCACCACCTCCTAAACAGGATGTTTACGGGGAATGTCGAGTACGTCATCCAAATAACTGTGTTTATATTTCACACTACGTTCTATCTACAGTTCGCTTCCGTAAACCTTGCTAGTAAACACTCCCGATTTATTAATTAGGCCTACTCAATTTATACTCCTTTCGGTTGTTAATGCTCCGTGATTTTCGATGACTGCAGTGATTTTCGTACCTTGTCGGATGCTAGTATTAACCACAGAATGAATTTTTTTAACAATTGTTGTAGTTATTGTTATTATTATTATTATTATTATTATTATTAGTGTTGTTATTGTTGTTATAATAATTATTATTACCTTTATTTATTTAAGATGTAGCTGTTTATCAGTGATCAATTCAGTTTTATCGTTCCTACTTGCATTATGTCCTAACAATATCGTAATTATTTACGTTGTATAACCATCGAATACACAGATGTCGTTGTGAGGAGAAAATATATAACCAGAATCGATTTTCGGCGTTATCAGTAATTGTCAGACATCAGTATTTGTCTGATAAACGATAGGCAGTTGACAGTGAGTGATGAAGTTGAAATGCGTCCTGGTGATATCTTCTGTCTTCCGGGAGACATGGGTGTGTTTCCTCGGCAGAACAATGTGCTTACAAGATCTTCGTATTATTACCGCTGTCCATCTATCCAGCTGAATATGATTAAAGACGTATTTTCATTAATCGTAAAAAATAAACTGTAAAAATTATTTACAGCGTAAAAATAATAAGTTCGGTGGTTTAGTTTACATAATGGAGACTTATTTCGTTTGGGCAGATAATTTTCCTACCGTACAAAGCTTTCACGCGAATCCCTCTGTTAGAGCGCTCGCCGGGCCGAACTAATCAAACCGCGTTAATTACGAACTTAATGTATGCAAAAAAGGGGGCAAAATTGAAATTGACTGAATTTTTCGTAATGCTTGTAGAAGTAGAATGAACCACAGATGTACCGTTACACCAGATTTCTGCGTTTCACAAAATGTTTGTTTTACCTTCATAAATGGCTCACATTTGCATATGACAACGGCAAGCGGCGTTTTCAATTTTCACTTTCGTACGTAGTGTGATTGGGTTTTTATTCAGAATGATGTTATCGCTACCGGTGTTTTAAACTCGTTCTTTCTTCTTTTTCTTCTTGTATTTCCTCTCCTGCTTATCCTGTTCCTCTTACCCCCTCCTCCTCCTCCTCCTCCTCTATTCCCTTTTTCTCTTTTCTTTTTCTTCTTGTACCCTTCCAGGGTTTAGGCATAATGCCTGTTCCGCCTTCAAAAGCAGTATTCGTCTCATTTTCTGGTTCTTCGAACTCTTCTTTTTCCACTGACACTTTATATCTTGGAGCTGATTTCCGCGTGTGCATTCCTTCTCTGGCGGAAGCTTCTCGTGCCATGCGCTGTGCTGATCATTCCCAATTCCTCTCGTAAATCACTGTTCAACCTATTCAACCAGGTACAATCTTTCGCCTTTCCTAAACGTGGTTGTCTACGCCTCAGTTCTTCTCTACTGTTTACCGGTCAGCGTCCAAACTTGTTGTACCTTCCCTTTAGGTAAATTTTAGCACATTGTGATCATCCTTCTAGTACTTTTACATGCGTTTCTTAGCACCTTTAGAAGAACCGTTCTATAGCCTGTATTTTCTAAAAGTCTCCACATCAAATGTATAACAATTTGGTCAAATGCTTCTCAAAATCTGTAAGTGCTGTGTGTCTTCGTAATAAATTTTTGTTTCTTCTATGTGCTTTAAAGAAAACCCATAACCTTCAGAACATCACATAATCTTCAGGATTGATAATAACCTTCCTGGACTAAACCTAACCTTCTTGGACTCCCGTTGCTATTCACTTACAAGAATTTCAATAATGGCTTCAGTCTGTTGATAAATATCTTTGAATCCAGTATCGATATAATAACTTTCTAACTACTGCACGCATACCGCTTTCTTCTTTTTTATTACTATTGAAAGTAATGTAACAGCTGGTTTTAGGTAAGTAGAATTTGACTTTTCTTCCAGCACAGTTTGTATAAAAATATAAAAAATGTAGTCACAGTGTCACAGTGTTACATACTGCGTTAGTCTCAGTTGTTGCATTCTCCAGTTCAGAATACCTAACTTCAGAATGATATTGTATTCGAATGGGATGTAGGTATTCCGTAGATCAAGATATGTAAGTTATAACTTGTAGGAGTTTAAACGAAAAAAGTTGTGGAGTGACCCACCACAAAAAATTGACTGACCACTCGCTCCAAGAAATTGCCGGTCCAATAAAAAAGTCTCTAGCCAACTGTTTAATAGTTCCTACAACAAGATTTCCTACGCTTGTCCCGGTGATGCTGCTATCCTTATGGGACCAGATAAGCATCAAATTTAGTATTAACAGGTCGCCAGCCGAAGCCATATTGTAGCTAATCACGAACAAATCTGCAGTTTCCGTGCAGGATGCTTGCGTCTTCAGAGCTGATTTGTGCGGTTTCTATTTACAATCCATTGGAATCGTTCTCTAAATATGAACTGACGGTGGCTTCTGATTGGAATACCAAACGCGTCTTTCCTGGCTAATTGGGTAATGCTTAAACATGGTAGTGCAGAATATAACCGCATCTTCCTTTCCCGTTGCCTAGCACAGTTGTACCAACACAGATATACTAAACTTCGTTTCTACTAACCTCCTTTTTTAAATTATTATATTTTTCGTATTAATTTACCTGTAGAGACGAGATAGTCATGTGATGCATGCCAAAATCTCATAATTTTAAAAACTAGAAATAGCTTTCATGTCTATTTAATTAGCAGTGAATTTAAAAAAAAAACTTTAGTCCATTTGATCGCCTCTTTATGCATGCGCGTCCATTCTGTGATTGAAAAAGTCTTCTTCTTCTTCTTCTTCTTCTTCTGCTGCTTCTTCTTCTTCTTCTTCTTCTTCTTCTTCTTCTTCTTCTTCTTCTTCTTCTTCTTCTTCTTCTTCTTCTTCTTCTTCTTCTTCTTCTTCTTCTTCTTCCTCTTCTTCTTCATGGTATATTCTTCTTCTTCAGAAATGCCTGTTCCGTCTCCTCAACGTCATAGTTGGTCCCATCTTGAAAAAGGTCTTCCAACGTTACGCTTGCCCATTGGTTTATAAGATCTTATTTGTTGCGGTAGTCTACATTTGTCCATGCGGTCGATGTGTTCCCGCCATTTCCGTTTGTAATCATCTATTCGATGATTCAAATTGTAGATGGTTAGCGCATTCCGGACGTCGTCATTACGTATTCTATCTAATCGTGTACAGCCCTTGACTCTTCTCAGAAAGCGCATTTCAGCTGCCTGAATCTTTGATCTATCTAGCTTTGAAGGAACCCAGGTCTCACTGCCGTACGTCAGAATTGGGACAACCATGGTTTTATATAACTTTAATCTTGTCTCCTTACGCGTTTTATTTCCCAACGTTCTATTTATCGTGCCCCCTATGTATGCAAATCTCTGAAGTTTTCTTTCTATATCATGTCCTTTTAGATAGCTGACATCCGATCCTAAATAGCAAAAATGTGATACTTGTTCTACAGGATGTCCATAGACAATTATTTTTGAGCGTACTGGATTCTTCCCTTTAAATGCCCTTGATTGAAAAAGTTAGAAAATTAAATATTTTACTGATCTTAACGTCCAAATTTGCCTAATTTGGACTGCAACAAAAGAGCATTAATTAAAACGGAGCAGTAGTTCATACCATAGACTTACCGTTTTTCAATTTGTCAGTAAAATATTCTACGTCATATTTGTAACCGCATTGTTCAAATTACATTTATACGTTATATCAATTACTCTGTAAAATGGTAATGTAAACTGTGTCGATTACGGGGGTGTGCAGCATCACCAGTACCTAATAGAGCGTGTACTTAAACGGAGTATACTTTAAATAATAAAGAAAATAAATAAATCAGATTTAAGTTCTTTTAATGAATGAAATGTATGCCGAGAATTAAAAGTAAATCCAACAGCGGTTGCTGTGGCAACCTCTAAATTAAGTACTTCCTGTAATTTGTTGACAACAGTAGTTATAAAATAAAAAGTAAAGTTGTGTGTCATAAAAATTTAATTTAATTGTATGCCTTAAATAATTTCTAGGTCTAGAGATTGATGATTAATTTAAATTTAAATATCGGACTTTGATTAACCGAACCAGCACCAAATCATTCAGGCTGATAACGATTAGGAAATTTGGTCGACAATGTTTCCGGTTAAAACTGTGGTAGTTAGATTTCTGTGTATTTCCGATTGAAAATGTCTGTAATGATAAGTGTAATATTAAAAAAATATAACTGTATTAGGCTTTTAGCGTAACACGTTTATAATTATGTAAGAGTAACGAGTGAGGAAAATGATTCGTACTTCTGGTGTGTGTAAGTAAGAGTAGTCACTAATTACAGAGTTGAGTACATTGAGTAAAAGTATGCAGCTTATGTATTTATAGACGTCGAGAAAGTTCGTTCACGAACAAATAATTATTCTTGTAATGCACGAAAAAATATTTGTTAAATATTAAAATGTGCCCATTACTTAAAAGAATTGGTACGTGATTTATATATATAATGTGACGTCATATTTACGCGCTTTTACTGTCTCAAGTGAAAACGGTTTCACAAATAAAATGAAATGATAATATTTGATATCTTAGAGCGATTAACAGTCGACAGAGTAATATCTTATAGTAGTCAGTTGTCGACAAATGAGTACTAGATATATTGCGAATGTTCAGTGTAAGAACACCGGAGAAGCCCGATAAATCCTATCTAAGAAAGAGAAGGGTGAATCTCCGACTCCTTAAAACTGTTAAACTGGTACCCTTAGACTGACTGTAACTCCGAGAGAAAAGTCGCTGCAGAAGATTGTTAACCTAACCACAGAAAACCTTTATGTGCTCATATGCTGCACAAGGAGTCCGTACTGGAATAGGACAGATCCTGTTGGCAGACAGGACACAGGACACTATGGTGAAGCTGGAATAGGTAACACGCGTAAGCCCGAAAGGGTAGAAGGAAAAGACTGCTAATGAAGTGAGATTCAGATATATACTCTCGTGACAATAAACAGTGGCATAGCCAGGATTTTTGCATGGGTGGAGTTGAGGACCAAGATTTTTCGTGGTGACGTGTTATTGAGAGGAGGTGATGCTCTCAGAGGTTTCATTAGTTATAACCTACCGAGTATGTTATTCTCGCCACTAGCAAGCTGTTGCTGCCTGTCTGTAGATTTTACCTAAAAAAACCTTATTGGCGATCTAGCCAGTGGGAGGAGGATTTAACTCTCAAGTAACCAGGACCATTTAACCTCCTTTGGCTATGCCTTCGATAAGAAATAAGATTATAAAAAAGTTTCAAAATAAAAAAATATGCCTACGTTCCTTGCACATATATGTTGTTTTGTGAATAAACGATCATCGGTTTACTCATAAATTAAAAGTTAATTCTTTTTATTTATTTTTTTGTTATAGCTACCTGAACTTAATTTACGCGGACATCAAACGAATAAATACAGTATTTAAGTAGGCCTACTTTAAGTAATTTTCGTTCAACAGTAGCTGTGCACAACGTTGTTAAAGAAAACGGATTTTACATAAGTTGCCTAATCCGAAGATTAATTATAACCAGTTATTCTATTAGCGAATGTTATTAGTCACGTACAGTAATTTAATTTCAAAACGATTTTCCGTACATTTCAGTTTCATATAATTAAAACTCTATGTACGTAGCTAACAGCCTGTTTAGCTTATTTATAAGTGGACATAAAAGGTTACGTATGATTAAACATTTCTTTTTATTAGGCGCGGCGCACGAAAAACTCGAGTGAAATATGAAGAATACTGCGTACAAGGAAGCGTACACATGTCTGAAATTTCAACGTATTATACTGAGTTGGAACAACGTAATCAATTTGATCGAGTTATACATCGGCATTGACTCGCAATGTAATATCTGTGTGCGCGCGCGCGCGCGCGCGCGCGCGTGTGTGTGTGTGTTTATAATATCCTAAATTGTACTCGTTATGCCAATAATGTTAATTAAGTCAGTTATTATATTTGGAAGACTAAACCGGGCACGGCTGAATTTCGCGGATTAATTTCCCCTTGCGTGGCTCGCAGACACTGTAATCTTCTTTATCCAGGTGGGTCAAATTCATCCCTTCTGTGGTGCTCTTAATAATTGTCTCGTATTAGCTAGCAATTGTACGTCTCCGTGTCTAGCGCGTTTCGGTGTAATGATCCGTGCAGCCGAAGGATGAGCGTTTACTTTAAAATTACGCTTATCTTACAGGAATCCTAATTTCTTACAGTAAATTTGTATCGTTAACAGAGGGAACGCTGAGAATACACAGAAATGTGGCGCCAGAAATGGGCCAGTTGTCTGTAAACGAAAAAAGTTTCAGAAAATTAAAGGACGTCTACTTGAGTCGTGTTGTTTTGTTTTCAGTGAGTGATGAAGTTTTTAGTAAGTTTGCTGCAACTTATGAGAAGCTACATAAGTAAAGTCCGCTGTGGCAGTGTGTTTTTAATCATTGAGCGTGTAACACTGAAAACTAACCTTCTGAAAATGTAATTCGTTTAGTCGGACTCAGCTTTTTTCCTCGTTCTACGTTCCGATTACCCTTGAAAATATCGGTATGGAGAACCATACATGACTTCCATATTCTAAGATTTATATTTAAAATCATTTTCAGCCAAACAGCCAGGCTGTGTCTTACCTGCCTTTTTATTGCTGTATTAAATGAAAAATATTATATTACATTAAAATGAAAAAATTATAATTTTATTGCCTGGCAACAAAATTATTTTATTTTTAACAATTACCATTGTTTCAAAAAGTTTAAATAAATTTTCAAGTACTTTACTCTTGTTAAAACGTAAAAGGTTGCAGGTAAACTACCCCTTCCCCTTAACCGATCTTCACCAAAATCGAAAGTCATTGAGACCTCTACAATTCAGGGACGTATGCAAAAAATTATTTGATTCTGTTTGAATTTGCGGCTGTTATCGTTTGCCATAGAAAATACGCTTGATAAAAAAATGTTGCTGGTAGACTACCCCTTCCCCTTAACCGATCTTCACCAAAAACAATAGGTCTTGAGTACTCTACAAATCAGGGCTGTATGCAAAACATTATTTGATTCTGTTTGAATTTGCGGCTGTTATCGTTTGCCATAGAAAATACCCTTGTTAAAAAAACGTTGCTGGTAAACTACCCCTTTCCCTCAACCGATCTTCACCAAAAACAATAGGTCTTGAGAACTCTACAATTTAGGGCTGTATGCAAATAATCTTTTGATTCTGTTTGAATTTGCGGCTGTTATCGTTTGCCATAGCAAATACCATTGTTAAAACATAAAACGTTACAGGTAAACTACCCCTTTCCCTTAACCGATCTTCACCAAAAACAATAGGTCTTGAGTACTCTGCAAATCAGGGCTGCATGCAAAAAATTGTTTGATTCTGTTTGAATTTGCGGCAGTTATCGTTTGCCATAGAAAAAAAATCTACAGACACACAGATAGACAGACAGACAGATAGACAGACAGACACACAGACACACACACAGACACTTTTCGGAAAACGACTTTTTTTCATGTTTTGAGTGTAGTAGAATCAGAATCTGCAATAATCTCGAACACGATTTTTTTTGCCATCACCATACTTCCATTCCTTAAGGAATATGGAAGTAATATCGGTATGGAGAACCATACATGACTTCCATATTCTAAGATTTATATTTAAAATCATTTTCAGCCAAACAGCCAGGCTGTGTCTTACCTGCCTTTTTATTGCTGTATTAAATGAAAAATATTATATTACATTAAAATGAAAAAATTATAATTTTATTGCCTGGCAACAAAATTATTTTATTTTTAACAATTACCATTGTTTCAAAAAGTTTAAATAAATTTTCAAGTACTTTACTCTTGTTAAAACGTAAAAGGTTGCAGGTAAACTACCCCTTCCCCTTAACCGATCTTCACCAAAATCGAAAGTCATTGAGACCTCTACAATTCAGGGACGTATGCAAAAAATTATTTGATTCTGTTTGAATTTGCGGCTGTTATCGTTTGCCATAGAAAATACGCTTGATAAAAAAACGTTGCAGGTAAACTACCCCTTCCCCTTAACCGATCTTCACCAAAAACAATAGGTCTTGAGTACTCTACAAATCAGGGCTGTATGCAAAACATTATTTGATTCTGTTTGAATTTGCGGCTGTTATCGTTTGCCATAGAAAATAAAACGTAAAAGGTTGCAGGTAAACTACCCCTTCCCCTTAACCGATCTTCACCAAAAACAATAGGTCTTGAGTACTCTACAAATCAGGACTGTATGCAAAACATTATTTGATTCTGTTTGAATTTGCGGCTGTTATCGTTTGCCATATAAAATACCCTTGTTAAAAAAACGTTGCAGGTAAACTACCCCTTTCCCTCAACCGATCTTCACCAAAAACAATAGGTCTTGAGAAATCTACAATTCAGGGCTGTATGCGAAACATTATTTGATTCTGTTTGAATTTGCGGCTGTTATCGTTTGCCAAAAAAAAAAAAAATTTCCCTTGATAAAAAAAACCGTTGCAGGTAAACTACCCCTTCCCCTCAACCGATCTTCACCAAAAACAATAGGTCGCGAGTACTCTACAAATCAGGGCTGTATGCAAAAAATTATTTGATTCTGTTTGAATTTGCGGCAGTTGTCGTTTGCCATAGAAAATACGCATGATAAAAAACGTTGCTGGTAAACTACCCCTTCCCCTCAACCGATCTTCACCAAAAACAATAGGTCTTGAGTACTCTACAAATCAGGGCTGTATGCAGAAAATTATTTGATTCTGTTTGAATTTGCGGCTGTTATCGTTTGCCATAGAAAATACCCTTGTTAAAAAAACGTTGTAGGTAAACTACCCCTTTCCCTTAACCGATATTCACCAAAAACAAAAGGTATTGAGAACTCTACAATTTAGGGCTGTATGCAAATAATCTTTTCATTCTGTTTGAATTTGCGGCTGTTATTGTTTGCCATAGGAAATACCCTTGTTAAAACATAAAACGTTACAGGTAAACTACCCCTTTCCCTTAACCGATCTTCACCAAAAACAATAGGTCTTGAGAACTCTACAATTCAGGGCTGTATGCGAAACATTATTTGATTCTGTTTGAATTTGCGGCTGTTATCGTTTGCCAAACAAACAAAATTTCCCTTGCTAAAAAAAAACCGTTGCAGGTAAACTACCCCTTTCCCTCAACCGATCTTCACCAAAAACAATAGGTCGCGAGAACTCTGCAAAACCGGGCTGTATGCAAAAAATTATTTGATTCTGTTTGAATTTGCGGCAGTTATCGTTTGCCATAGAAAAAAAATCTACAGACAGACAGACACACAGACACACAGACACTTTTCGGAAAACGACTTTTTTTCATGTTTTGAGTGTAGTAGAATCAGAATCTGCAATAATCTCGAACACGATTTTTTTTGCCATCACCATACTTCCATTCCTTAAGGAATATGGAAGTAAAAAGACTGTATTTTTAAAAATATATCAATAGCTCAAGTTGTACAAATCATACAGTATAGTTTTCTTATATGCTGTATTAGTTGTTAGTGGTTTCTTATGACGGTTACGAAATATTTTTTTGTTTAGCACTGAGTTGTCCACACCTTTGCCTATGATACCATTGTCAAATCACCAATGAACAATGTTGACGTCAGTGATTTGATAGCCCTGTTGTAACCGAAACAAGTCGTCCAACGGGGACAACACTGTGGTATAGCAAAAACATTTTTCATAACAGTTATAATCTGTGGAAATGTAGTGGATGAGTTGCGATGACACAGTAACCTGTCTCACATTTGCAGCACGGTCAGTTTTTTGAAGTCCTAAGCATCTCATGAGATCATAAACGTTTGTACTTCTTAGGACTGCGGCGTCTACTGGAAGCTACTGAAAGCAGGTCGGCCTCGTTTGCTGGGATGAAATTTTAGTCTGCATCGCCCGACAACATCAACGCCTGGAGTCCCGTTTACAGTAGCGTTTGTTTCTAACTAATCAATTGATAGGATTTACAGGTAGTCTGTTGTGTTAATGTATTAGTTGTTTCAGAAACGCTTGAAGCGACAGGGACAATTATACAATAATTATGAGCTGACATAATTAGTTTCCAAAATGAAGTAGCAAAGAAACAAGACAACAAGTGAAGCACTGCGAAATAGGTTACTTCGAATATGCGAAGAATTTAAATCTCCGAAACGTGGTACACTAACGACATGATGATAACAGCAGAAGGTCGGCAAACATTAGACAGCAATCACGAAACACTGAACGAATATAAGTTGTATATCAAGCAGGACAAAACACGATCGATGATCATTAGCAAAAAAGTAAAACAGCATACAACAGCAGGGAAATTTGAGACAAGTGGAAAAGCTTAAATATGTTGCCACATTGAAATCACAAAATGGAAAATACGTGATTTAAGTGTAGAAAGTACAAGAGCGGCTGGAAGACTGTTCACAAGTAGGCCTATAAAAGTATGTCCCTAGCAATAAATAAATCTCGACAGAATGAAGAGCTGAAACATTCGGAATCGTAGGTGTAGTCATGATTACGTATGGGTCAGAGTCATGGAGAGTCAGAGGGGAACAACGAAGGAAAATAGACGCGATTTAATGAAAAATAGACAATAAAACACTCTTGGACGAAATAAGAAATGACGCATTTAGAGAAAGATTAAGAAAAATACTATGTAATAGAATTGACTGAAATGGTTTGGTCAGTTACGAGAACGGTTAAGCAAGGGATAACTCGAAAAGTGTGTTATTCAAGATCATTTAAGAAGAGTAGCAGAGGAAGACCTAGGAAAAAGTGGCGGATGAAGTAAGAAAAAGATGAAAATAATCGAAGGAGAATAGAACAGGAGAAATGGAAAGGAATGTGGAAACCCCCATAAAGTAGGCTACTCAACTCCACAAGCCGCCGAACAAGGCATAAACATTAAATAAGTAAGTTAATTCATTCATTGGTTCATTCAGAAATGGTATTTAATAGTTCATCAATATTATCGTGTTGTATTCCCCAAGTCTTTCTTGTTTGTTTTGAATATGAAGCCTGATAAATTGATACTTTTATTCTCAGTTTTTATAATGTCGTTTAAATAGTATTTTCTTGTATATACTAAATCTTCTGAACGTTCTCATTTCTACCAAGTAACTGAACTGACTAACCGTATCTTGGTACGTAGAATCGTTACTGGTAAGTACAACACTCACGTCACGTTTATCTCGTAGCCTACCTCTACGACGATGTACTTGCGAATGTTGGACGCCGTCAACAGCAAGTCACTAGCTTGAGAAATATCTGGCTTAAAGCATTTCAAAAGATTGAATGAGGAGAAAACAACTAATATGCGGCAAGGAAATCGGTAATGGTATGCAGAAGATAACAAAAACGCAGAGAACTACGTTAAATAATTATTTTAATTTTTCTTGTCTCATTGTTTCTATTTGTCATTAACAGCGCGTTTTTGAAAACAAAGTAGAATGAACAAATAGCAAATAAACAATATTTTTTATTAACAGTGTGTTGGTCCGTATTTTTCTGAAACATGCTCGTACGATAAATATAAATTGTATTGGCCATCGTTTTAAATTTATATCTGTTTATGAACAAACAAGTTGACGTAGTGTCATCTTTGACAGAAAAAAAGTAATACGCCGTCGTGGGGCAGTACAAAAGCAATCTTTGGGGCGCCGTTACTACGAGGACGTTTAATTTAGAAAGCCCGTTTGATGTACTACGCTGTCTCACAAGCCTTATTGTGTGTGCGTATCTCTGTTTTTACCAAATGTAGTATGTGTTATAAATTATTTCTGTTGGTTGAATGCCAATTGCACAATAAACAAAGTCGTCTGTTTAACTATACATGCCATGCTTGTCTCTAATACACAACTGCGCCTTATATGATACGATTGTAAATAAACTATATTTAGCTGTGTATTTTCATCGGAAACGAAAATAATGTCTTCGAGTAACATCACTTTATTACTATCAGAATGATTTATATCTGTAAGTTTACGATCATACACGTCGTCTAACACACACACACACACACACACACACACACACACACACACATTAAATGTACATTACTTTTATAAACACACGCTCAGAAATGTATTTCAATTTTTAAATTGATTTTGAAGTGAGATCCTGCATTTATTAGAAATATACGGTTATTTACTCATAAAAATAAAATTTACACGTGTGTAAATTCTCTTTTTATTCTTGTATAATTTCTCACATTCTATTTATGTTAATAACAGTTGAGTTACGATTTCCAGCTCCCTTCTTTCCGTCGACCAAGCGTTAGCAATGTATGTTTTTGAACCTTCTTCCGTGCCGTAATATACTGCAATGTGACAACCATCCCACAGCATGTGTGAAGAAAGAGACCTTATTTATTATGGGCCAGAATTATAATTATCCAGGACGAAAATGCGAACACGCATTTAGTGTCTTAACACTGCATTGAATCTAAAACCTTAACCTAATGACATCATGTTTTTACAGTCTAACTGTAAAACACCATGTTTTTACACAACTTAACTGAACGGTCGTGTTAGTTGAAAAATAAAGTGCGTGTATTGTTCGAACCAGGTGTGCAAGAATAAGGACAATACTGAAAAGCATTATCGATAAGTAACGTAAATTTTAATAAAGTAAATATTATTAATCCTAGCTGTGGATTAAAGTGGATACAAATTAATTCCTGGTTTCGTACTTTTAGAACGTGGTCTACATGTTAGACGAAGTTCGAAAAAATTTGAGTTCAAGATTAGTACTCTGTTGTACACTATCGTAACATAACTTGAATGCTTATTATAATCGTAAATAACTGTGGACATAACTATCAATTAACGTACAGACAGACAACATTTATGTCTTCTTTTCTACGTAATTACTACGTCACACTTTTCAGCAAATATAAATCACTTATTCCAAGATTTTATAAAACTTGTACGTTTTAAGTCGTATTACGTTTGAACGCTGGTGTACGAACAGGACACCAACAAGCCACGAAATCATAATGGTCTTTTCGTTTTTAATTCTTAATGCAGGTGAGAATTGAAAACTTATTGCGATTTTTACAAATTAGTTAATTATAGACGAATAAATCCTGAGTGACGACAAATTATGTACAAATAAATCTGGGTGACGAAAACTATCTTCCAAAACGTAGAAACTCTTATTACTTGCACAGCCACGAAATCATAATGGTCTTTTCGTTTTTAATTCTTAATGCAGGTGAGAATTGAAAACTTATTGCGATTTTTACAAATTAGTTAATTATAGACGAATAAATCCTGAGTGACGACAAATTATGTACAAATAAATCTGGGTGACGAAAACTATCTTCCAAAACGTAGAAACTCTTATTACTTGCACAGCATAGAATAATGTGTACGTAGTATGTACAGAATTTGCATGTAAAGCAGTGCCGTATTTCTCTGTAGGTGGACACGGAGGCCTCTGGAGGTCCTGTCTTTTGGATAAGGGGAAGCTCACATTCCAGGTGTAAAAGTAACCATATTCTTAACTAACTTGTTTTACCACTTAGAAAAAAAATAAAAGCACAAATAAATGCTTCATTTATAGGATTCTTAAGACACTCAGGGCATATGTACGTGTTTTCAAAACAACTGAATTATTCATATCAAAACAACTTAATTTCTTCAGAATTATTTAAATACCGCCTTCCCTTCATCTCCAGAGGCACACAAAAGAAAACTGTATGACATATTCACTCTATAAACCTTAACGTGAGTATTCCAATTAAGAATTGATGACAAAGACTTCGAAGATATTCCAGGTGAATGAAGGAATGGACAAAACTGAGAAACAATTGGAAGAATCTGAAAGCGGAAATTATTCTACGAAAAAGTTAATTTTATAAATGATCGACTTTCGTCTACCGAAAATCGACTATTCCCAATGCTCCCAAAAACATAAATGTTTTTGATAATATTTTTATCAATGGTGTCACGCATCCATTGAAAGTCTTTATAAATATTTTCAGTAGGCTACCTATAAATTATGAAAAGTTTATTGAGAAATGTTATGAAGGAGAGCGTATGGTATGAATATACTGGCTTTTAAGTATTCAAAATGATTTACTATTATTTTTGTTTTCAACAATATTATTACGACAGCCGCACGGATCGTCGAGTTGAAATGATGGAATTCAAATAACTGAACACCGAAGAAAGAGAAGATTACAATTTAAATAATCAGGACAAATCAGTAAACACTCGCCTACAATAAATATTCCAAGTCACTAATTACAGGTGTCCGCTCACAATAATCTCTGTAGGCTACACTAAACCGTGAGTCACAACAACAATAACTCTCAAAGCGCTCACTAAATCGCAAATCCAAAACTGTCTGACTGGCAGCTTTTAATCGTGTGTTTGTTTATACCCCGTCTAGGTTCGAGATGAAAATCTACTGCTTCTGGGTCGAGCGTCGAGAATAATCCCGTAGGTGAAGGCGCCTAAAAATACTGGAAGGTGTGTATTACCTCATCACCGACCTTATGCACATCCATGTGACGCATGCGTCATGCACTTTGTCTGTCTCGTAAGCGGAGAACCTTAATACAAGTTCTCTATACTGTATCTTAACGTTTTCACTGTTTGGGTACTTCTCTGTACTGTATCTTTGGGTACAGATATGTAGCCTACATATCGGCCACAAAGGAAT
Organism: Magicicada septendecula; assembly: GCA_034769895.1. Lineage (NCBI taxonomy): Eukaryota > Metazoa > Arthropoda > Insecta > Hemiptera > Cicadidae > Magicicada > Magicicada septendecula. Next base: position 273,980,834 of record CM068371.1, read on the forward strand.
AGTAGGTTATACTATACGATTCTGTATTAGATTCTACACTATATAGTAGTACTGCTTTACGTATATGAGTCTAAGAAATTATTGCGAAATAAAAAATTAACGATTATTCTAAACATTATGAGACTGAATTTGTATTAATACATATCAAACATGCATTGTTAAATAATGAACATAAAGCAATCCTTTTTTTTGGGGGGGGGGGGAGGATTTCAACGGTAAAAATTCTGGATGGGACCTCAAAGGTCTGAAATATGACCCTGATGTAAAGTATAATACGTGCCTTTTAATACTGTTCAGACTTACGTAACAGTGGTGTAATGTATGGCAGACGAAATACCATTCGTAATCTATGGAAGGCCGACCAGCAATGCTGAGTGGGCGAACTTCAGTTTACTTTATTTTTACTTTTAGAACGTTGGGTAGTTAAAAAAAATATACAGATTAGTTAAGCGGATAGGTAATTGTAAAACAGGATTAGCGAATAGGTGAGCGCTTTGGGAAATCTCATATTGTCAGCGCACGCGCGTGGTGTGTTTACTACGGACATATGTTTCACCTCTGCATGTGTTGTTTTACGCAACGTTTGTTAGCAAATTTCTGCACGAATATTTCAAACTGCAGCCTATATTGTGCGTGCGGTGGTGGTAACAACACCCCCAAGACTGTGGACTGGTGATGACGTTTGTGTGGGAAACTAGAGACCGTCGGCAAATTTGTTTTTATCACCAAGTTAGCGTGTTTGTATTACATCAGCTGTGTTTACACAATCGGCAACAAGACGAACTCTGATAGATTTTGAAAACAATCTCCCGTTTTTAATTAAAAACCAGCGCCAAGCGTCGCTCTATTGATTACGTTTGTATACATTTTCGTTCTGTCGACGACGCTGTGCTGTGTTTGTTCAAGTTGCGGCGGTCCTTCTTCCCGAATCATATTTAAATAAGTGATATCTTCATTAAAAATAATTAAACGCGTTGAAATGCACCTATCAGTGTAAGTATATATTTGCGCTAATATTTTACTTAGTCGTTGAATGTTCAGTGGATGTCATTAATTAATTATCATGTCGTAAGAACACATATTAAACTTGTCATACAATAGACTACAACGTAAAATTAATCTGTGATTGCCGAGCCCCACGATCTTGGAGCGCCAAATACAACGTGCAATTAATTATGCAAACAATAATTTATTCAATTATGTAATTATACTAATTTATAGAAGGTGATCATGTAAGTACTCAATTAGGCTACTCATACCAAACTGAAGCTACGTGATACGTTAGTTATTTGATGTCAGCATAATTACTGCACTGAGACTCTAATTATTGTATGAATTAATAAAATCTACTATAAATCATTCAAGTGACGTTATTTTCTTGTTCTGAGGTAACTTTGACAATAATGAACGCATATATTCTGAATAAAATAAACACTTATTTATTAACACCATTTAAGTAAAAAGACTTCAATATATAAATATAGATGATTCCCTGTAAACAAAAGAACACATGTATATATATCCAATTACAATACGAATCCAATACGTTGTTTGCTGGAAAACATACACATACATATATAATACAATCAACATATAAAACATAAATAGTCAAACTATAAATCTTATACTAATGCGTTCATTTCTTGCCTCAGATGAATAGCGTTATTTAACTTTATCATATTTAATTTAAATACTCAAGGGTGTTTTCGTGAAAAGAGACAGGACAGTAGAGTTCTTATGATAGGAATAACATAAAGATTACTTGTAAAGTGATTTATCCGACATTTCCATCGGCGTAACTCCTTCTCGCTGGTGGTCCATATGTATGAAGTTGCGTAGCTGTGATGTCACTAACACTCAACACACGCGGATCAGATTCACTCGCGCTGTGTGTATTTTCTGTGGATTCGGCTGTCAGTGTTAGAGTCTATGAAATCATGTGTTGTGTGATAAGTTCATCGTTTACTATGGTGTATATATCTGACTGTCTATTATTGAGCTTCTTGTGTACATTAATGTATAGTGTCTTTGATAACGTGGTGTATTTGTCCCAATTGGTATTGTATCGCTTCGCACTGTACAACGTTACGATTTCGTTGTCCGGTAAAACACTAACAATAGTTCTGCGAGTCGGTTATTGATGAAACTGCGGTCGGTTAGTTCAGTTCTGAATAAGCTGTAACTGAGTATGATAAAGTACTCGAGAGTTATTAAGCACTGGCGTATATTGCATGATTTAGTCACTGTAGATACACTGTTACCGGATAGCTCGCAAATATCGAAATGTTTTAGTCTACTGATTAAATACCGCGTAGCAGAGTTTCAAAGTCCAACTGCTGTACGTATGTTAACCGAACTGTATTAAGACTTAGAAAATTTAAGATTTAAGTTCCGTGAAGGCTGTTCAAAGTACACGATTGAGAAATTTATGAAAGACTGTCGAAAATTGTATGAAGACTGGCGAAAATTGTATGAAGACTGTCGAAAATTGTATGAAGACTGGCCCCCGCGTGCTCTGTAAACAGTTTTTATTAAGCATCGTTTACCACAATGCAATCTTCTGGAACACACGCCTCTGGTCGAACATGATAGGACAGGAGAACCCCTACCCTTAAGCAAGACTCTGGTCCTCCACTTCTCATTCGTCGTTCCCGTTGCCATGATGACGACGGTCCTCTCCACCTGTGCTCTGGGTAGATGCTAGGTTGTGATTGGGTCTCTTGTCTCCCCACAAGTTCGCGTCGAAGGCCTCCATGCCCTTTTCCTGGAACAAGAGCAATTTCTCGGCTGTCGATCAAGTCTTTGTCTAAGTTTACTCCGGAACCCTGCTGCTGTTCTCACGCGAACAATGTGTCGTATTTCGTTATTGTTTCACCATCCATGACCCTTTTCCGTTAGCTATCCGGACGCAGCGTATCGTCGTTTCCAAGACGGCACTCCTTCTCCCTGTCGTAAATATCAGTTGCCGCCAGTAAGACGTTCCCCGCTGTGCACAAGTTCGATTCCATTCTTTAGATGTCGATGTCAGTTCTCATACAGGGTAAATACCATTGTGCAACTACACCCTTTTCTTACTGCTGGCACGCTTCAAATTAACCTTGCAGTGTGTGCTCGTTACAATTTCTCCGTAAAGCGCTACTGACATAGTTTCCTTTTTGTCTTGCTTGTTGTGGGCTGTAAATCTCGGTTGAGTCGAGTCTGTCACGGGCCAACCTTATTTCCCATTGTAAAGTTATGTGAAGCGTATTCGTATTGTCCTAGCAAACGTTCGGTTGACACTTCGTTAAACTGTTTCCTTATTTATTGCTCCTGGCTCGTGTTGGAGTGTCTTGGCTGCCTGTAACGTCTTTTCGATCATAATCTTAAAATTTTAATTCTTGGTCGTTACATAGTCCCCAAAACGGATTGGATGTTGGATCAGCAGAAGACATTCTAATCCGATTTCTGCGCTCTGTGTTTGTTGTGGGAGTCCCCTTTAAGAAGGTCACGGTCATTGACCCACTTTCCTCTGCTTGGGGTATACGGGTATATATTCCCTATATTTTGTTGTAAACTAACTCTGGGAATTTATTGCCGTGCATCTGAGGAAGGATGAACGCATTTTCACATATGGTACATATATAATTAGACATGGAATTAATTTACAATAATAATAATAACTGTGGATGGCTATGTCATCCGTTTATAACCTAATACATGAAATAATGGTTTTTCAACATGAAATGTAATTATTCATGTATCGTTTAAATATCGTTACGATAGTTAATGTCCTTAGTCTATCTTGAACATTTAAAAACAACAATTTATGAACCTGTAAATACATATTGATACATTCACTATTTATTATTGAGTATCACTCACATTATATCATTACTAACATTTATACTGATTATATTGGTTATTAAATTTATATACACTACTTATGAACAATTAACAGTTCATTTGATATCATTACGATTATAGATAATTTCGCTTTACACCACTCATATTTGATTAATTGATCTTACGTTATTGTGTGTCTATAAAAGGCTCGTTATAATGTCTTTAGCAATTTATTGCTCCACACCCGATCAAACTTCTCGCACTATAAGTGTCTTTCTTTTCTATTGAAATTTTCATTAATATTGGTTATTCACATGTAATTAATGTCATTAGATTGTCACTTCGTGACTTAAGAAATTCATGTACAAAAAAATCTTAAATTACACGTTAATAAGTTATACATCATATTGTTTAGCTAGTTGGACCGGTTTTCGCGGGACATTCACCCTATGCGTCTGCCCCCGTCCCCTGTAGTAGTCCAACTAACCGTCGACGTAACTTTCGCTTTCCTGTGAAACTTGTACTTTCGTTTCATAATACTTCTTCAATTGACGCACATTAAATTTCCCTCTCACCTTGCCACTGCTATCGCACTCAGTGAGTTCGTATGTTCCATCGCCAAAGATACGATTAACCTTGTATGGTCCTGTATACAACTCGAAAAATTTGTCGATCTTTTTCATTGCGGCGTCTGATTGATGGCAGCTCCTTAACAGCACCTTATCGCCGATAGTGAATTTAGTAATTTTCTTGCTATCATTGATGCGCTTAGCATACTTCTCTCTTTTTTCCTTTATCTTTACAAATACGTTGATATTTGAACTGTATTTACTGTTGATGATTTCTTTGTCCAGCCACTTCTCCCATGCGCGGGTCGGCTTCTTTCCTAATTGCGCCTCGTGGGGGGTTATTTCTATTGTTTCATGGTATGTTTCATTGATACACGTCTCAATCAATCCGACGTACCTTGACCACTTACTATGCTGGTCGTGTACAAAGATCCTGAATAGATTCCCAAGTTGGCGGTTAATCCTTTCGGCTATGTTCGCGCGAGGATTCCTTATCGCCGTATATCTCGGTTGTATATTCAGCTCCTCGAGGCCTTTAACCCATTTTTCCGCGGTAAATTGCGTGCCGTTATCAGTTAAGATGACCTTCGGTCGTCCAAACTTCGCACAGTAGTCGCTGATTCTTCGTAATGTCGTGGTGGTTGTCGCTCTTCGTAATGTGAATAACTTGACAAACTTTGTGAAGTTGTCCACCATGACAAGTAAGTATTTGACACCTCCTGTACCAGTTGGTAGAGGTCCATAGTAATCGACGCTCACGATGTCACCTCTAGCTGATGGTATCATCGCCTTTGTTCCGCCAAACAACATCCTGTTGTTTGTGTCCTTGTATCTTTGACATGAGTCACAAGTCTGGATATATGCTTTTACTTTCTTGAACAAGCCGTCAAGCGTGAAGTGCTCTTGTAACATCTTCATACAGCTTTTCGGGCCTAGGTGTCCGTACGTTTGGTGTAGCTCTGCAATTAAGTTATTCGACACACTGTCAGGAATGTATAGTTTCCATTCGCCACGTTGTCGTCGGTATAACTTGTTGTTAACAATTTTATAAAATTTGCTTAATTTATTGTCTACATCGTTATTCCTAATCTTATCTATAAGTGTTCTGAGTTTGTCATCTCCATTCTGGTATTTATCGATATCTCTAATTATCTTACCTATTTGTTGATTCATTTTAATAACTAGATGATTAATTAAGTACTCGTGCGTTTCCTCGTTTGTCTCATGTTGTTCCGCGTCAGCCGGGTATCTACTCAATATGTCCGCAACTACATTATCCTTTCCCTTACAGTGGATAATGTCGAAATTGTATTCTTGTATGGCGAGAATCCATCTTGTAATTCTCGAGTTGTTTAAGTGGCACTTGTGCATGAATGTCAAAGCTTTATTGTCCGTGATTATCGTTAGGGGCTGGCCAAGTATGTACATTCGAAACTTATCCAGACATCTAACGATACTTAGGAGCTCTTTCTCCGTCGTGAAATAATTGCGTTCTGCGCCCTTAAATGTTTTGCTTGTAAAAGCGATCACGCCAATTTCTCCTTCTTCATCGATCTGGTAAAGCTGGCCACCATACGCAAAATTACTAACGTCACACTGGATGTAGTATCTTTGGTTCGGCCGTGGGAACCGTAGAGTTACTGTGTTTATAAATAAATTCTTGACTCTTTGGAAACATTCGTTCACTTCTCTTGTCCATGAAAACTTTCGTCCTCCTTTCAGCAGTTCGTGTAAAGGCTGCGTTGTTTCCGCGTATTTGCTCGTGAATCTGTTGTAAAAATTGGTGAGGCCAAGGAAACCTTTGAGTTGTTTCGTATTCTTTGGTGCTGGGAAATCCATAATTGCCTTTACCTTGTCATCGGTTGCTTGTATCCCTTTTGTTGTAAGGCGATAACCAAGGAATGAGATGTCTCGTCTAAAGAATTGTGATTTGGTGAGGTTGACAGTGATATTTGCCTTATTAAGGTTGTTTAGCAGTGTTTCTAAATGGTTTAAGTGTGTTTGGATATTGTTGGAGTAGCACAAGCAGTCGCCCACGTAGATAATCGTGTTCTTCTTGACATCCTCCTCGAGAGCCACATCCAATCCACGTGTCAACGCTGCAGAGCTGGTGCTGAGTCCAAATGGTGTCACTGTGAAGCGGTAGCACCTCCCTTCGTGCATGAACGCAGTGCAATCCCTACATTCTTGTTTTAATGGGACCTGCCAGAAGCTACTGGATAAGTCGACCGTCGATAGATACTGCATATCTCCACATCTTGCCAATATCTCATTTACCGGGGACACTCCTTCGTAATCGGGTACAGTTACGCTGTTCACTTTCCTTGCATCAAGGCACAGGCGAACCCTCCCATCCTTCTTGATTACAGTTACGATTGGATTGACGTACGGGCTGGCGCAACGTTCGATTACTCCATATCGCAACATTCGGTTAATCTCTTCGTTCACCTTGTCTCTGTAAGCAAGCGGCACAGGCCAACCTCGTTGAAAATAGGGTGTCCTGTCCGTAACGTGCAACTCATGTGTGTAACCCTCTATTCTTCCCGGGCACTCCCTAAAAACATTCCGGTTCCTTACTAAAATCTCCTTCAGGCGTTGCAGTACTCCTTCATCCACGCAGTCTATGCTCCCAATTTTTCATCGATGCATCGCAGTACTTCCTCTTCTTCTTCACTGGTTATCACGTCAATGTTCATGATAGGTATAATATGCTCCTCTTCATCAGTGTTGTTTTTTAAATTAATTACTTTGTTTCCGATGTCGATGCGACACCCAACATCTTGTAGAAAATTAATTCCTAGTATGCATGGTTTAACTCATTCTGGTATTATCAAAAACACACATTCATATCGGATACCATCAATCTCAATGTCACACAATATTTGTCTCTTAACTAATTTGGATTTATTTCCTACAGCACTTATGATAAATGTATTCGTTACGGGTAGTGTCTCATATGGTCCTATACTCTTCTTATGGTTATTAAACCACGTCTACGATAACCCGTTGATGAGGCACCCTGTATCAAGCAAGGCTTGTACAATTATATCATTATTAAATATGATAGTAATCTCGGGACATTTCAATACTTGTTTATTAATAATTCCGTCGTCATCTTGTAGCAGGTCCTTTCGTAAATCCGGTAGTAATATATTTACATTCTCACTCGGAAGTAAGTCGTTTAAAATTTCTATCTTATTCTCTAGTTTGACATATTTTTTTTTTTGCTGTTGTCGCCGTTACCGCTTGCCCTCGGGGTGGTGTCATTGACCGTTCTACTGGGACCCGCTTCCCCTGGCGTAAATTGCACCGTATTGATGTATTGCTTGTTGTCAAAACGACCCCTCGGCTGTCGGTCATTTTCACTTTTGTTATAATGTCCCTCTCTCTCTCTCGGGTTGTTTTTTCCTTCGTTGTAGGGTCTATAATGCGGCCTGCGACTGTTTTCTCCACTTGACTGGATACTTGTAAATTCCGTAATTAATGCCTCAAAATTCGGTATACTTGTGATACCACGTGTGACCACGGCGAGCTGCAAATCCTTCCCAAAATGACGGGCTAATTTCCGGATCAGCTGCGTATCGGTCAATGCTGGCGATAGTTGCCGGCTTTCTAGTAATATTCTCTCTACGTATTGGATGGCTGTGATTGGCCCATTCCACTCATATCTGCCGTACTCGGGGTTGTCGCGTATGTTGTCCTGGCGTTCTTGACCCCAGTACTTCAAGGTGAAGGCTTCTTTGAACTCTTCGTACGTGTATATTTGGTTGCGTATGACACGCCACACCATATCCCAGCGTCCATCTCGAAGTGCCTCCCGATCCATTTAATGTCATTGTTGTTGTAGTATTGCTCTTGAATCTCGACAACTCCCCATCGGGAACCTATCAGTGCCGTTGTACTTTAATTCTGCATGTGTGTGTCCGTTAATCCTACTGATTATCCCAGACTCACCTTCAATTAGCTGTCGTTGTAGCCGTTCTATTTGAGACTTTAATTCGTTGATACGAGTGGTTTTCTCCCTGGTGCTCTCATCCAGTTTTAGTTCCGCTGACTTCTGTCTCCCATCTACTTCATTGATCTTCTGCTGTATCGTGCTGTTTACGTCTCCCTGTTCCTGTTGTAATTGTCTTAATGTTTGGAATAGTTCGACTCTCAATTCCTCCTGCTTCTTATGATTTTCTTTAACGTGTGTTTCTACTCTGTTGTTAATCTTCTTGATGCTTGTTTGAGTATTTTGGGTAATACTCTTTAGTTCCTGTCGGTCTAATTCTCTAGTTTCTCGTACCTCTTCGAATTTCTTGTCGGTGTCGTTCTTTAACTCTGTTATGGTCTCCTTCTGCTGCTTTTGGGCCTCGTCTATCTTCTTGTCACAATTATTTATATATTCACGCATTTCCACGCGTATTTGTGTGACTTCCTCCTTATGCTTGTCTAGCTTTTCTTCTAGTTTGTCGAGCTTCTTATTCTGTTCCTCGAACTTTTCTATAAAATTTTCATTAATTTCTTCCTTTTGCTTCTCAAACTTTTTTGTAAAATTTTCATTCTGCTTCTCAAATTTCTCATTGGTTTCTTCAAATTTCCTACTCATGAAGTCCATTAATGCTTGTAACGTCACCTCCTGTCGTGGTTGTTGTTGGGACTCCTGTCCCCTCCTCGGTCATTTGTGGCTCCACTGGTGATTCTTCTCGTTCGATATCAGGTACACCCTGCTGGTTATTAATATAGAAATTCATGGAATCGGAACTACTAGTCGTCATTTTTGCAGCCTTACTCCGCGTTAACATTCAGTCCAACTAGCTTCACACTAATAATATTTGTTCTTACAACTAACATGAAATATATACGCTTATCCTATCTACTGCCTGCTCTTTGCCGTGCGGTGGGCGCCAAATACATATAATTAATTGGGGATGTAATTGATATTTGTTGTGCCCCATGATCTTGGAGCGCCAAATACAACGTGCAATTAATTATGCAAACAATAATTTATTCAATTATGTAATTATACTAATTTATAGAAGGTGATCATGTAAGTACTCAATTAGGCTACTCATACCAAACTGAAGCTACGTGATACGTTAGTTATTTGATGTCAGCATAATTACTGCACTGAGACTCTAATTATTGTATGAATTAATAAAATCTACTATAAATCATTCAAGTGACGTTATTTTCTTGTTCTGAGGTAACTTTGACAATAATGAACGCATATATTCTGAATAAAATAAACACTTATTTATTAACACCATTTAAGTAAAAAGACTTCAATATATAAATATAGATGATTCCCTGTAAACAAAAGAACACATGTATATATATCCAATTACAATACGAATCCAATACGTTGTTTGCTGGAAAACATACACATACATATATAATACAATCAACATATAAAACATAAATAGTCAAACTATAAATCTTATACTAATGCGTTCATTTCTTGCCTCAGATGAATAGCGTTATTTAACTTTATCATATTTAATTTAAATACTCAAGGGTGTTTTCGTGAAAAGAGACAGGACAGTAGAGTTCTTATGATAGGAATAACATAAAGATTACTTGTAAAGTGATTTATCCGACATTTCCATCGGCGTAACTCCTTCTCGCTGGTGGTCCATATGTATGAAGTTGCGTAGCTGTGATGTCACTAACACTCAACACACGCGGATCAGATTCACTCGCGCTGTGTGTATTTTCTGTGGATTCGGCTGTCAGTGTTAGAGTCTATGAAATCATGTGTTGTGTGATTAAGTTCATCGTTTACTATGGTGTATATATCTGACTGTCTATTATTGAGCTTCTTGTGTACATTAATGTATAGTGTCTTTGATAACGTGGTGTATTTGTCCCAATTGGTATTGTATCGCTTCGCACTGTACAACGTTACGATTTCGTTGTCCGGTAAAACACTAACAATAGTTCTGCGAGTCGGTTATTGATGAAACTGCGGTCGGTTAGTTCAGTTCTGAATAAGCTGTAACTGAGTATGATAAAGTACTCGAGAGTTATTAAGCACTGGCGTATATTGCATGATTTAGTCACTGTAGATACACTGTTACCGGATAGCTCGCAAATATCGAAATGTTTTAGTCTACTGATTAAATACCGCGTAGCAGAGTTTCAAAGTCCAACTGCTGTACGTATGTTAACCGAACTGTATTAAGACTTAGAAAATTTAAGATTTAAGTTCCGTGAAGGCTGTTCAAAGTACACGATTGAGAAATTTATGAAAGACTGTCGAAAATTGTATGAAGACTGGCGAAAATTGTATGAAGACTGTCGAAAATTGTATGAAGACTGGCCCCCGCGTGCTCTGTAAACAGTTTTTATTAAGCATCGTTTACCACAATGCAATCTTCTGGAACACACGCCTCTGGTCGAACATGATAGGACAGGAGAACCCCTACCCTTAAGCAAGACTCTGGTCCTCCACTTCTCATTCGTCGTTCCCGTTGCCATGATGACGACGGTCCTCTCCACCTGTGCTCTGGGTAGATGCTAGGTTGTGATTGGGTCTCTTGTCTCCCCACAAGTTCGCGTCGAAGGCCTCCATGCCCTTTTCCTGGAACAAGAGCAATTTCTCGGCTGTCGATCAAGTCTTTGTCTAAGTTTACTCCGGAACCCTGCTGCTGTTCTCACGCGAACAATGTGTCGTATTTCGTTATTGTTTCACCATCCATGACCCTTTTCCGTTAGCTATCCGGACGCAGCGTGTCGTCGTTTCCAAGACGACACTCCTTCTCCCTGTCGTAAATATCAGTTGTCGCCAGTAAGACGTTCCCCGCTGTGCACAAGTTCGATTCCATTCTTTAGATATCGATGTCAGTTCTCATACAGGGTAAATACCATTGTGCAACTACACCCTTTTCTTACTGCTGGCACGCTTCAAATTAACCTTGCAGTGTGTGCTCGTTACAATTTCTCCGTAAAGCGCTACTGACATAGTTTCCTTTTTGTCTTGCTTGTTGTGGGCTGTAAATCTCGGTTGAGTCGAGTCTGTCACGGGCCAACCTTATTTCCCATTGTAAAGTTATGTGAAGCGTATTCGTATTGTCCTAGCAAACGTTCGGTTGACACTTCGTTAAACTGTTTCCTTATTTATTGCTCCTGGCTCGTGTTGGGGTGTCTTGGCTGCTTGTAACGTCTTTTCGATCATAATTTTAAAATTTCTATTCTTGGTCGTTACAAGACACATAAACATTGTGAACAGCGTTATACGTATTTATTAAATAACAGTTCCATATCTTGATCACTTACGGAACTGTATAAATTGATGTATAACCTAGCGTAAGAATTTATGATGTAGAAAATAATCTAAGAAACGTGATGATAATAAAGTGACAAAGGAAGGATGCCACAAACATTGTAAATTCGATAATGAAACAAGAATCAAATGTTTGCTCACCAATTGCATTATTTCTGAGTCTTTGTAAATATCAAAATGAACTGCACAGAAACTTCTGCAGTAGCAAACTGATGTTGTAACATTGATGGTCCACAACACACCGTCACAAACCGTTATCTTTAAACGGAATTATTTTCGTTTCACGTTATCCAAGGGTATTCTTATGGGTGGTATCACTCCGATGTACAACCACGTGAAGCCTTGTAATGTGAAACATACACGTTTTCTAAACAAATCTCCATCAACACACTATCACCATTATATGAATGAGAAAACATTTTTGTTCAAAAAAATCGTTTTATTTGTCATTTGGGACGTGGCGCAAATCGTCGGTTATCTGTGCTCGTTACATATTTACGAAGTAACGTATACGTGCCTTGCCTGCGCATCAAGCGTCTTCATATTTTGTTATCGTTTCGTGTGTGGCTGCTTTCGTCCGTTTTGTTACCGCCCATATCTCTTCGACGTTGCTATATTTAGGCTTTCCTGTTTTAGCCGTGTGTTGTTATGTTTTGCTTTGTTTAATCTGACTAATTTATATTACTTAGCCCTGTGGCGGCGGTTACTACTTCCTTTATAGATAGGTTTGCCATACGTCCCGGTTTGACCGGGATAGTCCCGGTGTCCCGCCCGGTTGCCGAAATGTCTCGATCGGTGCATTTGGTTCCTATAGAAAATAATGGACGAGAGAATGTTCTCATTACTGAACAACGGTTGGGTAGGTGACAGAGGTTTAGTGCAGGAGTCAACTGAGCGTGCGCTGATCCGTCGTAAAGTAAATTTTGGACTTAGTTGTAATGAATTTTTTGACAAAATGAAAAACAAAAAGGACATTTGAGAAAGGTGCAGTCACGTGAAAAATATGACTGTTTTAAAAAACAAGTTTAAGTTACACACTTCTTGCAAATTCTTAATTAATTTTTTGATTGAATACAATTTCAAGTACTGCATTTAAGTTTATAAAAATAATTTTCTTTTATTTACACTTTATTATGTATTAAGTATTATAGTTATACATTCTATACACCCAATAAAATAAAAATAGCAATGTAATAAACACGTAATGTAATCCCTTCTCATCCCCCCCCGCTAAAAAAGTGTCCCGGTTGGACAACAAAAATTATTATAGAGACATCTCCCAGTTGAAATTCATTAAAAGTTTGCCATTGGTTTTACAAACAATTATTGAAACTCGACCCGTGTTGAGTGTTCGAGGTAATCCACGATTGTTAAGATTTTTAAGATGTTTAATACCTCTTGTCAGTGTTGGTATCTGACTTTTTCACTTGACAAATCGTGGCAGTTGTCTGATTTTGTTTCTGTGGCGTATATAGTTTCTTCGAACATTTAACCTTTTGTAGAAATATCCTGTTTTTAAAAATGTTTTAAAGAAATTGACGAGTGTTACTACGTACTTCCAAAGTTATAAATATTATATTGCATTATAGTAATATAAATGTTGTTTATAAATGATCACATTTATATTATACACCGGCTCACCGGTTGACAAATATTTTTGAAGATCTTTTATAATACTTTTACATACGTAGGAGAGGGAGTGTCTAAATGTACATTGAAGTATTTCTAATTAGCTCATGAGCATCGTGGTCATGAATAACTAATCGCTGGGAAATAACAGATAATTAGCAATAATTTCGTATGTATTTTTAACAGGTTTGGTTTTGTCGGTAAAAATTTATCAGCGTCCGTCATTTACTTACACCTTTGTATTCTAAGTTTAGCTTCCGATACGGGCGCCAGAGGAGGCCGTGGCATGTATCCCCTCCACTATTTAATTCTGCCATGGGTCTAAATTTGCAAAAGTGTGAAAATAATGTGCACTGCGTGTGTCACGACAAAACCATTAACACTGTTACACAGATTTCATTAGTCCAGTTATTATTGGTTATTAGCTGTTTTTGGTGATAGTAATGGGCCTGTGTTTAGCTGATGTTAAGTATGCGATTATTAACATATGTTTGACATCACAATGTTTGTAACTGATGCTAGGGAATACGGTAGCCGGCTGTTTTGATATTTGATGTTGGTTATGAGCGTTCACATCTTTGTCCCGACACTTCTTTTTTGTATTCCCTAATATAACACGAGATTTACTTTGTGACAGTTGACTTTTTTTTTCTTTACATAGTCGACTGTGTTACATTTATATAAACTGTTTTCAGTAGAAGTCTTGAAATATACATAAACAACACGGCTCGTTAAATACTTACGTGAATTTGTAAAAGTAAATTTTGCTATGACAGTATATGCGCATAGTAAACGTAACAATTTATGTTTCAATAAATTAATAATCAACCATATTTTATTTTTAATAAAATTTAAAATTAATTTTTATGAAAGTCTGTGCGATGTAATTTAATTTTAAGATAATAATTAATAATACTAATCCCAATAATAATAATAATAATAATAGTAATATTTAATTTTACAATAATTTGACAATAAGGCGTTTCATTTAATACGAAAAGGGCATTTATTAATATACGTAAAAGGTATGGAGTTACTCATATAGACGTTACATAGAACGACGTTAAATGAAGTCACATAGAGAGATGTTAGTGTGATACACTGAGCTGCCTTATATTCGACGACATAAGAACCCATCTCCACTCCACGGCCGGCAGCCTGTCCTTTCTGTAGGCAATACCCTATATAATCGTGATGTTTATAGCCTCCTTATTCTGAGAATCCCTTTATAACATGTGGCGTGAATGTAACTAGTGTAACGTAACTAGATCCGTACTGTTATTAATTATGTTTTTAGTTTAATTAATTAAATTGTTTATAAATTTATTTATGATCGGTTTCGTTTTTATTTATTATTAAGGTCATTGAGTTAAAGTGTTCAAGATTATTTTACTGGTTTAATCTGTTCATCGTTGATCGAATGTTGAGAGTCGGACAGAGTTTGGTTCCTCTTCATTAGTAGATAATTTCGACGGCGTTGGTTCCAACTATAATCAAGACAAATTAGAATAACGGTACTTACTTTGTGTGATGTTCTCGTTGTCAGGTAAAGTGTATCAGCTTTCCTAAAAAACAAGATTAATTCAAATCATTCGTGGCGCCGTTTGTATTGCCAACCGTTGCATGTCGTCTGCCAAGCCTGTAAATGCCTAGCTACTTGAAATAATCGGGCCAACTCTAATTATTTAGTTAAACATAATTTATTCTTTGAAATATGATCATTGAGATCCTTGAACCTTTAACATACGAAGGTTAAACTGTACAATTAATTTTTCATTTTTTATTAAACTCTTATTTAAATCTCAGCGTGGTCAATCTGCGAATGTGTACACAACACTCCACAATGTTTGTTTACAATAAATTTAATCAACATGGGGTTCTTTAAGCTTACAATATACGAAACGTTAACACAACAAAACAATTATTATTGTTTAATAGGAGAGTGGTCACCTCGGATCGCTAAAATCTCATTTTCATTACTTTTATAACAACGTAAACAGACGGCTTGCGTCAACTTCTAGGTTAGACTGGCGAGTCTAATATAATGCCAGTTAAGTTCATTAAAATCTAAGTGGTCAATTGACAACGAAAATTCAAATTTACTAAAGTTATAACATCTTCAGTAGATCCAACTATCGCTAGACTATTTTGGATATCCTTTATCAGGTAATTTCCTTAATTCTAATAACGTGTCAACAAGTTTGAAATGGTGGTACATTGACTTCACCTATTCGATTCAATAAAACATACTGTCTTAGTGTAATTAGTAGACACTCTTTTATAATCAGAGCGAATAAAATTCATTAATTCTTATTCCTAGTTACTTGTTACTTGACTTTATGAGGTTTAACGCCTCTTCAAAGTTCATTTTTTATTCGTAATACTATACAGTGTCAGGTTATGTTCACTTCTTAAGTCTATAATAAGATTATCAAACCACTATACTCCCTGTTTATTTATAATACCACGATTGCCGGGATTGTACACTGGCAAACGTATTCGCACCTTCACTATTCTTTACTATTTCGTTAAATCACTTTATTAATGCCTTTTAGACATTTTGATTCGTATTAACTCGGACTATGACGTTCACTACACGCACAGGTTAGGTAAAATTACTTTTTTGGCGTCGAGAACTCTCGTCTTGTTTACTGAGTCGATCGTACAATAAGAATGACGCTCAGCTTGGCGTCCCTTTGTTAGCCAAGCCTCGCTATAGGTAATTTGATTGGTTGAAATCTCGATGACACCTCACTGGCGGCTTCCGTCGGCGTCGGTTTTTGATGTCAAGAGTACGACAAATTTTCTTCAATTTACACAAATATTTAAAATGCGTTTAACTTTCTTAAGGTACTTGGTAGTTCTAACTGACTCATCTCAATCGTTTTCAATTGTTCTCTAGTTCAATTAGATACCCCTCAAGCAATAATTCTGTTTATGTTTGATAATTACTTATTTTCACAACTTATGACTATTACATTTTCCATTTAAAACTATCTTACTTTATATTATTTACAATTTAACTTCACTATTAGTGTTATTGATGATTATTCAGTCTCTTTCTGTCCTTTAGTTATATTATTAATCAGTTATCTATGATAACAATTCTAAAATTGAGTATAACCCTGCTGTACAGATAGCATTATGGTTTAGATTTACATGATGTTATTCACTGAAGGTATTTTAAGAGTTAGTTACACTTCACACTTATTCTTAAAGTTTCCCTTCAACTTCTGGTTATCACTGGCTGACTTAATCAATACCCTTTTTTGTGTATTTTTGTTAATGACATATTTGGTGTTTTGCACACCTAGGCCTTAATTTTTATTCTGCTCTAATCTTATAATACATTGTTTATATTGGTTACCTTTCAACGATTACTTGGTGTCTTGTCTATCTGGTTATTTTACTACTGTTGGTTTAGTCTGATACTCTGTACAACTTAATATTTAGTATCCGACTGTGGGCTTCTTTAGGCCTATTAGCCCCCAAATTAGTTTTAACAGTGGTCTGTTCATTACTATAGGATTAGTTCTGAGTATTGTTACTCATTTCTCTGACATAACTATTACAACCTTTAGCAGTTACCTTTGGTGGTTTTGACACAATTATTCCCTGAATTATGCCCTTTGGGTTCACCTATAGTTAAAGCACTATATGGTGTTACATCTTTTCTCTTAACTCTTAATTATTTTTCATTTTAGTGATCATTCTTCTTTACAAAATAGTAATAGTAATTATATTAAGGTGTTACCATCATTTGATTGGTAATAGTATATCACCTTTCTCTGTTAATACAATAAAACATCTTGCATCTGGTGTCAAGATACCAGTATATCCAATTTCTATTATCTTGTTGTAATTTTAATCTAATTACAATTGGTTTACATTATATAAGTGACTGTGAACCTTGCTGGTTCTATTGACACTAATGTCTCATCTCTTTTATACCTTATTGTTACAGTTTTTGTAAGATTTGTTAGGTAACTTCAGAATGTCTAACTTATTGTTTATACTTATACTAATTACAATATAATTCTACTTCTCTTATGCATTAATTTTGTGTTGGTACTACCCTTTTAACATTTAGGTTCATTACCTTCCAACAGAAATTGGATTATTAGGCATTTAGTTACTTAATTCTCTTGTTTTAGGTGCCTAATTCACATGTAGTGAGGTTATGGGTCCTATCTTAGTTTGACAACAGTGTGTTTGTTTTATGGTGATTTCAATGTTTTTTATTTCACATTATTATGGTATAACTAATGTTATTTATTAGAATAGGTTTATGATACACCTTTTGTCTCTATTATCCATTTTAAACAGTATTTATTAATATCATTCTATAAGTAAAATCCCTACATTTGCTTTAGTTACAAGGCTGGTCTATATGATTCATTTTTGTTGTTCTTCCAGATACACAGTTAATTTATACCTTTACTAATTTTATTTCACTCTCCTGGCCTTTATTCATTATCTGATTTATTTACTTTAGAAGCTTTTTTTGTCGCCATAGTTATTTATATTAGTTCATCAGGCTTCATCATTACTCTGTCCCTTACTCTGGGCTTTCTTGTTATGATCCATTCATCTTGTCTGAATTCTTCTTTTGTCTCATGTAGGGCATATCTTATTCTTGTTTCTGGTTTTGTATTCAGTTGGGCTTTGTAGTGTTCTTCTTTACTCCACTCATAGTTTCTTCTCTCTGTCCTTGGCTTTCACACTTTTTATCTAATCTATTGGGTTAGTTGTCAGTTAATTACGTTTCGTCTCAGTCATTGTCATTATTTCTTTGATCATCTTCATCAGTTTGTTAAAGATGTATTCTTTATTCCCTTAAAGTTAGTTTCTATTTATCTTGGTGATTAACCTTAAAGTTCGGCTATAGCATTTCTTATGATTTGTTATTGTTGGATTATTGGTTGTTGGGTTGTCGTGATCTTATGTAACATTGCACTAGCGCTTTGATTCCAATGCGAGTCAAGTCCGGTCTTGTATTCCGGCTCTGCACAAAGCTTGACGGTATTTGTTCCCGTACGAAAGCCGAGCGCTGCTGTTCTCTGTTACGACCGCTAATGACGTCAACACCTACAGTATTCGTCAGATCGCCGTATTGACTGTATAGTCATGATGTTTGTTTACATGGTCGTATGTTCACCACAAAACTTTTACATTTATGTACAACCATATGTTAAAAACTATACGCAGTAAACGCAATGTTCATTAGTAAATAGAAGAACATTGTATTCGTTTTTACAGCGAACCGTCATTCCTTTATAAGCATTACATATTTCTTCACAGTCTTTTGAAGATTGTACCGTGTGGTTTGAAGATCATTGTCGTCGTCGTCTTCATTATCATCGTTGTCGTCGTCGTCGTCGTCGTCGCCTCCCCCTCCTCCTCCTCCTCCCCCTCCTTCTACTCTTCTTCTTCTTCTTCTTCTTCTTCTTCTTCGCCATCGAATATAGGATTAAGAAAAATCTTCTCCATCGGTCGATGTGTTCTGGCTTCAGTTAGTCTTTTTTTGGCTTTCCAGGACTTATGCAGGTTAAATTAGCTTGAAAATTCCTTCGCCTAACATACGACTCAGATACCTATTCCATTTTCGATTGTATATTCACAGATTTCATCGAGAATAATTAAGATCCCAAGTAGCACGACACTTTCAGACTTCCAACGTATTGATATCTTGCATTTATACATATTCAGTTCCATGGTAAAGGACAACTCGATATTGATAGTTAGCTTGCTTTGCGGTAGTTTTCTGTTGTGCGTGTAGATGAACACAAAAAATACGTGGCTATACGACCGTAACAGAACATCAACCTCGAATTAAAAATATCCACCTTTAATCTAGTCTTAATACGATTGTCTAATTTATGGTGTGAGGATTTTATAAGCAGTAGCTGTAAAAGTCGATACACTTTACGACCAGTACATCCATAAACGTGTTTGCAATAAAAATATTAAATTATGTACATTTAATGGCTTCCACACGTAGCCGGCACGAGGTAAGCGAGAACGTTTAGAAAGCGTTCTACCAGATGATTTTTCATATTTTTTATTAAGAAAATGGCAAGTCAAACTAATGGATTCGCTATATTTCCGACGCTATATTTCAATGTTGCTAAGTGCCAAGCAAAAAATTAAAATAACAAGAGACATTCTGTTTTCTAAAGACTGTTTGTTGCCGTTACTGGAAGGTATTTTATCTCAGTATTTAGCGTTAAATATATTTATTTATTTCATTCGGTGTCGAACAGAACAATAAACAATTATCATTTTGTATTTAATACGAACAAATCAAGTGACAGTGCGAGTTTACAATAGAATAAACGCTATTGTAAGAAACTAACAAACGTAAGAAAACATAAGAATTTTTTTCCTCTGTTTCTACTTTAAGGCAGACTTCCTGTTTCAGTGTAATTGAATAACTTAAGTCTTAAGTAAATTGACAGAATAATATTTTGACCTTTGTGATCAAGGTTGTCTCCACATTTTCAAGATGAATATTTATTTCGCATCAACGCATTTCTGAATCAACCTCACAACTCTTCAGTCTTAATATTTACTTAATATTAATTCATAGTGTTCTGCCATTCTATTTGGTTATCCACAAAACTTAAACTTGATATGTACAGTGTGTTATGATTTAAAAATATGCCCAGTTATTTACATTAGCTACTCAACCTTTGTTCTAAAAGAGATTTTAAATGTCTTGTCAATACGCAACACTGTTTCACGCCCTTACTCTTGAAACCGTTTTTTGCAGGCTTTTAACAGCTTTAATAAGATTTGAACTTAAATTTTTCTAGAGTCACCCAAAGATCACGTAGTGGCTGACACACTACCTCACGGTCTAAACTAATTTTTTACTTTTGAAAGCTGCAAATTAATTTATAATAGGCCTATATGTCAACGAGAAGGACGTTTTATATTTTTTATAATAAAGCTTTTGCAAATTAAATCAATAAGAAATCATGTTATAATTAGTGTTATAGTAACATAGTTACTATCAATATTAATTATGTTAATTATTAAATCAATAGGTAATTATGTTATAGTTACGCATCAGCCTTCAGCAAGTTATCAGTATTGTGCATAGTAGATATAACCGCAGGGTAAATGTAATACAAAGTTTTAGGGAAGGCACCTTGTCTATTCGTATTCTGAAACTGGACGCCATACTTCGTCTAAACGTGCACAGTGCAAACTTGATTATAAAAGCGTTTGTTGAACGTAATTAACATCCCATTAATCTTATTGTAAACAGTAACTACAGACCCGAAACAAAGATTACAGAAATATAAAGTGGTTTGCAAACTTAGCAACACTTGTAAAGGAAGCCAAGTTATTAACAGGCGTATTGTTGAAAAAGTGAAAATTTAATTTAATTAACGTTGGAACACTTGATTTTTTTAATTAGCAGTAACTACGTTTGAACAAAAAAAGGGAAATAGAAGCGATACGTGTTTCATAGCAGTTGAATTTTCTGAAAATTTTTCATTTGTTATTCAAGTTCAAGTGCTGCCTATATTAATAAAACAGCCAATCATCAGTCCAGCTTTGTGTACATGGAGGACGGTCTCTGTGTAATCGATAACTATATTGGTTTAAGCATTGTATGCATACAATGTTACTTGTTAACGTGTAATTATTAAGTTATTCTTTATGAGTGATAAAACAAATTGAATAACTAGTAATATATAATATATGGAAAGTAATATAATATTTTGAAAATCATATTACAAAGTTACATGTGGAGTTTAAGTTGACTACAAAATGGAATTTCTTGTTTTCAGCACAAGGCCTTGTGCTAGAGTTGGATCATGACGAAAGAAAGTCTACGTGGAACTGGTCGTGATACTGACATCTCTCGACGTGTTTCACTTTCACTGTTGTGAAACTAAAATATATTGATGTTATTTTATATGGCTGTTATGAGGAACTTGCTTGTCTTATGACATACTGTGGTGGTCAAAATCCAATACCTGATTCAAATTCCTGAATGTATCTCAAACGAAATGTCATGTCTGTTATAATCCACATATAGCCGTGCCTCGGAGTGTTCAAACCTATCCTTCTATGAAAATCCCTCCGTCCGCATGTGGTTTCATCAAAATAACTTGCGAAAATTATCGTATGGATAGAAAAGCACCTGCTTACTGATGCTCCTATTTATTTAAGCAACTACACTACCGGTCGTTTATGCAACACACCTCCTGATGCTTACTTCTGTCGCTTTATTCAAAGTGAAGTGTACAGTTTACACGTCAGAAGATCTGTCAGAATCAACAAAAGGCGAGTCTCCAGACCATGATCCCTTAAGTTTTCATTCACCTATTTTTCTTTGAATATTGCATCCATTATTAAGCATAATTTCTACAAACGCATCTTCTGTAAACATTTATTAGGGTTTTTAAGATAAGAGTTTTTCATCCGCAAGGAAGTCGTGGCCAGAGGTAGGCAATGTCCAGTGGCTGTTACAGGAGTAAGCTTCAGGATGCGTCTTTCGTAAACTACCGGTAGAGTAGTTGCTTAAATAAATTTCTGAGTCGTTGAGCACTTTTCAAGAGAGAATTTCATGAGAACCACTTTTTAAAAGAGAAATTCTTCACGGATCACAATTCTCACTTAACATTATGTAGGTAATAAACTGACTCATATTAGTGTTGATGATTTTCTAAGCGTTTGGGTATATTTAGCATTAAATTCTCTTTTATTCGAAATGTTTTCTCTACTATTTCACAAAAACAGCGGAGATTGAATAAACGAGAAACAACAAAAATATATAGGGCCATACGTTTGAGAACTAATTCAAAGAAGGTTGCCGTACCATTTTTGAGAATTCTATCTGGGAAGCACAGTTTAGGAAACGCTAGGCTATAGTATCGCTAGCCGTATAGTACATACAAGTGACTAGTTCTGTGCTCATATTGCCACTAACTTCATAAGACATGGATATGTGAAGAATCTGGCACCTGCCGATCCACTGACGTTCTGGTGTGCACTGATCACCAAATTCTTTAAGTACCTTTAAATATAAATGTTTGAATTAGCAAAAGAATTAAAGATTTCATACTCCGCAACTGTGAGATGCGTTGGCCAATCATCCTTGTGAACGTTTTCTTTTTTCTACTGAAGATGGGTAACCGCCGAAACGTTTAGGGACGAAAATTTAAGCAACCGCCTGCGGCCCAACAGTCGTACGGTTTATAATGGTTTTACAATGTTGATTCCCGCCTTCGTTGTAGGCTATGAAGAATAAAATAACTGTTAGTTACCGTTCCGTCATGTAAATTGAAAATGGGTGCAGTTGTGTTGACAAACAGTAGCAAGTCAGGTGGGTGGCATGTAACGTCGCTTTCTGTACTCAGTGAGTCGACCAAATCTGATTGTAGATTATTACTATTAGAGCAGCCTCACGAGTGATGTCTCACTAAAATATTTACAAGCTGTCTCGCTCGACCTAGTACAGTTCTGCGTTAGTCACATCAGGTGACATTACCTTTGTTCTTGTTGAATAATTCCAAACTCTGCCACAGAGCTTCACTCGCCTTTTAAATATTTACTCGCTGTCACACTGACAGCATCTCGGTGTGTGTGTGTGTGTGTTTAGAGTCACACTCTTTTCTTCTCCACCCTTTATTTGTCCTCTGCTACCTCACTGTCCTTGAAGCAGAAGCCAGGCGGGGGAAAATTTAATGTACGTCACGGTGTCTCCCCCAAATATACTATTTATATGTTAAGAGATCCAGTTTGTCGCCGTATTTTTTACTTCGAGCCTCACGCGCACGCTTTTAGACACACACAAACAGACGCACGTGCACATGTACACACAAATGAAAACAGAACACTGTTCGCTCTGTTTCGTAATGAATAACAAAGAACACGATCTCTCAAATGCTACTCCTCTGAATGAGAGCAGAAATCTCATTTGTGGAACATTAATTCTACTGTTGTCCTTTTGACAGGCTCGCCGCGTTCACGATCGTAGAAAAGAGTTATAATATGCCACGGAATACAACGTGGTTTCAAAAATGTAATCTTACGGTTCTATTTAATCGATTATACTTTAACAGATGTTTCTCTGCGCTCTCTCAATAATCACACAAAGCCTTTTAAAAAAATGGCTTATATGTGTATCTTCGTACGCTACCATTGCAGTCTTCACAGCCTGTTGATATAAGCTTTTTTTACTTCCATGTTCCTTAAGGAAATGGAAGTATGGTGATGGCAAAAAAAATTGTGTTCGAGATTATTGCAGATTCTGATTGTACTACACTCAAAACATGAAAAAAGTCATTTTTCGAAAAGTGTCTGTGTGTGTGTGTGTGTGTGTGTGTGTGTGTGTGTGTGTGTGTGTGTGTCTGTAGATTTTTTTCTATGGCAAACGATAACAGCCGCAAATTCAAACAGAATCAAATATTTTTTTGCATACAGCCCTGATTTGTAGAGTACTCAAGACCTATTGTTTTTGGTGAAGATCGGTTAAGGGAAAGGGGTAGTTTACCTGCAACGTTTTTTTTTTAATCAAGGGTAATTATTTTCTATGGAAAACGATAACAGCCGCAAATTCAAACATAATCAAATACTGTTTTGCATACAGCCCTGAATTGTAGAGTTCTAAAGACTTGTTGTTTTTGGTGAAGATCGGTTAAGGAAAAGGGGTAGTTTACCTGCAACGTTTTTTGTTTTAACAAGGGTATTTTCTATGGCAAACGATAAAAGCCGCAAATTTAAACAGAATCAAATAATTGTTTGCATACAGCCCTGAATTGTAGAGTTCTCAGGACCTATTGTTTTGGTGAAGATCGGTTAAGGGAAAGGGGTAGATTACCTGCAACATTTTATGTTTTAAAAGGGTATTTTCTATGGCAAACGATAAGAGCCGCAAATTCAAACAGAATCAAAAAAGTTTTTGCACACAGCCCTGATTTGTAGAGTACTCAAGACCTATTGTTTTTGGTGAAGATCGGTTAAGGGGAAGGGGTAGTTTACCGGCAACGTTTTATGTTTTAAAAGGGTATTTTCTATGGGAAACGATAAGAGTCGCACATTGAAACAAAATCAAATAATTTTTTGAATGCACCTCTGATTTGTAGAGTACTCGAGACATATTGTTTTTGGTGATGATCGGTTAACGGGAAGGGGTAGTTTACCTGCAACGTTTTTCTTATCAAGGGTAATTTTTTTCTATGGCAAACGATAACAGCCGCAAATTCAAACAGAATCAAATAATGTTTTGCATGCAGTCCTGAATTGTAGAGTTCTCAAGACCTGCTGGTTTTGGTGTAGATCGTTTAAGGGAATAGGGTAGTTTACCTGCAACATTTTATGTTTTAACAAGGGTAATTTTTTCTATGACGAACAATAACTGCCGTAAATTCAAACCGAATCAACTACTCTTTTGCATACCTTTTTGAGTTATACAGAACTCAAATGTCTGTTGATTTTGCTGAAGATCGGTTAAGGGAAAGGGGTAGTTTACCTGCAACTTTTTATGTTTTAACAAGGGTAATTTTTTCTATGACGAACGATAACTGCCGTAAATTCAAAGAAAATCAAATAATTTTTTGCATAAGTTCCTACATTGTAGAAAACTCAAGGCCTGTTGATTTTGGTGAAGATTGGTAAAGGGAAAGGGGTAGTTTACCTGAAACATGTTATGTTGTAACAAGAGAATAGTTTTCATGACGAACGATAACTGCCGCAAATTGAAACAGAATCAAATATTTTTTTGCATGCATCCCTGCATTGTAGAGGACTGAAGGTCTATTGATTTTGGTGAAGATCGGTTTAGAGAAAGGGGTAGTTTACCTGCAACGTTTTATGTTTTAACAAGAGTAAAGTACTTAATTTTTATAAATAAAGTATCTTGATAAGAAGCTCATAATAATCCACTGTAGAAACGTAGATGAAATATCTATAAATGAAGAGGTTAAGTGAACGGGGTGGGGGTAATTTTCTATAAATGAAAATTATAGTTGAAGGGGTAGGGGAGAATTTTTTATGTGTACTACGTTATCGGCAACAAAGAAGTAGTTCTTTGTTAAAATTCCTTCCCGGGCTGTTTAGCCATAGTACAATGTTTTCTGAAAAAACAGACGTTTCGGCAGTGCCATCATCAGTGACAATCGAGTGCGAAAACGTGAGGTGGTATACGTTAGTGACCACAGTACTGTGGTTAAGGCTGAAGCAATAAGTAGAAAGAAGTAGTTTCAATGGAAATATTGCGTTTCGAATATGATTTTTATATAAATCTTAGAACATGGAAATCATGTATGGTTCTCCATACCGATATATTGGCCTTGTGAATGAAAACTAAACGAGTTAAAGTAATTCTATCTCTGTGATTATGAGTTCCTCCATCGAACAAATCTCAAACTTACTAATAAATTTTAGAATTGAAGTAAAGAGTGTTTGATAGATTCGGTTCTTATTTATTTTCGAGAATGGAACACATCTGGTGCGTGACAAAATGGCGTTAAACAAGCGCAACTTAACGGGATGTGTTAATCTCTTTAATACAGCAGAGCTTACACGATAAATTCTATAACATCAACGTATTTGAAACGAGTTTGGGCCGATTTTTATGTGAAACTACTTGAGTATTCACTATTATATTCATTTTCATTTATATTTATATGTTGCATACAAAACGGAAGTACGATGAAGCGTAAGAAATTATGTTCGAGGCGTAAAGAATTTTTTGTTGTACATTGCGTGGGTGTGTGTTGTATGTGAGGGGGGACACACAGTATGTGACTCTAGTGTATGCAGATGAAGTCAGTCTTATTAACAGAAATGACCGACAGCTGGCAACGGTAAGGAAAAAAAATGCGTGAGTTGGAAGAAGTACACTATCACTAAACGTGAAGGAAGAGAAGTAAAAAATAACACACACACACACACACACACACACACACACACGAAAAAGAGACCTAGTGACAGCGGTTCTTCAGGTGGGATCTAGAACCTTCATAGACTTGTTACCCGCTTTAAATACATCGAGTCACAAATTATGTAAAACAGTGTTTCCTCTTCAGCGCGTAACTGGGCCAGACTAACTGTTGGTAATTAACCTATTAATACCAGCTCCTTTGGAACAGAGGAGTTATTAAGCTGGTCGGACACTGAATTGGATCGGAATGGATGGATCGAAATAGAATGATTCTGAATTTTTCGATGAAAAGATAAATGGGAAACATCACGTCGGATCGGAACGGAACGAGTGAGCTCTCCCTCGCACTAGTAGCCTATATATGCCTATCACGACGTCCACTTGTACACATGTAGTTCGTCATTGTATCATAACATATTTTATGTGTTTGTGTTTTTTTCAAAACTAATCATGAAAACTTAATTAATTTAGTGCAGGAGTCAATATTTATTATAAACATGTGTTCTATTACTAATTACGATATTTCTAGTAGTCTTTTTGAAGGTATTTCGCCCTTCCTTCTTCACCGGCAGCAAAGAACAAAGCAATCACCGTCACTTCTTCAGTGCAGCTAGCGACACTGTGATGCACAACGATGTATCTTTCTTCGGTTGCCAGTTTACATTTGCGTCGTAGCGCGCGACCAAAATTCGTTTCTTTTCCGAGAAGCTTCCGAGACTACGACCGATCCCTTCCGATTCACTGCAGCGTACGACAATCTTTATTCGTTAATAAGCCTGATTAACTCAAGACCCATATCTAGGGATACCAATATACAAATGTACAAAACGATAATAAGACAAGTTTTAATTGTGGATCAAGAGTATTGTGTCTGACTGCAAGGCATGAAAGACTTTTGAAAGTATGGGAAATAAATGTGTTAAGGAAGCTATGCAGACGTGTCTTTGAAAATGAAAGTTGAATAGTAAGGACAGATAGGTGATAGGACTGTAGATATTTTTATATTATAAACGAAATGATGAAGGACAGACTACGCCGATGGACATGCGGAGAAAAAAGCAGGCAACAAAAACGTTTAATAAGGACAGTCGGATAGATATAGATCCTTAGGCAGACTAAGATAGCTCTGGCTTCACTGAAAAATCTTTTTATTTTTACTGTTTCTGCTCGATGGGGGGAACGCAATTAAAATCTGTACCGATAGTGAATTCCAATTCCCTTCTCCTACCCCCCACATCTAAGGTTGAAGATGTGACGATAGAGATTGTTACTTTCTGTATCCCCTTCATGATACCTTTTATGAAACTGTTTCCGTCGCTATTAGTTGCCTCTTTGTAGGCGCAGATGGTTACTTCTTCTCAGTGTATGTTTTCGTTTTTCTGTTTTTCACGGAACATAAGCCGGTAGCAATGAATTCTAACTAGGATCCAAAATTATGGTTTCACTAAATTTTGTTTTAATTAATTATGAAATACTCGTCAGTATAATAGGACGACCTATGAATCCATATATGGTCCCTATGGGGCCATTGTGTTGAACAGGCGATGGGAAAATTTGGACTAAGAGATGAGGATGAGGTGGATGTAGACGGATGGAGTCCTCAGGAGATTTATGTAAAGTAGTGTGTATGTCTGTGCTAAAGTTTTATGTGGTGTAAAAGTTTAGCACAGATTTGTGTATTGTATATCATTGATTGGACTGGAGAGAAACCTCATGATTGAGGATTATTCTCAATAAAAAAGTACTTGTCAACAGGATAAAATGCACAATGTTCAAAGCGTATTGGAAACGATACCAACGCAAAAGTACGTAACCAAGTATTTTTTCTATTAAATTTGTACATTACACACACATATATAGTGAATAATATTGTTTTGATAAATATATAAAAGGATACAATATCAGAGGATATAAACTCTGATGTTATCTGTAGATCTGCAGGCCTGAATGTAATTATTAAAGCGAATCCATAGTGATTTTATCGATTGTGATATACACTTTGCCAAACAGAATTTTATAAAACAGAACACAGATCCGTACTACAGGCTAATAATCACTGCTGCGTCCGACTGATCGCATTCAACAATACACCGGCGATATTTTAGTCTTTTTTTTTGTGTTCGTTAATAATATTTATTTCCATGTGAGAGATTACAAAACGTAGCAAACGATTACGTAAATTGGAACATATTCAAAACTTCGTGTGAAACATAAACAAACGTAAATTTGTGTTCTGTAAATATATGCGCTGATTTACATACCGTCACTAAGAATAACAACAATAATAACCACAAAGTGAACAATAATTGTGCAGTAATACCTGTGGTTCACAAAAGATTAAATCAATTGTACCTTAAACACAGCGTAGTGTGCACGTTTTAGATATTATCATTAATATTAAAATGTAAAACCATTATTGAAAGTTACATAGGCGTGCGTACGAAATTATTTTTGTCGCGGAAATTCGTAGTCTGTTTCATTATGAAGTGCCTAATGGGTGACGACCCTGTTAACCTTCGTAATGCAGGAGAAACAGAGCCAGCGACTCGACATAATGAAATCAGTGCACGGCGCATCGATCTGTTCTCATTTAACTATGCAGATGCTCATTAAACTGTGCAAACTATTACTACTACTGACTGACAAAAAAAGGTTATGTAGCTTTAGAAATAAACATTTCGGTCACACAGTATTTCATGTATTATATTATATTATGACTGTTCTGCATATTATCGCAGTGAAAAATAATAATCGGTAAAATATATTGTAAACCAGTAGGGCTTGACAAGAAGAAAATCGTTGTGTTGCTGAGTAGCGGACCCACGGCCTCTGAACGGTCAAACACAACGTAACAGCATTGTTCTAAATATTACAGTCAGCAATAATAATAGTCTATAATAAAGTTTAGTGTCTTTTGGGAGAAACCAACAATTTATAATTATCTGTTTTCGGAAGTAACAGTGCCGTTGTAAGTCGTGTGAAATACCCTAAATTGTTTTCGTTGTACGTTTTTCCATCTCAACACACTATTGTATTATTTACAGTTTGGCAACATAAATTAAATTAGTAATCCGTAAGTAATAGTCGTAATGTAACTGTTGTTTCTTGTTATTTAATTGGGTAATTCCCTTTATTGCTCTTGTTTAATTAAATCTAGTTCTGTATTATAATTAATACATATATTACTCTACATCAAATAAATCATTTTACGCTCGTTTACAGTGTTTCAATGCTGCTACATTTATGCCCGAAATGTAATATATTTAGGTTAGTTAAAAAGACTGTTAGAAGAGATGGGACTTTACGTGATGGGTGTAACATTATTTTTGCATCCTACCTTCTACAATTGTACAGGTTAATTAAGAAAGTGTCTGTTAGCTTTCAGTTTGAGTGCCATATTAGGCCCTAGCCTACAAAAATGACCATGGTGGAATAAAACCCACATCGGCTTTAAGCCTTTAAACTTAAAGGCCACTTAAGAAGAGAAGAGTACGAGATGTAAGTTTAAGATTTTGTAGTGTAAGAAGAAATACAAGAGAACGAACATGAGTAGGTATTAAACTAAACACATTTTTCAGATATTTTTAATGAGTACTGTTTACTAAATATCTGTTAAAATTTGTGTTTTTAAATCAGTAATAACGTATTTATTCTGCCTCCTTTGATTCGTTTTTCCTTACAAATATACTATACACAAGGATTGGTACTTAAATTTATTAGCTGTACATTAAATCACAAATGAAAAGGTTCTTAATTGTTATCCGTCGTTACAGTGATATACCTGATAATTTAGAATATATAATTTGTAAGCATATTACTTACTGATTAAACTTGTATCCTTGTTTATGTGTTACTTACTGCGAATTGGTGAGGAAGATATATAACTTGTACAACTACAGGTACGAGGATTGAGGAAGGCAGACAGAGACAGAGAGCCATAACCTGCAATCATCATGCGTTATCAGATTTTATATATTTACCCAATGTAGCACTTCCCGCTGCTAGGCCCCGGAAGTGTTCAGCATACACACAAATAACATAATATAATATCTAAATACACCAAAATGCTTAAGACTCCTCTTCTGTGTTACAACTTATTTCTCAACTGTTTCTATAATTAACATAATTATATAAAAGGAGGAGGTGCGAGTAAAATAAATTGTCGAAAGCATCAATCTGTGAGCTGAGTCGGATGCGACCCGTTTATTTCTAAAACATTACCAGCCTCTAAAATTTACTTAGTTATGTGCCAGTCAGCAACGGTCAGTACTGAGCTAATTTTATTTGAAAAACTGAATATAGAAAATGTTAAATGTCAAATGTGGGGGTGTCGCATAGATCAATGCTAGTTTACAAAATGGTGTTCAGCGTACACGCTGAGATCTATTTATAAATTTCTGACACTGTTATCTATCGCAAAAGTTTATAAAATTGTTTCTGACACTTATGACGAGTAACTAGTTTGTTTCGCTTTTGCTTCGTGATTATGCAGCAACTACCACCGTAAGTTTTTAGGTAAAAATGTTACTTGGCAATCCAGATAAGTCCTTTTGCAACCTGCTGTATCTGGTCGCTACGGCTGCGTGTTCCTCCGTACCTGGTTTGAACCACTGCTATGTCTGTGCTGGAAGATCATGTAAAACTGTACGAAGTTCGTGTTCTCGTGTCTTCTGTCCGGAACGTTGAACCAAGTTTTGAACTGAAAGTTTTCACATCTTTTAGTACACTTTTATACCCTCATCGTTCGATTAACACGCACGCATGCACTCATACCGTGCGTGTTACAATTTACAATATTACAAAATAGCATTACAAGGTTATGACTTTAAATTACATATATATAACGAGTACTGACACTCAACCTTACATATCTTAGGTCTTTTCATCAAGTTGACTGACTGAAATTTAAATTTAGGCGAGGCTGACCATTACAGACAAGATACATCTTGGTTGGTTACGGATAACAATCTTTTTACATCTATTACAAGTTTTCTTTTTTTTTTACAAACGTAATACACAAAATTATTAGCCACTAGCATTGATTTACGATATCTCAAAAACAATCATAGTTACCTTGGTTATTGAGGCTCCCAAACTTGACGAAAGTCCGGCGACGGACCGCTCAGCTCACGTTTGATGGGAGACTGACGAGATTTTACAAAGCAAACGATAGGGTTGGTAAAGGGGAGGGCGTGACGTCAGGGCGTCGGGCATGGTACAATTCGCGGATTGTTGCATTCGACAGAAGACGAATAATTGCAACACCAATTATTGTGCTTTTGGTGATATTAGACAGAGTAGATACAGTTTTGTCGTGAAAATTTCACATTATATTTCTTGACCTTTCGATAACAATGGAAATATAGAATAAGAAGGGTGGCATGAAATGTTACAAAACATTTAAAATGTTAAGATGCTATGCCACGTGTAGGAGTCGAATCGAATCCCCCCCCCCACACACACACACACATGCGTGCACACACGTGTGAGCGGGTATAGTACAATTTGACATCTAGTCTTTCCTCGTCTTGGCTGTCAGTGAGTTTTTTTAGAACATCATTTCTCTCGGGACGGAAAAGTAGATAACTCTGTAATATCGGTAAAATGCGAACAGCACTTTCTGCTATACTGTTTATTTGATATAAACTATATTGGCCTCGCTTACAAGGAAACCCTTTTAATTGCTAATGTTTCTTTTTTACTTTTTATATCCAGCACGAAACAGGCATAAGAGTAATTTAATGGGTATAATTCGAAAGTTCATGTTCTCCCCTAAAACGCGCTCTAAGTTTCTATAAGTTTATAAAAAGGTGTGCGCGCACGCGCGTATTCATTTCGGTGTGTTGTTTGTACAGGGTGGGGCAATGAGAACACAACAATTTAAAACTATCGCAACCGGAACTCGTTTAATATTTTGAAGTCAAATATGGTATAAATACAAAGGTAATAAGATGCCATTTTACTTAGTCGTGTTCATCGTTTGAAAATAACATCCCTTAAATGCCACCCATTGACACGCTTATATTCTTCAAGTCGATTGAAAAACCTACCCATGACTCTCAGCATGGCTTGAAGAAGCGCCTGAATTTCTTCGATGACTCGCTGCCTGAGTTGATTTAAATCACCGTGGTCGTGACCGTAAACTTCAGATGACCCCACAAAAAGAAATCACACGCAGGCAGGTCTGAAGATCGCGGTAGCCAGGGTATTGCACCAAATCTTGAGATCAGCCGGTCTTCGAACACATCCATCACATCCATTGTGTTTTGTGCAGTGTACATGGTAGCTCCATCCTGCTGGAACCAGACAGAGGCAGTATCAATCCTTTGATCATTTAACAAAGGAAGAAAAACGTTGTTCATCATATCGGTATGAGTTCACACTGACTGAATTTCCATTATCGTCTTCAAAGAAATTTGTTCCGTTAACACGAACGGAGGAAGCTCCAGACCAAACAGTGACTCGGTGGCTATGAAGAGCATGAAGTTCTTGAGGGTTACCGTCACTCCAGTAGTGCATGTCTTGTTTATTGAAATGGCCAGAAAGGTGAAAATGTGCTTCGTGAAAATAAACTCGATTAATGGTTACTGCGAGAAAAATAATTTTCAGTAACCTTATACGTAGTAGAAGAATATTAAGTTAATATACATCACGTTTTCTATAGTAAAAGATTGATTCATTATGTGTAATATTACCGTAATATTTGGGAAATAAAAAGTAGAAAATAAATCAGTCATCACATCGTTCTGACAGACGTTATAACGTACTAGTAAATTCGTGTATAATAAAATAAATATATTAATTAATTGGCAAGCAATTAAAAATGACTTTGAGGCTTGGGGTATATTTGAGTCCTATCCGAGAGTATATTATCCTATTTTCTCATTTTTTGTAAATATTTAATGCAACCAATTCCTTGTCAGTATTTTATTATTGTACTCGGAATACTGATTAAATTAGAAGTTTATGAGTAAGAGTTTTGGTTTATAAAAAAAAATCGTCCCATACAAAATTATTTTTCGTAGTTGAAAATGCTTACACGTTTGAGTCCCTTTAAGTGTCTGTTTATGTTATTTCTAACATTATGTTAGATTCGTTTGTTGACAACATATTTTAAATAAGGTAATATTTGTCTCGTTGTTTAGAACACATATTGATTTCTTTAATATAATTACTTCTGGTAATCAAAATCAGTATTTTCTCTAAGCTGTGGTGTGTGTGTGAGTGAGAGAGAGAGAGAGAGAGAGAGAGAGAGAGAGAGAGAGAGAGAGAAAGAGAGAGAGATGAAATTTTTATAGATATCAAAACTTTGTTGTTTAATATACATCTCTTGACTAAACTCTAAACAGAGTACGACCTCAAATAACATGCAGATTACGGCAAAATCAATGAATTGGATGAAACTGGACAAAGAGCTGCTTCTGACATCATTCTTCCCTTATTTTCTTATCGCAACCTGAGTGTTGTTTGTCGACACTACATATCGTAACACATTGTCGAAAATGTAATATCATTAAATCTGATAATTAAGGATTTTTAATTAATCAGGGACACACACACACACACACGCGCACACACACACACACACACACACACACGAAACAACACTTTCACTGTTCACATACGAAAGAATAAATTTTTCTATAACTATAAATATTTGCTAACACCTGCCGCTAATGTGTTGAATGGTAAGTTCTCATCTGACATAAGCTTATTTTATAACCTTTAGAATGAAAGCTTCGACCACGATTATCGTGACCGATTGGTCGAAAATAAGAATTGTATAATTGCGCCTAGAGCCTACGGTAACAAAGTTGAACACTGCGTTGTTGATAAACGTGTTTGTTATTCTTATCGTTGATTTCAATTCAGTATGATATTTTTTTTAAGAAACATTAACAGTTTTGATTACGTGTTACTTCACTTTTGTTTTGTAGGACTACGCTCTTCAAATTTTCCCAGCATAATTTGTCAGTATTAAATTGGTTTCGAAAAATCCATTATATCTTTATACATACGTACTGTGGCAATCGGAATCAGATATATCATCACTCAGATAAAAACTTAAACTTCGAAAAAGTGTACAAGAACTAGGTGTTCGGTAGTTGTTTGTTCTGCACTCTTTAGAGAATGTTACTCTTATTCATGACAGAATTTAGGGCCAGTGTAACGTATGGTAATGAGTAATGTATCACATACTTTAGAATGAACACCAAATACTAGTATTAGATGTAGATCTTTTAAATTGCCCAACCGGTATAGCTAAGTACCTGTTAGAATCGAAGGCCCACAATTCGACAGAAAGTCGTTACTGCTGAGCTAAACGTAGGCTTATACACGTTAACCCTTTACGTTTATTACAACTGTTCAGCGTAGCGCCTTTTAATACGATTCTTTCTTGGTTTTGTCCGTCGACTACGGCGGTTTTTCGTATCCATTGGTACGTAGTACTGATTACCTCAAGCTTTGTTGTGCTTTTAAATCTACTAGTAAAACTGTCATAAAATACCATCGAATGGAATATAAGAACAAAATGTGAGTCCATGTTTTAGTGTAACGGGAAACAGACAACATTAAAGTTTTAATAAATTAATAAAAATAATCTATTGACAGAAAAGCATGAATCAAACTGAAAAAGAAATTAAAAACAACTGGAAATACCGGAGCTTGAAGAACACCATATACTTATAGGGCTTGGAAATACTGAATACTTTACTTGCGTAAGAGAAAGGTGTGTGTGTGTGTGTGTGTGTGTGTGTGTGTGTGTGTGTGTGTGTGTGTGTGTGTGTGTGTGTGTGTGTGTGTGTGTGTGTGTGTGTGGAACGAATGTACATTTTAAAATCAAAACTAACAAGAACACTAAAGGGACGACGTAAAGAAGAAAGCACTGCTGAGGTAAGGAACTCTGAGAGCTAAGTAATTGTGGGAGATGAAAAATACGTTGCCACACAGCGGGTCGGAAGGGTGTTGGGTCGATGAAAGAGTACCGGAGAGCCGTGCTGTTGCGAATATGTAAACCTTTGCCTGCTCGCGTATCGCACGGCAAAATCAATGCCTGTTTCCGTTGTACTGTATAAACATTTACTTAACAGCAGTGGGTGTCCAAACAAAACCGCACCACATCTGTCTTTTTTATGTGCGTTGTATTCACTTATTTGGATAAAACTGTTTCAGCTGAAAAAGGAGTATTTCTTTGAGTCAAACAAGTAACCGACATGCTGTGAGTCGAACGGGCCAGTGTTAAGTAGGTGTTGTCTCCATATTTAATGTATTCGACTTTTGAGTAAAAACAGAGTGATAACCACTCGTATCGATTTCTCGCAGATGGCCTTAACGCTTATAAAATTCTATTTGGAATTTTAGGCAATCGTATCAGATTTGATTGCGTGCAACATTGTTGAAGTGTATCTTAAGGATCGAATAAAAAGCGCTAGTCTAAAACAGAATTAGATGCGCGCGTATGCTCACGCGGACGCATACACACCTGTACGTTTTTACGTATATATAAGTAAAACCAATTACATTTATTTTTATAGTATGTTGTTTCAGCAAAAACTTAAATGCTTTTAAAACGTAAGATGTCACTTCACAAGTCCTTTTTTGAATAGGACTACATTTGACGTCATCAGTGAACTTCGTCTTGATGAACTTCATTTCATACAAACTTACAGACAGCAGTGGGTGTCCAAGTGTTCAATAACATTACTGTGTAGTTATAATTGCTGCATTTAGTGTAGAGACAATTTACAGTTACACTGTTTTGATGATTTGCTGGGCTGTGTAGTTTCCGCATGTAGAAACCTTACTGACTTTAAGTATATCATTTCACCCGCCTAAATTTTACTCCAACCACTGCTCGTCGTTGTTCAGGCGTCACACTCATTCTGGGCTTATCAGTGTCAACACCTTCCACTTCTCTTCTTTTTTTATCTTATCAAGTTACATAGAAGCACTTACCCGAACGTTATCCGTAACTGTTGGAATCAACTCGGTTAAGGTGAAAATATTTTCCCCATATTCTTGGACTGTTTACGTTTGTTATAAATTTGTGTTTTTACACTTATGTTCATGTTTATAAATTTATGTTTAAACTTATAGACTTTTAAATATTAGATTGAAATTTTAAAAATCTGTATTATAAAATTTAATATAAATGTGGGCTTTTTAACGCCAAACAGTCCAGAACCGAGGCGGTAGAATTACCAAGGTGTGGAAAAGGGGCTTGTAACACAGCCAGACCTAATAAAAACCGCTAGATTGCTGAGTTCCGAGCTACCCTGAGGAGCTTACGGCCCTGTCCCAACAGTACGCTTCTACTCTAAGCGAAGGAAGAGCTAAGGAATCGGGTATGCTAGTTTCTAAATATTACTTGGCCGTTATTGTGAGTTGTTGTCTTGAGTCCTTACCATTCATACGCAAGTTAGTAACAGGAAGTTCTTCACCTCGTTTTCGTCTTCCCCGTTGAAGTCATAATCCGTGACCGGGTTGGGCGCGAACTGTTGCTCAGGAACTTGGACCCAAGAATTGCCTGAACGTTCCAGCGAGAGTAGACATGTAGAACGACACATCAACGTGTTAGAATTCTGTAGGGTGACTATACTGGGATAAGATAATATTGTGATTATTCAGCCTGACTCTCCCAGTCTTTTCCTGATTCCGTTATTAGCGGTAAAACTAAAATTTTTCATGTGCTGCAAGATTTGTATGTTATGTGAACTCCTGTTAATTTTCAAATCTATCTATCAATTTATTCATTGTTAAGAAGCTGTTTAAAATTGACGTGTCACGCGTGTTTTGAAAAAGGGACAAAATCAAACATCGTGGTGTTTCTTTGTTAAAAATTGTTTAGCGCCAACGGAAATTCAAAATGAAACTGTAAATGTGTCAGGAAATGATGCGACTTCAAAACCAACGGTTTGTAAGTAGGCACTTGAGTTTAAACATGGTCGTACGAACATTGTAAACGTGGTCGCACTGGACGTCCAAAAAATACAACTCCAGATGCGGCAGCCATCTTGCCCAACGCTTTTTCACACCAAGTTCTTGAGTTTAAGTTTGATGCACACGCTCATATGAGATGCCTATGTTTCAGCAACGTCACCCACACCTCAGTCTGCGGTCTTCCAACACCCTATGAAATTTGTTCAATAATGCCATTTTTTGTTGCACTTTTTGGACGTCCACTGCTGGGATCGTCTTCAGTGCTTGTACGACCACGTTTAAACTCGAGTGTGCCCCACTTACCGTTGTTTCTGAAGGCGCAGGCATTGATTTTATGCATTTTAAAAACACACATAAAAATTGACAGGAAAATTTCAAACAGCTGATAGAAAGTGAATAAATTGACAGATATATCTGGAAATTAACAGGTGTTCATACGAAATTTACGTCTTGCAGCACACGAAAGATTTTAGTTCTACTGAGCTATAGATGTCACTCCGCGAACTTTTCAACCGCCCTCGTAATGTTGTGATCGGAGGGCAGCTCCGTGAGAGAGACATTTCTACCGGACTACGTTATTCAGCTTGACTCTCTCAGTCTTTTCCTGAGCCGTTATTATTTTTTTAGTAGAATCATGTGAGAACGTATAAACAGAGAAGCTTGTGTATGAAACTGCATGACCTCTAGTGTCCGTAAATAATGTAAGCTGGCAAAGCACAGCGTACTCAGTTGCTGTTATTGTATTCTATTGTAATGTAATGTAATAGTGGCACTTTGTCAAACCGGCTGTCAGCGTTAAGCAGGAAACACGCCCTTATTAAACCCTGTGCGTTTGAAAGAATCGTAAAAACACTTTAGCGCGCGTCTACAGCATTCGCATTTCATGTGAACACTTATTTTTCAACATTTATTTATAATCCACCCTGAAGCTCGTGATGTCGATTTTTTATACTTCGACTAAACGACGTGAAGTAAAGGACGTAGGCTACATGGTGAAACCACGTCAGATAAGTTATAGCAAATAATATGCTATCTTGATAAGATGTTTCGAGAAGGTAGACAGTCAACTTCAAGGCATAAAACGATAATGTAGCTAGAAATTAAGCCTTTGCTTAAAAACTTTGTGATTAGAAAATTGATTCAATGTACTTCCGAAATTTGTGTGAATCAGTTCAACAAGGTGAAAAGGAACCGGAAATCAGAAAATTTACCTTGAATAGTACTGACAATAAAGAATGACATTAATGTACAAGAAGGGGAAAATATAATTTTGCTTTTTACCCAGTATTTATGTTAGACGATGAAGTAAACGTCAGAAACGAATCTGGATAAATAATTTTTGTAAACAGAACGAAAGGTAGGGAGGATATTAAACTAAAAGTAAATTCATGCGACATAGTTAGAAAGAGTCTGATGAGAATAATAACACGATTTACCAATAAAACACGGGTCCAGAAACAAAAAAAAATTAACTTATAAAGAGCACATTATGGGCACATTACAAGAAACGCCTCAGGCAGTGAATCCTGTAAGATAAGGAAACTCAAATTAGCAAAGGCCTATACTCTAACCCGGGAACTGTACGGAAGAAAAACCTTTCCAGAAGTGCGAAAGTCCGCCATTGTGCATTGTGATCAGGCCGGTGATCATGTATGTGTGAAAACAATGTGCTTTCAAAATTTGGAACCTCTTCTTAAAATTGAACGAAAAATTTTTCGGAAAATTTATGGTCCCAAGAAAACCGAAGATGGGTACAGGCATAGACCCAAAGAAGAGGTGTACAGGCATCTGGAAACGGCTTTCCTAAGGAAAAGACTGGGACATATGGTTCGGATGGATCGGTCCAGATTAAATAAACAAATTTTCAACTATATTTGGCAACTTTCCAGTCTGAACGAATACACCAAACAACTCAAGGAGGAAATGATGAAACCGGGTATCTCTTTGAACGACTGTATGGATAGAAGTACATACAGAAACAAAATTCAAAATATTGAGGTTCTCTGCGGTGAGAAGAAGACGAGAAAGAGGTGGACAGTGGAAATGAAGACGGCGCATAGTGTGCGAATGAGGGTCTTCTGGCAGGAGAAGAAAAGGAAATGATATTCGCGTGGTCCACGGCTGGCCTCTGTTCGTGAAAAAAAAAATAGCATATTGAACCACTAGAACAACAGGCGGCTAATGAACGGCTTATGTTGATTTATTTGAATGAACTTAACATTGTGACAAATTAACGTTACAACTCTGACATGTTAAATTATGTATATATTCCCACGTGATTAGTATGAACAGTTCAAATTTTGGGGGCATTTATAATGCTGAAAGTAAGAAAATATATTATTTCATCCTCAAATAACTCTGTTTTTTGAGACCCTTAGATTCATAATTCATTGTGTTTTATCGTTTTCTGTTATTTAATTATCCTGACTTCTTTTTTGTGAAGTGAAAAATGTTTGGTGTATTTATGAAAATAGTTATGTCTGTAGTCCAGGTAGAATAACAACGTACATTCTTTTCATTCTCCCTCCTCCGAAGGGAGAAATAGGGAAACGCAAAGAAAATAAGACGACAGCATATAGTCATTTCAAAAATAATGTTTAGGGTAAGATTAGTACCCTAAAAATGCAACTGATTTTTAAAAACTGTATTGATCAACAGTATAAAATAACAGAAAACATTGGTGTATTCGCGAACGCTATTTATGCGTTCTGTTGCGTAATGCTATTTGCATTCAGGTGCAATATCGACAGGTGCACGATGGCGTGTCTTGACAACTTTCAATAGCGCTTCCCTCGTCAAGGACAAAGTGGTCGTCTGCTATGAATAAATGATTTTACGTTGCGTCCACACTTACACGCGTTTGCTGCGTCACAAATTGAGCCACGAATATTTCATAAGCTCCTTTATTTTCATGTCTCCGCCTACGTACGCATATTTTCATACTTTCATTTTCATTTGGTTTTGTTCTATGGTTTTCGCTTGACGTGAACGCATGCGGTTTGTGAAAGGAATTTTATTTTTTGTGCGTGTCTATAGTCGGGACTGAAACAAGGTGAGTGGAGTGAGAATTAGAAGTCTCCAGTTGATAATTATGATCGCGGGAACCGATCATTCTATTAACCGAAAGTGACTTCTTCCTTAACAGTGTGCCTGGATTTCTGTTTTAAAGAAAATATGCAGCTCTTCTGACATTTTTTTTATTCAATATTATTCCATGGATTGTAGAATCTGTACGTGAACCTTAATCCCTGAAAGTACAAACGTAAAGGTAAAGCAGATATAGAGTAGTTCGTGTATTTTTTCAATTTTTATAATAAATAAAACGGAAATGAATTCGTTACCTTTGCGAAATTAACAGATCATTGTCGGTCATGGAGCATTATGTACGAACAGTATATTACATATTTTTAAGACGGTTAGCTGATTTTGTACATAAAACAATGCCATTGTGAGCTAACAACAATTACCTACCCTAGGTAAAGTTTATGGTCCCGACATAATCTGAGAAACATTATGTTCTATGTAAAAGTTAAGACTAAACATTAAATAAACCACGTGTGAAGTTCTATAAGATAACGACGTATTTTAACATAATGCACTGTGTGAGTATTTTAGCCATAGCCTACCGTGGCCGTTTTTGTCGAATGAGAATGTGACAACCCTCGTTTTTGAATAAAATTAAATAAATTTTTTCTACTTGTGAATCAGATCTTTCAGCGATTCTTAGTTTTCGAGTGAATAAGCCTAAATATAAGGTTTAAAAATAATAAAAAGTTTAGTTCCAACACATTTTGTGTCGTTGAATTCATACTTAAAGTAGTCAATCTAGTATTATCAGGAATTACTTTAGCTTTAGCTTTGTGCTCTTAAAAAAAAAAAAAACAATGCCTACTTCTTAAGATATTGTGAGAACCTTTTTTATGCACTCACCCTAATTTGAGGGCGTTGTCCCAAGAATGTTTTGGTTGCCGCAAAAATGTGTTATTTCTAATTTATTCCAGCGATAAAGTATTCCGAATTAGCCTCAGGAAACTGCTAATTTATGTGTTATTATAAAACATTAGAGTCACACGGTATTTCTTTGAGGTTTTCCGTTGATCTTATCATTTACAGTAGGCCTAGTATATAATTCATTAGCACAAGGAAAGTATCTCATTCTACTTCTACCTGAGGGAAGAGGTGGGAAATAAATATTGACAGTGATGATGACTGCCGATACGGTAGTCATATTTACACATCCACAACAAAGCCTGATAAATATAGATTTACGATTTGGCTTTGTGACAGGGGATTTCAGTAAGTTAATGTGAAAATTTGTTGCAATATTTCATACGGTTAGAACTTTTATTTAACATTTTAAGAGTATAGAATTAAAGATTCAACATGATAATTTATTAACAGTAACGTTAATTAGTTTATTATAGAAAATAACAGTGCGATTTAATTTTGCAGAAATTAATTACAGCCAAGGGCATATTGATAATTATCATCATCATCTTCAGCAAGGAAACACAAAAAATGTTTCTCCCGGTCACAACAATCGATAATGCTGCTGATGATAATGATAAAAATAATAACAATATTATTATTATTATTGTTATTAACAATAATTGGATTATTATTATTACAATAATGTAATATATGATAAATGAGGCCATAAGAGAAGAGTTACAAGTATTTAACTTGAATGAAAAATTAAAAGATTACAAACAACGGTGGAAAGAACACTTAAAAAGAATGTCAGATTCCAGACTGGCCAAACAATTCTGAAAGTACTAGTACAAACCAGTAGGACACAGATGTGTGGGTACACCCAGGAAGAGATGGCTGGAGGATTTTTGAAGATGGAACAGGCAGTGTGCCGTATGTTGAAGAAGAAGAAGATGATGATGATGATGATAAATAATAAATATATGAAGTTTGGTTCTTATAATTTGCCGTTTATTTCGCTACCCAAATAGATGCTTGATGATATAGAAGACAGAAGGGTGATAGTCGGCATCAAAGCAACTGTTGTATTTAACTATTTATCTCTCATCAGTGAAGTGCGTTGTTGACATGTTTCTGGACATGAATGGGTCGGTTCCACTGAAGGTGGTAAGCTGCGTTTGATGAATGCTGATTGTGACAGCGTGGACTCAAAACGGTAATCTCATCTTACTAATGGTGCAATCTGATTGGTGCAAAGAGACAGTGCCGGGGAGTGCGTGCAATTAAGAACACACTGTTACGTCAAAGATATCCGAATGTTATCCTTCTGATCGAGGCAGTATTATATCATGAATTACTACGAAAGTAAACAATTGCAAAACAAAAATTATTTATGGTCACGGAAAAACGAATACCTTGTTCGTTGATTTTTCCGAATACTAGAACGTGAAATTTAGCAGCAGCACTGTCACAACCGAGCGTCATCAAGCGACATTGATACTGGTAGATAAGGACAATTAAATCATAGATCAGAGTTTGGTCGGACATAGGCCTATACGGGAATTACTGCGTTACCTAGCCATTCGCTACCATACCCAAAGCGTTCTTCAGAGAGTTCTACTTGTCTGTATATAGTGTGCGTAACTGCTACGTATGTAGATAGTATTAAGCAAGAACGCCACCTACATTTTTTCATAGCGTCGTGAGCGTGGGAGTGACAACGCAAACAAAAGATAACGTTTGCTGGAGTAGCAACCAAACGGAAGAAGTCCAGAACATAACCGCGCCACACACAATTCCCTTGTAAAGCGTAAGACGGATGAGGGAAAGGGGTACAATACATGCGTTATGCAACAGTCAGGCTTGATGTGACGAGATCTTGTAGCGCATGTTCGGTAAGTAGAGCGTGAAGTGTTTACACACACATGAATATAGATGCGGTGGTGGTCGTGGCAATACAGTCCGACTTACTACGTAGACTCCTCGTTAACTGTATTGAAACGACAATATTGAATAATTTTTATTTGAATACTTTTCTACACTGATTTTATACAGTGTCATATCATTCCTATTATTAGCATTTACATCACCATGATCTGCCTTTAAACAATTTTGTCTACGACATGTTGGGACTAAAGGATCTATAGTTTCAACATTTCCATAAACAAGTCAAAACTGATTCTTACTGAACAGGCACTAGACGAGTACAATATTGCACGCGTCTGGAGCAGGTAGAGTCTTGTTACTAATTCAGGCGAAAAACTGGACTGCAGTATTGTTGACACCATGAAACAGAGGGTATTGTTGGCTCCACCTAGAGACGAGTGAAAGCCATCTCAGTCGGTATGTAATATCTAAGCAGTCCTACCCATATGTTACTTGTTTTTATTATACTTTATTTTGTTATGACAGAGGTTGAAAAAGATGCCTGGATTAGTTAAAAAAATATAATTCAAAACTTCCTAGGAAACAATAAAGACCCTCACTACGTTAATATAGTTGAAAGCATGTTACAAAAATTCATAGCTTTGGAATGCTCGATGAGCATCAACGTTCAGTTTTTACATGCTCACTTAGACTTTTTCCCCAAAAATCTTGGTGCGACTAGCGAGGAACAGGGTGAACGCTTCCATCAGGATATTAAGGAAATTGAGAGACGATATCAGGGCCGGTGGAATATTAATATGATAGGATACTACTGCTGGATGTTACACCGTGAAAATCTAGATTTCTCCTACAAGAGGAAAAGATATAGCTTCATGAGCAAAAGAAAAAGGCTTTATGCGATTTCCAACAAGGTAAAGATGTAATAAATTTTAAAATATATTATTGTGAAAAAACAGATCTATTTAAAAACATAGTTTGCAAAAAATGCTGTTTTATTTAATGTAGGCCTACTTTCACAAATATAGCTTCACTAGGGAAACGCGTTCCTCTAAAAATGAAAATGGCAATTGCAAAAACACAGTACGTGTTAGAGAAAAACAGTCATATTTGAA
This sequence comes from Magicicada septendecula, assembly GCA_034769895.1. Classification (NCBI taxonomy): domain Eukaryota; kingdom Metazoa; phylum Arthropoda; class Insecta; order Hemiptera; family Cicadidae; genus Magicicada; species Magicicada septendecula. The sequence goes on from CM068371.1 coordinate 274,024,895, forward strand.
TTCATCAATACAGAAAACTATACAATTTTGAAAAAAGTTTTTATGAACCTTAATTTTGCAGGCCTGTGTAATTTAATCTACACTAATACATTTTTTAGAAGTTTTTTAACGTGTAATTAGAGCAGATTGACGAATTGTGGTCTATGTTATGTAATCATAGTCGCATGGTCTTGTCTGGTTATTGATCTAATGTACAATTATAAAAATAGGAAATCGTGTTGTAAACAATCTTATCCTTTTACATTTCATAATGTGGTGACGTTTTTACATCTTTTGTAGTAGAAATGTTAATTACTTTAAATAATATTTCTCAGTAGTTAACAGCGAAGCGAGTTCTCAGTGTTTGGCATTTGTCTGTCTGTCTGTGTCTCTGTCAATTTGTTTGCGGTGCACAGAAACAGTAAAAGTGACAATAATTTTAGAATGCATGAAACGATTTTCGTAAAACTTGGCATAGGTGTCCGTACTTTTACGTTACAGACCTGCATTGTTTTTTAGAATGACGTCCCCCACAAACAGGCGGCGGGAGGCAAAAATGGAAGGGATCAAAATTTTTAGAAAATCCAAGATGTCATGTATGGTATAAAATTAAAGAGAATTGTTATCTAATCTGAATATAACGTTTATTTTTTAAACTTCATATTGCAGGAAATTGAGGCATAAATGTGACTTTTAAAATGTGAAGAAGGATAAAAACGTGAAAAATTGTAAAACGTCGAATATCAGACTGAACTGAATTTTAACCCAAACCCAATTCTAGTCTTTATCCTGAAATGTTTTATCTTTATGGTTACCGCGGGCCAAGAATGGAAGTGGTGAAATTTGAAAAATTATAAAAATCCGTGCCGGGTATCAGGATAAGTGAATTTTAACACAGATTTAAATCCAATGTTTACACCAAAATGTTTCAAACTTTAGGGCGCCGTGGGCTAAAAGTGTAAGTTAAAACTAGCAGAATTGTAAAAGTCTACTCGGGCGTCAAATTATGAGGAACGTTATTAAAAACACAAACTCTATCATTAATAATTCGACAAAAGGTAATTAAAATGGGAAAGAATGAGGTGAATGGGCAGACAGTGAGACGGTTTTTGTGTTAGATTCACGTGTTAAATTACTAGTGGGTAGTAAGGATTTATATGTAATATGATGAGAAACAAGTGAAAAGCTTTTTTTTTTTATGCGAATTGACCACTTAGGATCACGCTACAACTTTATTTCTTTTTCTTTGCCTGGAGTTTTTCCTCTGTCTCCAATACTCCTTCATACGCTCACTGGCTTGTTTCCTTTGATCTTCTGTCCAAGTTCGTCCACTTCTATTAGGTCTTCCTGCATCTTGAAACAATTCCAGATTTTTCACTGTACTCCTAAATTCACTTCTTTCTAACATTTGGGACTCTGTGATATTCGACTTTTCTAAATCCTTTCTAACTTCCTTAATCCACGTTGTAGTGGACATCTTCTTCCAGAGGTACTCGAATATTTGTTTGGTTAATCGATTTTTGTCCATTCTGTATAGATGTCCGAGAAATGTCAGCCTCCTCCTCCGCATAGTCTCCGAGATTCTTTCCACGTTCTGGTAGACTTCCCTATTGCTTCGCAGCTTCCATCCATCTTCAGTCCGAACTGCACCCATGATTTTTCTTAGAATTCTCCTTTCCAAGACTTCTAGTTTGTCGAGGTTATAGTTCATCGAGAGGCATTCCGGCAATGGCGGAGTTTGAAAAGCTTTTATAAATACAGAATAAAATATTTACATAATGTAGAATAAATTATAATTATTAAGATAAAATATGATATAGGCCTATGTAAATATTACAGATAGGATGATTTTTATTTCCATTCAATGCTTCATTGTGTATGTAGCCTATATATTATGTGCGTTCCTGCGCGCGCGCGCGCGCGCGCGCGTGTAGTAAACTGTAAGCTCACAGCGGTATGTAGCAGGTGTCGTCACTTTATACAGCGGCCATTTCGTCTATTACTGGCATCCTCCATATCTGCCCATATCTGGGTTAATGAGTAGATTTAGTGAATTGGCCGACAAGCTATTACTGCAACCGCTTTCGCAAACTATTAAAATTAAACCTCGCGTAATTTTCCCGAAATTGTGTTCGGCGTCTGATAAAAAGATAGTATCTTGTTGCGTGCTGATTTTGGGTATTGACCATATTATATTTTTTTGTAAATTTAAACTTGCATGCCTTAAAATGTGTGTGTGTGTGTGTGTGTGGGTGTGTGTGTGTGTGTGTGTGTGTGTGTGTGTGTGTGTGTGTGTGTGTGTGTGTGTGTGTGTGTGTGTGTGTGTGTGTGTGTGTGTGTGTGTGTGTGTGTGTGTGTGTGTGTGTGTGTGTGTGTGTGTGTGTGTGTGTGTGTGTGTGTGTGTGTGTGTGTGTGTGTGTGTGTGTGTGTGTGTGTGTGTGTGGTATTATCTTTACAGCGACGAATTTATAATAAGTAGCAAATTTTATGAGAGAAGCAAGATGTCACTCATATGATTCGGAATTTCGGTGTTACCGACATATAAGACAGATTACCAGGAGAAGGGCCTATTATTAATTTATTACTTCTTTATGTTTAAATATTTTTAAATTTTCCCATAAGGTCATTTTTGGACCTTTGAAAATATGTTTTAATAAAGTGAGTGGTGTTATTTAAGTTTGGAAATGTGTGCTTGTTTTTGATTGATGTGTAGCTAAATTTGATTTGTATATATCTGGTTTTAAATGTGAATTACGGTGTTATATAAATCTTTCTTTAAAGGTTTTTAGTTTGGCCTACTTAAAATTAGTTACAGTCAGGGCATTCAATTTTTTATACTCCATTTAAATTATTAATTAATTTGTGTGCTGTAGGTTTGATTCTGTTAAAATCTATTTTATTACTGTTGTAGGTAATTTTTATATTTTGGTTTTAAATAATTTTGTAATTTTAATAGTGCCTATGTATGTGAAATTAACATAATATATATTTTGTTTTTCCTGTGTATTTTTATTGAAAGGATTGTTTAGCATTTTTTGATTGATTTTGTTTATTATGTTATCAATAATTTTGGGGTTATAGGCCTATCCATTTTTTATAGCACTATCATAATTATATAATTGTCTTTTCTTTTTGTATTTTAAATTTATTTAAAGGAATATTGTTCATTCTGTTCATATTGAACAATTGATTAAAAAAGTTTTTTATATTTATTAATTTTATATCTAATGATAGTCGAATACTATCGAAACATTGTAATTCACAAAATTTTGTGTGTGTGTGTGTGTGTGTGTGTGTGCGCGCGCTTGATTTCTTTATAAGTAACGCAATGAGTTTTTTGCAGTATTCTTGAATAATATTTTAATTATCAAGAATATATAATAACGAACTTGCATGCTTCCTCCTTCGTTTTAACTTATAGTTATATAATTACGTCGTTGTAATTATATATGCAAGTCGTTGTTTAACATGATGTCAAACTGGAAAGGATATATATTTCATGAAAGTTTGTGATAGTTTCAATTTAATCGCATAATCTGTAAAAGTTGCCTACAGAATAGCGTAATACGAACGGCCAAAAGATGACTTTCGTGTGCAGCCGTATACAGACCATATGTTTTTTACCATCTAATGATGCTTTTAAATAAGGTGTCAAATTGCATATTAACGTGATGTTTTTGTTTCTTTAATCTGACAAAAATACGAGTCCCGAAAACGCTGTTACAGTCCAAAATAGCATGAGTTTTTATACCAAACATGTAAGCCACAATTTCTCTGTCTGCTCCAAACGTATGTACATAAATAATTATAAAACTATTAAACAGTGTTTAATAACTATTCGACAGCGTATTGTTCCCCACCATTTCTTTATGCAGAAAAAAAAGTCTTCTTCTTCTTCTGGTAGTTCCTATCCGTTTCGGATGTTGTATATCATACAGACTATTTTAACTTTCTGTACTGTTGCATGGAATAGGTCAGTTGTATTCATGCCAAACCAGGTCCTTAAAGTTCTCAGCCATGAGATTCTCGGTCGCCCAACTCCTCTCTTTCCAAGAACTTTTCCCTGTAGTATGGACTGCAATAAGTAAAATCTCTGTTCATTTCTCATGAGATGCCCCAGATACTGAAGCTTTCTTATTTTCACTGTGTTAATAACTTCCCTTTCTTTCTTCATCTTTCTAAGAACTTCAACATTAGTTATGTGTGCTGTCCATGAAATGCTCAGTATTCTACGGTAAAGTCACATTTCGAAAGATTCTAATTTTTTAGTTGTGGCTTCAGTCAGAGTCCAAGATTCTACACCGTAGAAGAGAACCGATAATACGTAGCAGCGTAAAAGTCTCATCTTTTTGTTTATAAGAAAGAAAGTCGATATGATGAATTTATACGTGCGAATGTGCGTTTGTGGAAAGCGGGAAACATACACCAGTTGAGGTGGTGGACAGGCAATTAATTATTAATGTTGTAATAGAAGTATGGCAGCACGAACTGTTATGAAATGCGATAACTAGCTGCGCTCGCTACGTGCAGCCCTTCTAGTACATAATTCATTCAACCAGGTAATCCGCTCAGATCCCATTTATCATTTACAGTCACTTTCATTTATCTTTGTCATATTTTTTTCCTTTAGATTTGTACTTAATCGTTACTTTCTCGTACCCATTGAAGCGTTATTTCTTTAGATGCGACTTACGTACAGTCGCGCAGGTTAATGGCTGTTTGTAACGTCTTTACACTTACCGGTATCTCCTTTTCTTATCGCAAAGCCGGCTTAACATGTACTGTAGTATATACTCTTTTGCTAAGTCGCTGCACTAACCAGAGAAAAAACGTGAAACGAATGTTCTGACATATAACTGGAAAGTTGCATTTTTCTAAACCTACGTTTTCCCAATAGAAAGACATGCATTTCTGTGTAAACCCGATTTCATGGAGTGTCTTGGAGAAATTTGAACGTTAAGTTATAACCGTTATCGTTTGTAGTCAGGAGAATGGGTTTTGTCAGGAACATATATATGTGATGAGTAAGCACTACAATGAAAACGAAAAAAATTACTTTACGGTGATTTATGATTACTTAAATTATAAAATTAAGGAACAGAAAATGTATAGGTAACAGTGATGTTAAGGATGTTGATGTTGTTCACATTAGCATTTAATATTGTATTTCATGACAGGCCTATAATACGAGGATTTATCGTAACAGTGGATTTCTTATATACATTTCATCAGCAGAGCTGTTTATTTAGCATCCTTAGTATAGTGTATATGGAATAATGGGATTGTTATAATCATTAGGGTAACTAATATATGACAAGAAGGCTCATTAAGCAGGTGCAGCCGTGGGCGGAGAGGAAGCATCGGAAGAGCGACTATTACCTCACCCAGTTTCTGACTGACACGGGTATTTTCGATCTCACCTGAAGAATGATAGAAAGGCCGAGTTGCCAGAGTGTCTCAACTACCCAGGAGCTGTGGACGATGCCAGCCATACATTATTTTTTTGCCCCAGATGGGAGCAACATAGAAGATCGTTGCAAAAAGATGTTAGGCTGCAGATCTTCGTGGATAACATCGTTGAATCGATGTTATAAATATAACATTATATATATATGAATGGCACCTGGCTACTAATCTAGAGGTCCCGGGTTCGATTCCCGGGCCCGCACCATAAAATCAAGGTGCGTTTTTCAGCCCCCAGGTCGACTCAGCCTGTTGAAAATGAGTACCTAGGATAACATCCTGGGGATAATAATGGACGGCTGAAGCGTAGTGCTGGCCACACTGCCTTCCTTGTATGCCGTACGGCTCACATTAGGCAGCCTACCCTGCCTACTCCTAAGCTGCTTCGGTGGTACACATGGGAGCCATTATTATTATTATATATATGAGTCTGCACATATGAATAATACAATGACATATGGCGGAAACTATCATTATCTAAGTATAAATGACATATTTGGTCTTGAATTATAAAATCTAAATACACGTTTATCGGCACAATGTAGCCTATCTGTAACGTGTAAAGGTATGGAGACATATAACATGAGGTTTTCTCATTTTCTCGGCGTACGGATTTTGACTTTCCCGATGTATTATAAAGAGAATAAAGAGAAAAATAAATCTGTGGATAATAAAGACAGTAAGAGAAATTTACGATCCAACATAGACTTTTAACGAGGTGTTTACGGATCTTAATATTCTAAAACTCCCCATAATTTTGCCAGCGAGTCACAAAGTGAGAAAGAAAATCTACAGGTGTTTTCTGCGCGTATTTTGTTTGTTTTAAAGTAGTGACACTTTGGTTAAAGTTTCAATTAGACGCATAAAGTTTAAACCGTAATTACAAGTAAGTTGGTGTAATTTCGGCGAGTGACAGCCGTAAGCGGTAATTAACAAACCGACTGGGACAGGAGACTGGCCGACAAACAGAGGCTATAAACTTGCATACAACCAATTTGCCGTATTCAGTTAAACGAGCGTCATCGAAAATAGGCTTTAGTTCATACGGTTAACCGTCAATAGGGTTTTATTTTTAACGAAACATGTAAAAATGTTATTTTTGTGAATGTTATGTGTTTGTTGTTTCATTTGCTTATATATTATTGTTATATAATATTGTTTAACTAGTACGGCTCCCTGAGCTGGGTTCACAAAATTGTGAAATTACCAAAACTGAACACTACATTCATATGTTTAGTTAAAATTATCTTTTTATTTTATACATGGATTATGATTTTGTTGATTGTTACAAGACTGTTTCTTGTTTTTGTATAATTTTTAAAATTTTATTTAGAATAATTTTACAACGTACAATCATCATATTGTGACTTTATTTTATGTATATCTCGTTAGATCATTGGCTGAATTATTAGAGGTTTTTGGTGAATTAAGTTACATGTTTGTCAGGAAAAGTTTTGATGAAGGTAGATAATACTCTAACGAAAATTCATAAACTAAATGCTTCAATAAAATAGAAATTTATTTAAGGTAGGAAAATATTTTGACAGTTTCACAAATACACTCACATTCAGAATAAAATTATTGTATTTAATTTTATTATTTTTTATGATAATTATTATTTATTTTTAATTCTTATTTTTTATTATTATCACATTCTGAATATTGAAGCTCTTCAGCATATCCACTCCTAAATACTCTCATCTTACAGTACACTGTACGACTACAACCAGAATTTGTAATGCAAAATGCATGCTTTTTTATATATGTAAAGGTATGCAGGAATTATAAACTTCGTGGTTTACACTTGGCAAACAATTTGACTTGTTTTTGTTGCTGTATGTAATAGTATATTCTTGGAAAAATGTTTTTTTGTAAATATGTTTGTTGGTATTGTTAAAATTAAAAAAAATGTATTAAATTAAGTGAGTTGTTTTTATACCCATGGCGGTCGTATAATATAGAGTTCACGTGTCTATTTTTACTTCCATATTCCTTAAGGAATGGAAGTATGGTGATGGCAAAAAAAATCGTGTTCGAGATTATTGCAGATTCTGATTCTACTACACTCAAAACATGAAAAAAGTCATTTTCCGAAAAGTGTGTGTGTGTGTGTGTGTGTGTGTCTGTCTGTCTGTAGATTTTTTACTTCCATATTCCTTAAGGAATGGAAGTATGGTGATGGCAAAAAAAATCGTGTTCGAGATTATTGCAGATTCTGATTCTACTACACTCAAAACATGAAAAAAAGTCGTTTTCCGAAAAGTGTCTGTGTGTCTGTCTGTCTGTCTGTCTGTCTGTCTGTCTGTCTGTCTGTCTGTCTGTCTGTCTGTCTGTCTGTCTGTGTGTCTGTGTGTCTGTAGATTTTTTTTCTATGGCAAACGATAACTGCCGCAAATTCAAACAGAATCAAATAATTTTTTGCATACAGCCCGGTTTTGCAGAGTTCTCGCGACCTATTGTTTTTGGTGAAGATCGGTTGAGGGAAAGGGGTAGTTTACCTGCAACGGTTTTTTTTTAGCAAGGGAAATTTTGTTTGTTTGGCAAACGATAACAGCCGCAAATTCAAACAGAATCAAATAATGTTTCGCATACAGCCCTGAATTGTAGAGTTCTCAAGACCTATTGTTTTTGGTGAAGATCGGTTAAGGGAAAGGGGTAGTTTACCTGTAACGTTTTATGTTTTAACAAGGGTATTTCCTATGGCAAACGATAACAGCCGCAAATTCAAACAGAATGAAAAGATTATTTGCATACAGCCCTAAATTGTAGAGTTCTCAAGACCTTTTGTTTTTGGTGAAGATCGGTTAAGGGAAAGGGGTAGTTTACCTACAACGTTTTTTTAACAAGGGTATTTTCTATGGCAAACGATAACAGCCGCAAATTCAAACAGAATCAAATAATTTTCTGCATACAGCCCTGATTTGTAGAGTACTCAAGACCTATTGTTTTTGGTGAAGATCGGTTGAGGGGAAGGGGTAGTTTACCAGCAACGTTTTTTATCATGCGTATTTTCTATGGCAAACGACAACTGCCGCAAATTCAAACAGAATCAAATAATTTTTTGCATACAGCCCTGATTTGTAGAGTACTCGCGACCTATTGTTTTTGGTGAAGATCGGTTGAGGGGAAGGGGTAGTTTACCTGCAACGGTTTTTTTTATCAAGGGAAATTTTTTTTTTTTGGCAAACGATAACAGCCGCAAATTCAAACAGAATCAAATAATGTTTCGCATACAGCCCTGAATTGTAGATTTCTCAAGACCTATTGTTTTTGGTGAAGATCGGTTGAGGGAAAGGGGTAGTTTACCTGCAACGTTTTTTTAACAAGGGTATTTTCTATGGCAAACGATAACAGCCGCAAATTCAAACAGAATCAAATAATGTTTTGCATACAGCCCTGATTTGTAGAGTACTCAAGACCTATTGTTTTTGGTGAATATCGGTTAAGGGGAAGGGGTAGTTTACCTGCAACGTTTTTTTATCAAGCGTATTTTCTATGGCAAACGATAACAGCCGCAAATTCAAACAGAATGAAATAATTTTTTGCATACGTCCCTGAATTGTAGAGGTCTCAATGACTTTCGATTTTGGTGAAGATCGGTTAAGGGGAAGGGGTAGTTTACCTGCAACCTTTTACGTTTTAACAAGAGTAAAGTACTTGAAAATTTATTTAAACTTTTTGAAACAATGGTAATTGTTAAAAATAAAATAATTTTGTTGCCAGGCAATAAAATTATAATTTTTTCATTTTAATGTAATATAATATTTTTCATTTAATACAGCAATAAAAAGGCAGGTAAGACACAGCCTGGTTGTTTGGCTGAAAATGATTTTAAATATAAATCTTAGAATATGGAAGTCATGTATGGTTCTCCATACCGATATTATTATTTTCTATGGCAAACGATAACTGCCGCAAATTCAATTCAAACAGAATCAAATAATTTTTTGCATACAGCCCTGATTTGTAGAGTACTCACGACCTATTGTTTTTGGTGAAGATCGGTTGAGGGAAAGGGGTAGTTTACCTGCAACGGTTTCTTTTTATCAAGGGAAATTTTTTTTTTGGCAAACGATAACAGCCGCAAATTCAAACAGAATTAAATAATGTTTCGTATACAGCCCTGAATTGTAGAGTTCTCAAGACTTATTGGTTTTGGTGAAGATCGGTTAAGGGAAAGGGGTAGTTTACCTGTAACGTTTTATGTTTTAACAAGGGTATTTTCTATGGCAAACGATAACAGCCGCAAATTCAAACAGACTCAAAAGATTATTTGCATACAGCCCTAAATTGTAGAGGTCTCAAGACCTATTGTTTTTGGTGAAGATCGGTTGAGGGAAAGGGGTAGTTTACCTGCAACGTTTTTTTAACAAGGGTATTTTCTATGGCAAACGATAACAGCCGCAAATTCAAACAGAATCAAATAATGTTTTGCATACGTCCCTGAATTGTAGAGGTCTCAAGGACGTTTGATTTTGGTGAAGATCGGTTAAGGGGAAGGGGTAGTTTACCTGCAACCTTTTACGTTTTAACAAGAGTAAAGTACTTGAAAATTTATTTAAACCTTTTGAAACAATGGTAATTGTTAAAAATAAAATAATTTTATTGCCTGGCAACAAAATTCGAAGTTATTAAGTTCGAAGTTACATTAAAAATTATAATTTTTTCATTTTAATGTAAATCTGTACATAGTATAAAGTAAAGTCGGTCCGTTTTCTCTCTGTGTTTGAAATCGCTAATCTCAGGAAGTACTGAACGGATTTTATTCAAGTTTTCGCCAATAGATAGAGTGTCTATCGAGGAACATTTATGTGTATAATTAATACATATATGTTGTACATTAGCTTAGCTATCACGGTTTATGTCAAGTAAGTGGTATAGTTTACATCTTATATATAAAAATGAATGTTTCTTTGTTTGTCCCGTATGCGTTCCTATACCATTCATCCGATTGCGATGAAACTTCGGTGAGTTGCTGTGCGCACGTCCGCGAAGGTTTCTTCCACATCTCCTCCTAAACCACTGTACCGATTTCAACCAAACTTGGCACAAATATTTTACAAAACGGGAGAACCAACATAGGATAGGTGTTTTTTCGATGGGGTCCTTTTGGGTGTTCTTTGGGGTCTTCCACATCGCCTCCTAAACCACTGGACCGATTTTAACCAAACTTGGCACAAATATTTTACGCAAAGGGAGAACCAACATAGGAGAAGTGTTTTTTTCGATACGATCCTTTGGGGGGTCCTTTGGGGTCTTCCACGTCTCCACCTAAACCATTGGACCGATTTCAACCAAACTTGGCACAAACATTTTACGCAACGGGAGAACCAACATAGGACAGGTGTTTTTTTCGATACGATCCTCTGGGGGGTCCTTTCCGGTCTTAAAAAACTATTAGATCTGGTTACTATGGCAACCCAATAGAATAGATTCTGTTCTAAATATATTATCGCATTAAATTGAAGACCACGCGAACGAAGTTGTGGGCAACAGCTATTTATTTTTAAGAAGCCTACTTTAATTAAACTTTATTAATTAAACTAACATTTTTATTACGTACAACGTGAAACTCCGTAGCGAAGCACGGGTATTCTGCTAGTCATGTATAAGAGAAAATATATCGTGCGTGGCAGGCAAGCATATCTCAGTTATGTACTGTTTACGTTTCCATTTTATTATTATCACTACCGCAATAAAAAGGCAGGGAAGACACACACACACACACACACACACACACAATTCGCGTTATTTCTGGCCTCATTCATGTTTATTTTCTTACATTTGCACGGTTTTTAAATGGAAAGTGCCGAACCCATACCAACATAACGCATGCAAGCCGAAAAACTGTCCAGCGTGGATAGCGATTTGCTTCCTGTGGATCGCTGGGCAGTGTAACTGCACGTGTTTGCAGAGGAACGATTCATAGACAGACTTTTCGTCTTTAGGGAATGAACCCTCTGCAAGATGCTGAGGGTCCATAAGTGACTTCGGAGCGCTCCTTCTTTTCCGTGTGTTTGTTCTGTGAAACGTACACTGTAGATTCGCAGCTTTATTCTAAGCAACGCTCAATAGGAAATGTTGAAAATTTTTGTCTACGGTGTACCCTCATACACACTAAACCTGCTCTGATGTTTTAATTACGGACATCATAATATTAAAACTTTGGAAACTTGAGCACCACTTAATGGAGATCAATCATTAACTTATACAAGCCATTAATTTTATGCATATTTTTTTTTTAATCAAGGGTAATTTGTTTCTATGGCAAACAATAACAGCCGCAAGTTCAAACACAATCAAATAATGTTTGGCATGCAGCCCTGAATTGTAAAGTTCTCAAGACCTATTGATTTTGGTAAAGATCGGTTAAGGGAAAGGGGTAGTTTGCCGTCAACGTTGTATGTTTTACAAGGGTATTTTCTTTGGCAAACGATAACAGCCGCAAATTCAAACATAATCAAATAAATTTTTGCATACTGCCTTAAGTTATAGAGTTCTCAAGACCTGTTGTTTCTGGTCAAGATCGGATAAGGGAAAGGGGTAGATTACCTGCCACGTTTTTTGTTTTAACAATGGTATTTTTATGGCAAACGATAACAGCCGCAAATTCAAACATAATCAAATAATATTTTGCATACAGCCCTGAATTGTAGAGTTCTCAAGACCTGTTGGTTTTGGTGAAGATCGGTTAAGGGAAAGGGGTAGTTTACCGTCAACATTTTATGTGTTAACAAGGGTATTTTCTATGGCAAACGATAACAGCCGCAAATTCAAACAGAATCAAATAATGTTTTGCATACAGCCCTGATTTGTAGAGTACTCAAGACCAATTGTTTTTGGTGACGATCGGTTAAGGGAAAGGGGTAGTTTACAGTCAACATTTTATGTGTTAACAAGGGTATTTTCTAACAGCCGCAAATTCAAACAGAATCAAATAATGTTTTGCATACGTCCCTGAATTGTAGAGAACTCAAGGCCTTTTGATTTTGGTGAAGATCGGTTAAGGGGAAGGGGTAGTTTACCTGCAACCTTTTACGTTTTAACAACAGTAAAGTACTTGAAAATTCATTTAAACTTTTTCAAACAATGGTAATTGTTAAAAATAAAATAATTTTGTTGCCAGGCAATAAAATTATAATTTTTTCATTTTAATGTAAATCATGTATGAGAGAAAATATGTCGTTCGTGGCAGGCAAGCATATCTCAGTTATGTAATGTTTACGTTTCCAAATGACTACCGCAATAAAAAGGCAGGGAAGACACACACACACACACACACACGCACGCACGCACACACAATTCGCGTTATTTCTGGCCTCATTCATGTTTATTTTCTTACATTTCCACGCTTTTTAAATGGAAAGTGCCGAAACCCATACCAACATAACGCGTGCAAGCCGAAAAAGTGTCCAGCGTGGATAGCGATTTGCTTCCTGTGGATCGCTGGGCAGTGTAACTGCACATGTTTACAGAGGAATGATTCATAGACAGACTTTTCGTCTTTAGGGAATGAACCCTCTGCAAGATGCTGAGGGTCCATGAGTGACTTCGGAGCGCTCCTTCTTTTCCGTGTGTTTGTTCTGTGAAACGTACACTGTAGATTCGCAGCTTTACTCTAAGCAACGCTCAATAGGAAATGTTGAAAATGTTTGTCCACGGTGTACCCTCATACACACTAAACCTGCTCTGATGTTTTAATTACGGACATCATAATATTAAAACTTTGGAAACTTGAGCACTACTTAATGGAGATCAATCATTAACTTATACAAGCCATTAATTTTATGCATATTTTTTATATATGTGTGCACAACGTTATCGGCAACAAAGAAGTAGTTTTTGTTAAAATTCCTTCCCGGGATATTTAGCCGTAGTCCAATGTTTTCTACAAAACCAGACATTTCGGCAATGCCATCGACTTCCATCATCAGTGAAAATCGAGTGCGATAACGTGAGGTGGTATACGTTAGTGACCACAGTACTGTGGTTAAGGCTGAAGCAGTAAGTAGTAAGAAGTAGATTCTATGGTAATATTTTATTTCGAAAATGATTTTAAATATAAATCTTAGAATATGGAAGTCATGTATGGTTGTCCATACCGATATTTGATGTTGGTTAATTAAACATGTACTTTAGTCAACCGCGTATAAAATAAAACACGTTTAGTGTAACGTATCAGTGAATTGACAGCGGTGTTAAATTTTGTCACTACAGCAGTTACAGCTACAATTGCGGTAGCTCAAGAACGTTTTTTGAAGGAAAAGCTCCATCACATCTTTAACCGATCCCAGAATTTTTCTGAAGTTATAAAACAATTTGAGGCTCGAAATAATTCCTTGCAGCATTTATTTTGTCTGATAGAGCAGATTTTAGTAGTTGTCTTTAGAAACTCGCGGTGTTACTAAATTGCGTTCGATAAGTTTAATCAGGTATTAATCCAGGATACAAAGGATGTCTCAAATTGCGAAAAAGCTGCCTGGTCCTTTCCTTAACGGAAATAAAAGAGGAACCGACAGAAGAAGAAACGTGCGATGTCGAAAGAATGTTTACACTGCGTAAAATATTTTCACTGATAGGCGTAGACAAGAAAACGCAAGCATAACTTTCCTTATCCACTGCGAACAGCCTCGAATGAGGTAAGGTTTTCCTCAAAACAAATAATCAAATAGTTTTGTTTATTTGCATTTGCACATTATGGTGTAGGCCCTATACTTTAATACATTTTCTGGTATATTTTATGTGCGCATATTTTCCTGTTTCACTGTGCATATAAACGCAATCTCTAGTAAAAACTGTAAACATTCATGGCACCATGCTTGTCGAGCGACCTACTTCTATGGGCCGTCCGTGAAGAAAGACTACGGGGGTATGATAGAATACTTTAACTATTTTAATTATATTTTTTGTAGTTATAATATTAACTAATTCCAGCTTAGTTTATATAGGATGGGGAAATTAGACAGACCAAACTGCATTTTCTGTAAACAGGAATTAGACGATGTGAATCACACGTTTTTCACCTGTGATAGATGGAAAGAGGAGAGGCAAACCCTGGAAAATGTAGTGGGACAGATCTCGCCCGAAAATATCATCGGAATAATGCTGAAGAGCGAACACCACTGGGATCAGGTAGCAGCCTACATAGAGAAGGTACTAAGGCAAAAGAAGGAAGCCGAAGATGATCTTGCTAGGGCCGCTGACACAATAGCAGAAAACAGGTAACGTGGACCCGCTGAGGGTTTTAAACAGATGAACGTCCACAGGACGGAGTACAAATGGCATCACCTTGAAATTTGCGAAAGCTGAGTCCCGAGGTGCATCCATGCCGTGGACAACAGGGTTGTGGTTTTGGTGGGTGCGAGTCCCACAACACCGTAGGAGTGCGGACTCTTCTGCGGCGAACATTAGTTTTCCACAGTCTCCCTCGTAAAAAAGAAATAAAGCTTAGTTATTGATAAATTAACTCATTGAGTCCGTAATTATTCCATAATTAGATTAAATAATTAATCCTTTAATGTAATTACTGAATGAATATATTACTTGAAATTCCACACTTTTGTAACGGAAAAGAAGACTGATTCTAAACGTTTATGAGTATTACACGTGATAAAGAATGTAAAATTCTTTTAAGGTTCAGTACGGTAGCGTGTATTGTTTCATAGTCATATTACTCCAGTACGTGGAAAATGTGTTTCGGGTAGATGTAGATAAAATTCTTGTTGTATACAGTTAATATAACTGTTACTCTTATGCGATTAACTTGCACAAGTTTTTCTATCATATTAAACATTCAACTTATTTTTTGTAGAAACAGTGATGGGTCTTATTGTGTCGTTAGATGTGAAACAGTGTCGTCAGCATTATTTTACTGAATGAAATCATAGACGACAGTAAACCGTGTCTGGTTTCGTAAAACGTAGTGACGTCTAGTTTTTTGAAAACCACTTAGATTTTCAAAAGGGTACTTACCTAAAACTTCGGCAACACTTTGTAATATTTTGGTAAACAGAATGAGGGAAGTGTTAGACTTAACTATAGTCCTGGAGACAGAAATAAAGTGACAGGGGGTTGAAATGACGACTTGATTGTAGTTTTTAACAATTGGCTCAGACATCACGAATGTTTCCTCAATTTTGAAATACGTAATGGATGTTAGCATACGAAAAACCATCAAGTTATACGTTGTTCACTGCAGCAATGGTAAGAGTTTTGATTTCCAAATGATACCTAAATTATTAGAAACTAGAGAAACTGGATGTTGCTCTACTTTCCATATATATATATATATATATATATATATATATATATATATATATATATATATATATAATAGATTGTTTGTACTTGAAGTAGCCTATTTATTCTTTCGTTTTTGAGTTGAATATGTTTCGTCATCATCATCAATCTGTCCAGGATTAGGCAGGTTGCCTGTTCCGGGTTCACCATCTCCGTCTCGGTCTGCCAACATTTCTTCTTCCGGTTAGCTTATAATTCAGAATTTTTCTTGGAATTCTTTCTGGAGACATGCGCATAACATGCTCTTTCCATCTTTTTTATAGTTTTTCGCTAGTTCCGTTACTGGTTGTACTTTTAATTCCTGTCTGATATCTTCGTTCTTTATGTGATCTAGTCTTATACAACCTTTCACAGATCTAAGGTATCTCATTTCAGACGTTTCCATCTGTCTATAATCTTTCTTTCTTGGTGCCCATGATTCGGACCCGTATAATAGAATGCGGACTGCCATCACTTTTTAAAATTTTGTTTGTGTTTCTTTCGTAGTCTTTCCTTTGAGTGTTCTCCGTAATTTCCCACATATTCTTTGGAAGTTGTTTGTTTTATTAAGAATATCTTTGTCTTCTTCATATGTAATATCACATCCTAGGTAACTGAAATGTGATACTTGTTCCAAAATTTTATTTTCAATTACAATTTTTGTCCGAATCGAATCTTTTCCTAGGAATGCCATGGTCTTAGTTTTGTCTATTGAAATGTTCAAATTATAACCTTTTGATAACAGATTTAGTTTGTGGATAGACAGTTGTAATTTATCCTCACTATCTTGGATTACAAATTGATAATCGGCAAACAGAACAGTGTTTAGGAACTCGTGTCGGCTAATCTGTATACCTAGAGGAGCACTTTGTTTCCATTGTCGCACGAGGTCATATGTTTATCTCCTATAATCATTCTTTACTTATAAATTAAAAATCAGTAAAATGAAATCAGAATAACTTCTCATCAGTGTGGTTTGATTCAAACCTGACAGTGTTACATATACAGAGCACTGTGATCTTTTGCTCACTATTCACATCGCTTTTATTCACCTTGTGTTACTGTTGTATTTAAGTTTAAAGTTGTTACATTCTTTTGTTTCTATCACTATTATAAAACTAGCAGTCCAGTGAGAAACTCAAGTTATGTTATAATCTAATTCATAGTCTTCTCCTTAATAATAATTCCGAGATCGATGTAGAGAAGTTGGAAACAGCTCGATCGCGGGCGTATTTCGTGTTTAATGAAAAAATTGAAAAATTAGCGAATTTATAATTTGCATTAAGTCAGAGTCATAGTTATAGAAACGGTCGTAGTTACTTCGATTATGTAGTCGAAATAAAGGTCCGGGAATAAAAGTGTTTCAAAATCTGTGGCATTGTTTCGAATCACGCGTACATAAATCGAACAGTACAATAATTCCGTTTGAAATATTCAGGCGAAAGAACTGTTAAATATTTAAATTCAGTACGAGCGTGTGGTACGGTGCGTCTCCGTAGTAGGCCTACTACATATGGCGTTCACATTACACACACACGCTGTCTGGGCACATGCCAGACACATATCGTACATTTACCGATCCGAACAAATTCATCTCCAATACTCCGTGTTGCAGTGATACGTTGTAGCAAGAAACCCTTGAGGCAAGACGCCATTTTATGTAACACGAGACTTGATCCAAGATAGACGTATTTTGTTAAAAGCGACTATAATTAAATAGTAGTCATATCTTCACAAATAAAGTCAATTTTGCATTAAGAACTTGTATGTGTTTGTAAAGATGTGTATGAACGTTTGGTATATTACGTTTCCTGTACATTCATTAGCATGTTCCCGTAATGTATTGATTATGCTTTACAAATTTTTAGCTGTTTCTCTAACGTAAAGGCACATTAATAAGTACCACAAAGTAACAAGTTTTATTGTACTGGGTAAGGATTACGATGAATTTTTAAGTAAACCAATATTTTGCGATGTGCAATCTTCTTATTTAGTTATACCTATGGAACAATAAGACGAGTATTGAAGAATAAAACGCAGAGGAAGACACAGTAATTAAGTTCTGTAAGGTCGTGGCTGTGCCGACTGTAATGTGTGGATGTGAAACATGGACTCCCTTGCAAAAAGATCTTTCAGAAATACAGGCCTCGGCAATGGAATTTTTAAGAGCAGTTAAGCGATGTAGTTTGAGAGATCATCTCCGAAACGACGGCATAAGGAAAGCCCTGAAGTTACAGTCGGTTCTGGAGAGAATAAAGGAATACAGGCAGAAAGGAAAGGGCATGTGGAACGCATGGTAGACACGCGTATTCCTAAACAAGCGTTTGCCAAGACCAGTGGGGACGAGAGATCGAGGAAGACCCAGGGAATAATAGTCAGAAACTCTGTGAAGTCGGAACGGGCTATAGCCCAACCCTTGTAGTGAAGAAGAAGACAATATTCTTTTTTTGTATAAAATTTATACGTTATTCGTTTATTCGTACGTTTTTATTTGGCCCATTACATTGATTATTACGAGTTTTCATTATGTACAATGTAATAAATTAATAAATAAGATGATGTGTATTGATGATATAGATATTATGGAGTATGTGACTCCGATGTAATCAAGTCCAATGTAATATGTTTAATTGGTGTGTAATTGGTGTGGCTCTCGACGTCTTACTGGCCTGAAACACTTCCTTAAGTTTCCCAGCTGGTCGAGTCCCAATGGTAGCAAGATCGGTCGAGTAGCGTAAAGTTAATGAAGGAATATATCTGTTCAGCTTCGCCGAAAGTTTCAAAACAAAATTTATTGTTTTGAAGGAAATTTAAAAAAAAATTATGTTTATAAAAAAAAAATAATTAAAAAAAAATTTTTAATTTTATTAATTAATTAATTAGGATCAATTAATTAATATAGGGCTGTGAAGTTTTAAACAGTGTAATGCTCTTCTGAAAATTTTTATTAAAGTTTTAGTATATTTTAAATAATCTATCACCACTCATAAGACTGTCTGTAAACCAATCGATACTTGTTTACCTTTTTATTTTTTTAGGTTATCTTCACTTACGGGTGGTAAAGTCCTTGTAGATTATCAATTAGAATTATATTATTGGTAATTAGTATTATTGAAGAAATAAAGAACTATTAAGTATTGAAAAGTATTAATGTTTTTTATTAATTAACAGCAATATTGACTCTTATCGATTAGTATCGATTCTCAGGATATCGAAAAAAGTTACAAGTATATGTTATAAAAATTATATAGGGTTCTTTAAACAGCCAGTTATTACCAAAGTCAGAGAAATCGGGCTAATATTTAAAAAGTATAACGTTACAATCAAATTAATAATTATTAATAAACACAGACATTGAATAATAATTTGTAAATATAATAATTGTTTTCACCAAACAGCTGAGTTGTACTAAGAAGAAGGCACTGGAATCGTCAAAGCAAATGGCCGCCGTCAAGTTGATCAAAATGTTGCTCGTTCCTGCAGTGTTCCAAATAATGTATTTTCTGGCAAAATTCCTGTTCTTGTCTCTGCAAATCTCTTGTTAAATGTTGTGTAGTGACTGGTGTAGTGATTCTGGGTTGTATTTAGTATGTCTGTGTAATTATAAGTCAAAACACTTTTCCCAATTCCGACACTAATTTGGTTAATGTGTTATACAGTTTTCTGGTGTTTTGTGGTGTTTTTCAGAGTAGAAATGTATTGTTTAGTGTTAATTAGTGTTTCTTGATCGTTTTTGTCACAATGTATAGGTTCTGGAAAGATTTTATAATTCACTCCCGACTTTACAGTAACGTACTGTTCGCCACTAAACTTCACCTTTGTAAGATAGGTTAGATCGTCACAAAACTCTCGTTTATGTTATCCGTTCAAATACCAATAATCAACTAACTGTTTCCTTCAGTTTCAATTAAACTCTTAGCCCATATAATATTATCCTTAACATTGTTCAAAAATATTTTCACATCCTGTGTGCACTTTTACATTTTCACTATATGAATGCCTAAACTTTGGTTATTTGTCAATTTTATTCACTAGATTTGATTTAAATTAATCTTTCAGTTCATTCAGCTTATTTTCAGATTAAATAATGCCGTTTTATAGTGTTTTCTGTCCAAAAAATAGTAATTTTACTTTCAGTCTGGTATACTCTGATAAGTCAAAACATTTCCAAAATTTACTTCCTGTTATAATGTAAATTCAGTAAATTCAGCCATTTTATCAGTTATATTTAATATTAATAATCCTATATTGTATTAAAAGGTTCATATTCCCTTATTTTCTGGTAATTAATTGAATTAGTTGTATTCGGAAACATTATTCTGAAATATACAACTCCCATGTCCAAATTTCTGAGTTTAGTCATTCTCATTTTTATTTATAATTCTGAATATAATTTATTAAAATCTCTCTAAATGGTATGTGCAATTATATGGCATGATCTCAAGTTTATTTTGTCTAAACCCCTTTTGTTTATTTGCTTTTAAATGAGTAATTTCTCTGTTTTGATGAAGTTTGGTTTCCATTCTTTTGGCCTATGATTTTTTAACAATTTTTCTTACAAAATAATTTACAAACAATATATGATGTGTGATACCCTCTCTGACTTTTACAAATAGTATTATAAATTAAACATGTTTTCAAATTACACAAAAACAATTAGTATTGGTTACAATACAAATAATAGTTAAACAAAATAAAGAATTTTTTTTTTTTAAATAAATGGTTGTCTTCAAATCAGACATTTTGCAACAAAATTCCCATTTCCAACATGGAAATATGGTTTACAACAAAGGTTTTTTACTAACTAACATCTTAATTACTCTCTACTATTTACAAGTGGTAACTATTTTTATAGTTCTGATGTTAGTTGTTTAAAACCCAAACAAATGGCCTTATATCTAAAACATTTTTAAACATTCTTGTACTATATACATAAAAAACCTTATATTTATATTCTTATTTCTAACTATTATTATAAGTAGGATTCTACAGTTTTTATACCGTCTTTTATACATTGTCTTTGGGGAATTGTACCCTGTCATTAACAAATAAATAGTATGAACCGTTCAAAAAGCACTATGAAATCTGTTTTTCTTTTTTCATGTAAAACAAAAATGTTATTTTAAACAGATTCATGTCTTATGAACAACATATTGTCACAGTACACATTTTAAGTCATTGAAAAATGCATATTTCATTGCATCCAATGTTTGTGATTGCCAAGAATGAAACACAAGGTTCATTTTTTATAATACCCAAAACTATCACTGGTTCACTTTCACTTATATATTATGTTAATGCTAAATGGTCGTATAGTCTTATCAACATAATAAATTGGTTAGCGTTTTTCAATGGAGATTTGTTCCATGGGTACTATATTATTGTTTCATCTTAGTTCACAGGAAACTTTTACTTTGTTCACTTCTCTCTCTTAAATTTATATACATGTGGTTTTTATTTCGTTATACTTTTGTTTTTAGATATTTATTTTGGGGATATAGGGATTTGGGTGTCTTTTATAAGAGCATGACATCTTCTTCAGGATGCTGCCCTCTTCTTCTTTCTTCAGTCTTCTTTTCTCCTGCCTTCTGGGACTGGTATCTTCTCCATCTTCTTCTTGTTGCCATCAGGTTTCTTGGGATCTTCTCCATCTTCTTCTTTATTTCAGAAATACACAACCTGTATTGGTTGATCTTGGCTTATTTTAGGGTTTCTATTCTATTTATTCTCCCTCGTTGTGGGTTTGGTCATATTGTGTACTGCTTTGTTATTTACTATTTTACCTTCCTGGGTTATACCTTGAAAACCTTTGGTTATGAGACTGGTCTTGGATGACTCATCACTAGTAATTCCTTTTATTTTAACTTGTATTTTCTTTATAATAATGATTTCTTTCCACAGTTGCTATGAATTACTCTTTTTATATTAAACTTAGTGCTTTCTTCCAAATTTAAATATTATAACTTCATTATTCTAATGATCAATTGCCATTCAATATTATGCTTATATCTGTCATGTTACAGATTGCTCCCCTCCAAAAGTAATTATTTCAGACATGTTTATGGATGAAATAATTTCTTATGATAATTTCATCATTTCTTATAATTCATTTTCTTCTCCATTTTTATATCGACTTTTTTATATTAGAGTTTTATTAATTTTATATATATGGTTACTTGTCTTACTACTGATCCTTTTCGGATAGTTAGTGTCTTCTGAGATATATTATTATTGTAATACATTTTCTTCCTTTATCAACTTCGTGTTGCATCCTTGGGATATTAATTCCCTAACATTCCCTATCACGTGGGCTGGGGCAGATCAGAGGGGCACTGTACGCTACTTCTCTGCTGGCCATACACCACTTCTATAAATTGAGTACAGAGGCATATCCATCCCTGCTCAAAAAAAACATAATGCTGCTGGAATTATCTTCAGTCAGTCATCGAATAAATAAATAAAAAGTAGTCTCATTTTCGACTAATAAAAATATCTTTGGATTCTCCACTTCGTAGTCTCTCAGATTATCTCACATTTTCTATCTTAATAAATCTTCATAATTATTATTATACTCATTATATATATATTTTTTCAAAACTCTTAACTTGTCTGATATATTTAATTTAGTTATGGTTGAAAACCTTTCTTTTAATAATTCTGGTTACTGTTTACAGTGTAACTCTCTTTCTTCTTCATCTGAATTCTCTTTATACTTTCTTCTGGTTATTCATAGTATTAGCATGGTCTTTATAAATAGTCTTTCGTATTCATTATTTGAATGGTCTTAATATATTATATTTAATTTTTTAACATTGTATCTTTACGTTAGATATACAGGTTGTTATATTGATCATTTTATTTAAACATTTTGGTTCTTTCCTTTCTCTTAGAAAGTTATTAATCCGCCTTCGCATTCATTAGCATTAATTCATTTATATTATATTTCATGTGGTATTTCTTCTCTTTGCATTTCATATAGGTCTTATTATTATTATTTGTTCAAAATCATCTTCTCCATCTGTTTGGTATGAGTTGTTCTTCTTTGCTCTTAATTAACTGTTTTCATTATCGTTTCATAGGTAATTAGTCTCTTTGCTTCCAAATTTTTTCCTTCTCTGGCATATTACACTCTTTTTTGTTAGTCTTCTCTACTCCTTCAAATGCTATTGTGAATGTCTAGCATTTATTCTGGATTAACGTTAATTCTCTTTTCTGAATTAATCACTTTATTTTCTTCTCAATTCAATCATAATTGACACATAATTATTTTTTGGAACTTGGTTAGTTTTAATGTAAAACTCAAACTATTCTTTTTATTTAATTGAAAAATATTTCTCATAAATCCTTGTAATATGTTGATCTTATCTTGTTTCAAAGTTCTGACGTTCTATCAACATACAAATTCTGTTTAATTCATTTATTCCCAGAATTGTTTCATTCAGAATTGTTTATAGTAGTGTGATTTTACTATTATTTCTGAAAGTTTTGGTATTTCTCCAAATTCAAATTCTTCTTAATTATTTACCATAAAGTTTTTCTCATAAACTTAGTTATAGTAAGTTGGTCTTACTTTATTTTTAAATTTTTTGTACATTAACTTCAAAATTCCATTATTCTTAATTCTTCCATAAAGTTTTTCTCAAAATTCAGTGGTAGTAAGCTGTGCTTGCTTAATTTTAAATTTTTTAAAATTAAGTTCAAAATTCTCTCTCTTTCTCTTTCTTCCATAAAGTTTTGTTCTAAATTATCAGGTTGTAGTAAGAAGTACTTACTCAATTTTAAATTTTTATAATTAATAAGTACAAAATTCTCTCTCTTTCTCTTTCTTCCATAAAGTTTGTTCCAAAATTATTAGGTTGTAGTAAGATGTACTTACATTATTTTTGAATTTTTTTAAAATTAAATTAAAAAATTCTTCTTCTTTTAATTCTCCAGAATGTTCTTCTCAAAATATTAGGTTGTAAGATGTACTTACATTATTTAAAAATTTTTTTTTTTTAAATAAATTCAAAATTCCTTTCTTCTTATAATTCTCCAAAATGTTCT
Source organism: Magicicada septendecula (assembly GCA_034769895.1). Classification (NCBI taxonomy): domain Eukaryota; kingdom Metazoa; phylum Arthropoda; class Insecta; order Hemiptera; family Cicadidae; genus Magicicada; species Magicicada septendecula. Next base: position 274,048,661 of record CM068371.1, read on the forward strand.
TCTCAAAATATTAGGTTGTAAGATGTACTTACATTATTTTAAAATTTTAAAAAAATTTAAATTCTAAATTCCTTTTTCTTATAATTCTCCAGAATGTTCTTCTCAAAATATTAGGTTGTAAGATGTACTTACATTATTTTTGAATTTTTAAAATAAAAATTCTAAATTCCTTCTTTTTATAATTCTCCAAAATGTTCTTCTCAAAATATTAGGTTGTAAGATGTACTTACATTATTTTTGAATTTTTATAAAATAAAAATTCTAAAACTCACAACTCATTCTTCATAATATTTCTTCATAGAAGCTTGATTGTACACTCCTTTGATTTTTCCTGAAACGATTTCCCTCAACTCATATGTATTGTTATGCTTATCATTTACCACAACATATGGGCATATATTGTACTCTACACTGGCCCATATTATTTATACTTTTGTAAGTTGATCTCCACTTTTTCTTTTCTTATAAATTTTTTTTCTTTTATATACCCAGGAAGATGGACGATTTTCTTTATATCGTTCCATTGCTCATATTTTTATTTGTCATGTTCATTTTCTTACATAGTCTTCACTCATAAAACCCAGTTTTGTTTCTATGTTTATTCTTCGTATCATTTCCTTTCAATGATATTTATTTCGTCTCCTTCAACATCGTTTTTCGCCGTAGTCGGTTATCATGATCTCTGTCCCTTTTCTTGATGGTGTGTGGTATCTGTGTCAACCAGGGTCCATCCTCTCAGTTGCTCTTATAAAATTTACCCTAGGGCGCGACACTCGGTTATTATTACTGTTATTATTTTTATTACTAAATTTATCATGATAGTAATTTCGGTTAGGTTGGTAAGGTTTGTCGTCATTATTGTTGGGATATGGATTTCTCTGACTGTATGGAATATTATTATGTTGGTATAAATTGTTTCTATTGTATGGATAGGGGTTGTTATCCCTAACGCCGTGAAAATTACTGCTAAACTGGTCGTTACGCGGCGGGTTGTTAGGGCCGTCATAATTATTGGGCTGGCTCCCTCTATCATCATATTGTATACACCAATACTTTTGTGGTCCATGTTTTGTATTACCTGACAAATATATGTGAGGATCTTCATCTGGGTTATCACTTATTATTTGTTTATCTGAAACACCATTAGCTGGTTTACCATCACATATCCACTCTGAAGTAATATATTTTAGTCTAACCGTACCCTGGAACTGTCCTAAATGGCACGCTAATGGAATACATTCTGGTGATTCACCTGTGCCGTCATTACAGTCTGGTACGATATCACATTTCCATCTTTCTGAAATCCACTGTCCAGTCTTGCGCTGAAATTGATCTGGTTCACATGTTGTATTCTGTTTACCTCTGGTCCTTTCCCATTGGTAGACTACTGTCTTGTGGTAAATTATTTCTGAAATTACTTCGATTCTCCTTCTATAATTCCTGGAATTAATTATGTCTTTGTCATAGGTAATTGGGATATTATTGCCATCAATTAACCCATGATTCATCATCTCCAACTCTTCCTTAGTTTTTATCAAATTTCTTGGATACATTCTCCTTTTCCTTGGTTTAATATCTTCCTGGTTTCGGTTAGTTTCAATTTCAGGTACTACCATTACTAGTTCCTGCGTTTTGTCATTTAGTACTTCTTCTGGTTCTGGTTGACTATCTTCCTGCGTTTTATCATTTATTACTTCTTCTGGTTCTGGTTGACTATCTTCCTGCGTTTTATCATTTAGTACTTCTTCTGGTTCTGGTTGACTATCTTCCTGCGTTTTATCATTTATTACTTCTTCTGGTTCTGGTTGGCTATCATTTTTTATTTCTTCGGTCTTCTCCTTTCTTAATTCTTCCTTTTTTAATCTGTTCTCTCTTCTTTCTTTAATCCATTTTTGATGCTCCTCTTCCCTTTTTAATCTGTTCTCTCTTATCTCCTTAATCCATTTTTGATGCTCCTCTTCCCTTTTCTTATCCGTTTCATCCAGTCTCTTCATTCTCGACTCGTGGCACTCATCCAGTTTCTTCATTACCGACTCGTGGCACTCATCCATTTTCTTACTCAAGTCTTCCTTTGTAGAGTCCAATTTCTTATTATTTTTGTCCATTTTCTTTTCCTTGATGTCCTCTTCCGGCTTCTTATTGATATTGTCCAGTTGGTCACCCAATTCTTTTTTCAAGGATTGGTTGTTCTCCTCTTCTTCTCCTTTTAAACTGTCCTCTCTCATTTCCTTAGTCTCCTCCCTTGTTTCTTTACCCCAATCATCTAGCATTTTACTCTGATTATCCAGTTTCTTATGCATACTCCTGGTTCCCTCTCTTACCTCGTCCAGTTTCTTATCCATTTCCTTCTTGAATCGTCTATCCTCGTCTATCATATGTTGGAACATTTCCTTCATCTTTTCCACTATCTCACCCCAATCCGTATTTTCTCTTTGTGCGAGTTCTGCCATTTTGCTTTTTGTCGTTCCCTTTTTATTGTCTTTCTCTGACTTTGTAGCTGTTGCCTAGCTCCAACTAGTGATTGTGCAGAATGTATTGGCCTTCCAATCGCTAATTAAAGCCCCTAAAGTTGTGCGCCAATTTGTAATAAATTAATAAATAAGATGATGTGTATTGATGATATAGATATTATGGAGTATGTGACTCCGATGTAATCAAGTCCAATGTAATATGTTTAATTGGTGTGTAATTGGTGTGGCTCTCGACGTCTTACTGGCCTGAAACACTTCCTTAAGTTTCCCAGCTGGTCGAGTCCCAATGGTAGCAAGATCGGTCGAGTAGCGTAAAGTTGATGAAGGAATATATCTGTTCAGCTTCGCCGAAAGTTTCAAAACAAAATTTATTGTTTTGAAGGAAATTTAAAAAAAAATTATGTTTATAAAAAAAAAATAATTAAAAAAAATTTTTTAATTTTATTAATTAATTAATTAGGATCAATTAATTAATATAGGGCTGTGAAGTTTTAAACAGTGTAATGCTCTTCTGAAAATTTTTATTAAAGTTTTAGTATATTTTAAATAATCTATCACCACTCATAAGACTGTCTGTAAACCAATCGATACTTGTTTACCTTTTTATTTTTTTAGGTTATCTTCACTTACGGGTGGTAAAGTCCTTGTAGATTATCAATTAGAATTATATTATTGGTAATTAGTATTATTGAAGAAATAAAGAACTATTAAGTATTGAAAAGTATTAATGTTTTTTATTAATTAACAGCAATATTGACTCTTATCGATTAGTATCGATTCTCAGGATATCGAAAAAAGTTACAAGTATATGTTATAAAAATTATATAGGGTTCTTTAAACAGCCAGTTATTACCAAAGTCAGAGAAATCGGGCTAATATTTAAAAAGTATAACGTTACAATCAAATTAATAATTATTAATAAACACAGACATTGAATAATAATTTGTAAATATAATAATTGTTTTCACCAAACAGCTGAGTTGTACTAAGAAGAAGGCACTGGAATCGTCAAAGCAAATGGCCGCCGTCAAGTTGATCAAAATGTTGCTCGTTCCTGCAGTGTTCCAAATAATGTATTTTCTGGCAAAATTCCTGTTCTTGTCTCTGCAAATCTCTTGTTAAATGTTGTGTAGTGACTGGTGTAGTGATTCTGGGTTGTATTTAGTATGTCTGTGTAATTATAAGTCAAAACACTTTTCCCAATTCCGACACTAATTTGGTTAATGTGTTATACAGTTTTCTGGTGTTTTGTGGTGTTTTTCAGAGTAGAAATGTATTGTTTAGTGTTAATTAGTGTTTCTTGATCGTTTTTGTCACAATGTATAGGTTCTGGAAAGATTTTATAATTCACTCCCGACTTTACAGTAACGTACTGTTCGCCACTAAACTTCACCTTTGTAAGATAGGTTAGATCGTCACAAAACTCTCGTTTATGTTATCCGTTCAAATACCAATAATCAACTAACTGTTTCCTTCAGTTTCAATTAAACTCTTAGCCCATATAATATTATCCTTAACATTGTTCAAAAATATTTTCACATCCTGTGTGCACTTTTACATTTTCACTATATGAATGCCTAAACTTTGGTTATTTGTCAATTTTATTCACTAGATTTGATTTAAATTAATCTTTCAGTTCATTCAGCTTATTTTCAGATTAAATAATGCCGTTTTATAGTGTTTTCTGTCCAAAAAATAGTAATTTTACTTTCAGTCTGGTATACTCTGATAAGTCAAAACATTTCCAAAATTTACTTCCTGTTATAATGTAAATTCAGTAAATTCAGCCATTTTATCAGTTATATTTAATATTAATAATCCTATATTGTATTAAAAGGTTCATATTCCCTTATTTTCTGGTAATTAATTGAATTAGTTGTATTCGGAAACATTATTCTGAAATATACAACTCCCATGTCCAAATTTCTGAGTTTAGTCATTCTCATTTTTATTTATAATTCTGAATATAATTTATTAAAATCTCTCTAAATGGTATGTGCAATTATATGGCATGATCTCAAGTTTATTTTGTCTAAACCCCTTTTGTTTATTTGCTTTTAAATGAGTAATTTCTCTGTTTTGATGAAGTTTGGTTTCCATTCTTTTGGCCTATGATTTTTTAACAATTTTTCTTACAAAATAATTTACAAACAATATATGATGTGTGATACCCTCTCTGACTTTTACAAATAGTATTATAAATTAAACATGTTTTCAAATTACACAAAAACAATTAGTATTGGTTACAATACAAATAATAGTTAAACAAAATAAAGAATTTTTTTTTTTTAAATAAATGGTTGTCTTCAAATCAGACATTTTGCAACAAAATTCCCATTTCCAACATGGAAATATGGTTTACAACAAAGGTTTTTTACTAACTAACATCTTAATTACTCTCTACTATTTACAAGTGGTAACTATTTTTATAGTTCTGATGTTAGTTGTTTAAAACCCAAACAAATGGCCTTATATCTAAAACATTTTTAAACATTCTTGTACTATATACATAAAAAACCTTATATTTATATTCTTATTTCTAACTATTATTATAAGTAGGATTCTACAGTTTTTATACCGTCTTTTATACATTGTCTTTGGGGAATTGTACCCTGTCATTAACAAATAAATAGTATGAACCGTTCAAAAAGCACTATGAAATCTGTTTTTCTTTTTTCATGTAAAACAAAAATGTTATTTTAAACAGATTCATGTCTTATGAACAACATATTGTCACAGTACACATTTTAAGTCATTGAAAAATGCATATTTCATTGCATCCAATGTTTGTGATTGCCAAGAATGAAACACAAGGTTCATTTTTTATAATACCCAAAACTATCACTGGTTCACTTTCACTTATATATTATGTTAATGCTAAATGGTCGTATAGTCTTATCAACATAATAAATTGGTTAGCGTTTTTCAATGGAGATTTGTTCCATGGGTACTATATTATTGTTTCATCTTAGTTCACAGGAAACTTTTACTTTGTTCACTTCTCTCTCTTAAATTTATATACATGTGGTTTTTATTTCGTTATACTTTTGTTTTTAGATATTTATTTTGGGGATATAGGGATTTGGGTGTCTTTTATAAGAGCATGACATCTTCTTCAGGATGCTGCCCTCTTCTTCTTTCTTCAGTCTTCTTTTCTCCTGCCTTCTGGGACTGGTATCTTCTCCATCTTCTTCTTGTTGCCATCAGGTTTCTTGGGATCTTCTCCATCTTCTTCTTTATTTCAGAAATACACAACCTGTATTGGTTGATCTTGGCTTATTTTAGGGTTTCTATTCTATTTATTCTCCCTCGTTGTGGGTTTGGTCATATTGTGTACTGCTTTGTTATTTACTATTTTACCTTCCTGGGTTATACCTTGAAAACCTTTGGTTATGAGACTGGTCTTGGATGACTCATCACTAGTAATTCCTTTTATTTTAACTTGTATTTTCTTTATAATAATGATTTCTTTCCACAGTTGCTATGAATTAATCTTTTTATATTAAACTTAGTGCTTTCTTCCAAATTTAAATATTATAACTTCATTATTCTAATGATCAATTGCCATTCAATATTATGCTTATATCTGTCATGTTACAACAATTATTACTGTTATTAACTTCGTTAGTCTTTTTTTGTACAGTGTGAAGGTCAGATAATTGTTTAATTAGCTTAGTATACGTACTTTCTATGTACTACGCCCACTGGGTAGTAATATATCACCAGGGCCACGCTTCACGAGCCATAAATGTACGTATAATTATTTCAAGCAGGACCTGCTCCTAGCCATCAGCTGCTGGGTACTATGTAAAATTAGGTTACGCATCTATCCACTGAGCATGAAATAAGCTTGTGTAATTCGGTTGCAGTCTGTGGTGAGGTGGCCAAAGAATAATCGTGTGGTGAACAAACGGATATGTTTAAAATATACTGTTACGACGGTCTAAATGATTGTCGTATGGTACACTGGAAAACAAAATACAAGACACCAATAAAGTCACTAAAAACCAGCGTTAATTATCACAATTAACAGTTGTAATCAATAAGTTATTCAACAAGATTATTCTCGTACAACAATTGAAGTTAATCTGTCCACACAAATAATAATGTCAACTATAAAGAATTCCGCACTATAGTCACTTTTTACTAATACACCACTTGAAACTCACTGTGTAAATCGCCCGACAATAACTCGAACCTCACTTGAATAAATCGCCACTTAAACTGAAACTAAGCGTCGCTGAATGCTTATATTTATGGCTTAGATTCCAGAATAATCCATACTACGCGTCAACGCTACTAGAGCGTAATTGCTTGCCGCCTTGAACACAGTGCGCGCGGACCGGTGAAGACTGGAACAGCCTCGGCTGCGAACGTGTGACAAGTGCGACTTAATTGTCCTTCATCTCAAAGTACCAGCAATATGTACGCACACACACATTATAGCCGGGCTCCGCTGGAACAGCCGAGAAACACGTAGAATGCTGTGTAATGGCGTAACAATACGTTTATGTAAACGAAACAAAACTCTTAAGTTATGAAACGCTTAAGCTTTAACGGAATTGTAAAGGTTAGTAATTGTTTTTGTCTAGTTTACCTTCGAGTAAGGGTCGTTGTCACCTGTTCCGTTTCGTAGGGTGCAACATTTGATTACATCAATGGTTCTTCTACTATTATACGAACATAAGAAAGAAGTACTTTGAATAAAACTCATATACCAATTATACAGGCTTTCACGGCTCGACAAATGTTTGAAAATGAAACTGTTATTAGACAGTACGATATTGTAATGTTGATATATCGAAATAGGTCGGTGTAACGTCGTGTTCAACAGCACATTAACGGCTGAAAGTAGAAAAGTAATTTTTCCTGTAACATCTGTAGTTTTCAATGAAAGTTCTGACAACAAAATAAACGCAGACACAAACACACATACACACGCGGCAACTGTTGTGTCCTATTTCATACTTCATGTTATTAAAAAGTAAACTGATATTTTTGTAATGTCATTTATAGTTGCATGATATGAGGAAATTGGTTTCTTATCATGACCACTGATACCGACATATATCCAATATTACAGTGTCCGCTACCGCAGTTCCGTCTGTCTGCCGTGGCCATCAAAAAACAAGAAGTGATTTATCGCTCTGTAAATTAAACCGGTGAAAACTGTACCGAATGTAATTTTCAATTACAGTGTATCACGTTACTCAAAAGTCTTATTAATTTCATTAAACGTGTATATAAGTGTACATGTTACCAGTGTATGTATGTACCAATACCACTAACTGTATAGTTACCAGTGTCGGGTTTTGTAACTCGTAATTTAAATTCATTATCTATATATATAAAACTCATAAAGTCTGAGGATTTGTTTCTTTGTATTGAATACAAATCCACACCGTTACACCGATTGCCACAAACTTTTGCACAGGTAACCTTTGACACAAGGCGGAAAACACTGTCTAGCTGGGAATTTGACATTCTGCCCCATTCGCACGATTTAGGCCCTTTTAATTATGCCCTTTTGTTTACGCGTGTATAGATGTCAACAACACCATGGAGACCAGAATTAATTACCTAAATACAACTATTATATTAACGACTCGGAACACAAAGATTTTTTATAAGTAAAACTTTATGTTTTTACTTATAAAAAACTTTGTGTTCCGAGTCGTTAATATAATAGTTGTTAAGTAACGGACGCGTCATGGACAACGAAATCCAAGAAATTAATTACCATAGTAACAAGTAAATAATCAAATGCTATTTAGCGGCATCGGAACTGTACGTACTTTTATCCGATCCTGGAGTACATTTTCGGTGTTTTTAGTATGCGATTGTATCGATATATTACGATGTGAAAAAGAAGAAGTGTAGGGTAACGGAGGGTAAGAGTACGCACCTAGTAGATTTTTGGAGAAATCTCAGGTAATAAAAAAGATAACAACTTCAAAATGTTACTAAACGTTCTTTGTTTATTAATGAACAATTACACAAAGTCTCGTTAACTTTAAAATAAACATAAAGTAGGAAATCGGAAAAACAAAAAAAAAGCCAAATGCGTACTCTTGGGCTACTAGGCGGCAAAGAGTACGCACTGTGAGGGGCTAAGAGTACGCACTAGCAATAAACGCCAATAAACGGCCCACTACCTTCATAGGCGGAGCAGTCCTCGTGCCACCACTCCTTACACAAGCCGCACTGTACCCCATCGTCAGAATAGGAATGTCCACATCCTGCGCACAATGTTGATTCGTCCTCTTCATCCTCGTAAATTACAGCTTGAGCCGAACTTGTGGAAGGTTTTGGATCTTCGTATTTCAACTGCTTCTTGATATTTGGTTTCTTTATAATTTTACCATCTGCTTTCGCAGTTTTCTTCAAAGCTCTTTCTACTATTCTTTTTTGTTTTGCCTTCTCTAGATCCTGTTTCTCCTTTTCATTTGTCTCTAAATCATTTTTAAATGGTGAGGAAGTGATAACTTCAGATTTTTGTCCACGTCTCTTCCTCTTTTGATTCTTACCTACTTCTACCTTGATTTGAGGAAGTGGAAAAATTGTGCTAATACCTACAATAGATCTACTGATATTCAAAGTCCTATTTTCTGGATAAATCGTTTCTATTCCTGATGGATCTAACGATTTGCCGTTTACTTTTCCCAGCCTCCAATCCCCGCTTGGCCTCTTCAATTTTCTCCGCAGTGACAATTTGTCTGTCTGTTTTCCGTTTATACGGCGCCATTTCACAGAAGAAAAGAGATCTAAAACAAAAAAAATATATTTAAAATATACACTCAAATATATCAACACAGTTCTTTAATCATAAAATTGTTTAACTGGCCATTAAAGAGTTGAGAATATCGGGAGGCCAAGAGTACGCAGTGAGCAGCTGCTGCGTATTCTTGGCCTCTCTAGAACTGTTTTACAGAATTGCCGCTAGGTGCCAGCACCGTTCAGATACATTGTTCTGTCTCATGTCAATTTGTTGCTAATGAACTGTACTTTGCAGTGATATAAAGTAAAAAACATAGGTTTTATATTATGTACTCGAAAACGTTAGCGTTTCAAGACTCAAAACTTACATACAAATGATGGAAAAACATATTTTACCTCGTATATTCCAAATGAAGTTGAGCACAACGATCATTCCAACTGCTGTTATAGACACACTGAAACATCATGCCACCGACCGTCTGCAGTGTTGCCAACAGTTCGAAATTTCCCTGCGTACTCTTATCCGCCTGCGTACTCTTAACCGCCGTTACCCTACTAATTGTTAATTGTCCTAATTTCTTAGTCCAAAACGAAAATGCGTGTTGATTTCATTTGTGAGGTTAGGTGACAACGGTTTTTGGTTTTGGTTTACAGCTTAAATAAATAAAAGCCGTGGTTGAGGAAAACAACGTTTAATGTGTAGGGGCCTATAGGTATATATACAATGCTTATAACACAGTAACACTTAAAATAAAGAACCTAACGTTTTTAAGTTAACGGGTTCCTGTAACAAATAAATAAACACACAATTTTAAGATGACTAAACCTTTTTCATTACCCTGAAGGTGTTGGACAGCAAAGTTTAATATAATGTACGTAAGCCTAAATGAATAAATAAAAAAAATACTTCAATAGAAACAAAAATTTTAATTATTTAAAACTGTAATTTATGTTAGGAGGTTAATGTGACCAAGACCGATTTGGTACATTTGCGAAATTACATAAATTTCCACAAGTTTCGAAACCAGTTTAGGTGTATGGTGTGCAGCTTTGGGGTTTTACTGAGAAATCTAACATTAAAATAATTCCGACTTTTCAAAATAAGGTTCTTCGCAGTATTGTTGATGCACCGTGATACGTAAGAAACGATGACATCCATCGGGACCTGAAAATGAATACGGTTGCTGACGAGATTAAACGGCTTGCGGATAAATATGAAAGAAGACGTTGTGAACACGCAAACATTGAAGTGCTACAACTGCTAGATAATGCTGGACTCGTTCGACGATTACAGAGACGGAAACCATTTGAACTAGTGAACTAAATGTGTAGAGTAATTCTCAGCACATGAATAAAGTGTAACTGTACTGAGGAATGCTTCATTGGGAGCTTATCCTACACACTGGTAACTTATTTATTAGAATAAAATTGCTAGATAGTTTGTAACTAGTTGCAATGAAGTTAAATTAAAGAAAATAACATAAATTTCAATTTCACTCAAATTATCTGACCAGAGCCAGATCGCATTACATCCGGAAGACGGTATTTGCGACTCTAACGAAAAGTATATTCAAGACTCCCAAGGGTTACGACGCTTATAAAGTTTGAACCTTAATTTGTACTTGGCAAGGAAAATACGGTGTACACACGTAAAAGCAGAAATCGCAAACACGTAAAACATTTTTTAAATATTCATATTTTGAAGAATATCGATATTAATTTCCTTGTTTTGTAGCGTAAGCGATATATTCAATGTGGAAGTCCCATCAGAATTGTAGAACAAATTTTAAACACCCGTTGTTGATTGTTGCTCAAGTACTCGCCGTGTCGTATATAAGTCGAAAGTAATGTCTTTCATAAGCTTAATCGAAGTCATTTGTCTGCACCGAGTAAGGTATGATGGCTTTCCTTAACATTCTGACATCAGACATGAATCCGAAAAGTTGTTTTTGATATGTTTTAGTGTATGGCGACGCTCGTGTAATAGGTGTTTGTTTTAAAATTTTCCACAAAATCCGAATGGATTTTAACATCAACTATAATCTCGTTTTTCACTTAAAGCTGATCTTAAATTGTGTGTTTATGATTAATTATACGTTTTACTGTGTTTAACTCATGCTTCTATTGTGTTTTACAGGTGGGTGTACAAACATTGCGTTTATCTGTGCAGGAGACGTCAACACTAGAGTCGTAAGTATGTTTTTTGTTTCTCTTTGGATTAATGTCGTCAGCGTACCCTTTGTAACTATTTTAGCGAGTAGGTATAGCAAAATTGAAAGTTAAGGACGTGGGAATGCGCGAAACGCTTATGGTCAGAGGGGAATGGTGATGTGGTGGGACGCGCTTTGAGATGCGAGAAGAGAATTGTCGTTATAAGCGTCAGTGCAGTCAAACCATTAATATTATTTCGAATAGTAATCAGAACTCGAGTGCAAGGTTTGTTAGTAATCTGTGTTTCGCTTATCACGGATCTCTCTCTCTCTCTCTCTCTCTCTCTCTCTCTCTCTCTCTGTTACATATCAAATGTTATATAAACCTATCTCGTCTTTTTTTTTTAGTTTTTTAGTCCTGCAATTGTCTGCTGTTGAGACGTACTACCAACTCTTATCGGAATGGAACGGAATGTGCAAACTATGCACTTCCGCTCCTTAATTACACTCGACTATCTCTACAGTTTATCATAAAGGGGCGACTTCTTCGTACCGGTATTAGCTTACTTTCAAAAGTCTTTTAATCCTAGACAACAAAAATCTGTTCAAGAAGAAGGAAAAATCATGTTATTTTAATACAGTATTTTAGGTAAATAATATCTTTTAGCTCCACAAGTGTTACAACTCGTAAAAGTAACAAACGAACAACAGAGAGATCATTTATGTTTACCAGCTGGCAAAATAACCTTTTATAGTAAATAAAGCAAAAAGGTAAATTATAACATGCGATAATCAAAATTTTAATCATTTTTTGATGGTAGACTGAGATAGTGCCTAACACAGTAATTAACAACGTAACTAAAACGTGACACGCATGTTGGCAACACCTTCACTTGTATAGGAGCTGATTCTCCGTTTCCCTCCCGCCATTCACAATTTCAAAGTGGACTTGTGCGGATCAGAGGGCTGTGCGAGACGAAGGGCATGCCCGTCGCCCGCTCGTGTACTGCGTTCCGAGCTTCAGAAAGAGCTCCTGCCGCAGGGTCTATATGGTATGGTCTGGATTTGGGTGTGACCTGCTACCGGCCGTGGGAGTTCAATTAATTAATTAATTGAGGGTGAGTGTTCAAGATTCTCCTGGCACAGATTGGTAGCGACCGAGGGCGCTAATGAGATGGTTGCCCTGGAAGCGGGCGGAGCGACGATAGAATTTGCGGGACAGTGTCCGTATAGTGGCGTCCAGGGAACGGACACGCAGGGAGTCACGGATCGTTTTGTTTGATGTCAGGTAATGGGCTTTGCATGCCCAGCGCAATCCTCGGTCAAGGAGAGACTGAAGCTTTCGCGTGTGGGTCTTGGCCAAGTAGCCCCATACGGGTATCGCGTAGGTAACCATCGGCGCCACATAAGTGGAGACGATAAGCTTCCCTAGGCGGCGGGTCATGGCGTTGCTGCATAGTACGGATCTGAGTTGATAGAGGCGATGGGCGGTCTTTCGGGCTACTTGCGCAAGTGGACTTGTCCATGTAGAAACTGGTTTCTGCTCATAGGCCTTTAGCTTTCAATTTTGCTAAAGCTATAAGTGGATCCGGTATAAGTTTAGCGAACCGTTACAGTCTATTAATAGTCAGTCTGTCAAGAAATCTGTGCAGTTGAAACCAAAAATAGGAACTGAATGGATCATTTTGCGGCGGCGTGATTAAAGTTCCGAAGGATATGACGAGGCAGGCTTCCAACGCAGGAACGCAGTCTTACTTTACTTTTCCCGATAATCGTTGGAGACTCTTCGCCAGCCAAACTAGTTTTGGATAACACCACGAGAAGATGATTTCTAATCGTTTCTGAACATATTTTTAAACATTATCTTTTTACAAGCAGATGACTATGGCTTTCAAATATCAGCGGACAAGACTAAAGCAATGGCATAGTAGTAGTAGTAGTAGTAGTAGTAGTAGTAGTAGTAGTGAAACGGATGCACTCGAACACAGAGCGGAATATACCGTAAGGAGATAACGGCAGGATGACTCCTGTTATCGAGTGTTTGAGGCTAAGACGCGTTGTTGCTACCAGAAGTAATCACTGTCGTAACGGAAGAATAAATTTGCCATCTCGTAAATGACAATGTTATCCTCGTTTCTGTGGTTACATAATGTAGAAATTAATGTGTTGTTGAAAACTATTACATTTCGTTATTTAAGGTATAGGCCTATAATAGGCCTACAGGTAATACGGATACAGATATGACAATAATAAAACAGTGTTGCGGTCTCATACAGCAGCATATGTACGTCGTGCAATATAGCCTACGTGAACTACTTAGGGGAACGTCTTACAGTAGCGACCGTCCTACAGTACCGACCAGTCGCTAGTTTTCGCTTCTGGTCACAGATAGCAGCAGCTGCTAGGCATGAGAGGAAGTATACTGTCGTCATATGTAACACAGTCCGTGGACTACTTTTTTCGTTCAGTGTTTCTTAAACTGTGAGGCGCTGAAAGTTGTTCTCATTATTTTACGCACGACAAGTTATTTTAACGATCTTGTTTCTTCTTATTAAGCTACGTAGTTTATTTAATTATTCATTTAATATGATCTATAGTGTATTAAGTAAAGATAACTAGTAACAGTTTTGCGACATCTTATATAACTACACTAGAATCTGCATTATCATTACCACGTGGCGTTCGTACAGTACCGACCACCCTACTGTCGTTCAGTACCGACCAAATTTAGTTTTTTAAAGGTAAAAGTATTATTTCTTTCTTTCTTTTAGAGATAAATGGCTGAAAACGAAAAAAAGGAAAAAAGGAAAATGGTCTGAGGAAGATATGAAAACGACAGTAAACGAAGTTATGTCAAATAGAATGTCACAAAGACAACCATCTGAGGTTGGTTGTGTTCCAAAAACCACGCTAGGGAACAGACAGAGCCATTCAAGCAAGTGACACTGTAAATCTAACGCCTCATATGGGCAGATATAAAAAGACATTTGACGAGAGATGGAAAAACAGCTCGTTTATTATATTAAAGATGTGGACAACAAATTCATGCCTCTCAGTAGGAAAGAATTTTTGAAATTAACGTTTGATTTGGCTGAGCATTTACAGGTACCTCACCAATTTAATAGGAATCATAAAGTTGCCGGGAAGCAGTTTTATTATTACTTTATGGCACGTCATCCTGAACTGTCCCTGAGAATATAAGCCTAGTTCGTAGAATTTCAGTTTTAATTTTTGTTGGTTGACTTTCTTCAATTATTTTAGTTACGAAATCTAATATTTAAGTCATTAAACTTTGTCTTCTTGAGTTCTTAAATAAAAATTCTATTATTAATCTCGTTAGCCTATTGTTTTGACCTCAAAAAGTTTTTAAAAAGTAAGTGGTCGGTACTGGACGACAATTTCTACACACCCCGAAAATTAGACTTTCATATTTGTAAAAATTAAGACAGTCAATAAACTAAAAGAGAAACCATATTCTCTCATTCGCTAAGAACTTATTAGGTAATATAAAACTGCATTTTAAATATGATTTGGTCAAAAGTTGCACATATTAGGCCTATAATCAAAATAGCTAAGGTGGTCGGTACTGTAAGACTTTCCCCTAAGACACTGTGTGTGTGTGTGTGTGTGTGTGTGTGTGTGTGTGTGTGTGTGTGTGTGTGTGTGTGTGTGTGTGTGTGTGTGTGTGTGTGTGTGTGTGGCGCGCGTGTGCTCAAATACATAGCCAGGCGCGTTTATACATTACGTTTTCCTATCAGAATAAGAAACACGCGTTTAAGCACGTACAAAACAATAATCTAGTACTACATTTTATCACCACTATCGCAAGTACTGATCTAACTGGCCGTCAACAGCAGTGCCTGTTATATTTGCCCTATTTTGAAAACCGTTTTACTTGCACCAGTTCCGTATTAAACGATAAACAAAATTGGCATCGTTTCTGCGGCATTTTCACTTGTCCCATTTTTGTAGACATGAACCAAGTGTGAAGTGTAACTACACTGAACTGAGCCCACCACTACCATTTTAAAGTACACAGTCGTATTTGTGAGTATTCATTTTCGATCATGCTTTATTGATCGAACAGTAACGTACAGTATGAAAATTATGATAAAGAGTGTTGTATGTTACGTACATTTTCATTAAGTCTCATATGAAATTAATGCGCAGATAAGGTAGTGGAACCACACGCACCTGGGGTGTGGGGCTACAGTCTTATATTGGGGCTACCTACCGTCTTTGCGCTGTCCAGTCCTGTACTCAGTAGACCTAATATGGTCTCTTGCAGAGTGTTCTAATTAATAGTTATAAAATAAAAACGTTGTCTCAACCAATTATTCAAAATGTCTCAATAGCTATAAAAATTGTTGATAGTTTTTGAATAAAATACTATTAGAGCATGAATAATTAAAGATTACGAATCAGCATATTTTTATTCCACATAAGAATTAAAATCTTATTCTGGAATCGTAGATTTGATAATCCGTGACGACTTTTTTAACTTTTTAATTAAACGATTTCCAATCAATAAGAATAATAGTGGAACATTTTGTTAGCGAAGTCGGTAGTTTAAATACGAAAATACACTGCCGCCTGAAATGATTTTAAACGAACACACGTCGTCGAGCGGCTTTGGAAACTACCAGCCCATTCGTATCGAGAGCTCGTACGAAAGCTTTGGTAACTGTGATCTGGAAACATGAAGAAAACATAAGACTGGAAAGTGTTTCTATGTTTTATTTTTATATGCTCCAACGAAACCGACACGTTATGTACCAAGTAGGCGACTCGCCCTTGTTTTCTCATAAATATGAAATGGAAATGCTCCCCTCGACTTCTTCATTTGAATACAAACGTCTCACTTATTTCCTCTTCTATAATGCACTCTTCCGTACTATCATGCACTGCAGAGATTCGGTGGTGGGACTATTATGGAAATTTTCGATCGACAAGTGTAGACCTATATTTACAAGCAGACGTGAGCTCAGTTTTTAGATTTGTGAACGCGTTGATAAATAAAAGCAAGACTTTAAATGTAATTTCTTTTGCCATTTGCTTATTTGTGGATTTCTAATTCAAATTTTGTTCAGTCACTAATACGTTATCGTGTAATATATCTGAAAACAGTGTGCAATAGTCTTTGTGATAGCCTAACGGATGAGAGGAGCGAGATGTTCCTTTCTCTGCGGCAGTTTGTTTGACTGAATTTCCCTTTTAAAGCCTGTAAGTTATTGGTTTAACTCAACAAACAAAAGACGACCTTCTTAATTACAAAAGGATGTTCAAGTTCATGTAAAATCTGTCTGAAATCTTGAATCCCTGCCTTTGAAAGATCGTCGGAAGTTCTGTTTATCAGCTCCAGTATTTAGTAATCTTAAAACGTTTGAAGAGCTGGGTCTGTCACAAACAGTGTTTGAAGCGAGTTCTGTCACAAAAACGGAAACGTGTATAGTAACCCACTTTTTTGTTGTTGTTGTTGATTTACCCTAAAAGCGAGTAGGGCTGTTATTTTAAAGGGTTATCGGTTCTTCTAAGTCCTTTCAGTTTTCCTGTCAATCTAACCAAATTTTGCTATTACAGACACAGGTTTAACCTATAATATCACTAGAAAAGCTTCATATAAAAAATATATGACAGTGGAAAACGATTAGAACCGAAAACAAACAATTTTCTAACTAAAGCAATAGATTAACACGCTTCCTGTTATTTTACTAAAATTATATGCGATATCACTGCATGTGGATACCGACTATCCCATAATAGAAATATTGAAAACCAGTGCAGGTACGGTTGTTGCGAAAGTACCCACTATTCTACACGGTTTTTCCATCTCATTCAACATCTCAACGTGGTTTTCGTTAGTGTGTAATATGTGTTGTTAGAATCCGCTTCTGTAACTGCAGATGTCTTTTGTACTTTAGTTTTTAATTACGAAAGTTGTGTTAGATTAATACTCAACTTTTTGTTTAGCTTTTTAATTGAAGATTTGCTTCTGCTTCTTGAGGATATTGTATAGCTATATTTTTAGTGTTAACAGAGACTAGGTTAACTTTTGATAACTCCTGAAGACGATCACAGATTTGTAGTCCTGGAACCGTTGTGTTTATTAAAACTAAACGATGGTCAACGTTCGATTTAATACTGTGGCCTACGATAATATGCCATCGAAACTGAATTGGTAATATAATCTCACTTGTAATATACTTGTGAATTGTAATTTTAAGATGCTAGGCATAAACATGAAGTAGCACCACGTATCATATTGTTTGTTGATATATATCTTCTGTTGTGTGCGCGTGCGGGCGTGTGTGGATCGAAATAAGTATGTAACAGTATAAGCGAGTAAAAATAATATACCAGTATGTAGGCCTACGTACCAAAAACAATGAAACAAATAATATTTTTGCAGCTGTATAAAACACGTCTCTGGAGTAGCGTAATTCGTATAATGTTGTGTAAAAACATTGTCGCAACATTATAAATTGAGCCACAAAATTTACCAATGCGGTGTAGACGGGGTATTAGATTTTAGGCTGTCACCTACGGTAGCCATTAATTTAATCACTCTGCGAAAGAGGCTTTTATACGAACGTCCGTGTGACAGAAATTGTGTCTGTGGGTTTCCTTTCCACGTTCCAGTGGAACCGAATATAACCTTTTAGAAAACGTATTGCCCTCGATATTATCGCCTGACCCCAAAATAACTGTACGATTGTTATGCAAAACGCTAGTGTACCGTTGTTACATATGTCAGAGGGATAAAGCGTCAAAGCTTTTTCGTTTTTTTCAGCCGGGAAATTTCCGGAGGTTTTGAATAAACATGGTGTTTGCTTTCGGTGTGTGCACGTCACACTAAGATAGACGTTTTACTGGTACGAGAGCGCGCGTGGGGGAGAAAGCTTGCTTCTGTGTAGAGTGAGTGAACGCAAGAGTGGGTGTGATGTGCGTATACCCATTTCTGGCAGTATAAAACAGAATTTTTGAAGGGCGGTGTAGACCTGTATACTCACAACTTTGTCCGTACACCATATAGCGTGGAATAATGTTATTCTTTAATTCCCTATTTTCTTTAGTGTAAACGTCATTTATATCCGTTGTTCATTCCACTTTTAGTACTCCAGTATGTTTAAATATAAAATTGTTTTGTCTATTAGTGTAAACAGCCCTTTCTTCATAACTGTTGTTTTACGTTCTGTCATTTCAGAGTTTACCGTCTAACGTCATTGATGTAGAAATGATTGGAAACAAAACTTGAAAAATCCTATGCTAGTCCATCGTGAAGTAGGCTAGTCGAATTGAAGTATGTCATTGCTATATTGATGGTTTCAAAAACACGTACGAATTCCAGACTCGATATTTGGTGGTTAAAATGATCTAGTTTGAATCGAAATTGTAGACTTTTAAATGCAGGGTCCCAATGTTCATCGAGTTTGGTAAGACGGTAAGATACTCCTGTATTTTGCCAATCAAATGCAATATTTAATTGGAAAGCGTATTTAGTGCATTCCTGGATGAGTAAAATTCGCAAAAAAGTTAACATTTCACAAGGAAATTGCTCTAGTTTTCGTCATGAAATTGGTTTTATTATAAACAAGTAGTGTAAATACACTGTATTTATACAAGCTTACCTTAATTTATGTAGAAGAACCACGTCTCAGATTCCCTTACTGAACAGATCGCACCTGTATCTGAGCTGCACGCCTTCAATTCCATAATTTAATTTTCACTCTTCCTTACCTATTACATTGTCGAAGTATAATAATAATTTTATTGTTATTATTATTATATTATTATAGTAGTAGTAATGGTTGTAGTTGTAGTAGTGGTTGTAGTAGTAGTAGTAGTAGTGGTGGTGGTGGTGTTATGATAATAATGATGATTATTGTGATTAATATTGTTTACCTTAGGCATACCTTAGGTATTATACTAGACACTCATTTTCACAAATTAAGTCGATCTGGGGGTGGAAAACGAACCTTTACCTTTGTGGATCTCAACGAGAATCGAATACAGGGCTAGATTAGTACCCAAACGTCACATCACTGGAGCTCCGAAGAAAACGTGCCAGAAAATCTTTGTTTAAATTTTCAGTCACTTGATATTAAAGATTTTTTCCACGTCTTTAAGATGTTAGAGAACCATATTAACGTAAAAACGTACTGCTCGAACGAACGAGACAACCCGCAAGAAACTCATTGGTAACTCAGCAGTTTCATCAGTTAAAATTTCATTTTTGAATTAAATGAGTTAAAACACACAAGAGGAACCAAATGTTTCAGTGTTTGTAGAAACGGTTGAAGACAATATATCGTTACGCCACGACAGAACGTTCTATATGTTTCTCGGCTATCCAGGAGAACCAGCTGTAACGCTGTGTGCGTACTGACTCTTAACGTGCGTCAACGAGGCTATTCCAGACCAAACCGGTCGGCGCACTGTGTTCAAGGCCGCAATCAATTATTTTCTAGTGTTTTCGAGTAGTGTTGACAGGTGTTATGGATTATTCTGGAACACTTGTCCTATCCATTTAAAGAACGACAGCTGCCGCTTAGAGTCAGTCTTACGTCGGCGTTTACTAAGTTCAGTTTACGTCGGGCGATTTACACAGTGCGTCTCAAGTGGTGTATTAGTGAAAAGTGATATTATAGTGCGGAATTCTTTATAGTTGATATTATTACCTTTGCGGACAGATTAACTTGAATTATTGTACGAGTATAATGTTGTTGAGTAACTTGTTGATTACAAAGTGTTAATAATTAAAGCTGGCTGTTAATAATTTTAGTGACTTCATTAGTATCTTGTATTTTGTTTTCCGCTGTACCATACGACGATCAGCGAGACCGTCGTAACAATATTTATATGTTTTTAGTTTATTTCTTTATAAGTAACTCCACTAGTTTCTTGCAGGAGAAACTATTAGGTATATATATTATCAAATTATATTACTTCTCCAAGTTGTTGATATTATTTTAATTATCCCGACGTCCGTTTCACTGATAGATTCAGTATCTTCAGAGGTTGTAAATGAATTAACAATAATCGAGATGATTCAATTTGGTTTAATAATCATTTCGATTATTGTCAACTCATTTATACCCTCTGAAGATACTGAATCTATCGGTGAAACATACGTCAGGATAATTAAAATAATATCAACAACTTGCAGAAGTAATATAATTTGATAATACATAACATTAATTTTTAGTTTTCTTTAAGGTAAGGAAAGCTAGAATTTTGTAGCCTGTATAAATTACCATAATTTTGAAATGACATTTATCAAACCGGGGTCCCATAAGCAATCCTCAGTCTCCTGCAAATGGTAGTTTTTGCGGTGGTAATTTCGGTAACACTGAAAATATTAACTGTTTTCATTATCTAATTGATCACAATTAGAAACAGTTATTTTTAACGAGTAGTGTTGTTGAGTCGATCTGTTATCAACACGACTTAGTGACGGCAGAATAAAGAATAAAGCTTTCGGAATCGCGAAACTCCGCGAAAAACTGTACAACCCCCGTTATAAAAGTTAAATATTTTAATAGAAATACAATGTATACCATTGTATAGTGGCAATTGACAAATGTTCGCTTCAGCGTAAATTTGTATTTTCGAAGGGACCCTATATTAGCTACGCTCACGTGCTCCATCACTATATTGTTATTGAACATAAAACAGATTTTACTACATTTCAGATGCAGTAATCCTATTTAATAAATAATTTATTTATACTGTTGAAACGCCGAACGACACGTACACGATAAAGCTTTTAGGTGTTAATATATTTAAATCTAGGTCACAGAGAAATAAATACACTAGATTCGAGCTCGACACTGTCATTCCTGTCCCCAAACAATGAATGTTTTCAGCGAATTCTGTTTTCCTTCTGTGTCCTGGAAATAATACGTCGATTGACATATTCCCGCACAGTGCAATATTAAATTTTTAATCTGATTAAACGCGTCACATAAATAAATGAAAAACGCGTTGTTCGTTATATAATAGAATATACAAGTTTTAATTAAAGAAGAAGGAAAATTACCGAAAATTATAACAAGCGCCATTGACTTCACTGGTAAAACAGTTATTTTTTCACTTTTTGACAGAACCTGTAGAAAATATTAAACGTTTTTTTACGTGATGTTTAGCGACCATCCAATGTTCACCGACTTCATAATTCGGAAAAAAATATCATAATAAGACCGTTTTTCTAACACAGAGTATTAAAGATTAAGGACAAAGCCAAAAAAAAGCATTATTATTCAGGATATTTGAATATTGTAAGGGAATGGCTTTTTAAAATTAAAACGTCAGCCTATAAGTGAAGGTCCGGAAGAACCAATACGGAACACAGCGAGGCCTATAGGTTTCTATTGATGTTTTACAACCGGCGTTAAACGGCGTGCATTAAAATTCTTTTATACTTTGTGCAAGTTCGTTATAGCTAAATACTGCGCATTAATAAAATCCAGTGTCATACGCAGAATGAAATGTGCTGTAATGGTTCTCTGTTAGCATGGTAACGTTCAAGCTTTCACGAACAGGTTCACTGACAGATAAAATTTATGATCTATCGAGAGCCGTAATCCATTTCCTGTCAACTCCATCTGCGGGAGTAATCTTCAGTGGTCGGTCCTCTTCTCAGCTGATTGCTGTGGACTCTGTCTCGAGGTGTAGAAACGTCTGGGGCCACCACTCTATAGCCCCGAAACTTATCTACCAAGGTTCTCTGTTAGTGTAAGACAAAATACAGGAAACGGATCGAGAGAATAGTAGCCCGTAGTAGAAAACTATTCTACTATATGTTGTATAAATGTTATAACGTTTAATTACATGGGTCGTGTTTATGTCGGAATCTGCCTTTAACGTACCCATTCGGTGTGGTCTGGTAAGCATTTGATTTGAGTTGGGTGGGTCGACAGTCCCATTCTTTACGCAGTGTTCACTTGTTTCCGTAGACCCAATAGCACTGGTCGTGTTAAGGCTAAAATTGCGATTTAAAATGTAGCCATTTTTAGTCTGTCCAGTGTACTTGTGTATTAAAACCTGTACGAAGTGGGATAAACAAACCCCTCTCTGATCGAATTGTTGCCTATACAGGCGAGCAAATAACAAATGAACAAGTAAACAGCAAAATGTCTCGCAAAATATTACCTCGTAAAACAAACGACATAGATCTTTCTTTAAATATATTAAAGGTAACTGACGTTTTTAAATCTACTACATTAATTGAAATTAGCTGATGCGTTGTTAACAAATCACACGCTTATTTTGATTATAATTGGCACATTATTGAAAACATTAAATTTTTTGAAGAAAATCGTTCTCTTCGCACGTTGACGTTGACGCAGTCTGGAGGATAACAAGACAATGCCACTACTTCTCGTATTGTGTTGTTTCCTTTGTAGCGGAAAAATTTTTAACGATTATCAACATTATAGTCACCTTGGAGAGAAACAGAAATGTCTGTCATTTTTGCACCTTTTTCATTGTTAATTAACGGTTTGTTTAGAACTGTCTGTTGCCGCCATCGATTATTTCATTATATACTGTTCGTTCTTTGGCGAAACCGTATCATTAAACTCACAACCATTAAATTTTGAATAATTTAAACAAAGGCACTATTTAATAAGGTAGGTTTCTAACTCATTTTAAATTCATAAAATCATAGCTGTCTGATCGAAAATTTAGAACTAAAACAAACGAAATGGTATATGAGAACTTTCCTGCCGAAGCTAAAATTCCTCAAGTGAACGGGTCGTGTGATTATCACTCTACATGTCAGCCGAACTACCCTCTATCTGAAACATCGGCGCAGGAACATAGGAGCTTACGACACTACCTGTTTCTTGACTCTCAGAGACCCAGAAAGAGCCTCAAGTTTTCTGCAAAACAATTTGGACCATCAAAAAATCTCATTAAAAACACGAGAGATGAAAGTCGATAAAAACAAGTCAAAGCAAATAGATTTCACCCTGAGAAGATAACAGTGTATACCGACACACATAAACAGCATCGAAATGCCCCATGTATCCACTACGAAATACTTTGGCTTCTGCATGGTCTTACAGGAGAGAACATATCTAGGAAACGATTAAAGAAACACATTGGTTGACAGGCAGAACCCCAAGTTGTCTCTAGAAAACAAATGATTATTGCAGGAGGCAACCATAAAACGCATCTGGACACACGACGTACAAATGTGACAATGCTCCAGTAAATCAAGCTGTCATACAAAGAAATTAAGTATGTTGATCAGTGTGTACTTGGTGTGTGACAAATAAAACCCTGTACGAAAATCTGCGGGCGCCTTTTGTCAAGGACGTCGTCGGAACAAGAAGCACAAAGCATTGGAAGACCACACTAATACCCTACTGCACAACACTGTTAGACCAGATCAATGCAAGAACACTGAAGAGGTAACAGAAGACCTCTAGAAAGCTAAGAGACCCCATCATTGACGACACAATTGAGCGTCACAGCTCTTAAGACAACACATTAGCTCAATTAGCTCATAGCGTACATTATATTCTGATTGGTGATTAATAATTGAAGAAAGTTTTTTTACATACGATGGCAATTTCAACTTGCGCGAAAATTTCATGTTCGCGTATGTGATTTTCCACTGTCGTAAAAGTGCACTTTTACTGTAATGATTTTGGTGTTTTTAATTTTTTAACGATCTCTAATGAGTGATTAAGATTTCTGAAGATGGCAATTCGTTGCCGAAACGCATCATAAGACAAGAAAAACGAAGTCGCACGACGGATATATGGTAAATATCTATTATATATGGTGTGTAACGTTTGAGATGAATATGAACAGCTGAGCGATTGGCGTGTTGCTCATTTTGAAGTGGACACAAAACTGATTAGCTCCATATGTCTATCCCGTCACGTGGTTTGTAATAGTGTTAAACCGATGTAGAGACAAGTGCCCGTTATGAGTATTACGACGACTTCATGGACCAGAACAGTGTATTATTTGTTTTGAAATGCTATCTTACGAGATCACGATTTTCAAGACTTTTCAGACTACGCAATACATGTTTTATCAGCCATAACAACGAAACGGTATATAGAGTTTCTGTCAATACGCTGATGAGTTATAGACAGTATTAATCCAAACTGTCTGGCTTCCATATGTCACATTTGTTTAGTAGAATGACTAATGCCAATGATGTGACAGTTTGCTATGTATTTCATACGGTACGTTTGCAGTAATAATGTAACGTTCAACACGCTTCAGTGTAGACGCGCTTTAACGTGTAAAGACGTCAAGTCATTTTCCGATACTCAACACAATTCCACAATATAAATTTTAGAAGTGTTGGAGAAAATATCCCACTTTCAATACCTACGATGTGATATTACGTATCAATTTTACGCGGACATCGAGAGAAAGACAAACAGATTTCAGGCGATTTGTGGCACTATTAAAAGTACTTTAGGAATTGAAACAAGAAAGGAAACTCAAAATAAAGGGATGTACACGAAACGATAGAATTAGAAACGATGTGATAAGTCATGAACTGGGTATAATCTCTGTAAATAAAGAATCGAGGAATGTAAGCTGAGATGGATTGAACATATAGGTAGAATTGAAGCGAAAAGGCTGCCTAACAAAATTTACAATATGCGCCTAAAGGGAAAAGGATGTGGGAAGACCACGCAAAAGATGGCTTAAAAATACAGATCGGAACAGGTGATGTCGCCTAATCCTGGAATGAAGAAGAAGAAGCATTTTAGAAATGGTGGCGTCTGTAATAATTTCAGCAAATATTTAGGTTAGAAGTATTGTCTGGGTACTCATAAGCTCCAGTAAGATTACTATTAGTAATGCCTTGGCCTTGAGTACATCTCGGGAAACATCGTTGCTAGCGTTTGGCGACGTTACTTGCAAATAACATTCGTGTTTCAAATATTACAGTATTTTATAAGACGCCGTTTTAGCTCTTCAGTGAAACTAAACTTTTAAGACTTGAAATGTTCCATCTATAATCTTTAAAAAGTTCTTAATTCGGTGGCTTGTGTTACAACTTGCTCATTCTTTTGTCGCAAATTAGAAAGCAGGAACTTCGTTTATGTGGAACACTGTTACTTGTGACCACACCATTGCTCCCTACTGTGAGCTGTGTACGGACTTCACTACCTCGTCCATTTACGTCGCTGAAGATAAGTATCATTGAAATAGCTAAAACGTTCGTAGAGGATTTGAAGACCTATCACGGCCTACAAACCTCGAACTGACCTCGGCCGTGAAAGCCTTCGCTCGTTATTAACCAGTATTCCTTTTCAATCGCCGATCAAAAACCTACAGCACAGTTTTCTGAAAATATATTTTATCGACGATGGGTAGAGTAAATTACAGGACAGAAAATAAAAGACCTTACTACTTGATCAGATATGTCTCTATCTTTTCTCCCAAAGAATGTAGTTAATAGATAGAACTTTTGAAAAGTCTTCATTGTTTTGTCAACATCGCAGCCGAAATCTTCAAAGAGACCACCAGTGTATAATCTAATTACAGAACTATTCCTATATTATTTATAGGAAACATTATAATTGTTAATAATTATATCGGAGATTAATGTCGAAAGTAAAAAAATCACGACTGTTTTCATAAAAGTGTCTTCTAATTTAATCCTCTGAAATACATTGTGTAAGGAAGTATAGTGTATAAAAGTGTAACTGGCATGAAGATCATGCCAAACGTGGTCCCTTTGTGTAGAGCTTGTGACCACGTTTTGAGGGAGCTCTTGACTTTCTACTTTATAAAAACAGCGATCATTGTATCGTCACTTCAATGGCCGTGCATTTGAAAGATTCCACGGGGTGTTTTTACCCTCTTTGTGTTTTTTAAATTACAAAATTAAACTTATAAAAAAATATTGTGTTTTCGTAAGAGGAAAGTTAGATGTCGATTACGATTTTCGGATTTGACACCGTCGTCACTTAGCTCGTGAACCAACACTGCGTGACGAGGGCAGCTCTCCCATCCACTTGCACATTTTCCATTTCGGTGAAATCCCCCCCCCCCAAAAAAAAACAGACGAAATTCTACAGACAATTAATAATAACATACGCACACTAAACTCACACACCATTAGGGTGTATAAGTTACTTTTTACTAACTCATTTTGTTTTACTAAGGTGTGTAAGTTTTTATGACAGATATGTTATTGGTAATTGTATTGTACGTTTTTAGTGGGGTTTATGTAAAATAGAGGTGTGCGAATGGACGAGAGGACTGGTCTGTGTAAGGCAGTGATGGTGCTGGGCCGTTGTTCAGTAGCGACGTGATAGCGGTGTTGAAGCCGACAAGTTCAAGTTCGGCGTGATAGTGGTGCAGTGTACCGTCGACTTTCAACGTTTCTAGTGTCGTAGCCACAAATATTGTTTGATAAGTGTTACAGTACAAGTAAACACTAACTACCAGTGTGTAATCGAATTACAGAACTGTTCCTATATTGTTTATAGGAAACATTATAATTGTCAATAATTAGGAAGTTAATGCCGAAAATAAAAAAATCACGACTGTTTTCATAAAAAAAGTCTTTAAATTTAATCCTCTGAAATACATTGTGGAGGGAGTATAGTGTATAAAAGTGTAACTTGCATGCAGATGTAGGCCTATACATGCATTTGTGTAGAGCTTGCGAGCACGTTTTCAGGGACCTCTTGACTTTCTGCTTTATAAAAACAGCGATCATTGTATTGCCGTCATTGATTCAGTGGCCGTCCATTTGGATGATTCTACGGTGTGTTTGATGCCCCCCCCCCCATCAGTATCTGGGGAGTCTCGGCGATGAGGAACCGGCTAGTAACCTAGAAAATGCGTGTAGAACATGTGTTAAAGCATAACTTCAAATTGATAATGATAATGCGTGGTTGAATGCAGAACGTTCATTAAACGTGACCTTCCAAAGAAAAGAAAGTGGAGTACGTATACTCTGCTCGTGCGTCCAAAATTGAATGAAGTTTATTTAGTTCGAGATACTGTTTTACGGTTACAGAATTAAGTTTATATCGATAATAAAAGAAACAGATACTAATAATAGAATAAAATATACAGATGATGTGTGGCACAATTCATTTGATTCTAAGAAAAAAGTACGAAAAATACAGAATTGAAATTGTATATAGTATTGGCGGCACCAGTATTGATGTACGAGATTGAATCGTGAACGCTCACCCAAAATAAGAAAAAACGAATTCAAGCTGCTGAAATAAAATTCTTAAGGAGTGCAGCCTAAGAGATGTCATAAGAAATCCAGACATAAGCCAAGAGCTGAATATGTACTCGATAAACGACAAAATTAAACAAAATAAAGAAAACTGGATACAACACTTAAAAAGAATGGATTACTCGAGAATACGAAAAAAGATAATTCACTATAAACATCATGGAAAACGAGATAGAGTCAGACCAAGAAAACGGTGGCTGTGAAGACGGAACAGGCTGCAAGCCTAATCCTTGAAGTGAAAAAGAAAAGAAGAAGAAAGAATTAAGTTGTTGTTATTGTAGCCTACTGTAATCATACTGTAAGCATAATAGATTTATGCTTTACATTTGAGTTTTATTTTTTACATCTGTGTACTTTTTAAAGTAGGTGTTTCGGCTATTGTAAAACAATCATTTCGTCACTGTAGTACTACACTATCACATTAGTTGACAATTACTGCTAACGAAAGTTGACTCATCAAAACGCATTATGAATACGTATATGAGTGTATGGACTCGAGAGTGCACGTAAGTTTGGTTGCACATTCTTGCGTTTGTTGTGATAGGTCTATCTTTTTATTTACGGTTTTATAAGAAAGTGCAGTTGACTTAAAAGCTAAAGGAAATTCTTTCATAGAATGAAAGAATAATTAACTTTTACAATAAATTTCGTGTATTGTGTTAATGAATACCGTAATCAGTTTGCATCGTTGTTAAACAAACGTAAGATATTATTTAACACAAACCGTCTGTAACACTAGTTTACTCACGCGTAGAGTTGCCAGTTCACAACCACTACACATCACCGTTATCCTTTAAATTTACATAAATTATCGACTAATTATTCATTAGTCGTGCGTGAATATTTTAATTAAAAGCGTAACAACTATTTGCGTTCACGAAACACAAAAGGAACAAAGAACACGGCACAGAGGATTCGGGTTAATTATTCAAGGAACGAAATCACGTGACTTCACCATGATTAATTATTGTACAAACGAACGCCGTGTACACATTTTTGTATAAAATATTTATCAGCTTTTCTCGGTAAAATGTTTTTGTAATACTGCAAAAACATAAACGTTTCGACTCCCCCACTTGTTAACGGAGAAATGTCACGCAATTTGCGCACCTGTGCGACCGCGCGAGTACACCTCCGAGATGTAGGCCTATTAATAATGCGAAAGAAAGTAAAGAAATCTTACGAGGAAAACCGTCCCATTTTTAAAAATGAAATTAACCTCAACAGAAATTCACTGATAAGAAAAGACTGTGAAGAATGCAGCAGTAACCCAAAGCCCAGCTGGGGCATGATTAAACATAGTACTCTGTTTATGTGATTAAAACAGCCGAGAAAATAGCAAACTCATGACCGTCGTGTTCGAGATAAACTCTGACTAATTCATCAAGTCACTCGCGTACGCCTGGCTTTAATCATGCACTTTTTCCGCTTTTTTTTTAAAGCGGTACATTTTGTGGAATTAGCATTTGTTTTTTTTTGCATAAGTAAATTAATCCTGTGGTATTCATTTACTGTTACTGAACAAATAAGCGGCCCGTATAATCTGGTCGTTAATAATTTTTGAAATTTATATTTTTGTATATACTTAGTATTATCAGTTGGCAAAGTGTATTTAAAAACTCTTATAATAAATTATAAAGTGACTGAATAACAGAGTTAAACCTGTTTGTCAGTTTACTGTTAGACTTTGCTTCAGGCTTGCGGTCGCACCTGAGCCCATGTTTATAAGGGGGAATTTGAAAATGTTTTTTGTTAAAAATATCTAAATAATTCTTCCTTTGGCTTCTGCCTTGTTTTTAACCTTGAAATCAATTTATGAGTTAAACGTATGGAGTCTGCGTTTCCTTTTTAGTGCTTGCAGTGCTATGCTCGAAGTTGTTTGCAGTCGCGAATATAGATTTGCTTTTATAATTCACAACTTGGTGTAACTTGGAATCATGTGTGTGATTGTATTTTGCATACCATTTAATAATAGATAATATATTACTTCAACATGTAATATTGTCTTGACGTTTTACTCATATAGACTAACCTTTTTACACATGTTTATGTTTTTTTTACACATCTTCTCTTCTCCATTATCACATGTTTTACGAACTTTATAAGGAGAATTACAGATTATATTATGTTTCTTATCAGTCGTCAGTCTTGTTTACCCACTATTTTCTCAGTCCATTTTCTAATACGTTCTCAAATAAGGTGTTAAAATATCGGTGTGGAGAACCATACATGACTTCTGTGTTATAAAATTTATATTTAAAATAATTTTCGAAATGAAATATTTTCATAGAAACTACTTCTTTCTTCAGAAGTACTGTGGTCACTAACGTATACCACCTCACGTTAGCTCACTCGACTTTCACTGATGATGGCAGTCGATGGCACTGCGGAAACGTCTCATTTTGCAGAAAACATTGGACCACGGCCAAACAGCCCGGGAAGAAATTTTAACAACAAACTACTTCTTTGTTGCCGATAACGTAGTACACATATAACAAATTGTCCCCTCCCCCTCCAACTATAATTTTCATTTATAGAAAATTATCCCCTCCCCCTTCAACTACCATTTTTATTTATAGATATTTCATGTACCTTTCTACAGTGGATTATTATGACCTTCTTTTCAGGATACTTTATTTATCAAACTTATGTATTTTACTCTTCTTAAAACATAAAACGGTGCAATAAACTACCCCTTCCCCTTAACCGATCTTCACCAAAATTATTAGGCCTTGAGTTCTCTACAACTCAAGTACATAGGCAAAAGATTACTTGGTTCTGTTTGAAATTGCGGCAGTTATCGTTCGCCATATAAAAAATTCTACACACAGACACTTTTCGGAAAATGACTTTTCTTCATATGTTGAGGGTAGTACAATCAGAATCAGCCCTTACCTCGAACACTATTTTTTTCGCTATCACCATACTTCCATTTCCTTATGGAAATGGAAGTAAAAAGTACAGTATACATATCAGTAATACCTACTACTTCGTACAAATTAATACTTGCTAGTTCATTTCAAGCTGTAGGCGTAGTTTTGTACCTGTAGCTGTACTAGTAGTTTTGTTTTGAGCGGATCGTGATAACGTACGGCACGCCAGTTTGGCCTGCGTTTTGTGTAAACAGTTGTCACCAGGCTAATAGTGCTACGAACGATGACATTCATTACTAGACATCATCGACGATTAGACGAAAATTGGAGGACCATGTGAAAATTGATAACGTTGCGTTTGTCTTGGAATATTGAATAAAATTGGAACTTTAAAGCTGAAACCTGTGTATTGAGCTTTACTGAAAATTGACTTTCAGAAATTGTTTTACATGGTGTGTGAAACTGATCGTGTTTTGATAGTTAACCGCTTTAGGCTGAGGGAAAATCGAAGACGTTTGTTAAAATTGCGTTTACTAAATAATTACTGAACTCTGTATTCTGTGGTGACGTGCCGTGAATAAGCTTTGTACACTGCGAAGTAGAGTAGGTGAAACTCATGAGTCAGCGTAAACGTGCACGCGCTCTCACATTCCCGATAACTACCTATTAATGTAGAAATCTCTAGAAGGTTCTTATCTTTTTACACTACTGGCTAGGCTGGGTGATTGGCTAGGCTGTTTGAAAACAGCGTGGGTAGAGTCCAGTCTGTCAGTTGTATTTCATTTATACAAGCGATTGCAACCAGCATTAACGGAGTTTATCTGAGTGCAGTATAATGGATAGTGCTGATTAGTGACTTTCATTGTTTGTTGTTTATGGTGGTTATTGGATATTATTGGATAAAACGTATAATTAGACGGACTAGTGAAAAACGAGTGTATAGAAGTGAAATAGAAAATTTGACTTTAGCTTCTGTAAAGATTAACAACTTATTCTACTGAAAGGTCCGCAATCCATAAATATGCTTTGCCTGCAATTTATTATGTATTATCTCAGTCAAAATTCTCTCTTAAGGCGCTAATAATATTGCGAACTGAAGGCCTTTTTTATTTTTCGTTTAAAGAATGACAATAAAAGACTTTGAAAAATCAATTCAACAGTTATCCAACTTTGTTTCGTCGGAGAAAATAAATAATCTTGAATTACTAATACTGAAACAAATACCGTACAGTGTAAGGCAGAATTTCTTGTGCTAAAGCGGCAAAGAGCCTATTGTTCTATTGTTTTATAGGGGTTCCTTTACTAGTGCGAACGATCTCATTTCCATTCAAATAGGGTATTTTTCTTGCATCAGCAATTTTATCTCTTGGGACAATTGCTGTAAACTCTCTTAATTAGCGAGTTCAAGCCAGTTAAAATTTAATTACGTTTTTCTCATTATCAGGAGTGTACATGTGGTGAAACACAGTTTATAAATTTGAAGAGAATTCAAGAGTAATTCCATTTTCCTATATTATATCTCTTATAATATAACATAATATTATATTATTTATATATTTTATAATGACTTTACCTCAAGATGTTTTCTTCCTATTTGGAACGTGTTTCGGGAAGCCTTGTGTTCCCATCTTCAGCCTTCCTAATTTTGAGCCTTGTGAGGTATTTGTGTGTTGGCTGGTTGTTGCTTTGGTTTCCTATTGGTCTCTGGTGCTTTAAATTGGTATTATTGTGTGTGATTGTGGTGTATATATTAGTATTTTGTGTATTTGCTATGTTGAGTGCTTTGAAAATTGTGTCATGTTTTGTATTGATTTGTATTTGTTCAGGCATTAGTTTGTTTTATATTTTATGTTTGTATATTTGTAAATTTTCCCAAATGTTCATTATGGTCCCTTTGTGTGGTATGTGTTTTATTAGTGTCATATTGGTTATGTTTGGGAATTCATGTCCAGTGTTTCTTGCATATGTGCCCAAATTAGATTTATATATTTCTGGTTTTTTGTATGCGTTTAGGTGTTCAAAATAACGTTTTTTCAGCTGTTTTTTTGTTTGTCCTATGTAACATTTATTGCAATCTTAGCATTCAATTTTGTATTATATTATTTTATTTTTTTATATTAAATCTATTTTATTCATTCTAAGAAGTTGTGTTTAATCGTATTCTTTATACTGTGTATAGTAACATGCTGTAAGCATTCTGAATTTAAATTTGTTCAGAGGAGTTCGGTAAGCTTTATTGCATGTGCATGTGTGCCCAAATTAGATTTATATATTTCTGGTTTTTTGTATGCGTTTAGGTGTTCAAAATAACGTTTTTTCAGCTGTTTTTTGTTTGTCCTATGTAACATTTATTGCAATCTTAGCATTCAATTTTGTATTATATTATTATACAATATTATTATATTTTTTATATTAAACCCATTTCATTCATTCTAAGAAGATGTGTTTAATCGTATTCTTTATACTGTGTATAGTAACATGCTGTAAGCATTCTGAATTTAAATTTGTTCAGAGGAGTTCGGTAAGCTTTGTTATTTCCATAAAATCAAAATCAGTTTGTATTTCTAACTGAGCAGTGGTGTAACTTTATTAATAGTATAGTATGATACTGTGATAACGTGCTCAAATACATATTAGTGAAGTGCTAAAATACGTATAAGTGTTACTATGGTAGTGGAGATCTAGGTGCCAGTAGTGTAACTACGAGAGCGCGGTCTCTCCCCAGCCAAACAGCCATGAAGACACACCAAAACGTTGTAGGAAAATTTAAATTGTCCCCCATCCATATTTACCAAAAACTCCCTAACTTCAGAACTCGCTCACTATTTTGAGTGAAGCATATTTATTATTATATCAATTTCAATATTAGATGATTTTTCAATTATGGGAAAAATTAAAAAATCACGATTCCGCTACTATTTATTTAGTGATAATATAATAATTGTACACCACACAATCATACAATAAACACTATAAATTGGAAACATTCGAATTTGGGATACAGTTACTTTTAATATGACATCCTGCTGGATTTTCTCTTTTTTTTCACATTTTTGATCCCTTGTTTTGACTCATTGTGAAATTCCCAAAACTTGACACTATATTCAGATGTCAGTTAAAACTTTTTTTAATTTGATACCCAACATGGAAGTTTTGCGAATTTATAAAATATTCACTCACTTCTTGGGCTCCCCCACAGAGAACTAATCAATGGACCAGAAAGACCTAAGGATAGCTACCTGGAATGCCAACGGTATCCAGAACAGAAAGCAAGAAATAGAATTATTCCTCAAGGCACAAGACATTGATATATGTCTAGTATCAGAGTCTTAACAAATCAGTCATGCTTAAAAATAAATGGATACCAGGTATATCAAACAATTCATCCGGATAATAAAGCCAAAGGAGGAAGTGCTATCATTATTAAGAATAGGATTAACCACTATGAGGAGTGTCACCTTCAGACTGCAGAAATCCAACTCACTGTAGTTGGAATCAAATCCACCAAGCAAAAACTAATCGTTGGTGCGATATACTGTCCTCCAAGACACAACCTAAAGGAGTTAGATTACAAGAAATTTATATTACACCTAGGTGAGAGATTCATTGTAGGCGGAGACTACAATGCTAAACATGTAGATTGGGGATCCAGATTAACAACAACTAAAGGTAGCGAGCTTAATAAAGCAATACAAGAAACAGGTTGTAGCTTCCACAGTACAGGCAAACCTACTTACTGGCCCACAGATCCTAATAAAATTCCAGATCTATTAGATTTCTTCATATCAAGGAGGGTCTCGCAGAACTTTATTGATATCGAGGAGAATTTTGATCTTGACTCTGATCATTCAGCAGTAATACTGACGCTGAGTGAAAGGATAATAAAAAAAGTAAACAAACCAAGCCTAGTTAACAAAACTACTGATTGGGAAAGCTTCAAATTAGAACTTGAAGGCAAGATACAACTAAATGTCCAGTTGAGAACTAAGCACCAATTAGAAATAGAAGCCGAGAAGTTTAATTATAATATTCAAACTACAGCCTGGAACAGTACGAGAGAAATCACCCATGGAATTGTTGCTAACAACTATCCTAGAGAGATCAGAGAACTTGTCAAAGAAAAGAGGAGAGCTAGAAGAAAATGGCAACAGACTCGTGACCCAAATGATAAAACTGTACTTAACAACAAATCGCAACAACTAAAGCGTGTAATACAGAAGTTAAAAGAAGCATCAATAGCTTCCTACTTGGAAAATCTAACAGCAGATGCAGATACAGAGTACTCGTTGTGGAAAGCAACGAGGAAGCTTAAAAGGTCGATCGCTCAAGTACCACCTACTAGAAAAAGCGACGGTACATGGGCTAGAGATAATAAGGAAAAAGCTGAAGCGTTTGCTGAACATCTAGCTGACATTTTTAAGCCAAATAATACCCAGTCTGATACAGAGTTAGATGAAGATACAAATCATGAAGAGGAGGACATTCAACTGGTCACCCCAAAAGAGGTAGCTAAGGAGATCAAGATAAACTTGAACCCCCGAAAATCACCTGGCTTTGACCTCATTACAGGTGAGATCTTAAAGCAGTTACCTAAGAAAGGGATTGTTATGCTTACATATTTATTCAATGCGGCACTTAGGCTAAAGCATGTTCCTAGTGTCTGGAAGGTGGCAGAAGTTATTATGCTACGTAAACCAGGCAAACCGCCAAATGAGGCCAAATCATATCGGCCCATATCACTGTTGCCAACTATATCAAAGCTTTTTGAAAAACTTCTGTTGCAAAGGCTAAATCGAGTAATAGAGAGAAAAAAGCTGATACCAAATCATCAATTCGGGTTCAGACAAAAACATTCCACAATAGACCAAGTACATAGAATAACAGACATAATAGAGAAAGCACTAGAAAAAAAGCTAATCTGCTCGAAAATCTTCCTCGATGTGGCTCAGGCCTTTGATAAAGTTTGGCATAAAGGTTTAATACATAAACTTAATAAAATGCTACCAAAACAATATGCTGACGTGTTAAAATCATATATATCGGAAAGATTATTTAGAGTCAAACAGGAAGATGACTATTCTGAGCTAAGAGAAGTGAGGGCAGGTGTGCCCCAAGGGAGTGTTTTGGGGCCCATCCTCTACTTGTTGTTTACATGTGACCTGCCGCAGCTAGAGAATGTGTCTGTTGCTACTTTCGCTGATGACACAGCTATAATGGCGATTGGTTCGACCTTAGGTGAAGCTACCAACATGCTTCAAGGTGCTAGTGATCAGATACAGCAGTGGACTAGGAGATGGAAAATTAAGCTTAATGAACTGAAATCTGTCCATATCAATTTTACAAACAAAAGGATAGAGAACAGTCTCCAGTTACCTTAAATGGTGTTGTAGTACCATATGCAAACACTGCCAAATATTTGGGGATGACCCTAGATACAAAGCTACGATGGAAAGAGCACATCAGAAAAAAAAGGACGGAGCTTGGTCTCAAATATAGACAACTGTATTGGCTCTTGGGACGAAATTCTCAGTTGTCAATATACAACAAAATTCTGATATATAACCAAATTCTGAAACCAATTTGGCTTTATGGAATTCAACTGTGGGGTTGTGCGAAAGAAACGAACATTAGATGTATTCAAACCTTCCAGAATAGAGTGCTACGGAACATGGTAAATGCTCCATGGTACATCAGAAATAGTGATCTACATCGAGACCTTAGGATCCCTGATGTCGCCAGTGAAATTAAAAGGTTTGCTGCAAAGCACGAATCTAGATTACACCAGCATATCAATGTAGAAGCTATTCAACTGCTTGACAACGCCAATACAGTGAGAAGGCTGAAGAGAACTAAAACTTTTGAATTAGTGTAGTGCAGTGTGTGCAGAAATCTAGAAAGTAATATATAGTACACCAGTGGGTGACTGTATAAGTAACTTAAAAACATTAGATGTAAATTGATGGTTGGTCTTTTAGACCAGTTTCAATAAAAAAAAAAAAACTTCTTGGGCTCTGACGTCCATAAATTTTGAAATTTAAAATAATGAACACCACACCAACCTAAATGTTTATAGTAGTAACATCTTTTTTTTAATTTTTCTAGGATTTTATAGGAGTCAAATTTTGTCTTCTTTCGTATTCTCCTTTCCGCTTAAAATTTGTATTACAAAATTCGAGTTAGTGACTATGGAGACAGAGGATCGGTGTAATACTGATATCGCTGTAAAAATAATAACATGGATTAATAATCGTCATAAGGTCATTTTCATTAACATAATTTGATCAAATTTAATTATGAATTACGTACTTATTCTTAAGCAAATAAGATGAACCTTATGAACTCAGGGTTGTATCGTACAACTATGTTTAGAGGTATTATTCATTAACCCAACGAACCGACTGTTTTTAGAATTTTGTCATTTGTCAAAACAATTTATATAAACCGGTAACGAACCACGTTCCACTTTAATTTATAAGAATTACTTTATGGTTATCAAATTTCTTTATGGTTGCTGTTTTTAGCTGAATTAAAGAGAAAATGTTTTGCATTGAAGTTACTGAAAGTAATGTGAGAGCTTAAAGGATTTAAAACGACTTTCTTGATTACATTTTACAATCAGACGCTATGAATGTATGTTTGTCTAACCGGTAATGATTCAGTGGAAGTACATTACACCGTCCCCACCGCCTCCGAAATAAAAGCCCAATACGAGAATTATTCATAGAGTATTTGCTTTCAATTGGATATCAGAGCGATGAACTTTGTATAATAAACCGTTTAAATTTTTTCACATTTTTTTGAAGCTGTAAACTTTTTACGATGGGCACGAATAATAACTAAACTCAAGGGATCAAGGTTGTCTGTACTACGCAGCTGTTACGGCAAGCTAACAATAGGCCTATAGTCAATTTATACGTTTCATGTGTATTAAACGTTAGCGGTTTCCACTTAGGCGCATTACTAATTATTGATTCTTGGGCAGTACTTCTTTTAATTGGCAGCAAAGTTTGTTTACCCAGTTTACTCGTACCTGTTTAACTTAAGGAATACGTAAACTTAATTTGCAATTATTTTACTAGCGACCGTGAATCATTCCGAAGTTCTGTTACATTAACTAGATTCAGGTTCAAAGAATTTATGTAGCTTGTGACAGAATCTAGTGCCATCTTCAGGGCAATTTTAGACGAAGTGCTGTGGGGCCTGCCTGTCGTAGGTACTCGTCTAGAACTGTCCTCAAGGTGACAATAAATTCTGTTTAAACGTGGTACAAATTTTTAAGCTGTGTCCGGTTTGTTCGCCGAATCATTGCAAGACCTTTTTAAACTGTGTCCGGTTTATTAGCCGAATCATCGCTAACCTTTTTTTAATGTTTTAATGTACAATTAATTTCGGTATGCATGTTGTAAAAATTGAATAACTGACGAACAGAAAAAAATGAATAACTGAAACTAGTGATGAATTCGTTATAGTTTACACGAGGTTTTGTTATAAAACAACCCCAATATTCAAGTCGAAGATCATTGTCGCGAGTCCGAATATTGGCTACGTGAGTGTGTGGGTAAGTCGTTTATCCTTGTGGCAGTCTGGTTCCATCAAGCGAAATGCACATTACCCTACTTATATCGTGACCTAAATCGATTTTAAATACACCGCCTTCCGTTATCCGTCAAGTGTCGGAAACAGGACCCTGTCAGTACGTACGTGTATTCAGATTTCTATCATTAAATTCAGGAATTAAGTACTACATATTGTCCTGTTTTTATTATGTCGAGAGGAAAAATGAGTACATAATCTTGTGTATCAATGGACAGAAATCTACTCTTAAAACAATACTGTACTTCATTATTTTGCTAATAGTGTGAAATAAAACAAATACAATGTCTGTAAAACTTAGGTTTATATTATTTATTGTTTAAATATTTCGGCGATGGACAGCTAAAGTTAACTCGAGAATATTACTTCAATGAAATGTTCATGTGACTGCATTGCTTTATGCAGATGACAAGGTAATGATACAGAAAAGAGACCAGTTACAGCGGGTAATATTTATGTTCAATAGCACCATGCAGGACTATGGGCTACAGATCTCTGCTACAAAATCTAAAACGATTGCATTTCACGGCAGGTATCCTATAAGAACTAAGACAGTCGTGAATAGTCAGATTTTGGATCAGGTTAGTCATTTTAATTACCTGGGTTGTAATATCTCATATGGAACTGATATGATTTGGGATTGTAAATTTAAACTCATCTGTGTAACAGTTCACATGTATTAATTTATTTTAAATTGAAGCATTAAAGAAAACTAAACTTGTTTTCGTGATTTTCACTCGTCAATTTATTTAAAAAATAATATACCACGACAGCTGTTTCGGCACACAGTGCCTTCTTCAGATGGTAAAAGCTGAAGAAGGCACTGTATGCCGAAACAGCTGTCGTGGTATATTATTTTTTAAATAAATTGACGAGTGAAAATCACGAAAACAAGTTTAGTTTTCTTTAATGCTTTAATATAATGGATTTTCATCAAGTAAAGGCCTCCAGTATAAATTATTAATTTATTGTTATTTTGGAGTGTTAGTGGTCTCAAATATTTCTACTAGTAATTTTATACAAACCATTATGTTGTATTTGGTACTGACGAGCGCTTTCGGCAGTCAAGCCATCTTCAGGTCATTTACCAACCTCAGGTTGGTATTTAAGGTTTTATTAAATTTAATTTTAAGGTTGATTTTATTTAAGTTAATTTAACGTTGGTAAATGACCTGAAGATGGCTTGACTGCCGAAAGCGCTCGTCAGTACCAAATATAACATAGTGGTTTGTATAAAATTACTAGTAGAAAAAAAAAGTTTACATGTACCTGAAAAATAAAACACGGTAGGATATCCGAATGAAATTTTATAAAACTGTGGCTGTCCCCACTTTCCTGTATGTTACTGAGACATAGATTCTTGGTAAAAGGGAAGTGCAGAGGATTCAGGCAGCCGAAATAAAATTTCTAAGAGGGACGCAAGGTTGTTCTCTCTTGGATTGGAGAGGATACTTGAATCGCATGCCTGATATCCGTCTACCTGTGGCTGCCTTGGGTTATCACCCTACTGGAAAGAGAGATTTCGGTAGACCGAGAAGGAGATGGGTTCCGGAATAGGTCTAAGGCCTAGTCCTTGAAGTGGTGATGATGACGATTTATTGTTTAAAAAGTCTGTAAAATTATGGACCGTACATTACAGTAACAATGGTGTGTGACGTTTGCGTCTTCTTGCACTTGATAGTTTCTTTTGTTTTCTCTACGGCTTATTAGCTTTTTTACGTCGGCAGATTCATCTTCATATGCACTCACTGAGTCAGTAGTAAATCACTCTTTACATACGCTTATTGTCTTCTAATTTCAAAGGAGCTTCTCATTTTGTCTATCTGCAACCACTCGCTACCTTCTCCGGATCACTCGAATCGTCAGCTTGATGTTGTTCTGCTGTCTAATTGCTGTAACAGTCTGACGGTTTAGTGGGTGACGGATAATCGGATGATTGTGTCTCTACCAATTTTACGCTTTCGTGTTTATTTACGCGTAATCACTGATAATAACGTTTCCCAAGGTTAGGTGAAACCGTTGTCACCTAACCTCACAAATGAAAACAACACGTATTTTCGCTTTGCATTAAATATAGGACAATTTACAATTAGTATAGTAAGTTACACTTCTTCTTTTCCACATCGTAATATACTGATACAATCGCATATTATATAAAACAACAAAAATATACTGCAGGAATGGATAAATGTACAGTTCCGATGCTACTAAATAGGTTTTGTTTATTTACTTGTCACTATGGTAATTAATTCTGGTCTCCATGGTGTTTTTGACATCTTTGGTGTGAAGTTCCGAAGAGGCGATATCTTTATTCATGAAACGTAATATGTTCGTATGAACAGTATACTGGTAAGGTCCCTGAGCTGTAGAACACGCTCAGACTTTCACAATTTTTTCAAAACGGTGTCTTCCATTTTGGGTCGTGGGACCGCTAAAAATAAAATATTCAAAGCAGACACTACATTCGAATTTGGGTTAACATCATTCCCTTTAGTCTGATGTTCGGGCATGAATTTTTACAATTTTTCCAAAATTTGAATGCTTTCATGGGCTTCGGTGTCCAAAAATTCTTTAATTTTCAAGCTCGAATACTATATTCAGATTGTGGTTAATATTCTGTTTAATTTGATACCCCACATGGATTTGTTCAATTTTTTTCAAAACTTTTGGCGCAATTTTTGAGCACTGGTGCCTCAAAATTTAAAGTTTTTTCACAAATCTGAACAGCATATTCAGATGTGGTTAAAATTTTCTTTAATTTCATACCCGACATGGCCATGACGTGGTTCTTTCAAAATTTCGACCCCACATTTGTGTCCTTTCCCACCCTATTTTTTGGGGGATCAATGTTAAAAACAATAGGGCTTTGTAGGTTAAAGGTATGGACACATCCCAGATTTCATGAAAATTGTTTAGTGCATTCAAAAGTTATCGCGAGTCATACCCTAAATAGACAAATACAGAGACAGACAACTGCCAAATGGTCGAGTTAAAACTGGTTCAGTAACCCCTAACTAACAAATCACCTGATTTTCTGTGACAGAAAATTTTGATTAAATAATGAAAAATTAAGTGAATTAATTTACACTTAAAGCAGACTTGTTAATTATGTTATCTTTGTTTTACTTATGTAAATTACAAGTCATCTTACTGCGTACACGATAGATTCTGTAATGTACGTGAACAGAATTTCATCACTGTAACAGCGACGTTTACTGAGCCGATTTATCCTGAATAAAACGATTTATTATTTTTTCTCTTGTACTATTCGTCCACTCGTGTTCAGTCAGCTCTTAAGTGGTAAGCGTCATACTGTCCCTTTATTAAATTCTATTCAAAAGTGTAGTTAAGTCAGCGAAATTGCGGTGGCAGTGTTTTGTGATGATGAGTTGGTAACACATAACAATGTGCCGTTTTTATTGGCGGCGTAAAGCGTTGTGCAGTGTCAGCGTTACTCAAGTAGGCCTACTACACCCACTCAGCACTACGCAGCACAGCTGTGGGCCTCAACTGTTTGTGTACGCTCTAGTCACTCTTGTTATTAAACATTCGCGTATAGAAACAATGTTTTCATTTTTTTATCTAATAGGATTTTCTAATGAATATAGTATAACTCAGTAAAAAAATACATTATATAATCATATACTTTTTAATATTTGTGAAACTTGAGTTAGTTTCCGTGCTAAAAAAATAATTAATTTTTTTATAGTTAAAATATAATCAAGTGGCCAAACGTTTGTGCTGATGTGTACAAATGGCGACCTTGGATCAGATTTACTACACCATTTTACTCTATAAGAGAACGATGCAAATTGCTTTTGCATGGAGAACGAGAGACAATATTAATATATTTCGTTATTTTTTTTAGCATTTTGATATTTTTTATTTGTTTTGACTTAGTCACATTAGACGAATTAGTATTAATTAGTAAAATATAAATATAGTAAATATACATATAGTAAAATATTAATATAGTATAATTAGTAAAATTCTTATGTAGTATAGTGAATGGTAGACGTATTGAGAGGACAGAACAGAGGTTAATTCACACCTTTGTGTTGGTTTTCGGTTGTTAAGACGTGGTCCGTTGTTGACTGTTTCGACTACACCTGCAGTAGTCCTTCTTTAGGGTTGTCTTAATTTTGAAAATGGACCGTGACGGAAATAACCAAAGCGAGAGCGAGAGTTTCCTGCCATATTTTATCAGTCGTTTTTAAAATCACCACGAGTGTATCATTACAGAAATTAATAATATTAGAGGCAATTTAAATGGATGCACTCATATAGTGCGACAAACAGTAGAAAATAATTACGAACAGGGAATTGAGACACATGAGTTTTTATTGATTTTCTGCAAGCTTTTGAGAGGCTGAAGAGAAACAGGGTAATAAGGGATATAAAATCGTTGGAAATGACGAGGAAGTTAACAGTACTGATTGAAACGACAATGAAAGGCTCAAGAGTAAAAGTAAGAGTAAACTGGGGAGATGTATAGAAAAGTGGAGATGAGGAGGGGAATAAATCAAGGTGAGGAGATGTCAATATTATTTTGGAGAGTACAATGAGAGGAGTGTAGAATATAAGGCACGACAGCGCACGAGGCGGTGCAAATATTGGCATACGTGGATGACATGGCGGTAACAGCCTTGAGGAGATGGTAATAGGGACAGAAGACGGGTGCGTGACAGAGTTTAGATGTTAACGTGAATAAAACAAGATTTATGTCAGTTGGATAAAAGAGGAGAGGATCAAACGGTAGGATTGTAGAATATG
The DNA here is from genome assembly GCA_034769895.1 of Magicicada septendecula. Classification (NCBI taxonomy): domain Eukaryota; kingdom Metazoa; phylum Arthropoda; class Insecta; order Hemiptera; family Cicadidae; genus Magicicada; species Magicicada septendecula. The sequence continues at coordinate 274,091,481 of CM068371.1, forward strand.
AGATTATAGATTCGAGGGAGTGAGGAGTCTCAAGTACTTAGAAACAGTGATTAGAAACAAAAATGAGAGATCAGAAATTATGCATAGTATTCGAGCGGGGTATAGCGCGTAGTAAAGAAGCAAGAATGTCAGAGACTTAGCAGGACCAGTAAAGTGCGCAGAACACTGATTAGACAGGTGGTGACTATGCAAAAGAGTCAAGGGGAAGCGAAAAGATTGACGATATTTGAGAGAATGCTGATAAGAGGGATATAGGCCTAGAAGCTAGAGTATATAGGCTATGAGATAAGGAGGTGGAGGAGAAATTCGTGGTAGAGGATGTTGAGAAGATAATTAAAACACAGCGAAGGAAGTGAAGACAAGAAGACCAACCACTTTTAATTAATATTACGGCATGGAGACGACAGATTTAGAGACAAAGATTAGTTGGGAGGATCAGGTCATAAAGAATGTCAAGGGAAAGGTCGTGAGAGGGGGGGCGATGAGAGGTATAAACTGGTGAAGATGTTGGACGCGGCCGAGTTGGACGGAAGACTGTGACGAATGGGAGTGAAGTCTCACTACCACTGAGACGTCACAGAGGAATCAAAAGAGCGGTATTCCGCAACGAATGTAAAAACTTAATGATGACGATAATGATTGATCATGTCAGTTGAGTCATGAGAACTGAGTTTTCCTTCCTTTCCTTTTCCTGGCGTTACAACCCATCGTGGGTTTTAGCCTGCTCAATGACTTTCTTCCATTCCGCGCCCTCTCATTACACATCCAGGTAATCTCAATTTGTCAGGTAATCCTCTCTATTCTCCTCCTCTCCTCCATTCTCCATTACTCCTCTATTCTCCATTACTATGTATACTACATTTCTCCTATTCTGTCTGTCTAACAGGGGCTTCTCTCCTTGTTAGCTGTCTATAATAGTATCAACTTTAATGAACTAGGAAAATAACACAACTTCTCCTTAAATTGTTTTTCAGCGACATTTTTCCTTTCTATACGATTCACATCCAATAGCCAAACTTTGTAGACTTTTTATTACAAATGTAAACACTGCAGCTCTGCTATATTCCTTAGATTCGTCCTCCATAATAGAAACCTGACTATAGGAATTGAACACTGACCTCGAGATGCACCGTGGACAAACAACTCGTTTTGAGGCTAACAAAATGTTCAATGTGCATGCGCACAACAGTCTTGTGCAGTGTTTCATAGTGTGGACATCGGCTGCAACAAGACTGGCGAGACCAACGGAAGCATGTGTGTGACAGAGACAGACGTAATGAGTAAAGTCAGACAATACACTGTTATTGAGTTGTCTCCCCTCGCTCCTCTCGAGACAACGTAAGTGCGGGTAATTCATTCGCTGGGTCTGCGCAGCTCAGCAACCAAGAAAGGATGTCACATTTCTATCGAGTTCTGTCTATTTGTTACCATTCGTCTAGATTTTTTTCGCATGGCTTCGTTACCGTCTCTTCCGTCAGTAATCAATACTACTAATCATTTCCTTTCACTTTTTGTGGTTATTTTGTTAGTAACCAAATCTTACTCGTTGTCACCAGTCGTCGTATACTAAGTTTTCTGTATGTTTATTTGTAAATCCCAATCTTCAAATCCCATTAGCTTTGAACAAGGACAACGTAGTCGTCGGAAAATTACAGAGTGTAAATTAGTGCATTCGCCAACTTTGCACCCGTGCTGTTCCAAAATTTCTGGACTACTTTCGGGAACCGTGAGCTACAATTATTAAACTAACCTAACTTTTTTTGCACGAAGTCGGATATACGCAGCAGGCTTGCCCCGGCCTTTATTTACTTCGAAAAACCCAGATGTTTTACCATATTTTTACGATATTCTAAAGGTCGGTTATTTGTACCAATTTTGACATTTGAGAATGTTGCAGATCAACGGTTAGTCGGTTACATAAGGTCATCCTAGTCATATTATCATCACTCTAACTTCGTCTTAAATACGTATTACAATTTTTATTTGATTAAGTGTAGACGTAATTTCACTTAAATAAGAAGATATATTTGCTGACTGTTCGATTAGTTCAAATCAGCGAACTAGTAATGCGTTTGTTAAAACCGATTACTCACAGTGCATTATTTTGTGCTTCCTACTGAGCGCGTAATTTACTGTTTCTGTTTCATGATGTTGTTTCGTTGTATTTTGTAATTTTATTTTTGGTATTCGCAATGAGCTGCATGAATCATATTATAATAATCTGTTGCGGGCATAGGAACGCAAAGTTACGTAACTATACTTAATGCTGTAACGTCACAGAACGTTCCATAAAGGAAATTATTTGCATAGTAATTTATCATAAGAGGAAAGTGAGGTGAACAGTATCGAACCCAAGTAATCCAAAAAATTTTGTAATATTGTCCGATAGTTAATATCATCAACATGAAAAAACGACAAAGACTATGACTAAGACTCAAACCCCATACATATTATTTAAGTGAAGAACAGTGTAAAACTAATAATATACTATAAGAGAACCAGATAATCTCAGAAATGACCAAAATGAGGCCATTACATATTAAGAAATGTAACTCTGAATAGGGTATAAAAAACTATTTATTGTGAATTAATGGACAAGATCCATTATTATACTTTGTAATATAAATAAAATAAATGTATTAAATGATTTGAATACGCCATTAAAAAGGATATAAATTAAAATAAAAAATATATAAATGTTATGACAAAAAATATTAATGTGTTGGATTTGAGACCAATCACTCAGATCTTATGTGAAAATTAATTATTATAGAATTAATATAAAAACTATATGTAAATGTCAATTAGACAGAGATAAACAAATTATCTTAAATAGAGAAAGCTGTAAATTGATTAGAAATCAATTAAAATAGTCAAAAACAGTGTTAACTGAAAACATGTGATGAACCTATAAAATGGTAATATTTATGAATTTAATGTTGTCAAAATGCAACCAAATTGTATTCTAAAGTTGAAATACAAGATAATGTAACTATACTTATATATATGACCACCTAAAACAATTTAACAGTCATGTTATGAAACTATTTACCTATACCATACCAGGCTGAGGCCAAAAAACAATCACAAAAATAGTCATATTTGACAGAATGATTGCAGAATATTAGAAAAAATAAAGGGAAAAGGTACAATCCTATAATTTACATGAGAAACATACCTGCTCAGTTGAAAGCAAGCTTAATTCTTAAAGAATTTGAAATATAAGAGTGAAATTTGTCACACCAAGAAAACAAATCATTTATGCAAAACAATATGATGCTAAGTAATCTTACAGTAAAAATAAAAAGTATCAGGATAAACCAGGTATTACCAAAGATAAACAATATAACAAACTCTCAGTGAATACCCAAAAAATCCCATATATGATACCGAAAAAGACAAATTATTGTAAAGAACCAGTGACAAAAAACCTAGGCCATATGTAATGCCTACACAAAACTGAACTTATTTATATGTTATATGTGTTAATATGTGTTTATTTTGTTATGAAAATATAATTATGTTATGCATTAATGTTATAGCAAGAACCAAGCAACTTCATAACATTTTAGTAAGTAGAAAATTAGAATTTTGTGAAAACATTCCAAGGTAAGAGTTGTATTTTATGTTATTTTATTAGATTTAATTTGTTCAAAACCAATCGTAATTAGTATCATTATATTCAGCTGAAAGCAGAGAATCCAAAAATAGTAATGACATGCAAATTGTAAGTAGTTATGTAAAATTGTTTGACAAATACCAGAATAATTTTAGTAATATCCTTAGTGTGAAGAATAAGAAGTTTTTGTTCTAAAGCTTCTACGGAAGTCAAATTTGTTCTATGATGTTCCATTTGATTATTCTCGAACGTTCTAGAAGGAATTTTTACACAAATACACCGGAAGTTCATGTCAAAAAATTAAAACAATGAGCCTTACAGAGTATAAAAGGAAGACGAAATTTGACCAAAAAACACTTTATGCTTTGAATCCAGAAGAGACACATCACCCACGAAACTGATCATCACATCCGAGGCGAAATCGAAGAACGAGAATTCGACACGAGAACACAGAAAGGCTTTTCCCGTACATGACAAAATACTGACTTAACCTCTACAAGGAGTATACGCCAAAGTGTTGTTGAATAGAGCAGCAACACGCCATATTTAATAGAACGCACACAGCCAGAATACTAGCGGCCCTGAAAAGGACCGAATTTTAATAGAGAGAATCAATTCTGCTGGTATTTGCTAAAGACAGACTGACTTTGACAACATTCCCAAAACGATTTACTGACACGAGCCTTTCTACATGAGTCTGGAACTAGCGCTGTGACGGCCGAATCGAGAAACCACGCAGACAGCTGATCGCCACCGCCAGAATTCAAAGCATAGACACAGTGCGAAACTTATTTCAATCGTGCGGAGTTTTAAGAACCGTTATTTGACTTATAAATAATTATCAGTGCACGAGGAACGTATACACGAAGAGGCAAGATTGAAAACGTCCCCAAGAGAAGTGTCCAGTGCAGGAAATAATTAGTTAATTACCCACCGGAACGTGAATTGTTCAAAAGTTAAAATCATTTTTACCTGGTATCCATTGTCACACAATTGTACTACACATGTCACACACCTTCAAATCACACAATTTTTGTAAAGTATCCTATTGATTTGTCTTGGTAGTTCAAAGGAGTCACGTCCTGAGTATAAAGATTTTTCATACACTGAACTCATGCTATTCAACTCAGTAAGAAAATATAATATTAGCCGATACTTAATTGAAAAACTTGTCAATAAATATTTTTGTAACTCTGCAATTTTGTTAATTCGAGTGTTAGTCCTTCAGACGATTTTTTTTAAAGTTCATTAAACATACGTTATTTTCAATTCAAACTGTCTTGTTCACATTTTTTTAATATAATTAATTTAAAAAATCAAAATTTAATTTCAATAATAATAATAATAATCATTTCTTGGAACAAAATATCCAAGTGGCGCCCACATACGTATAGTAGATTAAGTTGTGATTGCAGGACAACATCGTCGCAGAGGAACCAGCCATCAGTAAGTATAAAAAAGTGCGCGGAGTGTGACACCTGACATATCAACACTTAACTGACACGAACAACAAAAGAAGTAGGTTATAATGCATAACGTTATTTGTAGCATATAAGGTTTAGAAAGTTTCTGAACTTGTTATAATATTCAAGTGTTGGATAAGAGTAAAGTAATAATGGAAGTATTAATTGGGTGTAGTATAGGGGAGGACTAAGTTTTAATTACGTCATGACCTAATAATATCAAGTATAACAATTAATTCAGATATTGTAGTCAGTATTAAGGTTGAATTTCTTATGTCTTTACCAAATACATCTTCTTCTTTACCACTACAGCCCAATGTGAACCCTGGCTTCCAATCTTCTCCAATGTCTCCTATCCATTGCCATCTCAGTGTAGCCCGTCACATCTATTCTTCTTAGATCTGCCAGCACGTCGTGCAACCATCTTATCCTAGGTCGGCTTCTCTTTCTGCTTTTATAGACTTGCGCCTTCATTTTCTTTGGCATACGCTGATCCTTCCGCTCTAGGTAACCCTAGCCATTGCATTCGTTGAGCCTGTATTACCAAATTTTTGAAATAGTTAGTTAAATATCGTAAAAAGGACAAAACGCCTAGAGTGGTGATTATTTTCTGCGATTTTTCGATTGTGAGATGTTAAACACAGTCAAGGTAGTAACAGGATGTACGCGTACATGCTTAAAAACAGCTCAGTCGTTTTTCAGTAAAACGTAAGGAGTGCCACTGCGGGTTAATAAAGGTCTCAACACGTTCGTACGGCGTGCTGAAGGTGTACGTGCCCGTGTGTTTGTTATTGCAAATGTGCGAATTGTTAATATCGCTTTCGTATGTAAATTAATACGCCAAAGTAAATCAATAAGCCAAGTTGCCAACTCTCCCCCACCGCACGTGCCACTGTCGTACGGCTTACGGCTTCTAGGATTTCATCCCCGTTATCCAATTTAATGCTTCCGTAGAAACCGTTTCCTTCAGCTTCATTATGTGTTCCCAACGAAATCATTCGGCCAGATGCTGACTACCTACTCGTTCGCTATACCTACGTTATGGAACTCTTGATAGTTTTCAGCACTGTGAGTCTCTGTGTGTATGTCTGCCTCCTTTTGGTCGGTCGTCCTCTCCCATTCCCATTTCATTGCCTACACTACACGCTCGCATAACAGTGGACTCAGTGTAAATTATACGTGACTGTACTTTAAATACTGGTGCTTTTACAATCCTCTGAGTTTACGACTTGAAATTACAAGTGAATGAATGTTTCAAATGAAAGGATTCTAAGCAGTACCAGGAACAAATAAAGGTTACGCGGCACTTTCCAAACAACTGTGATAAGTATATTCAAACTTTTATAAAGACGTAGCAACCGAAGAAGAATGGATACCAGTCTTCATCTACATTCATAGCTTATTCTTTTGTGTAAAAATGACTCTTCGGAATCCCTTACGTCAGCTGCCGTCTATATGAGTAATTTCATTTCCTGGTCTGTAATAGCATGTTATAAACGTTCACAAGCGTCCACGAGTTATAAACTCGAACTTGATTCTCATGAGTCTGTACGTAATGGGCCAGTTTGTTACATATGCATGTATTGCTGAATCCGGGTGAATTGTGTTGAACATCCCATTAAACCTGTTGAACCTGATGTCAAAAAAAAATAATCTAATTGTTCGTGCTGCCTAATACCTATAAAGATTCTTCAAAAGGTCTTGTTGAATACGTGAATATACGCGTATGTATAGGCCTACTGAAGCAATCAGTAATTTACTAAAGTATCGTAAATTTAAACTTTGAATTCTCCGTTTGTATAAATTGTATTGATTTATAAGCATATTCTGTGTTCGCATTAATCGCGTACAAAATCTGTTCACTTCATTATTAATTTTAATAATCCCTCTGTCTGCCAGTAATCAGTGCACATTTCCCTGGACTGCATTGTCGTTTCCCTTCCGTTCCACATTGTAGGGAGTGTGCAGTACAATGTACTAATTTCCCTTTTCGATCCCGTTATCAGAGGTAATTATTAGCTGTGAATAAGCCCTTTTATTTTCTGCTGCTAATGAGTATATTGTGTAGGTTATACTAATAATACGCGTAATCATATCGTGTTTACTCAGCCGAGATGATAACCGATGTTAGCAGTGACGGGATGCTCTCCCGAATACGAGTTTGGTGTCAGGGGCATTTTCTTGGTCGCTTCCTGTTTTTTAATTCTCTGTTCACAAAGCAGCGGCTTTTAAATTCCTACCGATTCATTATATATGATAATTTAAATATTACCTACATCAGATAAGTATTTCATACTTTTTTATTGCTAATATTGACATATATTTTTAGTACTGACATAAAGAAAACGTAATGTTAGTTCCAGACTCGCAGTATTATGTGGCAAATCCTCCAAATTCGCTTTAGGTGTATTTTAATTTCACTTTCGGCTTCATCTTTAAACAGGAGCTAGATTAATGAACACATTCTTATCTTATTTTACCCTCGAATGGAACGAAAATAATGAGTAACGCGATACTTACGTTGATCTTAATATAAAGTGCGATGAAATGAAAAATATAGTATTACTGTTGAAAAAGTGTTAGGACCAACGGTGGATTAGAAGCGCGTGGTGCCCTATGCTGCCATCAGACTGCCCCCCCCCCCCGAATTTAAAATAACATTTATCGAAAGTTAACAATTATTTTATTAAACTCTCAGATTACAACTAATTTTTAGCTAAATAGTGATTACAATGAGCATAGTAGTACTTAAGCTTAGAAAATACTAATCGATCCATTTTTTCCTTGATTTTGCGTTAGTGAAGGCTTGTGTAATTTCTTCTAAATCGAGGGATTCAAGTATCTCGCTTTCAATTTTGCTAACGAAGATAATCTCTCATCTCCCGTGCTTGAACTCAACATATCTTTCATCATCATCATCATCATCATTATTGGCTAGACAGTCCCTTGTGGCCCCTGGCCTTCTTCAGAAGATTTCACCGTTCTTCTCTATTCATAGCCACCAACATATCTTTAATGCGTTTTATTGCACAAAATGATCTTTCAGATTCACAGTTAGCTACTGGAATCGTAAAAAGCAGACAATAATCATTGTATATATTCGGAAATACATCAATCATTTTACAATGAATATTCCAGTGTAATACTTTGAGCAGGCAAACTGTAGTATTATGGAATCTATCGTCTTCATTCGAATGATTTGAAAAAAAAAACTCTTTCTTGCAATTTTACTCGTGGCACAAAGTGTTCCAGTTCTATTAGAAGATCATTATTCAATGATTCGAGTAAACTTTATAAGAGCTTTCGCTTGATTTTCCAACTCGACAGTCTCCAGGGTTAATAACAGCGTAATAAAACCAAACAATTGCGTAATGTGATCATAAGCTTTGCTTCGCTTAGTCAATTATTCAATTCAGCTGAATGGTGCCCATGCTGCAGCATACCCCAGCGTTATGGATAATCCGCCACTAGTTAGGTTAGTAATCTGTCTTCGCTGTCCAAATATTTTAATAATACAGCTGTCTCAAAGGAAATTGTGTGTGTGTGTGTGTGTGTGTGTGTGTTTGAAGTCATCGTCTGAAAGAAAAGAGCTCGTGTCATGTGTTTACGTAGACTTAATCCAGAGAGCGGATAAGTATAATGCACAGTGACACTAGAGTTAGAAAACGAAATTATACCAGTGTGGTGAAACACATTATGTAGTACAATACGTTAATATTGGAGTGTATATGTTCTTTGTAATCCCATTAGGAGCTGAGGGGTAGTAGTGTCGGCGGTTTCACCCCCTTATACACGTTCCCTTCCTCCTGTGTTATCCTTCTCTCTCTACTACCATCTCTGTCTGTCTGTCTACTCATCTCTATCTTTCCCCCTCTCCGTCCCTCCCTCCATCCTCCCTCTCTTAGTCTATTTCTCAGATCTCACTTTCACTACCTCTTTCTGATTACTGATTCCTGTCTTTTTGTTTTCTCTAAATTTTTGGTTTCACTTTTACTATAGTACGGGACTTAGCATTATAAACTTCGAGGTTGCGGGATAGTAACAGCTCTTCCCCGCCCCTCGCCCTCAAGCGTTGTCGCACGTTACACTTGGTTATGCGTAGGCAAAGGCGCGGAGTGCGGGGAGTGAAGCGACATGGCAATACCGCAGTCGCCTCGAAGCTTATTTTGATACGTCTCACATTATAGCTAAGTTGTTCTATAGGCTATTACAAAAAATATTTTGTCAGACTCATGTTGATATTGTGCAGAGTTTAAATCGATTTTGTTCATTTATTTACAAAATCGTTAACTGAAAACTGGAAACATATTTTCTAGTATCTCAGATGGTTTCCTTTTGAACAAAAAAAAAACACAATTTGTGTTACAGTTAGTTAATTAGTTTTGGCAAAAGTTATGTTAACGTAACTATTAGTCATTCTGATCGATAATATGATTATGTTGTCTACACATGGTTAAATCAGGAATTTGCAGAAAGTTACCTCAGTGGCGTATTAGACAACGTATTTCGACTTTTTGGCATTTGTGAAACTTCGGCAAACGACTTTACCAGGAAAAACAGAACCCTGGCTACCGTTCGCTAGACACACCTTAGCCAGTTGTCAATCGGCCCCAATCCAGCCGAAATATCAGTTCACCCCCGGACCGCGTCGTGTGTGTGTCAGGCGGAGATGGGCAGCAGTCGGGGATGGCGGTATAGGCTCCTTCCTCTTATCCCCAGGAGGTAACCCCCAGTGGCCTACCTTCGAGGTCTAAAGATAAACACAAATATGTCTTGCGATTTTTATTCTAAGTAGTTCAGGTTATGTTTGATGTTTCTCATCATTTTTTTTTAACAGTACTTCCTCGGCCAAAACAATTATATACATTTTTAATCTTTCAGATCCGTTTAGTCTGAAAGTTGTTTTCAGTCCATTTGAGCAAAATTTCGCGGAAATGATTAATCTGAGTGGCGCAACCCGGTTGCGACTCACAATCGCAACTGCTGTACTCGAGTCTAGTCACGACTCTGTCTGCCTGCCCGCTCCTATCGCTGGAGACAAATAACACTGCAGTCTTATCTGGTGTAGCTAAACAACAAAACTGCAACTGGCAGCACACACACGCGCACACACATTATGCCGACTCCGAACACAAACACACTCTCCACCATGCGGCTCGCCATCGCGTGTGGTTATTGGATGGTTGATTTCTCTCTGGAGGTGGTGGAACGTGAGTCGTACCACGACCGATGACCGATGGGATTTCACGCAGCAGGCCTAACGCTTCAAAGGAGAAGGTGATGATTTATCTGATCGATCGACTATAACCTGCACACATTAACGGCAATAGTATTCGATGTTAAAACTAAAGTTTGCACAACAGACGGTACAAGAAAGTGTTCGCAGACACGAGTGTTATTACACTCCGACCGGGATTCTTTAGACTGAGTTTACACATCTGTGACATGATGCTCGTCTGAAAATGTCACTGTCTGAATGCCTGTTGTTCGACCGGAAAAACTCTCTTGTTTATAAAAATTTTAATTATATGCATTTTATATAAATTCTGTAGTTCTGTAGGAAGAAGAAGAAGAAGAAGAAGACGAAGTAGCGTTTCTTTTTTATTTTACTTGTGAGTAACTACACCGCCGGGGATCACTGCCTTGAGCACAAAGTATGAGTGCTAGAGGATGCGTCAAGTTTTCGTGTTCAGCGACAATTTCTTATAAATCTGACTTCTGTTACTAATCGCTTCTAAAATAGATACAGTCATTACACGTTAACTGACAGTAACGTTTAAATGTTTTATCTCACTGAGGTGTATTTGTCCATGCACCTTATGTGCGTGTTAGATCTGTTTTGACGTTACATCGCCCTGACGACCGTTCCAATAGTTTACAGCAAAAAGGAGTTGTGATAACTGTGTAATAGACAATCTCAGTAGTAACAGTGGTTACTATATGGCAATGTCGATACAGAACTATTTGTTCCGCATATTTATTTTTGCTTATTTAACTTGTGTAATAAGAAAGAAGAACCTTTGTGTTTGCGTAAGGAAGATTGGAATTCACTACCGTAAATATATTCAAAAAAATATAGGCTCGAATTTGAGTCTATATAATATTGAAACAAAAACACAAGAGTAACCATAAAACGTTAAAATTATGTCGCATTTATAGCTACAGACTGCTTGTTAGAATTCAATAAGCCGTTCAAAAAGTTTTCTTGTAAACGGTATGCGTAATATGAACTGAAAACAACCGTAAACAGCAGTTCAATTCTCTTTGTACAGTTTCACATAAAATAGCCGACGCCGGCTAAACAAATTTGTAACAAAAATATCTCCGATTATGTGTTTCCGATTGGAAAGCGTATTTGGCGACTTGGATCGTAGACAGAAAAGCTTCAGTAATTGTGCTGAAATTTAAAACTAAAACTCGCCCAATTTATACTCTACTAGAAACAGAAATTGATTATTATTCAGCCGTTTTGTTCTACCTTAAAGTTAAAATTTCTATCTAGTAAACTTTAGAAACTTACTAAACTCGGAACAAACTTTTCCATTTAGGCCTACAACACAAAAACATGTGAAATGTATGCGTATCTATGCGTATTTGAGCTATCTCGTATACTGTATCTAACTTTAACCTAGAACTGTTTGAAACCTGTACGAATTGATACTTATTGAACTAGTCATTTGCGTTCTTTATAGTACGCAACTGCTACTAGGACTAAGTTTTTTAGTACTTTATATATGGTGATACAGTTATCTGACATCGAACAATTTCTATAATGGAACCTCTGTATAACTCTGGCGTTGTCTTTATTTATCATTAATGTTTAACTGATTCAAATATTTCGATGTAACTGCACTTTATTGACAAAAAGGTTCCCTGGTTTAATAGTTTTCTTAAATTACGGTATCTTGCAATATGTGAATACGTATTTAACGTTTTTTGAATACTGACTATTCTGTCATTAAAAAATTGTTATCTTGTTTCGTGCTTGGAAAATAAATGTTAAAGTATATTTTAATATCACTGTTCTATTAATCTAAATTAATACACTGTCTTGTCAATAAAACTATATATAAAAAATATATTCACTATAAAAGGTCTTCAAATTTGAACCACTAAATATGTCAAAAAAACTAGGGCTTATCTAGTGTAGAAAATTCTGACTTTTGTGCTTTGCGTTGTCCGAAATTTTTATTTCACTGTGGTTTTAGTAATAAAGTTTGATTATAAAGGATAGAATGAAGTCTCAAATCTTCCACATATTTAAACCCTAACGGACAACCAAAAAATTTAGAAGCTCTGATCTGTTTTTATTGGCTCTGATTTAATTCACCTTCAGTGAATTTTAATTTTATCATGTGTCCGTTAGAGCCACCTAAATTAAAAACCTGTTTACAGCTCATGTACCATAAATATATTATTTAATTAATTTCTTAATTAAACTAGTCGATAACTGCTTACAAGTTTTTTGTTTAACAGCTGTATGCGAGACGCATCTTCTCACTGACAGTTCCGTCAATTTGCTGATGTACATCGTCAAACAAACAAAAATTGCCTGTATTCTATCTAATACTGGAAACATTATTTGGAATCTTATTAATAGGCCTAAGTCTATAGTTTTTGGGTGTTTGTTATTGTATATTCTACCTTGAATCACTTCGAACCCACCTTTAATCTTTTCTAGGTGTAGGCCTAAGCTAAAATGGTTCTTCCATGGTACTGATTTTACAGAATAGTGATCATCTTTTTGCGGACAGATCTTTGGTCTCTGATTCTTGTGTGATGTCTCT